>OU015757.1:3446252-3465554 GCA_907169655.1 Acomys percivali | reverse complement strand
GGGAGAGACAGACAGACAGACAGACAGACAGACAGACAGACAGAGAACATTTCCAAAGAAGCTGTGAGCTGCCTCTGAAACTCCAAAGGGACCCACCAAATGCTGTTGTCTTTAGCGGCAGGGAATGAACAGAGACTGTTGTGTATTCTTTTCTTTGTCTGGGAACAAGTGTCTCTAATCACTAGGCTAGAAGGAAAGAAGGCCAGGTGTGTGTCAGGGGCCAGGTCTTCATGTCTTTGTGTTGTCTTCTACTCCAAAGTACCCAGAATATCAGTAATTTTCCACTTCCTTCTCAAGTCTGACCATCGTGGGAGCCATTGTTACAGCGAATCTGAGTAACCTCCTGTTAGATGTTCAGAAGACCGAGGTCTTGAGACCTTGGATCAACACTGACATAGATCAGGGGAGCTAGCACAGCTCTGTGCAAGACTGTGAATGTGTCCGTTTCCAGTCACCCGGATGTTTGGGCTCTCATTTCTGATGTGCACTGGGAGGAACCCAGCTGCCAGATCAGTCACTGCATCCTCAGTGCCGAGGCTTCATGGACAGGTTCTGAGGCCGCCAAGGAGGAGATGGGGTAGCCATGGAAGGTTTTGCCTGGTGGGAGTGATGTAGTTCACTTGCGTTGCAAAGGATGGCTGGGGATAGATTGCAGAGGATAGCAGGGCATCCCATAAGATGTCATATTTTGTATCCATCACATGTTTGGAGTTGTTGACCTGGTGGACCCCATTTGTTGATATGAGGAAGCAGGAGCTGACACTGGACTAATGTATCAGTTAAGACACAACTCGTGGGCTGCTGTAGTAAGTGGCCCCGAAAGGTCAGGGTTGCATACAATAAAGATCCCACATCGTAACACAATACAGGCAGTCCTGGAGTCACTTTGTAGACCAGGCTGGCCTCGAACTCACAGCAATCCTCCTGCCTCTGCCTCCTGAGTGCTGGGATTACAGGCGTGCGCCACCATGCCCGGCTCCAGGAACTGTCTTCTAACCAGCTGTTAGGTGTAGAGAGTGAGAAGAAGCTAGCACAGAGGAAGTTGCACTGGGCCAGTCCTAGAAATGACGGCTCATTTACCCTAGTTCTACTGAACTGGCAAGATCTACTCCTAACTGCAAGGGAAGCTGGGAAATGTAGTCTAGCTGTGTCCTCATAAAGAAGAGGAAGTGGGTAAAGGCTCTTAATCACTGCCACAGCTGAAGCCAGGGAACAAGGACAGCAGCACCAAGCATTCCTAGTGCAATGGCTGTTGTTGGCTGTCATTTGACTACAGGGATTTTTTTTCCTCTTTGAGACAGGTTTCTCTGTGTAGCCCTGGCTGTCCTGGACTCAATCTGTAGACCAGGCTGGCCTCAAACTCACAATGATCCATCTGTCCCTGCCTCCCTGAGTGGCTGGGACACATACCAGTCTGGGATTTTGTTTTATTTTTTTGGTTTTTCAAGACAGGGTTTCTTTGTGTAGCCTTTACTTTCCTGGACTCTCTTTTTAGACCAGACTGGCTTCAAATTCACAGCCATCCCCTGGCCTCTGCCTCCCAAGTGCTGGGATTAAAGGCGTTCTTCATCATGCCCGGCTATTTTATTTTATTTTTTTAATTAAATTATTTGAAGCAGAAAGACCCACTTTCAATCTGGATTTTTTGAGGTGGGAAGATCTACCTTTAATGTGGGCCACACCTTCTGTTGGCAGCCTATGTAAAGGACATGGGAGAAGGAAGTCCTCTCTTTTAAAAATTTATTATTATTATTATTATTATTATTATTGGTTTTTTCGAGACAGGGTTTCTCTGTGTAGCCTTGGCTGTCCTGGACTTGCTTTGTAGACCAGGCTGGCCTTGAACTCACAGCGATTTGCCTGCCTCTGCCTCCCAAGTGCTGGGATTAAAAGCGTGCCCCACCACATCTGGCTTGGAAATCTTCTCTTTTTGTCTGGTTGCCTTTATTCTCCCTAGCAAGTCCAGGCCCTCGCTGCCATTAGGGCCTATTTCTTGGGGGATTCCAGCATATACTGAAGACCAGTAGAGACATCCAGCCTCGTGGACTGGACCGCTACTGGGTTCTGGAGTTTCTGTAGATGGACAGCAATTGTTGGATTAGGTGGACCACAGACTGTAAACCACTCTAATACACAGATACACAAACACACAGTAAACCACTCTAATACATACACACACACACACACACACACACACACACACACACACACACACACACACACACATACACTGTTCTGCTCCTCTAGAGAACCCCTAATACATCTAGTGATGTCCTAGGAACTTTCTAGACTCAAATACCATTGCATTAGAAGAAGAGATAATTTGAAATTGGTCTAAACGCCTATGTACCAACATTTTTATAGAATGAGAGACTCCCTACAAGTCCACTCAGGTCAATTGAGGACCCAGGAAGTGACATTTAGAGAGTCTAGCAAGTATGTAGATGGCTCGATACATTCCCAGCTGGTAATAAGGCTCAACTACTTGTGTTGGACTCAACGAGACTCTCACCTCTGAGATACAGAGAAATACTACCTCTCAGAAGAAGTCAGAAGCCTGGAATTTAGGCAGAGAGAAGCATTCTTTTCTTTTCTTTCTTTCCTTTTTTTTGGTTTTTCGAAACAGGCCTTCTCTGTGTAGCCTTGGCTGTCCTGGACTCGCTTTGTAGACCAGGCTGGCCTTGAACTCACAGTGATCTGTGTGCCTCTGTCTCCCGAGTACTGGGATTAAAGGCATGCACCACCACACTTGGCCCTCAAATTTTTTCTTAATAATTTAAATTTTTTAATTAAAATGAAATTACATTCTTTTCTTCTTTCCATTTTCAAATCCCTTCCATTTTCCCTCCCTCCATGTATCTCACCTTTTCCCCCTCAAATAAATGGTTTCTTTATTACTATTATCACTACACAGACATATAAATACATAAATATATGGATACAACCTGCTGAGTTCATTTAGTGTTGCTTGTATATCTATGATGTCAGGGCTGACAACTTTGTGTCGAATAACCAGTTGGGGGCTCATCCTTTGGGGAGACTAATTCTCTCTCACTCACCCGTCCTTAGTTTCCTGTAGTTCTTTGTCTAGGGGTGGGGTTCCTGGAGATTTCCTCCTTCTATGTTAGCACATCTGTTAGCATTGTTAGTGTTTGAGTCTCGTTTAGGCAGCCTTATTATTGCAGTACCCTGGGTGTAGCTTCGCTGTCATTTCTAGGAGACACAATCTTACAGGAAACTTCCTGGACCTTTGGGTCTTACAGTCTTTCTGCGTCCTCTACTGTGACACTGCCTGAGCCTTAAGTGCAGGAGCTGGGCACACCACAATCAACTATTCCCCATGTTTTGTCCACTTGTGGTTTTCTGTGATAATCTCCTTAGTGGAAGTTTTGGTTTCTTTAAAACCCAGTTATGTTATGTTTTTGTTTTAATCCAAAGTGTGGGATATGCGGCTGCTTTTAGTTTGTCCACAGCTGATAACAGCCTGGTGTGGCTTGGAAGAGGGCCATGGTCTTTGCCAGCTGCAGTTAGTGGAATTCTGAGAACTGTGACGGGGTATAAATATAAGAGCCCAGAGAGAAGGAGGAGAGAGAGAAAGGGAGAGAGAGAGAGAGAGACAGAGAGAGAGACAGAGAGAGACAGAGAGAGACAGAGAGAGACAGAGAGACAGAGAGAGACAGAGAGACAGAGAGAGACACAGAGAGAGACAGACAGAGAGAGAGAGAGGCAGACAGACAGACAGACAGACACACACACACACACACACACACAGAGAGAGAGAGAGAGAGAGAGAGAGAGAGAGAGGATTAGAGGAGAGAGTTGGAGGAGGAGGAAGGCTGCTGGTTCACTAGTCTGCTGGATATCCTGACAACTGAGATTGGTATTGCCCCCAAAGAACCCTAAACAGCAGGAAGTAGCTAAGGAAAACTGCTTCTTTTCTTCCCACTAACCTTCTTTCTCTTCTACCTAGTGCTAGTGTTGGGAGGGGTTTGGAAGGTATTAGGAGGGATAAGGGTGGAGAAGGGAGGTAGAGGCATAAGAAACCAAAATAAAATAGAACAAAAAAAGATGTGCCTACAGTCTCCATCTGCTGCGGAGAAAAAGTTCCTTGATGCAGACTGAGAACGGCATTGACCTGTGGGTGTAAGGGTAAGCAATCACAGCTGGGCGGGACTGTTGACTGCTTTCCTCCACTGCATAGTGCCTTCTGGTATAAAGGAAGCTAATCTTTAGGGAGGGGACTTTCAGGCCAGATCCAGCTCCAATCTCCCCCATGTCCTGTGCTGGAAATGTATGATGTCTTCAACAGTAGGGACTTGGCTCCACTCACCCTCAGCTGTTTTGGTGAAGAGCTACTCCTAGCCCGTGGAGCAGCCAACGTGAGAAGTGTTGAACACAGCCCCCTGCTTCCAGGATTAGGCCTGTGATCCCAGCATGGCAAGTCAGAGTCACTGTGATAATTCAGGTTTAGACACACTGAGCTGTCAAGAATCAGGGCCAGGATTATTTGCTGGAATCATACAAAAGCCTCTTTCTAATGCAGTTGTCTTAGCACAATTCTTTGCAAATCATGAAACAACCCGTTAGACAATTCAGCGATTATGATTAGCATTATAAAACACAACGCAATTCAGAGCAGCAACAACAATAGCTATTGCAAACAATAGATATTACAAAATTATTGGGGGAACATATATAACTACATCTCTAGTGTGAAATAATGACTCGTATACACACACACACACACACACACACACACACACACACATATATAGTGGTACCATACGATTATCCCACTTTATGAAGCTGTAGCCATTTCAGTTTGTATAGGCACATTCTATGATGCTTATGTAGCAGCAAAGTCACCTGAATGCATTACTGAAGACATATTTGGTCCTCTGTATGTGTGTGTGTATGCGCGCGTGCGTATGTGCTATAGTGCATGTGCACATGTATGTGTGGGTACTCATACCTACGTATATGCAAGGAGGCCATAGGAGGCCATCAGGTTCCCTGCTCTAACACTCTTATTCCTTTGAGACAGCATCTCTCACTGAGTCTTGAGGTCAGCAGCCAGCAAGCTCCAGTGAGCTTGCTTCCTCTCCCCATGGGCCTGAGGATACAGGCGGGGGTGTGGGACACACCTAGTGTTTCATGTGGGTGCTGGGAGTTATCAAGAAGAAAGGCAAAGATTCTTGACTAGGGCCTCAGCTCCTGAGCAGAAGGGACTTAGTGCTCAGCAAGACGGTGGTCAGGCTGCTTGGTGAACAAATGAAAGAAGAAGCTGTTTGTTGATTGGCTGAGGTGGGCTAATCTGGCAGTCTGGAAACTGGTCACTGGCATGGTTTAAAGATATGTTTTCTGTCTTGTGTAAAACCACCATGGCTAAGCCGGGCGTGGTGGCACACGCCTATAATCCTAGCACTCGGGAGGCAGAGGCAGGTGGATCACTGTGAGTTCGAGGCTAGCCTGGTCTACAAAGTGGGTCCAGGACAGCCAAGGTTACACAGAGAGACTCTGTCTTGAAAAACCAAAAACAAAAAAACAAAAAAACAAAAACCAACCAACCAACCAAAAAAAAAAAAAAAAAAACCCCACCACAGCTCTGAGGCTTATGGCTCTACTTGGTTGACTTAACCTTGGAGCTGTGGACTTCCTTCACCACCGGTGCCTTCATCTCGCAATGAACATCTCGGTGTTGGCCTGGGCTGGGCTTTGTGATGGGGCTGAAGGGCTTCTGGGACTTGAACTGTTGAAGAAAGCACAGGGTGGGATAGAAGAAACACAGGCCAGCTCCAACCGGCAGTAGACCGAGTTTACGCTGTAGTATGCTCTTGGACAGACCATGTTTAAAAAAGATTAACACACTGGGCACACGGGTTGGTTGTCAGAGCGCTTGTTGAGTGTGCGTGAAACCGGGGGCTCCGTCCCCATCACAGCATAAACCAGCTGTGCTATCCGAATGAAGAACTGAGGGGGCAGAAGGCAGTTAGCAGACTTAGTAGCCAGTGTTGGTTCGAACTTTGTGAGTCTGACTCCGTATGGCATACTTAAGCACAACACAATTTGTGAAAACTATTCTGGTGGCAATTCACTCAGTCCCGTGTTCACAACAAGGCACACATAAATCTCCGTGAGGAACAAAGCAGGCTAAATGCAGATCATTTATGGTAAGGGCCTGGAAGGGTATCTGGTGCTGGAGAAGTCGCTGGCCACACACCTAGTGCAAAGCTCGCCAGGCTAGAAAGCAGGTCTTTCTAGGCTGGTAACAGTCACTGGGTTCCTTCCCGTGAAGGAACAACTCTGTGCGCTTAACATTCCAGGTTCCCCTAGGGCTTATGTGTGAACACAGGACCTCCGTGCCTCCCTGTGTGAGCACAGGACCTCCGTGCCTCCCGCAGATAAGGAGTTCAAGATCCATCCTCAGCTCAGGTTCCAGGGCAGCCTGGTAGGCATGAGACAAATAAGTGAATTAGTGAGTAAGTAAGTAGCTTAAATTAATAAATACATTGATTAATATGTCTCTATATAGAATTGGGTAGTAGATTTGTAGCTAAAGATTAAAAGGGCAGCAAAAGGGCAAATGCAATATAAAAAAAAATGCCAAGCTTCTCTGTACCATTTTGGTCATCTTCCAAGGGAAAATTCAAGTGTTCAGCAAAAAATGGCCTCTTTGTGTTAGGTTGTCCATCACAACCTACATGTTGAGGTTTTGGGAACTATCTCACCCAGCTGCAGGACTCCCAAACTAGTGAGCTGGAGTGAAGTCAGCTAAGAGCTGCTGGTAACCAGAGGAGACCAATCCATTCCAAAAGGACTTCTCGGGCAGGAGAGATGGCCAGTGGGGAAGCACACTGAGTTTTGTTCCCAGTACTCACACCAGGAGGCTCACAACTGTAACTCTAGCTCCAGAGAATCAACGCCTTCTGGCCTCCACAGATACCCAAACATATGTAATACACACACACACACACACACACACACACACACACACACACACACACACACACACACACACCACTACCACCACCACCACCACCACCAACAACAACTAAACAAAAGTAAAGTAAGTCTTTCGAACAGTTGCCATTGTTTTTGCTTACTCCTTTTAAAAAGTTTCATTTGATAATAATGACGATGCACCACTGTGTGCATGTGTGTATACTGTGTGATACGTGTGTGGGCATGCACATTCCATTGTGCATATAGGATTCAGAGAGCAACTTTCATGAATTGGGTCTTTCTTCCTTGAACTGGGGATGAAACCTGGCTTGTCAGGGCCATGTGACAGGTGCTTTTACCCTGTGAGCTATAGTCTTACTTGTACAGTTCACACGTTAGCATCGAGGGATCTGGGATTTACTAGCAGTCAACTGTGTGGTCACCTTGGTTCCCGCTAGTGTCTAGTCACAAGGGGCTTCTGCTCTGCAAACATTGTGGTCTTATGATCACCTCTGGTGTTTAATGGCAAATCCCCTGAGACACAAAGGAAGAGATGGAAGAAAATACACAGCACACTCTTCCCTGGTAACTTTTAATTTGCTTATGGTGCTCCTTACCCGTCTCATATGCCTGCCATCATCTGATACATGACTACATATTAATCTATTCCTTCTATATGAATTACTAATTAATATCTATGAAAGCACACAGCACCACAAGAGAAATTGCATTTCTCTTCTTCCTTTTGGTAAAGAAAACGTTTTGCCATATGCTGTGTTGCTAACACTGGCCCTGATTTCATGATCCTCCTGTCTCAGCCTGCTAAGCTCTGGGGCTGCTAGCATTCTTCGGCACGCCTGCATATAGGACATTGCTCACTGTGGGTTGCAATGGGAAGACTTCGAAAGACACGTCTCCTGTGGACCTAACATTCGTGTCACCTGGAGTACCAGTCCAAGTCCATCATAATAACCCACAGTAACTCACAGCATCCTAACTGATAGAGGCACCACAGGAAGTGAGCATGGTCACCTGTGTTGCTTCGTAGCACGAGATTTCCTTCTAGAGAGGCCAAGAGAGCTGGGCCTGCTGGTCCAGGTCTATTATCCAAGCTACCCCGGAGACCAAAGCAAGTTCAAGGACTGATCATATTACAGACTGAGTTCAAGGCCAGTCACCAGTCAGGGCAACTTAGTGAAACCCCTTCTCCCAATTCCTCAAGATGGGGACTCGGGGACATTGGAGATAACAGTTCAGCAGTAGCAATTGCCTAGCACAAGATACAGAGACTTAAAGCTGTAAGGTCTAGGAAGACACATTTCATTCCCTTCTTCTTATTTTTAATTCTGAGACAGGGTCTCACGTAGCCCAGGTTGGTATCAAACTTACAAAGTAGCTGAGTGTGCCTGGGTAGTTCTTATTGGCAACTTGACGCAACCTAGAATCATCTGGGAGGTGGGGATTTCAACTGAAGAGCTGCCTGGATCAGCTTGGCCTGTGGCCACGTCTCTGGGAGGAAGCCTTGGCTTGGTGGTTGCTGGGCAGGTGGGGCCTGGGCTGAATAAGAAACCAGGCTGAGAACGCGCTAGTAAGCAGGCTTCTTCCACGTCTGCTTCACTTTCTGTTTCTACTTCACTCAGTGATGGTGAGTGGTGACCGGAAGTGTAAGCTGAAATAAGCCCTTTCCTCAAAGGGTGCTTTGTCGCGGTGTTTGCACAGCAGCATGATGAAGCTAGAGGGCCTATGGTGGCCTCTCACTATTGCTCCTCCTGCCTCCTAGATGCCAAGGCTGATTACAGCTGTGTGCTGCCACGCCTGGTTTATGCTTCGATAAGGATTGAATCCAGGGTTTTGTGCACTCTAGATAAACACTCAATCAACAGCACTATAGCCCCACCTCTGGAAGACAAATTTCTATCTCCTATCTATCTATCTATCTATCTATCTATCTATCTATCTATGTATGTATGTATGTATCTATCTATGTATCCATGTATGTATGTATGTTTGTATCTATCTATCTATCTATCTATCTATCTATCTATGTATGTATGTATGTATCTATCTATGTATCCATGTATGTATGTATGTTTGTATCTATCTATCTATCTATCTATCTATCTATCTATCTATCTATCTGATAGACCTCCAAAGTACATAGTTCAAATACAGTCACTCAAAGATGGGAATAGCCTTTTTTTTTTAAAGCTAACTTGTATTGAGTGTCTGCTACTTGCATCCAGAGTCCTGACTGTTGAAAGGCTGAGTCAGCAGGTGTTTATAGTGGGGTTGCTCCTACCACAGTGGTGAGGGGCTAATGAACAAGAAAGCCAAAGGCAGGTTCTGACTTGACTTGTCATTCATTGCCACAGACAATTGGTAGCCGTAGATCAGTTTGAGATCGGCTGTGGAAACAATTAACAGTTGGGCTGGAGCCAGGAACCATGAGAATCAGATACAGGGGGAGCGGGTGGCCGGTGCCTTCATCTTTTGAATGAGACACTTTCTCTTAGACTGACAGAAGTGGCTGGGGCAGCCACTGGCAATATGGATGGGCGTGAAAGATGAACATCCCCCCACCCCCCACTCTTCAGGATGTAGGAAGACAGAGGTTTTCAAATGGCCTCCAGATCTCCCAGTGGGGTGTCACTCGGTGACTCACAGCAATCCCCCTCCTCCCACTCCTTCTCCTCCCCTTCCTCCCACCCCTCCTCCCACCCCTCCTCTCACTTCCCCTTATGGACTAAATTGGGTACCATGAAGCCCACATGTCAAAATCTAATACTCTAGACTGCAGCTGCATTTGGAAACAGGGGTTCCGAAGATGTGATTAAATTATAAAATAAGTCTGTTAGGGTGTGTCCTAAGCCAGCTGGACTGCTTTCCTTATAAGAAGAGACTGGGACACAGGTGATGGCCATGGAAGGGCAGAAGGGAGTCTCTGTCACACGCCAAGAAAAGAGGCATTGGGGAAACCCAGGCCTACTCTTTGATCTTGTAGCCCAGGTCCTGGAACTGTGAGAACATTTCTGTTGCTGAAGTGTCCCAGGCTCCGGTGTCTGTCGAAGGCAGCACTAGGCCACCCCACACCTCCTGTTGCTCTCCTAGTGCCTTTTGGGGTCACATCACAAATGAAGTGTTTGCACCTGTATTCTTGTCTCAGAAACTAAACTCTCCATCAGCGGCGGTAGCTACAGAGATGCATGAGGTGTATAATAGAGAAAGCTCCAGGCCCAGACGGCAGGGGTGAGGGGCACAGCAGAGTGGCTGACAGTGGGATCTGAGGCCTGGCCTGGTGGTGTAGAACTGCAATCCCAGCTACTAGATTTCATATAATCACCTTTTCCGGAGGCTGAGGCAATAGTATGACAAAGTCAAGGTCTTCCTGGGCTCCGAATTGACTTCAAGGACAGCCTAGACAACTTGGCCTAGACTTGGTCTCAAAATGAAAACTAAAAGCTGATGGTTGTGAGTTGTTAGGGCCCAGAATTCCCTTTACAGGTTCTTGGTCACATCAATAAATAACTTAGATTAAAAAAAAAAAAAAGGAAGCCAGGGGGTGGTGGCGCACGCCTTTAATCCCAGCCTTCGGGAGGCAGAGGCAGGCGGATCACTGGGAGTTCTAGGCCAGCCTGGAATACAAAGTGAGTCCAGGACAGCCAAGGCTACACAGAGAGGCCTTTTCTCAGAAAACAAAACAAAACAAAACAAAACAAAACACCAAAAAACCAAAAAACCCAACAACCAACCCCCCCCAAAACCAAAACCAAAACAAAAACCCATCCTCCCAAAAAAGGAATGCAAAGATAATTTCCTGAAATTAGAGACTATCCCGCATAAAACTAGTGTCCAGGATGTAGATGCTAGAGGGAAAAAGATAGAGGAGGGGAAACAGAAAGGTACACTTTGAATAAAGTTAAAATTAAAGGTTCAACATGGTGGTCTGCCCGGAATCCTAGCACCAAACTAGGGATGTGGAGGAGGGAGAATCAGGAGGTCAAAGTCATCTTCAATTATATAACACATTCAAGGCCAGCCTGAGCTACTGGGGACCCTGCCTCAAAACAGGCAGACAGACAGACAAACTTAAAGAACAGGGTGAGCAAACACGGAACAAATGGAACCCCCAAGGAGGACTGAAAGGGGCACACAATTGCCACCCCCCTTTTTTCCCTAGAGTCACGTGCACAAAAGCTCAAGGCTTTACCCTTATCTGGCCAACAAACAGGAAATATTTAAACTCAATTATCATTTGATTTAGCCTGCTGCCAGCTGAGAGTTGCTCAATGTGTGCAAGAATGCAGGATGAATCTCAGATAGAAAGAAATAATAACAAATTCAATTTCTTTTATGCGCATCAGTGTACCTTTTCGCTCTGTGGCCAGGCAGGAACAGCACCGTTGAATACCATGCATTTATCTTTGTGTTTTCTTAGCCTTGGTCTGAGAACACTAGCTAACTACGTTTACTGTCTTCTGTTTGCCTTTTATCTTTGTGGCCAGTTTAAAGCCTCTGCCATTGATTCATCTTTAGCCTTGCAGTAGTTATGGCCAGCTTGGGGATCGTCGTCGCTCATTGAGAGACCAGTGCTGGGTCATTTTAAATTTAACTGTAGGAAGTCAGTGCTTGGAAACGAGTTGGAAGGAGTTTGGAGTTCTTTTGCGGTACCACTTGAAACCTGCCTGCATTTGGTCTGAACATTTGGTCCCCTCATGGTGGCACATTTCATCCTGCTAAGGGGTTACGTGTGGAGAATGGCTGAAGTGCCGAGTGAGTTTACATCAATGACATGTCCACAGCCATGTCGAGGATCCTTCCTTTAGTTAGAGTACAGATGTAGACAGTGTGTAAAGAAAAAGGCGAGGACAGCTTTCTGCTGGGTGAGAGCAACCTGAGACTGCTCTACTGAACCCCCACCCGCTAGATCAGCTAATCCTTTTCCGTGTTCCACTGCGTAGAACCAAGTGGGAGGGGTTTCTGGGCTGCCGATCCATCTCCATCAGACTGCACGGCACACCCACCCCATCATTTCTGTGGATGTGTCCGCCACTTTTTAATTTCCCCGTTGCCCCAGTCAGGTCCATCCCAAAGCCTGGGCAGGTCTCAGCAGTTGTGGGTCGCTTGGTGGGCCTTCAGGTGTACAGGCTAGCTCTGCTTCAGTCTGGCCTCTGTTTCCTGATCCATCCAGATGTGAGCAAGTTGTAATTGCTACAGGGCAAGTAGTCCGTGGCCTGAACCAAAAGAAAGGCACGCAGCTTCTGTTAGGCACTTTGCTAAAGTACTTAATCCACCTACCTACTCTAGCATGCTCAGCGGTGACTGTAGGCAGCTGCCTTTAGGGTAGAGCCCTGGGGCGTACAAAGTATGTAGCTCATTAAGGGAGCTGCCACTCTGCCTGTTTTCTCAACTCAGCCTCCAGTGTGTTGTATTTCTTTTCACCTTTTAACATTAGGCTGGCCTTTTAAAAAGTTGTAAAGCAGAATTTCTTCTCTCCTTAAAAAAAAAAAAAAAAAAAAAAAAAAAAAGACGTATTTTTATTCTGATTTAGTGTGCTTCGGTATTTTGCTGCCTCTATCTGAGCACTGAGTGTGTGCAGTTCCTGAGAAGGCCAGAAGAGGGCATCAGATCCCCTGGAACTGGAGTTACGGATCATTGTATGCTATGAGGTGGGTGCTGGGAATTGAACCCCAGTCCTCTGGAAGGGCTCTTAATGGCTCAGCGATCTCTCTATTCCCCAGGGTTTTCTCTTTAGCGCTGGAGGAGTTTTGCTACAAGTTCCTTCCTTCTTCACTTGGTCCAGACTCAGGAGGCACCAACTGTAAAGGGATTTTTTTTCTTTTTTTATATAGGCAGGGCCTTGTAAAGGGACTTACTGACTGTACAATTTGTACACTGTTGTCTACTTGTTACTGGTCACCCATTGTGCTATTTATCTCAGATAACGCTGATATTCACATGTCTCAAATGGTGCCTGGGAAGTAGATGGCTACCCTTTCATGCCTTCTCCCTGACCAGCACCCCATCAGTGGGATTATGCCAATAAACCTGCCCTTAGTTGAGAATGCATTTGAGGTACGCAGATGTTGGACGCCATCACTCAGCAGCTCACTATACCATCGGCCACTGGTTATTATCCTCAGATGCATCGAGCTGATGGCAGCTGAGGCTTGCTGCTTCTGCACAGCATCGGGATCAAGCATCACGCTGCATACTCTGTTATCCTTGGGAAAAGTCCAAGTCCAAAAATCTCAAAGGCAGTTTCTATTGAGTGTGGATCATTTTGGCATCATCCATCCTGATATCTGGCAATCAGAAGGTGACTGTTGTAAGATGGACACTGCCTGCATCCAGGTTAGTGCTGGGCGGATGTGGTCTTAGCCATCAACAAAGCTCTGTTGTAGGGTACAACGAACAAAGCCTCAGCCTCCTGGGCTTTGCTGAGTTATATAGCAGACGAGAAGACCAGCCACCCTCAAACAAGCTGGCATTTCTAGTGTCCATAAGAAAAGATCACTGTAATGGGAACCAGGAGGTGGAAATGCATATACGAACTCAATCATCTTTAAGGTCCTCCCGACTGCCTGACAAACACGCATTGACTACATGGCCAAATGCACCACACCAGGCCCTCAAACAGCGGTTTCCAGGTTTGAAAAAAAAAAGTGTTATAGCCTGTTTCTGTTGTTCCAAGCATACTTGAGGAGGCTTTTACAAACTTGGACTCCTCTCTGAATATAACATAATGGTTTCCTGGAGGCAGGCTGTGACCTCTAAACAAGTGACCTCTAAAATCAAGCAGGCTTGGCATGAAACCCCAACTCTACCGCTTAAGATGTAAGCGGGTCATGGTGCTTAGCTCGGCTGCAGGTTAGTAATTCTCAATGCCTAGTTAACTCAAAAAACCACCCACCTGAGAAACAGTATTCGTTTACTTACTCTTGACCAGCTATTAATTTGCCCCGCTGTTTTTTTTGTTTGACCACTAGAGGTCAGGCTAACCCCAAAATTCATCTCACGGTAGTGTCTGGTATGCTTTCCTAAGCAGCCAAGCAGAGATCACAAATGAACTCAGGATGTCACATCCACCTCCCCAGGACACTTCCGTCCCCATTCAGATTTTCTCTCTTGCTTAGGAAAACGGAGAGCTGCCTGAGGGTGTATGCATCGAATCTTTTCATTGAATCAGCATAACCTAATCGTCACTCTGACTTCTGCTTTCCCTTTCTGTAGAGGAAGCAAGGACAGTCTCTGGTGATAGCTGTGTTTTGGGAACCTTTAAGAACTTTACGCACATTGGCTGATGTTCCCTGCAATTCTCCAAGGGGTAGTTGCTTTTCATTTAGTTGCGCAGAGGGGAAGATAGTGTAGGGCAATCTGCCACAATCTACTTGTGGTTAGCCTAGGTGGGGTTCTTACAAGGCTGAACTGATGCACACTTAGGATCTGAGAGACACCAAATAAAGGCTCCGAGCCCTCCCCCAAAGGCCTCTCCAGGAGCTGGGATTTTGGTCTTTAGGATGAATCCCACCGCCCTTTGGAACTTGCTCTGAGACCCAGGTTGACTTAGAACTCATGGTCTCTCCCTGGCCTAGTGCTGGGGTTCCAGGTGTGAACCATCATGTCCGGCTGAGGATGACTCTTTGGGGTTTATTGGGCGAACGACAGCATTCCACCCCTCGTCCCTGTGGCTCTTTGTGGCGGTCAGACGGACCCAAGTCAAATCCCTGTGCCGCTGTTTCCATAGTCCTGTGGCCCTGCACGCACGCACTTTGCCCAGCCTTAGTTTTTTTCCTTTTGAAAGTCCAGAAATTTCCTCCTAGGCTACCTTGTAACCTCTAGCACCCCTGGAATGTGTGAGTCCCGCTGGAGTTTCTTCCTTTACTCTTCTGTTTCTACTGCTTAGAACGGTTCTGGACCACAGTGGCTGCATAAGAAACATCTCTTGGGGGCTGACATACTGCGCGGACTGCCCTTCAAAGTCTAAGAGTCCCCTTTCTCTGTGCCTATGGAAAGTATATCTTTGTCTATTTGCTGTTGCTAATGGAAAGTGCCTGAGACAAGGTACTTTATAAAACATGAAGGTTTATTTAGCTCATGGTCCTAGGGTCTGGGGAGTCCAAGAGTGAGGAACTGACATTGGCTGAGGCATCCATGATATAGTGAGACAGAGCCCAAATTTCTCCAAATAAGGTCCCATCTTTAGTACCTTACCTGACCCTAGTCACTTCCCCAAGCCCTCACTCCTAGATACCATTAATATATGATTTTGGTGATTAGGTTTTCAACATAAGAACTTTTGAGGGGGCACAGTCCCCCTGTGTCCCCTGCCCCTCCCCTCCCTTCCCTTCCCCTCCCTCCCCTTTCACTCTTGCCCTTCCTTTCTGTTTTCCTCAAACACTGTGCCAGAGACTATAAAGAGATGTATGGGGGCCATTGCTGAGTTTCAAGTCCTGGGTGAAATCAATGGGTAGTCACAGAGTTGAGCCTTGGATGTTGCATTTCCAGTTGGCTGTAACACCTGTGGTCATTTCTCTGTGTATTTTATCCTTGTCTACATGGGGAAAAGGGCTTAATGTGGTCAGCTGTGCTCACTCCGGTTCTGCAGACTGAAGGTCATGTTCATCGATCAAAACTCCTGCTTGCACGTTATATAGGTCTTGTGTTTAGTTAACTAACTATCTAACTATCTATCTATCTATCTAACCAAATAACTAACTAAATGGAGGTGTGTGTGTGTGTCTATGCGTGTGTGTGTATACAAAGGTTAGGGGACAGCTTGCGTGAGTCAGTTCTTTCCTTCCACCGTGGTCCCAGGAATTGACCTTAGGCTCCTAGGCTTGGTAGCAAACACCTTGACCTACGGAGTCATCCTGCTGTCTCTGTTTTTAAAAAAATAAAAAACTACAACCAGTTATGGTGGCACACATCTTTCATCCCAGCACTCAGGAGGCAGAGGTAGAGGTAGGTGGTGGATCTTTGTGGATTTGAGACCATCCTGGTCTACATAGTGAATTCCAGGATAGCCAGGGCAGTTAGATCCTGTCTCAAATAAAACAAAACAAATATTATTATTTTAAATTATGTGTATGTATGTGTGTCTGTGTATGGTATATGTGTGTGATTATAGAATGTGTAGGCCTCTGATCCCATCTGGAACTGTAGTTACAGATCATTGTGAGTATCATGTGGGTGCTGGGAATTGAACTCTGGCCTTCTGGAAGAACAGTTCTTGCTCTTAACCACAGAGCCATCTCTCCAGCGTCTTATATACTTTTTTTTTTTTTTTTTTTTTTTTTTTTTTTTTTGGTTTTTCGAGACAGGGTTTCTCTGTGTAGCCTTGACTGTCCTGGACTCTCTTTGTAGACCAGGCTGGCCTTGAACTCACATCGATCCACCTGCCTCTGCCTCCTGAGTGCTGGGATTAAAGGCGTGTGCCACCACGCCCGGCCAGTCTTATATTCTTTTTGAGGTAAGAGTCTCATATAAAAAGGATGGCCTCTAACTCACTATGCAGCTAAAGATGACTTTAGACTTCTGATCCTTTTACCCCCACCCCCAGAGTGTTGGGGTTGAATGTAGTATCTTCTTACGTGCTAGGCCAGCACTCTGCCAACTGGCTTCGCTCCCCAGATCCCGGTTTGTGAAGCCCCACCCCCCTCAAACACACACGTGCACACTCCAGTGCCACCAGGAACACATGCTTTCTTCGTGTTTGGGTCCAGCCCACCTTTGGGTCTCATTTCCCTTCTCATTTGGATCTGCTAAATGAGTCTGGAGGTAGACATATCTTTCTTTCTTTCTTTCTTTCTTTCTTTCTTTCTTTCTTTCTTCTTCCTCCTCCCCTTTCTCTTCCTCCTCTTATTCTTCTTTTGGTTTTTCGAGACAGGGTTTCTCTGTGTAGCCTTGGCTGTCTTAGACTCGCTTTGTAGACCAGGCTGGCCTCGAACTCACAGTGATCTGCCTGCCTCTGCCTCCTGAGTGCTGGGATTAAAGGCGTGCGCCACCACACCCGGCAGGTAGATCTCTTTTCAAGGTATCTTTTCTCTCTATTAATGTCAGCATGGTTTTCACTTTTTCATAAACTGTGAAGTGCTCACATCTATTGTCATAACATCCTTGTTTATCTTCCAACCCGGACTCCAGAGAGGTACCTAGGAAAGGAACCCAGAAACCGAGAGTCATAGTGGGAAGAGTGAGGGAAGCAGAGTCCCCCCCATCCTGTTCTTCCTCTCATGATAATGGCTGTAGTTGCTCACAGGAGGTTTGGCTCACATCCCTGGGGAGATGAGAGAGACCATCTTGGTCCATCGCCAGGACTAGTCTCTGAACTGGTGGGCGTGGCTTAGCAGTGCTTCCAGGCCCTCTCCGGAGTCAGATTTACTTTCCAATCTCTGCAGTACTCTCAAAGTATGTATAAGAGTATGCAGATGTGAAAACTGGAAGCAGAAACCCAATGTTGGACCATGTTTCTGCTCCAAGGGGGAAATTCAGCCGAGTTGGCCTAATCCTATCCTGACCAGGTGGGGGCGCGCCCTCCCTATGTTCTTGATGGTGGTGACCCGCCGCGTCTGAATCTATAGGTAGGCTCAGCAGCTCCTTTCTCTCCAAGTGAGGCGGCCTTCTCAGGCCTTAGCCACTCACAAGTTTAGCGCAGTCTCTAACTGTTTTGGATCTAAGAGAGAGGAGGAAAATCTTTTGCCAGCAGGAGCACAGCAAATGCAAATTCCTCTTCTCACTCGACTTGACCTCTTGACCTAGGCTGGGTTCTGGTTCCCCAGGTGAAACAGAACCGGAAGCCAATTGGTGTTGAGGGGGAATGAGTCCCATCTTCAGGGCCCTGTGGCTGGTGCCCTGCTGTGAAGCCTGCGCTTACAGCCTGGTGCTAGGGGCTGTGGAGACTTCGGAATCTGCCAATGGTAGTGTATAAACTCGTAACTGAGACAGTTTTGAGCTGAGTATGACGATATATATCAATAATCTCAACGCTCAGGAGTCTGAGGCAGGAAGATCATGAGGTTTGAGGCCAGTTTGGGCTAACATAGAGAGGATCTTAAAAACCAACCAACCAAACAACAAGGAAATAAGGTCAGAAGGAAGGAAATGAGGGAGGGAGAAGGGAGGAAGGAAGACAGGGAGGAAGGGAGAGAAGAAAGGAGAGAAAGGAAGAAATGGAGAGGGGAGGGGAGGAAAGAGGACTTTTTTTTTTTGGTTTTGTTTTGCTTGTTTTTTGAGGCAGGGTTTCTCTGTGTACCCCTGGCTGCCCTGGGCTCACTCTGTAGAGGCCTGCCTCTGCCTCTGAGCACTGGGATTAAAGGCATGCTGCGCACCATGCCCAGCTGTAAGACTTAACCTCTTTAGTCGCCAGGCTGAAGGTCTGAGGCCCAGGCTTTTTCTGAGGCTCTGCGAGGGACCTGTCTCACACCCTTTCTTGCCTCCTGGTTATTTGTGGAAATCTTTGGCATTTCTGATCTCCGCCTTCATCGTCATCATGCATCTATTTTAAAAATTTCCCCTTTTTATAAGGACAGTGGTCACTCTGGAGCAGACTCCCAGTGACCCGGTTTATAATAATTATCTCTATTTCTGCCTCCAAATAAGGTCATAGGCTAAGGCAAGGGCTGAGAACTCAAGGACTTCAACAGTTCTGCTGGCAGCTGGGGGAGCAGGTGTGCTGGCTTGGAAGAGGGTTCTGGGTTTACTACACAGGGGCCTTCCAAGGGTGGTTGCTCTGTGGGGGTATTTGTTCACACAGTCACAGAGCTGAGTGCTGGCACCCTGCCTTCCTTCAAGAAGCTACTCACAGCTGGGTGTGGTGGCGCCAGCCTTTAATCCCAGCACTTGGGAGGTAGAGGCAGGCAGATCGAGGCTAGCCTGGTCTACAGAGTGAGTCTAGGACAGCCAGAGCTCTGTTATACAGAGAGACCTTGTCTCAAAAAACCAAAAAAAAAAAAAAAAAAAAAAACCAAAAAAAACCCCCAAAAAACCCAAAAAACAAACAAACAAAAAACCCCCAAACAAACAAATAAACAAAAAACAAAACAAACAAACAAAAAAAACGGCTGCATACCTCAGAATCAGAAGGAGGGAGGCTGATGATGCAGCCCTCAGTCAAATGTGGCAGTCCTGAGAACTCCTTGAACAAGGGCTATCAGTGTAAGTCTTTAGAGTAAAACTAACGAATCTAAGCACGAGGTAGGGACAGCAGAAACTCATGCTGTTAGTCTGTCCCTTCCTATCTCAAAGCTGATTGGATGGTGACAGCTCATTTGAAAGCAGCTCTTTCTTGTATGCCAGTCTTCTCTGGAAACACCTTCACACACACACACACACACACACACACACACACACACACACACACAC
>OU015757.1:3423835-3433943 GCA_907169655.1 Acomys percivali | reverse complement strand
CTCTCTCTCTCTCTCTCTCTCTCTCTCTCTCTCTCTCTCTCTCTCTCTCTCTATCTCTCACACACACACACACAATTCAATCTCAGCTTCTTGTTTGTAAGACATTTCAAGGAAATAGGTACTATTTAATTTCTTTTCCGTATGAAACTCCTTAGAGGCTGCAAAGCACTGATTTTTTGTGTTGAGTATTTGCTTTGTTTTTCAAGTCAGAGTCTCTCTGTGTAGCCTTGTCTGTCCTGGACTCACTTTGTAGTCCAGGCTGGCCTTGAACTCACAATGATCTGCCTGCTTCTGCCTCCCGAGTGCTGGGATTAAAGGCATGCGCCACCACCGCCCGGTTTTGTGTTGAATCTTAATCTTAGAATGATAGTACCTAAAGCTGGGGGTTTTAGAAGGTGATGAGGCCATGAGGGTGGAGTTCTTAGGATGGAGCTAGTGTCTTTATTAAGACCTATCTTTATTAAAGATGACCATATATGAACCAAAAAGCATGTCCTCATCAGATACAGACTCAGATAGTGCCCCGATCTTGGACTTTCCAGACTTCAGAACTATAAGAGATACATTTCTGTTGTTTGTATATCATCCAGCTTATGAGACCTTTGCTATAGTACCTGGATGTAGTTAAGACAGAGAGGCAGCATTACACAGTACAAGGGCCAAAATGAAGTACTCTGTGGACACTGCCCAATGCTTTAGAAGACAAAATATTTTATCTCATTAAATCCTGAACATCCACAGGCTGTGTGAATCATTATTATTCCATTTTAGAAAAAACTGAAGGTTAAAAAGGACATTTGGCTTCTTCAGGTTCACACAGTAGGTGGCTGCCGGGAACTGGAGCCTGGATTGCTGAGATTCAGGACTTCACCATTTTTAGAAAAAAAATTAGACTATATTAATTAGGGGCTGGAGAGTTTGCTCAGTGGTTACTGCTCAGTTAGGCGTTGGAGTTGGAGTACCTAGGAATCTGATGCCTTCTTTTCGCTTCTGTGGGCACTGCACACAGGTGGTGCTCAGACATACATGCAGGAAAACATCCATACATATAAAAATAAAATATAAGAAGACTGTAGTTGTGAGGGTCTGAAGGAAGTTGTGAGATGCTGAAGGAAGACCCCAGACTCAGGCAGTATGCAAAAGCAAAGAGCACTTATTTTACAGAGATCTCCAGCATGCAGGGGTCACCACCTTCACAAATGGAGACCCTGAAGTGAGCCTGAAGGCTCAATGTAAAGACAGGGAATTTTCAAGGGTGGTTAGGTAACCTTTACAGTGATTGGTTGGCAATTGTCTAGGGGATGGAGGCACTCAGGATTGGTCCATCACTAAGGTAGTTTGGTCCATCACTAAGGTAGTTTCCAGCGTAGTTACTAAGTCATTGTTTTTGGCTCAGGCCACATGACTGGTTGCTGTGATTTATTGTTTTTCCAGGAACTGCAGTTTTATTTTCTGAGAAACTAAAACTCAGGTCTGATCAGCCTGAGGTTGACTCTGAAGCCTGCCATGGGGTCAGGCTCGCTTATAAGAATTTGTCCTCCCCATAGTAATCACACATAACAATAGTTTCATTATAACACTTTTGTACATCTATGTTACATTTTGATCACATTTCCTTCTTACCTTCTCTTGTCCCTCCCCTGCCCATTCTTGCTGAGCACTTTCCTCTTCCTAACTAGTCCCTTTTTACTTTCATGTCTTTTTGTTGGATTATCTGATGAGCTTCATTTAGCTTGGGTTACTTACAGGAGGAAGAACAACTTGTCAGTGGCTACACCACCAAAAAAGATGTCAACCCCCGGCAACCACTAACTGTCTACAAGTCCTTAGGAGGGATGGGGCCTCCTGAACCTCTCCTCCACGAGTCTGTCTTCCTAACTTTTCTCTGCTGTCACTGCAGCTTCCACAGAGAAGTCACAAAGACTTGAACTTGAATTCACAAGACTGACTGGTTTTAGTGGTGCATGATGACAGAAACGTCTGTTTACTTCTCTGAACTCTGCTAAAATGTACAGTGAAGAAACAAACACTGAACTCACAGATTAGGGTGAGAATTCAGTTAGTTTTATGAATAGATGTGAGATTTTGGCACATAGTAGGTGCTTAAGAAAGGGCATGTAATGATCCACTAATCTGAGATAATTGGTGGTATACTGCTCACAGAAATGAATCCCAGGCTGCTTTAAACTCCCATCAAAGTGTGTTTGTGAAAGCAATTGTCTTTAGCAAAACTTTAGCCTCTTTCAAGTAGAAAAAAAGCCCATTTGGCTCCAATAACTGAAATGATAGACGTAGGATAACACACACACAAAGAAATATCCAGATCACTAAACACTGTACAGTGCGTGGAGTTTTCCCACTTTTGGAAATCTGTAAAATTTTTCTTCACTAAAAGAACCCACTTTCTGAATGATGTCAAGGTCATGAGATTTATTTCCTCATGAAAGGGGTGGGCCCTGAACACTTTCTAGAACAAAGAAGTACATTGGATGGAAATGATAGTGTATGTGATGTATAGAAAAATTTGAACAGATAGAAGGTAAAGGCAGAACAAGTCATGGGAGTAGGAGGAAAAGAGGAAGGTGGGTCATGTGTGTGTGTGTGTGTGTGTGTGTGTGTCTGTGTGTATCCCTCTCTCTCTCTCTCTCTCTCTCTCTCTCTCTCTCTCTCTCTCTCTCTCTCTCTCTCTCTCTCTCTCTCTCTCTGTGCCTGCTCCTCTCCCTCTGGACCCAAGCTCCTGCTGGAATATATTAGGAACAACTAGGGGAGCTTGGTTGGAAGGTCACAGCAATGGGGCTTGCACTCCAACCCTTACTGGAGACTTGGTGAAAGTGAATCAGAGAGCCCATGTGTCAACCTAGAGTGGTTGCATTAGATCATTGGTGGGGCACCGTGTTTACGAAGCCAGCAGGTGTCTGGTGCTTCACATCCGTGTTAGGCCCCCATTGCCTGATAATACCCTACCATTGTCTCCCAACCACCAGGAGAAACACAAGTAGTGACAGCATATTTTAGCTGTTTTTATCATAATGTCAATGCTTCAAGTCCCGCAGAGTGAATAGCCTGGGTTAGGCAGAGGAAGGAAGCACAGCCAAGTCTAAGAAGGATTTATGGGATAACCTAAAAATCAAGGCTGGCTCTGTTGAGTACACCAGGCTCAGGTCCCCAGTGTCAATCCAAGAAGTGGAACTGCTCTGCCAGCTGTGGCAGTCAGCGGCAAAGGCCAGAGGGGCCTCAGAGACCAGGAGAGTCAAAGGACATCACTGGGAGGGGAGTGGCGATCCAAGCCTCGGCATGACAAAGAGTGGAGGAGTGTGGAGACAAGTTCCCTTCACCAGAGCAAAAGGTAGGCTTTCCCCTGCACCTTGATGGTACCCCAAGCAGGTCAGCGTTGAGTCAACACTTGAAAAGAGACACCTGCCCTAGTGGGCAGAGAATTAAACCTAGAATTAGTTGAAAATTCATCCAGGGGAAATGGAGGCAATTTGAGAGTCCATTTTCTACTAGAAATGACCTAATTACTTTACTCAGTTTAGGTTTTCCTCTGTTTGTTGTCAGTGTGATGGGAGCACGTGGATAAGGTACTAAGACAAATGAGAAAGCTTATGTCTTGCACACCTGAGTTGCAGAGTATAGCAGCTACAGAGGATGTAGAATTCCCTGGGTCTGGAGTCACAGACAACTGTAAGCTGAAATGTAGGTGCTGGGAATTGAACCTTGGTCCTCTGGAAGAGCAACTAGTGGTCATAACTGCTGAGTCATCTTCCCAGCTCCTTATCCATCTGTCTGTCTGTCTGTCTGTCTGTCTGTCTATCTATCTATCTATCTATCCATCCATCCATCTATCGTCTGCCTGTATGCATGGATGTGTAAATCAGAGGACAGCTTGTGGGAGTTGGTTCTCTTCTTCCACCATGGTCTGGTGATCAAACTCAGATCCTCAGGCTTGGTGGCTTGGTGGCTTGGTGGCAGTGCCCTTACCTGCTGAGCATCTTGCTGGCTCTATTAATGTGTTTCCTTTTTGTGTTCTTTCTTTCTGTTCTTTATTTCACATGCATTTGTTTTTATGTGCATGTGGAGGTCATAAACCATTGTTCAGAACCCAGTTCTCTCCTACTATGAGGGGGTTGGGAGACCGAACTCAGAATTCAGGTCACCAGACACCTTTATGTGCTAAGCTATCTGCTAGCTCCCATTATTTGTATTTTGTTGTTGGTGTTTTTTTTTTTTTTTTCTTTCCAAGACAGGGTTTCTCTGTGTGGCTCTGGCTGTCCTGGAACTCACTCTGTAGAGCAAGATGGCCTCAAACTCAAGAGATCCACCTCCCAAGTGCTGGGATTAAAGACGTGCACCACCATCACCTGGCTTATGGTTGCATTTTTATATCCTTTTTATTTAAAAAATATTTTAACTTATCTTTTGACAGTTTCCCACATGTATACAGTGCTTTTTAAAGTTTGAGGCAGGGTATCTCTATGTAGCCCTGGCTTTCCTGGAACTGGCTAGGTAAACCATATTGGCCTTGAACTCACAGAGATCTGCTTGTCTCTGCCTCTCGAGAGCAGGGACTAAAGATATGTGGCACCGCTCCTGGCTTATATGTGTTTTAACCACAGTCACCCCATTCACCCTCTCTTCCCAGCATGTCCATCTTCTACTTTTCTATCTTTAAAAAAAAAAAACCACTGAGTTGAATTAGGTTCGCTTGCATGTATGTGGGTGTGGAGTTCATTAAGATTTTTTTTAGTTAGACTACAAAATAATGAGTTTCTTGATGACATTTTCATTCATATATATTATTGTACTCTGCTCATTTACCCACATTGTCATCTTCTATTGTACTCCCTTCCCACATCTACACTGGTCCTTCCTCCCCTTTCTAGTCACACACACACACACACACACACACACACACACACACACACACACACACACACTGGAGGGCCTTCATTGAATACATTTTGAACTTAACAGTTTCTCAGGACACAATTCCATTATAGCTGAGGGGCGTAAGCTACCTAGTTCAAGCTGGTCATTGCCAGTGATTGGTTTAGGCAAGAGCATCTCCCTAGTTTAAATTCACCTGATGAACATCAGTTACTTGAGCGGCGCAAAGCATCCTAAGTGAGGCAGAGAAATGAGTAAACTACTTAGCCTTGCTGCTTTTGCTTCATACTTGTTTCTATAGGAAAGAAAGTGATGTGAGGTCATTCATGCTGACTTGCACTTGGGGTCATTTCCTTCCTTAAGCCGTTCCTAGGGCATTGAGTCCCCTCGGTTCAACAACAGCATCTCTATGTGCCTTCAATGAATTTCCCAGGTGCTTTGGTTAGAGTCAGAAGTGTGCTCCACAGGCTTCCGTGTCTGAGCCTGTTGGTATCCAGGTGGTGACACTGCTTTATGAGGCTGCAGAACCTTTGTGACATGGGGCCTATCTGGCTAAAATGGGGTAGGAGGATGAGCCCTTAAATGCTGTGGCCCAGGCTTGCTTCTGATGCCATTCTCTCTGACCCCATGTACTGTGCACCACATGTGCCTGCGTCACAAATGTAGCTGATCCATCTGTCAGTCTCTCCACCATGACAGACTTGAGCCTCTGAAACCTTCAGCCAAAACAAACTGCTCTGCCTTTCCACTGTTCCCATGAGGCCTTTTGTCACAGCAATGAGAAATGTAACTAACAGGAGAGGAGTTGAAAGACCCCATTTTTAATTGTAGAATTGAATATGAACAAAGAGATTGCCTTAATCCCCTTTGAAAATGTATTATTACTGGGCTAGCCCATGATTCAGGAGGCAGAGGCCCATGCTATCAAGCCTTGATAGCCTAAGCTAGATTCTTGAGGCCCGTTTCTGTGGGTTCCCCTTTGACCTCCACATTCTCACTGTGGAATGTGTATATCCATACCTCACACATGTAGTAAATAAATGGAAAAACTGAATCGAGAAAGTGCTATTAAAATGTAAAAAGAACACTCTCCTTGAGTCACCTGCAAAGTGAGACATCACATGGAAACATCCCCATGCACTGCCATGTTTTGGCTTCAACTGGGATCACTTTTGCCTTTTCCTGTGCAAGAGACGGTGTCTTAGAAACTTAAAGGGGTTTCACAAAATACATTTTAACTGCTAAGATGACCAGAAATATAGGTTCACACTGACTAGAGCTGGGTAATTTGGCTGTCTCTTTAACATTCAGTTCGCTCTGACTCTACAAAATTGCATCCATTTTGGTGAGCCTGCCCCCACCCCCAATCAAGCTACATTTCTTGGCATTCACTCCACACTGCCTCCTTACGTCATGGAAATTATTTCAGCTAATTTACTAGCTGTATGGAAAGAACAGGAAAGACAGAAGGAAGGGCAGAGACAGACAGACAGACAGATGGAGGATGTGGAGGGAGGGCACTGTGATGGATAAATGGTATCCTTCCTAAATTCCTATGTTGGTGTTCTAAGCACCCTCAGGATGTGATTGTATTTGAAGACAGAGCTCTTCGTGAAGCAACAGCAGTAAATCTAGACTGGGCCTTGATACAATCAGACTGATGTCTTTATAAGAAAATATTCTGACTGACAGGGAGACACTGGGGATACCCAAGTAGAGGAGGGATCTTGTGAGGACACTGAGGGGACGCACCCTCTGCAAGCTGAGGAGGGAGGCCTCAAAAGGAACTCTCCCTGCTGGCATCTTGGTCTAGGACTTCCATGACTGTAAGAGAATACATATTTTCCTTGTTTAGACCACCCAGTCTGAGGTATTTTGTTGTAAGCTTCTGTCAGTCGATTTTCTCATTGCTGTGACATCACACTGGACAAAAAGCCACTTAAGGAAGGGGGGATTATTTTGAGTCACAGTTTAAGAAAGGTCATAAACTCTCATGGTGGGGGAGTCCTGGCAGCAGGAGTGGTCCAATTGCTCCTGCAACCAGGTGGCAAAGCGAGATGGGTGCAGGCCCTCTGCTCACTTTCTCCTTCTTATTAAGTCCAAGACCCCCTCCCATGGGATGCTGCTGCCCACATTCAAAACGAGCCTTTCCTCATTAGTTAAATCTTTCTGGAAACATCATTGTAGACAAACCCAACAGGATGTTTCCATGGAGATTCTAAATCATGTCAAGTTGACAACCAAGATTAAACAATCAAGATTAACCATGACAAAGCCTTAGCAAACTGATGCAATAGCTGGTTCTCTGAATATGATTCGTCTCCTCCAAAACTCAAGTTGGACCTCAATGTCCACTGTGAAGTACCAGGACAGGAGTGTAGAAACTTAGCTCTAGTGTTGATAGGTGGGACCTTTGGGAAGTTGTTAGAATTAATAAGCCATTAGGGTGGTTTCCATTTTTGAATATTGGTGGCTGTATAAGAACATAAAATATAAGACACACACACACACACACACACACACACACACACACAAACATACAGGTTGTCTGTCTCTTCCGCACTAGGACCTATCACAACCATCTCCTTGTGTCTCGGCATTTTTCTGCTTCGAAATAGAAGAAAGAGAAAGCGAACAAGACGACCCTATGTGTGAAGTTTTATGAATCGGGGCATGAAGTAGTGGACAGTGCTTCCATTTATGAACTACTGTTAGAACATGGGCACGCAGTGCTCCTAACCAGAAAGGGGGTTTGGAAATGCCATCTCACGCTGAGCTACAACAAAGTGGTAAGGAAAGCATGAACTTAGGTGGCATTAAGGTAATACACACAGATTGCCAATGTGGTAGCACAGAAAAGTGCTCAGCGAATGACACACATTACACAGAACTATCTTGGGAAGTTTGTGTTATGCAAAACTGGAGTATACATGCCTTTAATCAACATATGTGGTATTGTGGGTGGATTGTGGCCATGGGTGCAAAAGTAACACACATGAAATTAACTCTCTTCTGTGATTTTTCTTTGACAATTTCATATGTGTATGTGTTGATCTTATTCACTCTAACTCCTCCCTCCCACTCTCCCTGTTAATTCCCAGAAATCCCTCTTCTACCTTCTCATTTTTTCTTTTCTTCTTTTTCTGGTGGTGGTGGTGGTGGTAACTGACTGAATGCAGTTGGTTCTGGCTGTTGGAATGTTGACCAATACCGCTGCCTTGACCTTGTCAGGTAACCATAACAGCAATGAAACCGTAAGTGCAATGGTTGTGCCAACACCAGAGTATCTCTCAGCACTCCTCCCACTCTCAGGCTCTTATGTTCTTTCTATGCCCTCTTCCTGATGTTCTCTTACCCTTGAGTAGGTTGATATAGATATCCAATTAAGGGCTGATTATTCAAAGGCCACTTTCTCAGAACTTTGGCCAATTATGAGTCTTTGCATTAACTATTACCCACTGCAGAAGTTTCTTTGGCTAAGGTTGAGAACAGCATTAACCTATGGATACAAACACATATTGAAAAGGCAGTTTGACGACATGTTTATTTAATAAAACAATAGTAGGTTCCCTGCTGGGGCCTATGACCTTCCGAGTAGTCTTGTGAGTTTGACTGGGTTTACAGTACCAGACATTAACTCACTCCTGTGGAGCAATGTAGGCTTTAAATGTTCAAAACCTTCTTTATTTAGGATTCTTAAACATTTTAACCCCACTTCTAACTCACCAACCAGAGGAAGAGGAGAAAGAATGTTAATAGGAAAAAAGGGGTTGTGAACCTGTTTAGATGTAGTTCCTTGGGCCAATTCCACTCTGTATTGTCAGGACACCAGCAGTCCAGTCCAATAGCCAACACCAAACAGCAACAAGAATCTGTAGAGGTGGCACAGTCCAGCAGAAACCGCAAGGCTCTGCTGAATGGGCACAAGTCTGTGGAAGCGGCCCGAATCAGCCAGAGTGCCAGGATAAGGTCTCTGGAATGTTTCTCTCTGTGAAGTGAAGACCAGCAAAGACCAGCAAGGATCAGTGAAGTCCAACAAAGACCAAGGAAGTGCTGCATGGCATAGAAATGCCAAACGCGTCATCTCAATGTCTGTGGTTCTTTTTACACTTCTTTCCACCATCCTGTGCCCTCTCATGTGTGTCTGCTCCCAGCAAAACATCACATGCCTTCTCTTCTAGAAAAACATCACATGACCTCCCACAAGACAGCTTTCAGATATAATAACTGCAACATGACCCCTATAGGCTCATGTATTCAATGCTTGGTCTCCAGTTAGTAGAACTGTCTGGGAAGGATTAGGAGGTGTGGCCTTGTTGGAGGAGGCATGTCCCCAGGCCTAGTCTTTCTCTGCCTGCTGACTGCAGATCAGCTGCCTCTCCAGCACCATGCCTGCCTGAGTGCTGTCATGTTCTTCACCACGATGAGACTGGACTAGCCCTCTGAAACTGCAAGCAAGTTCTCATCTATAAATTTGCCTTGGTCACAGTGTCTTTTCATAGTAATAAAACAATAACTAAGGCAGCTTACCAAGCAGTGCATTTCTATCAGGGTTTGACATACATCTTTAGTTTTGGTTAACCCGCCACTGCCCCCCTTCCCGCAACTCCTTCCTACCAAGGGAGTGGTTTTAAAGGACATTTCTTGAGCTACTAAGTTTTATTAGGTTTCATTGCTGAGGTTTAGATGTTCCTCTGAAGATGGATGGGCTGGTTAGTTTTTGTCATCTTGGCACAAACCAGAGAGGGAACTTAAACTGAGAAAGTGCCTCCATTGGATGGGCCTGTAGGCAAGTTTGACTTTTCTTGACTAATGAATGACATGGGAGGGCCCAGACCACCCCTGGGCTGTTGGGCCTGTGTCATAGAAGAAAACAGACTGAGCAACCCATGAAGAGTAAGCCAGTAAGCCGTGCTCCTCCACAGCCTCTGTATCAGCTCCTGCCTCCAGGTTTCTGTCCTGACTGAGTTCCTGCCTTGGCTCCCCTCAGTGATGGACCATGATTGAGATGTGGAAGCCAAATAAATACTATTCTCCCCAAGCTGCTTTTGGTCATGGTCTTTCTTTAAGCAATAGAGAGCAAGCTAAGATGATAGCTTCTGCTATTCCTAGTTCAGTTGGTCAAATAGACTCAGAGAAACTTTAGAAATCTTCTTTTAGGTCTGACATTAAAAGCTGGGAAATCTCAGATTTCCTGAGAACTGTACATAGATTTTTTTTT
>OU015757.1:3408933-3421433 GCA_907169655.1 Acomys percivali | reverse complement strand
TCTGTTCAAATAAGAACTTCCTTTATTAAAAGGCATTAGTAAGGGCTGGGGACACAGCTCAATGGTAGAGTACTTGCCTGTTTTCCAAAAGGCCCTGAGTTTGATTCCTTGCACTCAAAGAAAACAAAAAGACATAACTAAAAAGGCAGAAAGATGAGCCACACGGTGGGAAAAAGTAGCTTCAATGCAAAATAAAATGTGTCCTATCTTGCGTAGACAAAGTACCCTTCAAGCCAAGTGTCCTGGTATACGCTTAATGCTACCACTGGGGAGGCTGAGGCAAGTGGATCACAGGTTTGAAGCCAACCTGGGTTGCACAGAGAAACCTTGATTTTAAACAATTAAAATAAAAAGTACTATAAATCAGTAAGGAAAATACAGCCCAACAGGGGAAAAAAAAAGCAAAACACTCACAAACCTTATGGCTAAAACAAATGCAAACATATTCAACACATGAGCAATCAAATTTAAGTAAACTGAAGGCACAGCGAATGTGGTAGGCAGCCTTCATGGTGGCGCTCAGTGGCTCCCATACCCTGGTGTTTATAATCTCCCACGTGGTAAATCAGAGCTGCTTTGTATGATCAGCAGAAAATGAGAGACATGATGGCATACTGTTCCTGAGTCTAGTTTATGAAAGGCACATCACATTCCATCTGGGCTACCCTCCCCGCCCCGATTAGTTCTTCTGTGGAAGCCTGCTGTTTTATCATAAACCTTCCCCTGAGGAACACTTTGGTCCAACCAATGGAGGCTCCCAGCCACCACCTGCGTCAGTGAGCAGGAGACAGATCTTTGCACTCAGTTCAACCTCCAAATGACTGTGGCTCTGGACAACATCTTGACCTCAGTCTCTTGATAAATTCTGAGCTAGAACCCTCCAACTAAGCCATCTCTGGATCCTTAACCCGAGAACAGGTGTGAGACAACACTTACTGTCCTGTGAATTCTGAAGGCCATCTGTCATTCGGTAGTGATAGCCAACACAGACAGTGAGGGAGTACCAAACATGATGCTCAGTGTTAGTACAGATGCAGACCCACGGGGACCGCTCACATCCTGAAGCATAACCAGGTGTCTGCACCTATGATTTTAGAGCTTTGTCTGTTACTCGGCTTGTCATTTCCACTCCTAGGTACAAACATACTTTACAGACGCGCACCATCTTGGGTACCAGGAGTCATGTACAGTATTCATGGAGGCAATGTCCGTGAGAGCCTCACATTGGGAATCACTCACAAGGAATAAGTAAATAAATTTAGATATATTTTTATGCATGTTATTAATAGGCGTCAGGGCTATGCAGCTGCTATAGGTAACATGAAAATGCAGCCAATGCTCTTAACTGTCAAAGCATCTCTTCAGCTACAAGGAATTGATTTTTTTAAGGTCTTGTGGACTCCCCCCGCCTGGATACAGGGTCTCTCTATGTAGTTCTCGTTGTTCTGGAACTTACCCTGTAGTTCATGCTGGCCTCAGGCTCAGAGATCCGCCTGCCTCTGCCGCTGCTGGGATTACAGGTGTGCACTGCACTGCCAGGCAGGAATTGACTCTTAAAAGGGTAGGACTGTGGCTACGTCAAGAGGTGGGTGCAACTGGGAAGGGAATTAAGGTGCTGATAAGATTTTTTTTCAGCTTTTTAGTTTATTGAGACAGGGTCTCGCCATGTGGCCTTTATTAGCTTAGAATTCACTATGTAGATGAGGCCTTCCTCAAATCCACAGAGATCCATTTGCTCTGTGTGCTGGGATTAAAGACATGTGCCACCATGCCCAGCTCAAAATCCTGTTTCTTGACCTGGCTGGATTCTCCTAGGTGATGTGAAGCTAATTTCTAGGAATTGAAATACTTCACCCTTGTTCTTGTAGCCTTTTACTCATGCTCCGTTAAGTAACCTTTCACCCTTGTTCCTGTAAGTAACCTTTCACCTTTGCTGCTGTAACCTTTCACCCTTGTTCCTGTAAGTAACCTTTTACCTTTGCTGCTGTAACCTTTCACCCTTGTTCCTGTAAGTAACCTTTCACCCTTGCTGCTGTAACCTTTCACCCTTGCTCCTGTAACCTTTCACCCTTGCTCCTGTAACCTTTCACCCTTGTTCCTGTAAGTAACCTTTCACCTATGCTGCTGTAAGCAGCCTCTGTAACTCATTGGCTGACAAAGCTAGACTCAGGTAGAGTTGTATCTTTGGTCTGTTGTTGGTGTCCTAGTTGGTGTGAACAGATGCTTGCTCATATCTCCCCATATGGTGACACAACAGGTGTTCCCTGTATACAGTATTCTAAGTTATGTATTTTGTGCTTCCTAAATGTATATACCATCTATTTCTCAATAAAATGTCAACACAATGAACAAATTAAGAATCATGCATCATGGGCTGAGGGGAAATGCTTTCTTTCTTTCTTTCTTTCTTTCTTTCTTTCTTTCTTTCTTTCTTTCTTTCTTTCTTTCGGGAGGCCAAATCCTAGTTTATTTCAGTGTCAGCAACAGCTTGGCCATCAAAAATAATAAAATAAAATAAAATAAAATAAAATAAAATAAAATAAAATAAAATAAAATAAAATAAAATAAACTAAACTCTACCCAGGGCGACAGGAGTCTCTACAGCGAGGCTAAAGGGCTCAGCTGCCAGGTGGTAAACATCAGGGATGTATGGCGGGCACTGCCCGGGCAGTAAGTTAGGAAGCCGCAGGCTGGTGGTGGCGAGGGCCAGGGTTCACTTCTGGGCAGGCATGAGGTCATCAATAGCCTGAGCCTGCTCAACTCGCTGCTCCATCTCAATGTGGAGCTTCACGCCATCCACCACCATGTGCGCCAGCTCCACCTCCGAGCAGCCCAGGCGGTCCGCGTTGGAGACATGGAAAACTCCACCAACAGCTGCGGTGTCCACACCACCTGCGCTTCGCTCCTGAAGCCGTAGCCGCTTGAGCCCCTCCGAGAACTTCTCGTGCTTGCCCAGGTCGGGCAGCTTGACATGTATACCTGCCCGTAGCCTGGTACAGAGGTTTGATGGGCAAGTGAGGATGTAGCCTAGGTGAGAGTTCCACATGAACTCGTAGTTCTTAGACTTGAACAGGGTGAGACCAGTGCAGAATCGGGTGAGCACTTCCTTCATGTTGCCCACCTTCTGCATGGAGATGACCTGCAGGTGATCCTCCTCGCTGATCTTATTGTCGTTGTGCCATATGCCACGAGCTTCGGGCCAGTCGCAGGCCATGCCAGAGGCCAGCAGCAGAGGCAACACAGGCTTGTCGAAGAGGAAGTGATCGTCCATGAGCTGCTGCTGCTCCGCTTAGGTCATATTCTTGGGCGCGTAGTACCTGCCTGACAGGTCGCCACCCAGGCTGGACAGGGCTTCTACAGCCAGCTTCTCGAAGGTGCGGCGCTCCCCGCGACTGCAGTCCGTCATCGCCACCCTGCAGGTTGTCTGGATTGAGGTCCGTCCGTCTTGTGCTCCTCGCTGGGCTGGTAGCCGCAGTGCAGGTCCTCAATGATGGGATCAAAGAATTCCTTGAACATGATGTTGCCCATCACCGCACCCACTGTCAAGATGTACGGGTGGCGTTGTCCAACGTGAAGACGCTCGGTGTGCGCTTGGCACGGAGCTCGGCGGCATACAGTTCGCGGGGGTCAGCACCTTAGCCATATAGTTGTTGTGGCTGCTCAGATCAGGGTACTCATCCTTGGCTGGGAAGCGCAGCTTCTGCGTATTATGGCTGTTGGAGAAGGGCGTGGCGGCGGCAGTGGGTGGGATGCTGGATGGAGCAGGGAGCAGAGTGCCTGGGCAACTCCTGGTGCAGCGTAGACGAACGGCCGAAAATGCTTTCTTTGATAAACATTAACATCATTTATTCAGTGCCAGAAGACTAGAACCCGAGGAAGCTACACTAAGATTAACGTATGAGGGACTAGAGAGCTGGGTTAAAAGCACATTGTGAGAACCTGAGTTCAGTTTCCAGCACCCATTTCAGTGGCTCACAACTGTCTGTAATTCCAGGGCATCCACGTGCTTTCAGTTACCTTTGGAGACCAGAAGAGGGTGTTGGATTCCCTGGACCTGGAGTTACAGGTGGTTGTGGACTGCTCAGTGTGGGTGTTGGGCATTGAACCCAGGCCCTCTCTACAAGAGTAGTAAGTACGTTTAACTGCTGACTCGTCTCTTCAGCCCAACTTCTTCTTTCTTAAGGAAGTGTTTCTTTTTCTACTTCTAGGCACATGTTTCTGGTCCAGCTCTTTGCCGTAGGACATAAGGACCTTTAACAGGCATCCTGGGACTCAGATCTACATCCTGTAACAACAACACAACCAAGGGGTTTTGTACATGTAAGATAGCCCCTCCCCACCAGCTGTATGACCAGCCTCTAACTTTCCTTTTATGTTCTGAGCTTGTTGGAGTTCTTAGCTGTGCAGCAGAGTCTCTGACTTAGTGATTTCTCAACACTCTAGCGCTGGTCCTCTCAGGGCTTTGAGTCGGCAGATTCAGCCTGGAGCCTCAGTCTTGGTAGCTTGTAGACCTTTATCGTATGGTGGGGGATGGGCAGCCTCTGTTTGAAAGCAGAAGCCGCTGGGGTGTTTACTCTGCTAGCTTGTGGCCATATCTGAGCACCTTATTTTCCACTAGTCACCCGCATTGCTCCGTATTCACCCAGACTGACAGCCTCAGCATCTTATAAAAATACAATTACATTTGCCTTGAAGTCAGTTTTTCTTTGAGTTGGGAAAGTCCAGTCCTATTGAAGGCGTTATCTCATCTGACTTGTATTCCAGGCTTCCATTCACTGCTAAGCCTCAGCAGCATCCCACCCCGCCTTTTAAATGCCTGCCCGCCTGTTTCCTTACTTTAAGGCAAATGCTCATTCTCAGCTTCTTGCAGCCGTACCCCCTGCCCCCCCAACTTCTTTTTCTCAGCCCGGCAGCAAGCTTGCCACGCGCCCCAGCACAGATAACTGCCTGTTTACCCCTCGCCTTTGTTTCTGGGCTCTAAGTCGCCTCCTATCATCAGAAAACATTCCTCCCATCCTCCTGTGACTCATCTTTATCTACCTTTCCTGGAGAACCTTATCAAGAGCATTTTGAGCAGCTTTGTAAATTAAATCTGTTCCTCTCATCCTCACTTTTTATGTACGGCTTCACCACCAACTTTCTCTAACTTCCACTTTCTCCCTAACAAATAAATAAAATAAAAATACAATTTTTTGAAGGTACTCTACTGTTAAATCCAGTGCAACCAGAAGGCTTTATTTGCACTGAACAGTTTTATGCCTGCTAATCATTAATGGCATCCCTTTTTATTAAAAAAAAAAATAGCCCTGGTTTGGGTGATGAGTTGGTGGCTATCTTGCTAAGAGTCCGTGCAGTCCAGATGAATGACAGCTACATGGACTGCCATCCCCACAGAGCCACACACCAGCTGTATGGGGCTGATGCTTACGAACCTTCATCCCCCAAGTCTGATCTCAGGTCACACACAGCAGTCTCTCCAAGATCTGGTTGGAGCTGTAGAGTCTCAGGCCACCTCCCAGATCTGCTGGGCCAGTATCTGTCTGGTAACGGGACTCTCAGGTTACCATCCTGCACATTATGGTTTAAAAAGCTGTGTTCCAAACCCCACAGGTTGGTTTTATTAATGAGATAAAAGCCTACTAACCTTTCTACAGCATTAAAAGTGAGCAATTCAGAAGCTGATGAGACTGTCAGTTTGTGAAGTTTCCGTGACACTCAGTGATGTGCCCGTGCCACCAGAGGACCTGAGACTGGAACCCCAGCACCTATGTGGAAGCTTGACTTGAATGCCTATAATCCCAGTGCTGGGGATGGGGATGGGGATGGGGATGGGGGAACCCCCGGGGCCACTGGCTAGCCAGGCTGGCACAATCACAAGTTCCAGGCTCTGTGAGAGACCTCGTTTTCTCAAGAAAATAAGGTGGAGCGTGATTAAGGAAGACACCTGTCATTGTCCTCTGACTGTCATATGAACATGTACCTACACACACAAACACACACACACACACACACACACACACGCACACACACGAATGCACACGCGCATGCACACACGGTGCGCGCACAAACACACAAATAGTTCAGGGTTGTGAATAGAGTTTCTGCTTAGCCTACATAGGTTCCTAGGTTCTCTACCTAGCACCAAAATGAGTGAATTAATGAGTAAATATATCACTCAATGCATTTTTATATCAAACCACAGGAACATCAGATAACTTTCTTTTAAAAAATGAATAAACGTACAAATAAGCATGATAAAACCTCATTTAGTCGTCATAAAAACACACACCTTTTTAAAACAGTCCAAAGGCTGACACGGTCTAGGGAAAGAACCTAATGTGTTCTATTTATGATTATTATGGAGTTGTTGACTAAATATTTTGACTTGCATGGATGCCTCATGTCCGTGTTTTGCATTATAAATGTCCACACAAATGAAAATGGAAAGAAAGAAGTCTTGCCATTATTAGGTTCTGTTTCCTGTTTCTATTTTCTGTTGTGCGCCAAGCTTGATTTCACTTTCTTGGAGGAAAAATAGTATTGAATTAATATTTCCATTAACAACCCTCCTCTGCAAGGGTATTTCTTTTGGCTCTTGAGGAAAATGCTCTTGCTAAACTCTAACTTAGTTCCCATGGCACTATGGATTGGATATCTGCTCCATGGCACTGTAGTTTGAATGTCTGCCCCTTGGCACTGTGGTTTGAATGTCTGGTCCATGGAACTATGTTCTGAATGAGTGTCCCATGGCACTGTGCTTTGAATGAGTGTCCAGTGGTAGTGTGGTTTGAATGAGTGTCCCATGGCACTGTGATTGGATCTTCAACTGAAACCTCCAGGACAGTAAGCCAAAACAAATCTTTTCTTTTTATAGCTTAATTACCTCAGGTATTTTGTTATCATCATATGAAGCTAAGTGTCAGGCAATATCCAAATACACTTTTGGCTAGGGGGATATGTAGTTGACATCAAATATAGAGGCCAGGGAAGCTGTTACCCATCCCACAACAGACAGGACCATGCCCGTTGTGAATCTGGGGCCAATGTCAATAGTTCTAATGTTGAGAAGCTGCACCTGGAGAGGGGAAATGCACCTTAGAAGGGATTGGGGTGTGGGGAGCACGAACAGGTTGGAAACTGATGGTGAGGGCAACAGCCTGGACTTAAAGAAGCCAGAAGTGTCCAAGCTTCAGAAGGGATTGTCAAGTGATGGGAAACCAATTGAGGTGTAATCTGAATAAATTAATAAAATTAAAATAAAAAGAAGGGATTGTCAGCAGCAAGAAATACCAAGAGGATAGATTTTGAAAAATTAAAGTAATATGTGACCTTACCTAGACAAGAAAGAATTGTTTAAATAAGTCTGTTGTTGGGATGGCATCTCATTTCTTTTCTATTTACTGGCCTATCATTCTTAAATATTGTATAATGTGTGTGTATTTGTCACAAATGCTACTTTTACACAGAAATGTTATTAATTTTAATTTACTCAAGAAGTGATAGTTATAAAAATGAAACCATAAAAGAACTTTGATACAATGTGTGTGATTATTTCATCAGATCCAAGGGAGTGAGAAGGCCTCATGAAGCACAGCAGCAAGCCCCCCCAAACAAAGGGGGCTGCCCTGGGCTGTAGTACATAAAAATTCAAATTGGTGTTTAGAAAAATTACAAGGAAACAAGAAGAGCCCAGCTGAGCACAAAATAATAGAAAAATTCATGAAGGAAATGATGGATTTTACTGCATTATTCTTCAATTGCCTATGCATTTTGTGCTAAATAAAACAAGAAGGCAAACGCTCTTTTTAAAAAAGCCACAGTAAAAACCTTGACATTAAAGGCCACCTTGAAACCAGGCATAGTGGTGCCAGTGGTGCCAGTGGTGACAACAGCTCCCAGGGCTCTAGAAGGCTGAGGCAGGCTGAACCTGAGCTCAAGGTCAGCCTGAGCGACAAGTGAGACCTGTTTCTAAAACAAAAGACAGGCTGTGATGTGGATCAGCAGGTGTGTGTGTGTGTGCGTGTGTGTGTGTGTGTGTGTGTGTGTGTGTGTGTTTGTTTGTGCACACATATACGCACGTGAGTTTGATCCTCCGAACCCACAGTGGCTGAAGAGAATTGAGTCCAACAAAGGTGCTCTCCAAATACATGCAATGGCACACCCCCCTCAAATCACAAAAACTATAATACAACAAAACAAAACCAAAATGTGCTATGAAATACAGTAACAAAGCCCCCAGCAATACCCGGGTGTGAACAGTCACCAAGGCTGTGAGTGTTCCATGTACACACGGACACATGACCATACCCTGCCAGTAAATGAGAACTAGAAAGAATTCCTAGCCAATAGGCACAGATTCAAGGGAAACCAGTCACAGGCCACTAGGTGCTGGGGAAGCTCAAGTGAGAGCTCCCTATTCAATGGCCTAGCTGTGGTATGACAAACATGTCTGAGAAAAAGCTCCTTGGAGCAGGAAAGAATTGTCTTCAGAGATTTCAGCCCCTTGCTGCTTGGCCCCATTTCTGTGGGTTTGCGTGAAGCCGTGGCACCCTGGCAGAGGGCTAACAGGGCAGGGAGAGCCGAGGCAGGAGGGAAGGGAGCTTTGTGAGGTGGGCACAAGCTTTGTTCTTCAAAGGCGTGTGCTCCTCTCCTTCTTCCTTTACCTAAGCCCTGTCCCCTGAGAATCCTTTCAGCTACGAACTAATCAATATGCTGATTCACTTACTTCAGCGTCTTTCTTGCATCACCTCAAAAACAGCGCTATAGGGCGGGGCCCCCACCTGTTATACTTGAGCCTTTGGGGGAGCATTTTAGACCTAAACTCTAAGACTAAGAATAGTCTTAGTGAAGGGAAGACATTGGACAGGCGTTTGGAAAGGAAAGATGTTGTGCAAGCTTTAGGAAAGCCATCTGACAACACCTGGCCCGAGCTTAGAAGATGCCCCATAGCCTTTGCCCCACAGTTCTGTCTCTAAGAAGGTGTTCTGAGGAAAGAAGCTGTTCTAATAATAGGTTATGTGTAGCAGTTTATCAATGGTACCGTTATAGTAAGAACAAAAAGTAAGAAATAGCCTGCGAGTCTGAAAAAAAAACCCCACAAAACCTCAAATGGAGGGGCTGGAGAGATGGATCAGCGGTTAAGAGTGTGGATTGCTCTTACAGAGGACATGAGTTCGATTCCCAGCACCCCATTCCCAGCACTCCCTATCACTTGTTATTCTGACTTCAGGGCATCTGATGCCTCTTGTCTCCTTGGGTACCGGCACTTATGTGGGCCCACTCCCACAATACACATAATTAGAAATAAAAAGAATCTTAATGAATAGTAGTTATTTCAAAATGCATTACTGAGCACTTGCATGACTGGTAACAAATTTTTGGATGAATATTTCAGAGCAAGGAGAAATGCTCTTGTTATACCACTAAGAAAATAAGACACAAAATATTTTTGTTTTAAAATGATTTATTTTATTTATGTGTATCTGTGTCAGTGCTTTTAACCAATGAGCCATTTCTCTAGCTTGTTGTTTTGTCTGATCTCAAACATCATGAGTCACTGTGTGTTTGTGTGTGTGTGTGTGTGTGTGTGTGTGTGTGTGTATGTGTGTGTGCATCTTTTCTCCCTCTTGTGGGTCTCCTACTTCTCAAAGAATCCCCTTTCTACCTTCATGTCTTTTTGAAAAAAAAAAAAGCCTAGATTACACATATGGGAGAGAACATGATATTTGTCTTTCTGAGTTTGGTTTATTTTGCCTAAAATGATGCTTGAAACTCATATGTGCATTCACATACACACACACACATATGTCATCACGTTTTCTTTATGACATGTTGATGGTCGTTTGGGGCTGATTCTCTAACTTTGCTGTTGTGAGTAATGCATCCAGACACACGGATATGCAGGTGTCTCAGTGCTGTGCTGACTTGGGCTCCTTTGGGCATATACCTAGAGTGGCATAGCTGAGTCTTATGTGAGCTTTATTTTTAGCTTTTTGAGGAACCTCCACACTGATTTCCATAGTGGCTGCACCAGTTTACATTCCCATCAGCATTAAATACGTCTCCCTCCCCGTCCCCACTAGCACTTATTGTCACTTGTTTTCTTGATGATAGTCATTCCGACAAGAGGACGAGATGGAATCTCAATGTACTTTTGATTTGCATTTTCCTGAGGGCTATGCTGAACATAGTCTCCATGAGTTCCTGGGCCTGAGTCTTTTAGTAGACAGCCCATCTTGTAAATGTGTGCATGCTGAAGGTGTTTCCACATCAGCCAAAGTGAGAAATGGACAGGTGGCAGTGGCAGGAACCTTTTGAGGTGGCACTGATGGTGGAGACCGGATGGGCACAACATGGGCACTGAGCGGTGTGTCAACAGCACAACATGGGCTGAGAAAAGGAATGGGCTATGGTGAAGACCATAGCTGCTGCAAGGTGATGCCCAGGCTACACTCAGAAATCTTCCCAAACCATAAGATACTCTTCCCATTCCGAGAACTCTTGGAAGCACACAGGAAGGGAAGCCTCTTGTATTATAAATATTGTCTTTGAATATGAGGGCATGGCCTAGGATAGCTTGGAGTCTTCTCTTCATTGCGGTCAGTAAGTCACTGGCTGACTGGTACCTGTTGGCGACCCTGTGATGTCCTTGCTGGCTTTGGCGATATCTCAAAGAAAGAGTAAACATCAGAAAGATGGAGATTGTGTCCTCATGAGTCTGCCAGGTGAGAGGATGGGCGACAGGAGAAAACCATGGCTGTAGGCAGGGGTAAGCCGGGAGCGTTCACATCGAGGGATGAAAACGTGAGTGCGAATGTGTTTGTAAGGCGTCTCTTTCCTCCTTCCCTTCCTCCCTTTCTTATTTTTCTTTTTCTTCCTTCCTTCATCCCTCTGTCACTCCTTCTTTCCTTCTTTGCATGAGCACATGAGTGTGTGCTTGTGAGTGTATGTGTGTGTGTGTGTGTGTGTGTGTGTGTGTGTGTTCAAAGGAAAACCTTGTGCGTCAGTACTTATCACCTTGCACTTTTTGTTGAGAGTCTCTCATTAGTCTGGAACTTCATCAAGTAGGCTAGGCCTACCCAGCTGCTGAGCTCCAGGGAGCAACCAGGTTCTACCTCCCATCTGGCCATTGCTGGAATTACAAGTGTCCACCACAGTGCCTGTCTTTTTTTTTTTTTTCTTCTTCTTCTTTTTCTTTCAGCTTTTTTGAGACAGGGTTTCTCTGTGCAGCTCTGGCTGTCCTGGACTCACTCTGTAGACCAGGCTGGCCTGGAACTCAGAGATCCGCCTGCCTCTGTCTCCCCAGTGCCAGTTTAACATGAGCTCTGGGAATCCAAGTCAGATTCTCAAACTTGCAAGGCGAGTTGTTTTACCAACTGAGCCATCTCCCAACCCCAAAAGGATTTTTCCTATTGCCATAGACAGAACCCAAACAAACTGGCTTAAAAACCTTATTTGGGCTTGAGGATGTGGCTCAGTGGTAGCAGGACTGCCTGGCATGGAAGAGACTCTGGGTTTGGTCCCCAGCCCTACCAAACCCAAACCCAAACCCTCAAACAACAAATGAGATGGCTGCTCATGGAGGATTTCAGTGTCCACAGGTCCAGACATTTCTCTAGCTGGCTATCCTGTCTGGCTTATTACTTCTGTTCATGGCTGTAGCCTGGCATTTATGCTCTGAGCAGCCTTTGCAGGGGCTGGGATGGAGGTAGGAAGAGGGAAGGAAGTCTCTGATTACTTACAGTCCAGCTGGCTATATTTAGCATTCTCTATCATCTCAAGTTAAAGTCAATTCTATTCACATTGTTCCTGAAACCTTGGGTTGCTGTCTTTAAATCAAGGGGCCTGGAACCGCACGTGACCCCTTGTCTCACGCCTTTAATCCCAGAACTCGGGAGGCAGAAGCAGGGGGATATCTGTGAGTTTAAGGCTAGCCTAGTCTAAACACTGAACGTCAGTTCAACTGGAGTTTTATATTGAGACCTTGGCGAGAGATAAGTGAGGAGTGAGGTTGCGGAGGGCGGGGGGAAGAGGAGAGAAAGACAGAGACAGCGACAGAGACACAGATAGAGATAGTTTCTTGTGTTTAGCGCTCTCCTGACTCTGACCTCAGGAAAGATGAGCCTTCTTTTACTTAGTGCCATGGGTGTGTGTTAGAGTAAAATCTGAACTTCTGTTTCAGCTGGAGGAATCCAACAGATCCCTCAAGACTGTTCTGTTCCTCAAAACCTTTAAAGGCCTGCAACAAAAGACTGTCCCTAGGAAAAAAACAACAAAAAACATGTGATCCCTAAACCAAGCCTGACAGAAAGAAGTACAGAACTTGGCAAGATGGCTCAGCAGGTAAAGGTACCCGCCATCAAGCACATGGCCCGAGTTCAGCCGTTCCTTGGGACCCACAAGGAGAAGAGAACTGACTTCCACATTTATGCCATGGCACAACACACACACACACACACACACACACACACACACACACACACACACACACACACACACAC
>OU015757.1:3387306-3404890 GCA_907169655.1 Acomys percivali | reverse complement strand
TGTGTGTGTGTGTGTGTGTGTGTGTGTGTGTGTGTGTGTGTGTGTGTTGTGCATGTTGTGTGTGGGCACATGCCCATTTTCTTACACACAGGCTAGAGAAGCATGCCAGGTGGTCTGCTTTATCGTGACTTTGAGAAAGAGTCTCTCCACTAGGCCAAGGGGTACGCCCCCATGAAAAACTTTACCTACCAAGAAAGTGGGTCAGAGGAGAGAAAATCCTATTGAGACTTTAGGGGTGAGAAGCCTGGGAGAATGAGGAAATAGAAGGATCCAGAGGGTCCTGGAAAAATACAGGCGGGTCTGGGCCCTGGAGTCCTCCTCAAACTATGGCACCAGCCAAGGAAAATATAGGCAGTAAACTTCGAACCCCTACCCAGTCTAGCTGACGGACAGGACATTCTCCACCTTTAAGTGGAGAAGGGGATCTGACTTTCACACAAACTCTGGTGCCCCATATCGGACCATGTCCCTTGGATGGGGAGGCCTGGTGGCACTCAGAGGAAAGATAATAAGTCACCAAGAAGAGACTTGATACCCTAGGAGCATATAGAGGGGGAGGTGGTCACCCTCAGTCACAGACATAGGGGAAGGGAGTAGAGGGGGAAGTGGGAGGGAGGAAAGAAAGGGAGGATACAAGGGATGGGCTAACAATTGAGATGTAATATGAATAAATTAATAAAAAAAAAAAGAGAAAGAGTCTCTCACCGAAGCTGGGGCTAACAGGCTGTCAACAAGATCTCCCTGCCTCCGCCTCCCTCCCCACCATACTGGTTACAGGCAGCTGCATCATTCCTGGCTTTTCATGTGGCTTCTGGGATTCAAACTCAGGTCCTCATGTTTGCTTGGCAAGTGCTTTTATTCACGGAGGCATTTCTTTAGTCCATGATCATGAGCGCTTACATTTTCAAACTTACATTTAATTATTTATTTGTGCATGTAGCCGTGGACGTGCTATGGCGAACATGTAGGGCTCATAGGACCACTTGTACCTTGTCTTTCCACCGTGTGGGTCCTAGGTCATCATGTTTTGCCACAAGCGCCTTTGCCCACTGAGTCCTGAGCCAGCCTGGGGTCTGAGGATGGAGGTGAGTCAGCTGTTGGAACCACACGTCCTTCATGTTCCTTCTGTTAACTTTGAACTGTGCTTTACACGATGAATCGGGCTCTCTGCACTGTGCACCAGCTCTCCAGCACTAGCAGAGTCTCCACAGTTTAATTCAAAACAGAAAGCATGTATGCGGTGTTAAGAGCTTAGGCGGTCTCATCTCAGGCTCACAAAACTTCCAGGCGCTGCAGTGTACTCAGCCCCAGGAGCCACAGGGCTTGAGGTTGTTGTTGTTTTAATAAAAGGTTCATCATGTAAGCATGGATCAATTAAATTATTAGCCACCGGTGACTAGCTAGGCTTCCAGGCTCTCCCGTTTCTGGAAGACCTGAACATTCTGGCAACTGGCCTCCATCTTGAAGCTATCTAGGTCTAAAAGACCCCTCATTAATTAGTATATAAGTTTAATGTGTTTGAAGGGGCTTATGAATGACAAATGGAAATTCAGCTTAGGGAATTTTAAGGGATTACGTGTTCTAGTGCTGGAGACTGGGGATGAAGACCAAGTTTGTACTATGTTACAGTCCTTCAGATGAAAACAAATAGGAAGGGCAGAGGGTTGCACAGGGGCAAAACACCGCATTCTGTAGGCCGAACTTTCCTGGGGAACATTCGACAAGCTACTTAGATAAAAACCACAGACGCTGAGGGGGTGCCTCCAGGCCTGGAAGCCCATTTTCTATGTGACATTGGCAAAGTTATGAATCCCCACACATAAAAATATAGTGCTGACCCCTACAGGACCATCATGATGAAGACTGGGAGACATATTGCCCACAGGAAAAGTCCCAGGCACAGCATCTATCACGTTCAAGAGTTCACAAGACTCAGTTTCTCTTTCCTGGAATGTGGGGAGAGGTGGCGTATTCCCAGCTGACTGCATGTGATAGGGCTCACCCTTCATGGTGGGGTACCAGCCTCATCCTTAAAGTCATATGGTGTGGCTCAATGATGCAGTGTGGGAAAATACTTTGGGTGGGTGTGTGGCTCTAGAACTCAGTCTTGGTGTCATCTGGGAGCCTTCACCCTTACTCATTTTCCGCCTCCTTCTGCTCCTCCTCCTTTTCTTATCTTACTCATCTTTTCTTCCATCTCTTCTTCACTCTCTTCTCCTCTTCCCCATTTCTCCCCATCTCGTCTTCTTCCTAACCCTCTCTTCTCCTCCATCCCCCTTCTCTTCTTTCTTCCAGAGTTTTGTAACATTGCCCAAGCTGACTTTAAACTTTCGTGCTCAACTGGTTCTCCTGCCTCGAACTCCTGAACTTTTGGGTGCATACTACCAATGCCCTTATGTGCCCAAAGTTGCTGATTGTCATGGAGAAGAAAGTTGGGGGAGAGAGAGGGAGGGGTTGTCTTAGTTAGGGTTTTATTGCTGTGAAGTGGTGCCATAACCAAGGAAACTCAGGAAAACATCAAATCAGAGTTAGCTTACCATTTCAGAGGTTTAGTTCATTATCATCATGGTAGAAAGCATGGTGGTGTGCAGGCAGACATGGTGCCGGAGGAGCAAAGAGTTCTACATTTTGATCCACAGGCACCAGAAGGAGACTGTGTGACACACTGGGTGTAGCTTGAGCATAGGAGACCTCATAGTCCACCCCACATTGACACACTTCCTCCAACAAGGCCATACCTACTCAAACAAGGCCACGCCTTCTATGGGCCAAGCATCCACACACATGAGTCTATGGGGGCCATAGCTATTCAAACCACCACAGGGGTCCTTTGGGAATAGTCCTCTTTCCCGTCATTAGTTGCATTTAGCTTTCAGCCAAAGAGGTGTGTGAATTAGCCACAGAGCCTGGAAACACACAGTATACACAGATTGGCTTACTTGTTCCTCATCTGGAAAGGATCTGCCGGTTAGACTCAAATTTGGAGAGTCCACCTACTATACCCCAATCGTGGGAGAAGTCCTCTCACTGGGGCACACATTACTTAGCCTTAACTACTAGAGATACTGAAGAAATTCAGGAAATGCTGTCCCTAAACATGCTACTTTAGACTTCAAACTAGAGATACCCAGGAAAGGGCTTTCTAGGACATCTGACAAAAGATGAAGTGGGTCCTAAGCAGTGCTCATCCACTCCTTTACTTTATCCCACTTACTGGCAGCCACCTTATCCCCACTGACTATTGTCTCTGAGCAGCAAGGGATAGGGTGGGGCCCAGGGAGTCACAAGGACCTTCTGAAGGGATGTTCCCGTTCAGCTTGGAAGGTTGGGTGAGACTAAAAATACCACCTTTGTGACATATTTACTCCGCTCTTGTTAATGCCCCAGAGAGATTGCCAAGAGTCACTACCACCAAACCTGTGATTAAACCATAATAACCACTTTCATGTTTATAAATTTTGTCCTTGATATCAGAGAGGAATATTTTTAGGCTAGAACTTGGAGCTAACAAACTCCAAAGCAGGCATGTGGATTTAAGCGAGCATCTCTCCTTTAGGCTTCTTCTTTCCTTGCACAAGGCAATAAGGCAGGAGGGATCAAACTGGGAGATGCCACCCATCATGCCTCAGTCCCAAGGGGAAGCTTCCTTTGGGTACACATCCTTTGATGCTGATCCTTCTCAACATGTGGAGAAGGTCCATGCATAGTGATGGAGTTCACAAGTATCTCCCCAAAACAGTGCTACTCAGACTTCAAGATGAGGGTGCTTTGGGGGAGCAGTGTATGCACAGAGTGGCCTTCTAGAACTTCTTTCATTCACCTAAGGAAACTCAGTTGGCATGAGTCCCCTCTGGAGGAAGCCCATCAGCCAGGGAACATTAAGCTCATCCTGGGAGATGAGACTGGAGTTTGTCACCATGCCTGATGAACTTTGTCAGAGGCTGTCACCTGTTCTGAGGATCTTTTCATCTTTCTTCCAAATAATTAATTTTCTTTTAAGTTGCTCTCCTCCATCAAGAGGATATAGAAGCTTCTAGATCTCATTGGGCTTGGGAGTGCTCACTCTTTCCTGTGATACTGCTATGTATGTAATTATGTATATGCACACAAGTTATCCATTTTCCTGCTACTCTGTCTACTGTCAATTTATTTCACAGAGTCAAACTTTCATATGGCAGGGAGAAAATTTCCTTCTCTATCAACATCTTTTCTGTTCTCCCATCCCATCCATCCATCCATCTTCCATCCATCCATCCATTAATGAAGTTATTAAAAATGTCTTTAATGAGCATTTACTGTACTAGTCAGCTTTCTCACTGTGTAACAAATACCAAAGGAAACCTACTTAAAAGGAAGAAAGAATTATCTTAGCTCATGGTTTCAGTAATTTCTGTTTATAGTTGGTCAGCTCCATTGTTTCTGGACCTGTCCTACTTTGTTTCCTATTGCTTCAGTGAAACACTCTGACCAAAACCAACTTGTGGAAAAAAGGGTTCATTTCGTCTTATACCTTAAAGTCCATCATCTATGGATGTCAAGGTAGGAACCTAGAGCAGGAACTAAAGCAGAGGCTACGGAGGACCATGGCTTATTGGCTAGCTCCCCATGGCTTGTTCAGCCTGCTTTCTTATGTATTCCAGGATCCCATTCTCAATGACTGTCACCAGTGGGCTGAGCTCTCCCACATCAATTATTAATCAAGCAAATGCTCCAGAGAATTGTTCGCAGGCCAGTGTGATGGAAACCAATCCCTCAATTGAGGTTTGCTCTTCCAAAATGACTCTGGGTTGTGTCCAGTTAACAACAGCGAGCCTGTGTATAATGATGGTGAGGCAAAGCATCACCACAGGAAGACTGTGTAAAGGGACTGAGATGCTTGCCTCATGGTATCCAGAAAGCAGAGAAGGAGTGGAGAGAGGAAGACAGACAGACAGACAGACAGACAGACGGACATATACACACAGAGTCTAAGGCAAGATATCACTCCTATAACATGCCTGGTACTTCCTTTATCAAGGTCCAACCTCCTAAAGTTTTTATCATCTCCCAAAATAATGCCACGCATGAGCCTGTGGGGAACATTTCATATTTAAACCATAGCATGTAGGTTCTGGGGCAAGGGCGTGAACAAGTAGACGTGGCTCCTGCTCTCATGGAGTTTACATTCTAAGGGCGGTGGTGACTGCTGACTGATGGAACAGACCATAAATTAAGAATGCGTACCATGATGGGGATAAACCAGGAGGACTGACGGATAGAACCTGGGATGGCAGGACTCCTTGTGATGGTGACATTTGAGAAGGAGCCAGTCATCTGAAGACCCAAACTTCCGCCCTGCTGACTCAAGCCTTGACTATGCCCTCGCTCCTAACCCTGCTCATTCTTCCCAGTTCCCAGGCACTCAGGTTGAAGTGATAAACAACCAAGACTCATCTCTCCTCGGAGGAGATTGCTTCCCTTTGTAGATCTTTCAAACAGAGGCTTGTGGTAAGTTCTTTTTCTGCTGCTGTGATAAAATATCCTGATGAGCAGGTGGTGATGGTGGTGTAAGCTGAGCACTAGGAAGGCAGAGGCAGGTGGTTCTCTGTGTGTTCAAGGTCAGCCTGGTCTACAGAGGGAATTTCAGGACAGCCAATGCTGTTACAGAGAGAAACCCTATCTTGAAAAAATCCCAAAGCCAAACAAACAAAACAACAGACAAGCAAGCAAAACTTTATGAATGCAACTTTAGGGAGAAAGGGTTTATTCTTAAATTCAAGCGAATGGTCCATTATGGTGAGGAGGTCAAGACAGCAGGAACTAGCAGCAGGCAGTGACATTAGGTCTTCAGGCAGGAAGAAGAAAGTGAATAACTACAAGTGTTTAGGTCACATTCACCCCCGGGTCCCCACCCACAAGATGGTCCCACCCACAAAAGCAAACAATCTCTCACAGGCATTGCCAGATGCTAATTTTAATCCAGGCAAGCCCCAAATGGTGTGCCTGGAGGATTGCCTTTTAGGGGAGTCTAGATCGGCCAAGCTGACACACTAGCAATAACAGGGCTGTTAATTCTCCATCTCACTTCAGGGCAGAGGTTGGAAAGTTGGAGCCCTCGATCCTAGTATATGTAAACATACCACTCAGGTCCTGCGATTGCACCGCCACCCTGTTCTCACTACTGTGGTTTACCTATTCCTTGATATTATCCTTTGTTCATTGCAGACTCTGAGAGGTGGTCCAGGGGGTTTTCCTTCTTACATTAAATATGAATGATGCTTACGTGACTCATTTAATGCTTTAGTGTCATAGTCCTTTGACCTTCTGGCTTCCATTGACTTGTGCCTTCTTCACCCTACGTCAGCCTTTTTTCACAGCTGGAGCCCGGGCCCAAGTGGACTTCATCTGAAAACCGTCTTGTGGATCTATGTCTCATTGTAAACCAAGTGACTTGAGACTTCACCCGAACCACCTCTCAGCAAAGGATCACGGGAAAGTTTCTTCCAGAACTGAGAGTGATGTGGTTGCAGTGTCCCACCTGAAGATGATGGCAAAGGAGTTGTGTCTAGGACGTAGGGCCACATCCTCAAATACGCATGAAGACTCCCTAAAAATGATCTTTGTCATTTTCATCCCCAAAGTATGAACTCTGAAGATTGTTGTCTCTGCTTGATCTTAGCCAAAGGGGGTGGCAGGGGGCTGGGCCGGGGTGGCGGAATCAACGGTTCTTTTTTTTCCTTCTACTCCATCCTGTATTTCTCAGTCACCTGGCTCTCTCACCCATTTCCTTCTTTGCCTCTTTCCAACTTCTTTCCTTCTTTTCAAATAGCTCCTGTGAGCTGGGCCAGCCTGTCATCCTGGCTGCTGGAGGCTGAGTCAGGAGGATGCCAAGTTCAAGGCTTGCCTGGGCTGCAGAGTGAGTCAAGGTAAGCCCGGGCAGCTTTGTGTGACACCGTCTAAAAACAAATTAAAAATGGGGCATATAATTGAGGGATAGAAGGCTTGTCTAGGATGTGAAAGGCCTTAGGCTTAGTCCGCAGGACCGCAACAAAACACAACCGAGACCTGTATTTTAAAAAATGCCTTCTGCTAGACATCTGGGTTGGTTTCCACTGTTATAAAAACGGGGTAACTTATAAGGAAGGAAGTTATTTTGCTCGTTGTTTCAGAAAACTGCAGGTAGGCTCTTGCATCTAGTAAGAGCCTCTGCACATCCTAACAGTAGAAATGTGGGCAGGGAGCGGACGCAGGCAGAAGAGATGGAACACAAGACTTGGTCTTCTTTTACAGTAACCCACTGTCTGAGTAAGTATTCCAATCCAATTCTCGCGAGATGGAGAGCTCACTCCTGGGAGAAGGGACCCAGCCCTTTGAAAGCAGCATTAATCTTATCATGAGGGAGAACCTGTAGGACCCAAACATTTCTTTAAGGGCCCACCACCTTTCAACACTGTTATATTGGAGATTCAGCGTCAGCGTGGGGTCTGCAGGGGGCAAGCCATATTCAAAGCAAAGCAAAAGGGGCTGCTTTCCCACTTGTTGCCCACGAACAGAGCAGACTCCTCCTGTTTTGAGAGAATGGGGCATAAGGGACAATAAATATCAGTCACAGGTATATACTTATTGTTCCTCTTAAGGCCTGTTGTCCCTGACTTTTACAGATATTTTGTTCTCACTGTGCCCACGACAGCCACCCTTCAACTGTGTAGTTCCCTCCGTGACGTGCCCTCTCTCATTTCACCTGCCTGTGTCTGGTGCTTCTTCTGGCCTCAGATTACAATAATTTATTTCTCTTGAAAATTTTGACACCTATCTTTCTGTCATATTTATCAAGCCAAACTTAACTTCCACACCCCAGCCACCTCTGTATCTATACATGGAGAAAAATCTCACAGCTTGGAAGTGGGCACCTTGTAGACCTCTGGCGGTGGATGCTGGGCCTGGAAGGCCAATCTTCAATCCCTCTGTGTATCTTCAGCCATTCCTGTTCTGTAACCTGGGCTAACACCCAATGTGCTCAGAGCCGAACTGAGCTTGGATTTTTCAGTAATTAGAACTAATTTCTCCCCTGTTTTTTGTTTTTTACTTTTAGTTTTGTATTTTTATTTTGTTTTGTATTTTATTTTGTTTGTTTGAACTAGGTTATTTTTCCTCTCCGAATAAAAATCTTTTGTTGAGTGTATGTGTGTTTTATATATAATATATTATATATTCATGTGGCTGTATACTTATGTGTACATACATGTTTGCACATGTGTGTAGAGGCCAGAAGTTGATGTCACATATCTTTTTTTAAAAATTGCTTTCCATCTTATTGTTTGACGAGGTCTCTTCACTGAATCTGGACTCAGTAATTTGGCTACGTCGGCAGGGCAGTGAGCTGTCTCTGCTCTGTGCCCCCAGAGCTGGGAAACATGTGGATGCTGCTATGTTCAGCTGCTATGTTCACTTGGATGCTGGGGGTTCAAACCCAGGTCCTTGTGCCTGGGCAGCAGGCACTTTACCTATTGAGCCATCTCCTAGCCTGGAAGCAAGACTCTTGACAGATGGAATTAATGACCATAGCTTAGAGAAAGTGCTAAGAGGAAGAGAAAGGAAAAAAGAAACAGCTCACTGTAAATGGCCAGTAGGTTGGGAGGAGGTTTTGGCCCCACTGCCACGTTCTGTGTATAAGTGATTTGGCAGGATGTTCTCTACATTCTTGCAATGTCCACAGAGGCCAAGGAGGGTGTTAGATCCCCTGGAACTGGAGTTACAGACAGTTCTGAGCTGCCACGTGGGTGCTGGGAATTGAACCTGGGTCCTCTGGAAGAGCAGTCTGTGCTCTTAATCTCAGAGTCATCTCCCCTTCCCCTCCCCTCACTCCCTGAAGTAATAGTTTCTTGATTCAATTTCTCCAGTGTTAAGATACTGAGCAGAGGGCTGGAGAGATGGCTCAGTGGTTAAAAGCACTGTCTGCTCTTCCAAAGGACCTGGGTTCAATTCCCAGCAACCACATGGCAGCTCACAACTGTCTGTAACTCCAGTTCCAAGGGATCTGACACCTTCACACTAACGTACATAAAATAAAATAAATTATATATTAAAAAAAGATACTGAGGAGAATCCTCAGAGCCTGGGAAGAACAGGTAGGTCGCTCAGGGAATGTTCTGGAAGGCAGCTGAGGAGAGCAGTTCTGTCCTATTCCTGCCTTTGCTCCTACCCCCCACCCCCAGGAAAACAGAACCCCCACGGTTTGAAATGGACAATCAGAAGCTGCAAACAGCTGCAGCCCCAGAACTTCAGTTCTTGGCAAAAGGAGCCTGACACAAAAGTATTTCTTTGTGGAAAATTATGCATTCATTGGGTTCATTTGAAACAAAATATGATTTGCATCTTAACTTCCTGTAAGAAGCTCAGCTCTGCTTCGGGTTTCATAATGTCTGGTTTTGTTGGACCAGATTGGTGGGGCACATGCTTTCCCAAACAGTTGAAATTCAAGCCCAGGTTTTTCTTATTTTAAATAGCAACAGCTGCTAAGCATGATAATTATCGTAGTTCATCAAAATAAACTCACTAAGTTGCTTCTGAATATTCCCCGAAGCCTCTCTCCTGGGGCCGGGGCCTCCTTGGGGCTGTCCGCGAAAGGCACAAAGCTTGGATCTGTCAAACGCAGGGCACAAAGCTCCTAAGTCCTGGAGGGGGTTGGATGGATGGACCATCCCAAGATAAAGCGAGAAACAGCACTTGTAGGAGGCATATCCAAGGAGATGCTTGCCTCTCAACAGCGGTGCTTTCTCTTTGAACAGTGAGAGCAATTCTAGATGCTGAGGGCTGTCAGGATGCAGGTGAGGATGGAAGGAAACACTGGGTAGCAACTAAGTGCTGTGCAGCGAGAGTCCTGTATCCAATAAGGCAAAAAGAGCTGCCCCTGGCCCTTGTCCAAAATCAGGCTGTGAAGCTTAGGTTGACCTGAAAACCAGGATCCTCTGCCTCTCAAGCCTGGGGGTTAAAGGGTGGACCACCACACCCAGCTCAGAGTGATCTTAAAGGGAATTCAGATCTTATATATCTCTTTAAGAAATCTAAATATTTCATATATATGTGTGTATGTATGTATGTATTTGCATGTGTGCGTGCAAGCGTAAACAGACACGCAGAGGTCAGCTTTCTTGGGTTTGCTCTCTTCTTCAGTTATGTTGGTCCAAGGGGCTGACCAAGGGTCATCAGGCTTGGTAGAAAGTTTTCTTAGGGGTTTGCATGGCTGTGATGAAACACCATTGATCAGAATCAACTTGAGAAGGAAAAGATTGACTTCATTTTATATTTCTAGGTAACAGTTCATCATGGAGGGAAGTCAGGCAGGAACTCAGGCAGGGCTGAAACCTGGAGGTAGAAGCGGATGCAGAGGCCATGGAGGAGGGCTGCTAACTGGCTTGCTTCTCCTGGCTTGCTCAGTTGGTTTTCTTATACACCCCAGGAGCACATGGCCAGCCGTACCACTTCCCACAATGGGCTGGGCCCTCCCACGTCAACTATCAATCAAGAAGACGCCCTACAAACTTGCCTACATGACAAGTCTGTGATAGCATATTCTTGATTAAGAGTCATTCTTCCCAGATGACCGTACCTTGGGTCAAGTTGGCATAAAAACTAGGCAGGACACTGAATGTAAGCATCAAAAAGACATTGTGGGTGGATTCATCTCTCTTGCTCCCGGCTATGGCATGATGTAAAGAGCTGTCTGGAGCTCCTGCCTCTATGCCTTCCCAGAAATGATGGGATGGAACTTGGAACTATGAGCTAAAACAAACCCTTGCCTCCTCCCCGTCGCTTTCTGTCAGGCTATTTGTCACAGCTACAAAATGAGGCTAGAGTAAGATGTGTGCCGCCATGCTGGCTTGAGGCCACATTTCTGGTAGTAGCTAAAAGTATTTCCATGTCCTGCAAGGCCCCTGATCCAGCAAGACACTTCCCTCTTGTGCCTTGAGTCATTTCTCCAGCCCAGGTCTGACTTCTCTGCCCTCTTCTGAATCATCACATTTTCTGTTATTTGAATGTATCTCTCCTTCTAGAACCACTTGTAGTTTCTGTTGCCACGTCTTCTTTCTTTTGTTAGACTTACCATTCAGGCTTCCAAAAAGTCTTCTGTGACCTTGCAACCTTGAACTTGTCCCTTATCACTTTCCTCTATATTGTATTGTTATCCCAAGTTAACTTGTATTTGTCTCTTTGTTCTTTGTCAACCTCTTAAAAGAGCTGAGACCTTCTGGGTGTTATCCACTGCTGTCCACCCAGAGCTTGGTACTCAGCTGGGTACAGTAGATATTTGCTGTCTGTGAAAGTGAGTCCATAGGAAGCCACTCAATAAATATTGGTTGATTGAATGATGATCTCATTTGCTGCATAGCATCGTTTTGTAGATGGCTTGTCAGGGCCAAAGCTTAAATACCTTTTCCAAGGTTACACATAGTGGCGGAAGTTTGTAAGCTCTCTGCTATTGGAGAAAGAGTGGGTTGTTGGAGGAGGAGAATCCAGACATCCTGTTTTCAGACTGTGGGTTTTGGGGGGACTCTGCCATTACTCTAATTGGCAAGAATATGCAATTAGGCTTTAATTGTGGGCTTCAAAAGGACTATTTTAAAACCACATCTGGGGTAGCCTTTGGTGGAATCTGGCCTTCTGACTTTCAGAGTGGGTGATGGGAAGGTAATTCTGCCGATTTGAAAACCAAGGGGACCTTGTTACTTTGAGGTGGCATGCTCTTAGCATATCTAAAAGAGTTAGGGGTGGAAATGGAGCAAGTCTTAAAGTCCCAGGGACTTCCCTGCTATTGACTCATCCTAGTTGTCAGATGCATCTCTGAGCTCTATGCCCTGCACAGAAACCAGAAACAGTATGACTCACACAGAAGTGGTCTCCATAGTCACCAGCTAACATGGCAGGACTGGCAAGGAATGCTACGTTTGGCTTCTGCTGCAGAGCAGCCTTCGCTAGCATTGGAAACCTAGAGCCCCTTCCTTTTAAGTTTTCAGATAGAATTTCATAGTAATTGCCACCCACAATCCCACAGGTTGGGTGGCTTACAACAGACGCTGACTTTTTAGCAGTTTTGGAGGTTACATTGCTGAGAAGAGATGTCATGGCAGGAGACATGGCGATGTGCCGGCAGACATGACGCTGGAGAAGCTGAGAGTTCCATGTCTTGATCCGAAGGCAGCAGAGGGGGACTGGATTTCACTGGGCTGAGCTTGAGCATAGGAGACCTCAAAGGCCACCAACACAGTGACATACTTCTTTCAACAAGGCCAAACCTACTCCAACAAGGCCACACCTCCTAGTAGTGTCACTCCCAGTGGCCAAGCATTTAAGTATATGAGTCTATGAGGGCCATGCCTATTGAAATCATCACATTCCACTCCTTGGCCCCAAATGTTGCCATAAGGTTATTCTGTAATTCAAATGCTAATTTCTGCATCCCCCCTCCCCCCCCCGGATCTGATTGCAAGCTTTGTTCTGAGAGTCTCCTGTCACAATGTTGTATGCTCTCCAATTGTCCCCTTGTATGTCAATAAAGCATATTACAGCCAGTTGCTGAGCAGGGGAGAGAGTAGGGCTGGACTTCCTGCCAACCATGGGAGGAAGAGTTAGAAGAGGAAGTAGACGATTCAGCCCCTGGAAGAGGCTCAGGAAACATGAGGAGAGAAGAGCTGGAGCAGGAACACTACAAAATCCAGGTATCCCTGTGATGCGAACTGGAAGGAAGCCAAATTAGCTTAGAGGGTTAAGAACAGACTAATAACTGCTCAGTTCTTGTGCTACAGAGCTTAGTAGTAAACAAATATAGAAGAGTCTCAGTTATTTGTGTGATAGCACGGATAAGACAGAAACGAAGAAAAATAAACACAGCTTTATAAAAAATAACCTTCTACACCATAGGCTTGTAGCCGTAACACAATGCAAAAATGCATTCAGTCTGATCCAAAAGTCCCCATAGTCTGTCACATTCTCAAACTTGTTTAAACGTCCAAAGTTCAAAGTCTCTTCTGAGAATCATACGATCTCTTAACTATAATCTTCTATAAACCAAAATGAAAAAAATAGGTCACATACACACACAAAATAAAAAATATTCCAACATACAATGGCACAGGATATACATTACTGTTCCAAAACACAAGGAAGGGAGCATAGTGAGGAGAGACTGGAACCAAAGCAAGACCAAAAACAAAAACAAAAACAAAAACACCCAACCCAACCCAACCCAAACCAACCCAAACCAAACCAAACTAAACCAAACCAAACCAAACCAAATCAAACCAAACCAATCCAAACCAAACCAAAACAGCTGGGAAAACTCCAAAGTCTGTATCTCTATTTCTTTTTTTTTTTCTTTTTTCTTTTTTCATAACATTTAATATTAAAGTACAAATATCCATTTAAAATGTTAAGTGTTTTTTGTTTTTATTAATATCTTTTTTTAATTAATTTATTCTTGTTACATCTCTATGGTTATCCCATCCCTTGTATCCTCCCATTCCTCCCTCCCTCCCATTTTCCCCTTATTCCCCTCCCCTATGACTGTTCCTCAGAGGGATTACCTCCCTCTGTATATGCTCATAGGGTATCAAGTCTCTTCTTAGTGACCTGCTGGACAGCAGGTCACCGAGAACAGACTTGTATCTCTATTTCTAATGTCAAAATGTTTTGCAGATCTTCAAGTCCTTTTGTGACTGCAACACACTTCTTTCTCCTGGGTTGGTTTCACTTCCTGTTAGCCACTTTCCTCAGCTGGCGTCTCTAACCTCTTGGGGTCTCCAAGGCAATCCAGGCTTCACCTGCCCAGCCTCACAGATGGCCTCTCTAGGCATCCAGGCGGTGGCACCTCTACACACATTGGGCTTCCGCAGCTTTATTTAGTTTCAGAGGGAGATCCCAACCCCTTTCTTTTATCCTTGACTCTAGAGCTAGAACCACATGGACAAAGCTGCCCAGTTCTGCTGCTTGCTGGGGCTGGGACATGGCCCCCTTTCTAAATTACAACTTTACCAGCTTTCTGTTTTTTATGGTTATCTTCACTGCCCGAGCTTGGCTGTCATGGAGTTGGTCTGTAGATCAGGCTGGCTTTGAACTCAGAGATCTGCTTGCCTCTATCTCCTGAGTGCTGCATTAAAGATTTGTACCATCATGCCTGGACCTAAGCTGTTCTTTAATACTTTTTTGTAAGATAGATACTTGGTGGCTGGGATCTTGCCCTGAGGTTACCACTCCTTTCATTCCATTTAATATATATTTTAAAAGATTTATTTATTAATTATGTATGCAATGCTCTGCCTGCATGTATGCCTACAGGCCAGAAAAGGGCATTAAATCACATTATAAGTGGTTGTGAGCCACCATGTGGTTGCTGAGAATTGAACTCAGGACCTCTCAAAGAGCAGGCAGTATTCTTAACCTCTGAGCCATATCTCCAGCCCATTAATATTTTTAATATGTTTATTTCCTTGCACACAGGATTTAGCTCCATTCTACATCCTGGTGTCCCTTTAACCTTTGAACCATACATTTTATATTTTTTCCTTTCTAAGCTTGGTATGTTTCATCAAAACCTTCTTCATAAGAGTGAACCACAGGGGCAAGGGGGCTGGAGAGATGGCTCAGAGGTTAAGAGCACTGGCTGCTCTTCCAGAGGTCCTGAGTTCAATTCCCAGCCACCACATGCTGGCTCACAACCATCTATAGTGTGATCTGATGCCCTCTTCTGGCCTGCAGTTGTACATGCAGACAGAGCATTGTATACATAATAATAAATAAATAAGTCTTAAAAAAAAAAAAAAACAGCAAACCACAGGACAGAGTCTATACTAGGCTGTTTTGAGATTTCCTTTTGCCAATGCAATTAATCTAAATCTTTTCACCTTAGCCTCAGGCAGACTCTTCAGAAAAGGACAAAAAGTAGCCATATTATTTACCAAAATATCCCAAGAATGATCTCTAGACAATATACTAAAATTCTTCTCCTCTGAAACCTCTTGAGCCAGGCACCCACAGTTCAAACCACCATCACCACCACTGTCTTCTATGCTTCCTTCAGAATGGTCTATTAAGCCTCACTTAAAGCCTTCAGCTTTTTTAAAAATACACAATCCCCAAGTCCACATTCCTCCAAAGAAAAGCATTGTCAGGTCTATCATGGCAATACCCTACTCCTGGTGCCAACTTCTGCCGTAGTTTGGGTCTTATTGCTGTGAAGAGACACCATGACCATAGCAGCTCTTATAAAGGCAACAGTTAATTGGGCCTGGATTATAGTTCCAGAGGCTCAGTCCATTATCATCATGGCAAGAGCCAGGGCATACGCAGGTCAACATGGCGCTGGAGGAGCTGAGAGTCCCATGTCTTAATCTGAAGGTAGCTGAAGAAGACTGGATTCCACGTTGGGTGGAGCTTGAACACAGGAGACCCCAAAGTCCTCCAACAAGACCACACCCACTCCAACAAGGCCTCATCTCCTAGCAGTGCCATTCCCTATTGCCAAGCATTCAAGCGTCTATGGCGGGGGGGCGGGGGAGGAGTTTCATATCTATTCAAACCTCCACAGAAGCTGAAGACTAAGATCAAGATGGAAGCTATTTGGCTTCTCCTGAGGCCTTTCTTCTTGGCTTGTAGAGGACTTTTCATTTCGTCCCCACGTACTCTTTCCTCCATGTGAGCTTCCAGGGTGTCCCAACCCTTTCTCATAAAGGCAATAGTTAGAACGCACTAGGAGCCACCATAGTGGCCTCATTTTAACTTCATTACCTCTTTGAAGGTAGTATCTCTAAATATTTTAATATATTTACTTTAAAAAATGTCCTATGTTTATGAATGGGGCATAGGAGATGCAGGCCACAGTACACATGTGGAGGTTAAAATTAATGTAGGAGCTGATTCTCTTCTTCTGTCATGTGGGTCCCAGGGTTCAGTCTCAGGTGATCAGGCTTGACAGCAAGCATCTTTACCTAATGAGCCATCTTGCCAGGCCAGAGGTGCTATCTTTATATACCAGGACACTGTAAAGCAATGATTCTCAACCTTCCTAATGATGCAGCCCTTTAATACAGTTCTTCATGTGGCAACCCCTAACCATACATTTGCTTTTGTTGATATCTCACAACTCATTTTGCTAGTTATGACTCACAATGTAAATATCTGTGCTTTCTGATGGTCTTAGGCAATCCATGTGAAAAGGCTGGTCAACCATAAGGGGGTTGAGGCCCACAGGTTGAGAACCGCTGCTCTAAGTTCTTCTTTGGAATACAACATAGGAATTTGGAAGGAACATGATTCATCCAGTGACAGGGGACATTTATTGAGTGCTTGCGTAGGTTAAAATTTCACACAAATTACTTTTTTAGAAACATCACCTCACACAACTTCCCTAAGGAGTTAATATTCTAATAATAACCCACTCAATAAAATCAAATAACTACAACACAGAGGCAAAGGAAATTCCTAGAGTTGACACAGGGAGCTGTGCCAGAGCTTGGAGTCCAACCTGGCTTTCTCTGAGTCTGAGTTTACTCTCATCAACCTATGCTGAGTTACTGAAGGCTACAGATTTGGTGTCTCAGTTCCTGCCTTCTGAAATTCTGAACACACTGTTTGTTTTTGGATGCCACCTATCTATTTTTTATGTCTCGTCTCTTTTCTCATAACTTTTATCTCTTTATTCTAAAATAAATAAAGAGATTCCGGGAGATCTTGCTCCAGCCCTTCTTTAACCCATGTCCTTATGTAGGTTTCCTGTAACTAACCTGCTCTTTGCAGCTTCTGTTTGCATTAAACATTTACCATCAGTTCTTCTCTCTTGAAGGTCATTTTCCTATTCTTGGCATTTCTTCTTGCTGGTAGTCTCTTCTTGCTTTTATAACACCCTTTTGCCTCAAGTAAGTAGATATCGGCTAGGCCCTGTAGAAATAAAAAGATTGTGTCCCTGGATCTGCAGGACAGAAGAGATGATGGCCCCTTACGGAAGTCACCTTGAACAAACAACAGTAGCTTCTGGAGAGAACTTTGTGCCATGAGGAGTGTGGAGCTGTGAGAGGACAACTTGTAGGAGTTGAGTTGGTTCTCTTTTCACCAATGTGGGTCTTGGGGTTTGAACTCCTGCCCTTGGGCTTGGCAGCAAGCACCCTTACCCACTGAGCTGTCTCACCAGAGACCCATTAAAATTATTAAAATTATCAAGATGGTATTTTAATTTGGTTTCTGTTGTTGTGAAAAACACAAGTTGCCAAAAGCAACTTTCAGGAGTAAAGAGTTTATTGGCTTACATTTCAATGTCAAGCCCCACCTTGAGGGAAGTCAGGGGATGAACTCAAGCAGGGAACGGGAAGAAATGCTGTTTCCTGCCTCATGGTCAGCTAACCTTTTTTTTTTCCTTTTCCTTCTTCTTCTCCTCCTTCTGCCAATAATTAATAATTTGAAACTATAATAGCATCATTTCTTCCTTCCATTTTTTTCCACCAAACCCTCCTAAGTACCCAACCCTTCTTCTCTTTAAAATTCATAGCCTCTTTTTCTTCAATTGTTTTATACACACACACACACACACACACACACACACACACACACACACACACAC
>OU015757.1:3369214-3387296 GCA_907169655.1 Acomys percivali | reverse complement strand
CACACACACACACACACACACACACACACACACACACACACACACACCACTCCTAAATACATAAATAAAACCTGCTAAGTCCACATAATGTTACCCTTATATGTGTTTTCAGGGATCACCATTTAGTGTTGGACAACCAATTACTGTGTGTTCTTCCCTTTCAGCATTTTTATGCTTGTAGTATTTTGTCTAGGACTAGGTCCTCATGACCTTTCACCAGTCCACATTAGTATGTCTACTGGTGTCTTTCTTGTTCGGGTCAGAGCTGTGTTGGTGAGACTTCATGAGTGTATTAGCTAACTTTCTTATTTATTTACTTATTTTATGTTATGAGTGTCTCGCTCACATGTATTATCTGAGTACCATATAGATAGATGTCTGGTGCCCAAGGAGGACAGAGGAGGATGTTAGATCCCCTGGAACTGGACTTATGGATGGTTATGAGCTACCATGTAGGTTCTGGGACTTGAGCACAGATCTTTTGGAAGAACAAATGCTCTTAACCACTCAGCAATCTCTCCAGCCCAGCCAACTTTCTTATATGGGCCAGACCCATAATAGACTTCCTACATTAATTATCAATCAAGATTAGCATAGCTGGGTGAGGTGCCACTCACCTGTAATCCCAGCACTTGGGAGGCAGAGGCAGGCAGATCTCTGAGTTCGAGGTCAGCCTGGTCTACAAAATGAGCCCTGGACAGCCAGGGTTGTTACACAGAGAAACCCTGTCTAAAACAAAAACAAAAACAAAACAAAAAACCCAAAACCAAACCAACCAAACAAAAAGATTGGACCACAGCCCAATGTGATGGAGGCAGTCCCTCAACTGAGGGTCCCTCTGCCTACATTTGTCAAGTGGACCACAAGATCAGGCACACCACATGATAAGTTTACTTTTTTCTCACTTTTTAAGGTGATGAATTTTATGTTTTATGTATTTACTATCATAAAAATTTGAAATAAAATTCCTTGCAAATATGGAAGTGTTTGGCAGCCTGGGGATGCAGGCGTGCAGAGCTGCCCCATGTGCTGGTTGTGGCCAATTAAAGAGGGAAGCGGATGCCGAGGAGGGACAGCTCTGGTGCTTCCTTGTCTGCTTACAGCCCAGATCAGTCAAGGAGGAAAATCATTACCTCAGAGCTTCCACTGAGCTCATTTCACAGGAGGAAAAGCAGAAGTCTGTCAACACACTCGGACAGAATTTCGTCACGCACAATTATCTTTTATTTCAGTCCCATTAAATACTCCTAAGAGATTCACTTATCTTCCATGCTTCTGTGTCCCAACTTTGTCCTGGCATGTTTTTCCAAGCTTGTTGGATTCCCCCCCAAGATAATTTAGTCTCCCTCAAACGTTGCCTGAATTCTTTCCTCCTCACAGAAGAGATTGTTTAAGCCCTGACGATCTGACCTTTCCTTCAGAGATTCACACACTGCGATTCCCTGTCTGCGTCAATCAGTGTGAACCCCTTGCCTCTTATTTCACATCCGCTTGGTTCATTCCAGGAAGTGAAGGTGAAGGATGAAGTCTTTTCTTTGCTCCTACTGGGATAAGAAAGAAATTGAGCATCATGCCAAGATTTAAGCCTCAGGATGAGAATGTAAGGTTCTGAATGACCTTCAACATGAGGCAACACTATGCCATCAAAGATGACTGACATTGCCCTTACCCAAGACTCTCACCTTCTGCAGGAAGGCAGGGCTGGCACCTGGGAAACTTTTTCCTTCCTTCTCTGAAGTCCCAAACAGAAAATAAGAGGAGATTTTACTTTCTTCATGTTGGGGAAGAAGACAGTGGAGGCTGATGTGTTTCGCCTGCCACTAGCATCCTTCTCCTGGCCTGCTCCCAGGTCTCCCTCTACAACCCGGATCCCAAAGGCATTTCTGTGCCTCTGGCTTCCCCAACCCCGTGTGTTTATTCAGATTCTTTATAGGTATTTTGTTGCTGCTTCTGGATAAACATTCAAAAATCCCCCAAACCACATGGGCAAATCTGCTTAAACTTATATACTCCTCTGAGTAGGGCTACCTCTGGTTAAACCTGGTAGGGGTAGGGGCCCTTTTTATGGTACAATGATGGTTGATGCAATTGTCTTTGTGCAGGGTTCAACTCACTTTCTTTTGAATACTAAGTGAGACAGGCTCAAAGAGAACTCTGGTAACCCTAAATGTTGTCTGTGTAGGGGATGATTTTCCAGCTCCATCATCCCAGGGCAACCGAGCCACCCTTCAGACTTGTGTCACATTGCTCCTGCTGGCCCTTGAGTTTCTCCTCCAGCCTTCTTCTCAGCATTTTCAGAATAAGCCAATTTCTTCTTGGCTGACATTTTACAACTCACCTGTTCTGATGAAGATGTCTCTAGTTCTCACAATTAATTTCTTTCTCATCTGCATTTGGAAAAACGTTGTGTACACATCTTTTATTCATGTGCTCGATGAATATTTATTTACCAGTTACTGTGTGCTGGCCTGTTGTCAGGCAATGGAGATAGAGTGGCATATATAAGATTAACTCCCTACACAACAGACTGGCCAAGGTGGCTGGCTCCCTTACTAGAGTGTGAGCCCTATGGTCACAGTACTTGTTTTGGTCACCCCCTTTCTATTTTTTGCCTTTTTGTGTGTGAGACACTGTGCTTGTTGGCTTTTTTTTTTTTTTTTTTTTTTTGCCAACTTGACACAAACCTAGACATTTATGAGAAGAGGTAAACTAAATTAACTGCCTTCATCAGATTGGCCCACAGTCAAGTCTGTGGGATATTTTCTTGATTGATAGTTAATGTTGAGGTTCACAGCCCATTGTGGGTGGTACCACCCCTGAGCAGTGATTCTGGGTTGTAATAAGAAGGAAAGGCAAGCCAGCAAGCAGCATCCCTCTGTGAACTTTGCTTCTGTTTCTGCCTTCAGCTTCCTGTGTTGAGTTCCTGTTCTGGTTTCCCTCAGAGATGGAGTGTGACCTGAGAGTAAACCCTTTCCTCCACAGCTCCTTTTGTGTTTGCTTGCTTGTTTACGTTTTGCTTTTGTTTTGTTTTGTTTTATGAGACAGGGTTTTTCTGTGTAGCCACGACTGTCCTGCCATCCTAGACTTGCTTTATAAACTAGGCTGGCCTCAAACTCACAGAGATCTGCTTGCCTCTGCCTCCCTGAGTGCTGGGATTACAAGTGTGCACCACTGCGCCTGGCTCGTATGGACCAACTTTAAAGAGGCTCATGACGTTATTCCCAAGGATATTTGAATAGAGAAGACTCCGTTGTTCTTGTTTACCCTAACTTGCCTCTTCTAAGCATATTAAAATATACACCCAGCGTTCCTACCTACCATAACTAGGAAAGGTTAATCACTTGACGAGTGGGTGATATAGGCAATGGTAATTGGTGGTAGATTTCAAATAAAGCCAGATCTTGTCATTAGTCATAAAGAAATGAAGCTGATTTCCTTACCCTTTGAATCTGAGGAGGGTTGACGACAGCAAGCCCTGAGTCTGAGCCTTGTACTACTCAGTTTTTCATGCTCTGACAAAACCCTGAGAGAAGCCACTTGAAGAAGAAAAAGCTTAATTGGGTGCATAATTTCAGAGGTTTTCAATGCATGGTCATGTGACCAGGGTCACTTTGGGCCTTTGGTGAAGGGGGGATATCATAAATATCATAGAGGGGAGTATGCAGAGGAGTAGAGATAGTCAGGTTATGGTGGCTGAGGGGGAGAGAGAGAGAGAGAGAGAGAGAGAGAGAGAGAGAGAGAGAGAGAGAATAAAGATACACCTTTCATAGGCATGACCCTGCTTCCTCCAACAAGGCTGCATCCCATAGCATCCCACTCAGCTGAGAGATCTCCAGTGAATTAATTAGTCTACTGATGAGGTGAGCATCCTTAGGCTCCAGTCAATTCTCAGTAGTACCACCAGCTAGGGACCAAGCCTTCACTGCATGAGCCTTTGGGAGCATTTTACATCTAAACTGTAATAGGCCTCAAGAGATTCTTTTTTTCCCCGCATCTTCTCATTTTCAACCAGCTACCAACTGACTATGATTGGATCAGACTGCTGCAAGATGAGAGACACATGGACTTTACCATTGGCCCAGACGACAGTCACCTAGGTCCACAGAGTCCCCAAGTATGAGGACTTGGATGCTAACTGCCAAGGTCAACAGAATGATAGGCCCAGCTGACCCCAGTCTAAGTCACTCTTGTATGAGTTGTGAGCTCCAAATCATTGATGATTATAAGCTATTATATTTGGGTGGTAGTTTTGTCTCGTAGCAAAAGTAAGCTGATACGTGAAATCCCAGGGACTAGCAACAGCAGGCAGCCAGTGTTGTCTAGGTCTGTAGAGACAGAGAGAGAGAGCACATCACCATTCTTGTTGTAATTAATCAGAGCCTCCCATAGAAACAAGAGCAGGTACAGAGGAGATGAGGGACGGGCTGGTGAAGGGAGCAAGGACACGGGAAGGACTAGGAGTAGATCCGAGGGTGAACAGGCCTAGGAACTGTGCCACAGCCATTCACAGATGGGAGTGTTGATAAAATATGTGTCTGTGTGCCAGTGTATATATACACAAAAGGCAAAATAGGCCATCAGACCTCTTCCCCTATCCCTTGAGACAAGTTTCTCACTGAACCTGGAACTAGGCTGTCAACCAGCAAGCCCCAAGGATCATCTTGGTCTTGTCTTTTAGCCTTGAAGCTACAGGTTGTGGTGGTATGAGTCAAAAGGCCCCCCATAGGCTCATAAAGAGTGACACTACTAGGAGGTGTGGCCTTATTGGAGTTGGTGTGGCCTTGTTGAAGGAAGTGAGTCACGGGGGATGGGCTTTGAGGTTTTAAATGCTCAAGCCAGGCCCAGTGCCTTTCTCTCTTCCTGCTGCCTGCCAAGCCAGATGTAGGGCTTTCAGCTGCCTCTCCAGCATCACGTCTGCCTGCATGCCACCATGCTTCCTGCCATGGTGATGACAAAGATCTAAACCTCTGAACTGTAAGCCAGCCCCAATTCAACGTTTTCCTTTATAGGAGTTGCCGTGGCCACTGTGTCTCTTTATAGCGAAAGAACTTTGACGAAGACACAAGCTCAGGCTGCGCTCAGCTTTTTATGCTTGTCTTGGGGATTTGAACTCAGGTCCTTATGCTTGCACACAGTAGTGTTCTGACCCATGGAGCCACCTCCCCAGCCCCCACTGGTAGAACTTTCAAAACAACAAACCGCACTCCCATATTCATGCTGTAGTTGCTATTCTGAAACTTAACCCAAACTAAAAGTGGAGTCTGGATATTGGAAAACTGATTGCAAGTGCCTCAGCTTCATAGAAAACCGTTTATCAAGTTGTATTAGTTTATTTACAAAACATCTCATTCACCTTGGCCCCTCAAAACCAAAATAATCAAAATAGCCTGGATAATGCTATGGTTGACTCAAACAATGTGCAAGACCCAAATATACCATTTTAGTTTACACACACACACACACACACACACACCAGTGTGGTGTGAAGAGCAGGAGGATGGGTCTTAAGGATAGGTATGAGTTTGTGGGGGTGGGTAGAAAAGGTACAATTTTCAGGAGGAGAGTGCAGAAGTTGACAGGTCAAGCATCACACACTGTTTTAAGAAATCACTAAGTCCTCACGTGGCATGACTGAAGCTCTGACTGTGGAGGGGATGTGGAGACACAGGGTTGCAGAGGTGGAAATGGCTAGATAAGAGAAAGTCAACTGGAAAATGTTGACTTTTAATAATGATTATATTTTTAAAATAAACTCCTATGTATTTGGTGGTGCATGCCTTTAATCCCAACACTAAAGAGGCCGAGGCAACAGGATTGTGAGTTCAAGGTGAGTTCAAGGCCAACCAGGGCTGCACGAGGGGGCCTTGTCTCAAACTCCTCTCAGCCACACTTTACATTTTCACAGCCATCTTCAGAGTGCATTTGTAGTAGGTGTGGCAATTCCAAGTTCTCAATGCCCTTAGTCAGGGTTGAACATTTTCACTCTTGTAAATTTGGCAAAAATCACTGGTGAAAAAGACTGATTTACATAAACCGAGCATCTTGTTCTATATTTATTGATAATTCACAACATTCTTTACAAAAATTGCCTGCTCCTTTGTATTCAGTTTCCTTTTTCTTATTGGTTAACAAAATGTATTTGAATCTTAGTGTTGACTTTCACCTAAATGATTTGTAAATGTTTCTTCCCTCACCAGAGATAGCATATCTGTATCCTGGCTGGCCTAGAACCTGTTACGGAGCTGAGGATGACCTTGCCCTCCAGATTCTTCTGCCTCCACTTCCCAGTGCTGCCATTACTGGGGTGCACTAACATTTCTGAAGTGTGTGCCCCTTACAAAGGGTCCCTCACCTGTACAACAGGCACAATATCAGAGCCTCATTTACCATTTTGTATGTATATGTACATGTTGGGGGTGGGGCTCTATGTCTGTGTGTGAGTGCACACATCTCTGCATACACATCTAAAAGGCAGAAGTTGAGCACTTTCTACCTAATGTTTTAAGATAGAGTCTTTCGTTGGTTGACTCCCTTGTAACTGGCTCAACTGCCTGGCCAGTGAGCACTTGGGGTCTTCCTGTGTCTACTTCCATCTCCCATTATAGACATGTGTCACCACGTCTGGTTTTTACATGGCTGCTGGGGATTCCAACACAGATCCTCATGTTGACATATCAAACACATTATATGCTGGGCATCCTCTCAGCACCTGTCCTTCCTCTTTTGGGCAGTGGTGATGGTTCTGTGTTTCATATATTCTAGGCAATTCTCTACTATAAGCTACATACCTAGATCTGCATTTGTTCTTTGAAGTAGTTGATAGTAGTACTGTCTTTATAACAAAAAGAAGAATTAAAGCAAAGGACTCCCTAAATGATTACCTCACAGTTCTGGATTCTGGTAGACAGAGACCAAGACATGACAGGGTAAGACAGCGCAGAAGTTCCTCCGTCTTATATTCTTGCTGAAGACATTTCAGGCTTAACTAGAAATTGATCTCCTTGATGGAGAATCCTGTGGAAAATTGCCCAACTCTATTCCAGGAACCCAAAAAATCAAGATGCCCCAGTAAACATCTCTTAGCTTCTGTTAAACTGCTTGCTTGTGCAGAAAGCCCTCCAGCTAACCACTTATCTCAGATTCTGTCAGATTGCTTGCATAACTTGAAGTCCCCCTGCAGCTGTGGAGTGAGATGCCAGCCCGGGGTTTCTGCTTTCACATGCTGTGTGCTCTGGACACTCTATACTACCCTGAGGATCCAAATACCTGAATTCAGTCCCAGCCATCTGGGATACAGACTTTCAGTTAGCTATAAACTGTGTCTAAGTGGCTATTCCTGTAACATTTTGGAGGCCCAAGTCAGACCTCCAGATACGAGAGCCAAACAGTTAGGGGCCTTAGGACTCTAGGAGAGGGGGAAAGGGCACCAGCTGGAGAGGATTCTTGGGTCCTTGGGGGGTGGTGCACATACCCTGAGATGCTCCAGGACCTCAAGAAAATCCTCTCTGACTGATCTCTGGCAAGGACTCATGAGGTACTCTGAAGTTACCTCCCAAAAGAAAAATAAAAGGTAAATTGAAAGTCATTTGGTTTAAACACCTCTGGAGGTAAGTTTGGTCTCTAAGAGGTGCCATCTTGTTAGGACACAAGAGGGGAGGTTGGATGTGACCCTAGATCCTGTGTCTGGTATCCTGTGTGAGATGTCATTAGATTGCTCTAGTTTGTTCAGGTGTGTGAATGGGTGGCAGTCTGTCTTTCCTACGTGACTGTCTGTATGACTGGGTTCTGCTGTGTTCCTGTCAGCTCCATTCGTTGGAGAAACAGATCTAAAGTGAAAGGGGAGTGAGCTCACTTGAGCTCACAGGCACAGCTGCTGCTGAGGCACTGCATGACTTTTCACAGGCTTATAGGCCACACTGGGCTGCCCACTTGCTGCTCTGGTGTCTCCATTTTGGTGGTGATTGTGGTCACACTGTGGTGGCTGGCCATCTCTGTTGTTGCTTTGGTGATGCTGGTGGCTTCTGAGCCTTGGGCATAGCAACCAGTTTCCCTGTAATAACCAATGGCTTTCTTTGGTGCAAGACCATCTCCCTTCAGCCTGGCTTAAGACCTGTGCCCGCTTGTTGGGGACCCAAATCCTTTTGGCCCAACCAAACCACTCACGGAAACCCAGCATTTCTGCCTGTTTTCTCAGGCTGCCTTAGGGGGAAGGAAATAGTTCCTGGAGCTACATGAGATGTTGCCAGACTCCCCTGGTCTGTTCAGGCGTATGAATGTGCGGCAGCCACTGCTGTTTGTCTTTCCTATGTGTCTCTCTGTATGACTGTGTGTGACTCTCAGTATGAACCCTGCCCCCCCACCTGCTCTAAGGGGAAGGGGGAACTAATTTCCCAGTGTCATAGGAAGTTCAACTCCTTCCCCTTTGTGGATTATTTCCCATCTCTCTACCAGTGACTTATACATAATTGGAAGACCAACCCTCCCCCCCCCCACTTTTTTTTGAGAAGCCACAGGCTTTTATTGGCCTGTGGGAAACTGTTTTAAGGTTAAGAGGGTGTTGGATATTTTTCCCTGCCAAAGATTATTGGGAGGATTAAAAGTGGCAGACAGGAGACCTACTGGCTAACTTAAGGTAACTCATGTCACTTAAGGACCTGACGAATTGCCTGCTGGGTTTCTGGAAAAGCTCTGTGAGATATAATGAGTACTTACCCTCATGCACCCCCAAAGCAGTGGTGAGCCACTAATATTACCTTTGCTATGCAGTCAGCCCCAGGAATAAGGAGAAATCTTCAGAAACTAGAAAAGTTTGAAAGGATGGGTAGGTCTCAACATTTGGAACTTGCTCGCAAAGTTTATAACAGCCGAGATCCAGACAAAGACAGAGAAAGAAACTCTCCCCTGTGGAGCTCACTGTCCTAGGGGAAGAGACAAGAACAGAAGTGGGAGAAACAAGCATAGGAAGGGGCTGAGGGACTTGTCAGCTTCATTTGATGAGGTCCTGAGTGCAGATAAGCTGCAGTTTAGACAAATATATCCACAAAGCACCATGCTCTATTGTGGAAGTGACCTCAGCATAGCTCTGACCACTGCGGAGAAATGTGGAGCTAGCAGAAAGTGTTTTTCAGTGACCTTCCAAGCCTGGGGTACTGAGTCCCAGCCAAGAAATCTCAGCTGTGCATTCCCCAGGCCACACACCTCAGCTATAGCCTAGAGGAAGGAAATCAGATACTTTCCCATGGCCATATTTCAGCCATTCTGCAAATCCCTGCTCCCATACCAACTTGGGGGCAGCTGGACACTGATGGCTATGGAAAATGGGATTTCCTGAGATAGCTAAGCCCCTCTGTGCTAGTACTGGTGTGAGTATGCAGCCTTTGAAATGGATTGAGACTGAGTAGAAGGCGTTCAAAGCCTTAAAAAAGGTGTCTGCTCTGTCCTTCACCTGCCCAGACATCACTAAACCATTTCATTTGCACATGGATGAAGCCAAAAGCATTCTCAGGGGCTTCTCATGAAAACTCTGGGACCATGGAAAGACCAGGGGCATATCTGTCCAAGAGGCTTGATCCAGCAGCAGCAAGATGGCTGGCGTGGATAAGGGTCATATCTGCCACTGCTCTGCTAGTAAAAGAAGCAGACTAACTGTAGGGCAAGAACAATTTCTGATAGCCCCAAATTCTGTTGGAGTTCTCTTGAGGATGTCACCCAAGAAATTGAAGTCCAACACCTAGGTGCCCTAATATCAAGTCCTGTTTCAGGATTGACCCCACATTTGGTTCCACAAGACATCAGCCCTCAACTTTGCCAGTCCCCTGTCACATGACAGTTCATAGGTTCCTAGTATAACTGTCTTGAGGTAACTGACTGATCCAGTCTACCAGGCCTGTCCTACTGACATGCCATTGGTGACACCAAATAAAAAAAAGGCATTGTTCACAGGTGGGAGCAGTCTCATCTAAGATGGGATCAGGAATGCAGGGGCAGTGGTGGTGACCCAAAATGAGACTATGTGGACACAATCTTTAAGCAAGAGAACCTCAACTCAGTGAGCTTCTAGCTTTGACTCAAGCACTCTGCTGGGGAAAAGACAGGGTTATCCTATATACACTGATAGCAGATATGCCTCTGCCAAGGCCCATGTCCATGGAGCTCTACACAGAGAAAGAAGACTGTTAACCTCAGCAGGAAAAGGAATCAAAAATAGAGAAGAAATATCAGTACTATTGGAAATTGTCAGATTCCACAGGAGGTTGTCCATTGCCCATTGTGAAGGATACCAAAAAAGAGATTCCCAGAAGCCAGGGCAGCAGAGTGCCTGACTTGATTGGCTGGGTAGTGGCCCTAGGACCAGTGGGCCCCTCCAAAATTTGGTAGTCCTGCTGAAGAAGTCCTCAAATAGACTTAGACTATATCCTTTGGAGCCCAGTTTACTGGACTGCCTGGAATTCAGAAATGCACTCTAGGGTGAAATTGACTGGGTGAGACAAGAACTGGCCACACAGGATACAGGAGGATGGTGGATGTTGCCAGAGGATAGACCTGTTCTTCCAGTGGTTCTGCGAAAGCAACTGGTTATGGCTCTCCACCAAGTAAGTCACATAGGGGACAGGAAAACTGCTTTACTTCTGTAGTATGTTCCAAATTTGAAGGCTCAATTAAAGATATCACTTTTAGATGTGCCACTTGTGCTTAGGTAAACTCCAAAGGGAAAAGGAAGATCACATGAGGGATCCAGGCTCAAGGAAATGGGCACAGGGATCACTAGGAGCTAGACTTCACTGAAATGACACCTATGGTTCTTGGCTGTAAATACTTGCTTGTGTTTGTGGACATCTTCTCAGGACGGATGAAGGCCTACTCCACCAGAACAGAGACTGATCCCATAGCTACTAAGAAACTTCTTCAGGAAATAATTCCTGGGTTTGGACTGCTCTTAGCTTTGGGTTTGGCTATGGCTCAGCTTTCACAGCCAAAATGTCTGAATATCTGACAAAGTTATTACATATGAATTGGAGATTACATTGTGCCATAGAGGCCACAGAGCTCTGGGTTACTCTGCATAGGAAGGATAAACCAAGCCCTTAAAGAGACCCTGACCACATTGGTCTTGAAAATGAGCAAAGAATTGGGAAGGGCTTACTTCTTTTGGCATTAAGTTTGGAGAACTGCCTTCCAGCCTCCCTAAATTCTGAGATTTCACCTCAAATCCTTGCAGGCTCTACAGGAAGTGCACCAGGCCATTGACCAGACAGGGAAGGGAATCTTGCCACCTCCCACCTCTGAAATTGCCCACCAGTTCTACCCAGGAGACTTGGTTTGTATAGAGAACACCAAGTAATCTTCATGCTTATATGACAGGCATTTTATTGATTAAACCATTTCCAAGCTGTTAAGTTTAATAATAAAATATAAGATATGAGATAAGATGAGGTAATAAGGTACCAGATGTTAGATATTATGTTATAGAGGAGTTTATTAAATGAGCATGGAGGGAGAAGGAGAGGTGGGAGGAGCATGAGAGAGACAGACAGACAGAGACAGAGACAGAGACAGAGAGACAGACACAAAGACACTGAGAGACATAGAGAGACAGAGAGAAAGAGACAGAGACAGAAACAGGAACAGTGAGAAGAAGAGGGAGAGAGAGAGAGTAGAGAGGCCACATGGAGGGTTAGTCCTTTTATATAGCCCTGGGCAGGGCCATGCCCCTGTGGCAGGTAAGCAATGGCATCACAGGTAGGCAGACTGAAGCAGAATGCTAACACAAGCTCTTCATTTTCTCCCTCCTCCTCCTCATCTCCTTTTTGGTGTTGATAATTAAACTCTCAATCTTGAAACGATTGAACAGTAATATTTTCTTGAGGATTTTTTTTTAGGCAAGATTTTTCTATGTAGCCCATGCTGGCCTCAAATATGTAACCCCGCTACCTTTACCTCCCAATGTTGTTGTTACAGGCATGCACTACCAAGCCTTGCTTTTATTTGAAGATGAAAAGCCTTGAAAGTCTTAGCTCAAGAACAGAGAAACAGATTCACCATTCCTCTGCCTTTTTGTTCTATCCAAACCTTCAAAGGTTTGGGAGGATGCTGCCCACGTTGGTGAGGGTGGATCTTCCTTACTCAGTCTACTGATTCAAATGCTAATTTATTCCGGAAACACCCTCACAGACACACCCAGAGAGGATTACACAAGGCAGGGGTACCAGGAAGTGGGAACCAAGACGTCTTCAGAAGGTGTTCGTCACACTGGGAGATACTATGCAACAGAGCAAATAAGGCCAGTGCACACTAACATGGGAAATGTCCAAGATACATTGCTAAGTAAAAACAGAAAGAGATAAAACCATGTATGGCATTATATATGTCAAGGTGGGGGGAAGCACATATAAAACTTAAACTTTAAAAAAATAGATATTCATAGAAAATATCTGGAATGTGCCAAAGATCATCATCATTAAATCTTGAATTTTTGATTACCTATATTGTTAATGTCTTTAAAATGATAGTATACTCATGTTTCAAGCAATTAAAATTAATTTTCAAAGAATAAAGTAGACCACTGGGGGTGCAGGAAGAGATGATGGTGGTAGAGATAATGTGTCTCCAGGGCAGATGGGAAACAATGGGATAAGAGGAGCGCCATGTAGGATGCAAAAGTCAGAGAGTTGGACAGCATGCAGAAGGGAAGGCATCTGGGATGACTTTAAGGTTTTGAGTTTAGTGACTAGGTTTCAGTTGTTTAATAGAAGGCACAGATTGAGAAAGAAGTAAGGTGGGGCAGCATAACCATCCAAAGTCTTAACAACCTCCTTTATGCACAGGGCAAGGCATATGGGGGAGAGGTGTGATGCTCCGTCTTCATTAACAATGTGACTGATTTTAGAATCACCATGGCAACACACCTCTGAGTGTATCTATGAGGATGTTCCCAGAGAGGTTTAACTGAGGATGGAAGGCCCACCTTGACAGTGGGCAGCACTATTCCACGAGCAGGGATCCTGTGCAGAATAAAAAGGAAAAAGCAAGCTGAGCACCAGCATCCATCTTTCTCTGCTTCCTGGTCTTGGATGCAATGTGACAAGTGTCTTGGTCTCTGGCTGACATTATGATGTATGCTCCTTTTCATACCATGACCCAAAATAAATCCTCCCTTAGGTTGCTTTTGTCAAGTATTTTTTTTGTCTCAATGATAAGAAAACTAACCAGCATAGGAGAGAGAAAATTTCTACTCTCTGATAGTGGAGTGTGGGAAATAAATGACCACAAGTCAACAGGTGGAGATAGTATGCATACGCTCACCCACTGTGAGACTTAGGGAATGTGTGGATGACTGACGTTCTTACAGCACTGTGAGCTATAGGAAGGAACATTAGCTCAGGGCTTGGGAACAAATTTTAGAAGAGATAAAGAGATAAAATGCATGGTGAGCTCAAGTTTTTTTTTAGTCCTTGATCTGCTGTGATAAACCTGTTTGGGATGGTTGTTACTCCTTTTGCTGAATGAGAAAAAGAAAAAAGAAAATGGCATGACTTCTCCTAGGTATGGTGGATGAGAAGATTTAGTGTAGATAAAAGGGAGCACATAACCAGAGGCAGACACATCTGGGAGAGTCCAGAGTGGACATGACCCTGAGCCATGTGAGGTTGGGGTTGGCAGGAGCCAGGCCAAGAGCTAGGAGGGTGAAAGGTAGACAAAAATCTTGACTTTGCTTGACCTGTGCAGATTTATCTGCTGGACCCGGGCTCTGACGATCTGAAAGAATGGGGGTTGGGGGAACTACGGCCTAATGCTGGAGACAATCTTAATTTAGTTTTAGTGTACTTTTATGCACAAATGTAAAAATAAAACAATGATCCAAGGAATATTGTTTGAGTTCAGAAAAACATGATCAGAAAACATGTGAGTAAACGTCAGTAAGCACACACTAGATATCAACAGAGCAGCCCTTTCCCAGAACTTTCTCAGGGCAGACCAATTTAAATACAACGGCTGGGCATGCACTGTACATCATATCTGGGAAAGCACAAAGGCCAGGCAAAAGGCCGGGCCCAGACTCAGGGCACACTGACGAGATTGGCTTCTAAAGTTGTGTTCTGACATCCAACATGAATAAGCATGTCTTATAGATTGCATGTAAATGTTTGTCACAGGAGGCATGAAATCACACCCAGGACAGTCCAGGAAACAAAATGCAACTGAGGTAAAAGGCCTCAGCCTTTTCCCTGGAGCCTCTCTAACAGCTCCCTAAGGCAGTGTTCACCATGAGTTATTCTTTGGACTGTGTTCTGACAAAAAGGACTAGGTAATCAAAGTGATTGGATTATATAAGAAAGGCCATCTGGGGGAAGGACAACCTAACCCCTGGGCTGGAGAGGTTTAGGGTAGAGGTTGGGGTATGCTAATCATAGCCTATAGCAGGTAGGGACTGAGGGATGCTGGGAGAGCCTGCCTGGTGGTCAGGCCTGCTTTGATATGTTAATTAGGCACCTAGCCATTTGTCTCAGGGTTTGAGATTTAACACTTACGAGTTAATTTTTTTCCTGTTTAGTAGAGTTCCAAGCAGGGGTATACATGACTTTTCATTTTTGGAGGATTAATCTTGACCATCTCCAATAGTGGGAGAATGGGTCAGGTGATGAGGGCCAGCTTTAGCCTTAAAGACAGTGGCTTGGGGGTACCTCTGCTTCCAAGAATACGAGAGGGATGCTGGATACTCAACTGTCACTTTCTCAGACTCAGGGAAGCCTTTACACTGACTAGAAGGGAAAGTTTACCTAATTGACACTGGTGCATGGATATTGAACAATCAGTGAGCCAGAAGGTGAGTCAGCTGCAGGCCAACTGGAGAGGGATAGGATTTTAGTGTGGCTCAGGCCATGAGGGGAGCACAAGCACCAGAAGAGCTTTATCCCAGTCATGGCACCAAATGCTGTTTTGTGGGTGGCCTGCCTTCTGGTACTCGGGTGGAAGGGTGTCCACAACTCTGAGGGCTGGGAAAGTATCCCAGCCCTGAGGTGGGACAGTGTCCCAAGGGTATCCTGAGCCACAAGAGCCCAGGAACCTCACAGCTCTGAGATGAGGCCTCCTTAACAGAGACAATGCAGCTCCCAGGAAGGGGTGTTCCAAACTCTGACAAGCTGAGGAGCTTTGGAGCCTGAGCTCTGTTCCTTTCTCCTCCTCCTCCTCTTTTCTTCTTCTCCTCCTCCTCATCTTTTCTTCTTCTTCTTCTTCTTCTTCTTCTTCTTCTTCTTCTTCTTCTTCTTCTTCTTCTTCTTCTTCTTCCTCTTCTTTCTCCTCCTCCTCATCTTCCTCTATGAGAGAGTCACAGCTGGCAGTAAATCTCTCTCTCTCTCTCTCTCTCTCTCTCTCTCTCTCTCTCTCTCTCTCACCTCTCTCCCTCTCTCTTTTGAGTTTTCAAGACAGAGTTTCTCTCTGTAGCCTTGGCTGTCCTGGCTCACTTTGTAGACCAAGCTGGCCTCAAACTCACAGCGATCTGCCTGCCTCTGCCTCCCAAGTGCTGAGATTCAGGGCATGCGCCACTACACCCGCTGGCAGTAAATCTCTTAAGAGACTTATTAGTGTGACAAATTCAGGAGTTGCTGCCTTTGCTTCCAGGAGAAGACAGCGGAACCTGGACAGACACAGCTTTTATATAGGGTTTCTTAGGGAATGGGGCTTCTGGGGCAGGGATTTCCAGAGTGTGGATTGGTGGGATTTCAAGCCTGAGCTGGAGGAAGCTCAGGGATTGGTGGGGGTTTGTCCAGACTTCTCATCCAAAATTAGCATAATCTTTGGTGAGTCCTCCTGAGGAGCTGGAGATGGCAGTTACAGAGGTCTGGAGTGGGGGTGGCTGGGCTGCTGGAGCTTTCTCAGGCAGAGGTCTGGCCACTTTTATGTTTTGAGGGTCAGTAAAGTTTACAATGTGTCCAAAATTTACAGAGTACATTGTGAGGGCAGTAGGCAGGAAAGGTTGTCGTCATCATGGATAGCTTCCATGAGGTGGCAGCAGGCTTTGTGAGGCAGGAAAGGTGTCCAGTTTTTATAGAGCAGTCGGCTGAAGCAGGAATAGTCACCACGGACAGTTCCAAGCCACCATGGACAGTTCTCAGTCACCATGGACAGCTTTAATAGCGGCAGCAGGAAAGATTTAACAGTCAGCTGAGGCGGGAATAGTTACCATGGACAGCTCCCGTGGAGGCGCTCATTGGAGCCGCCTTCCGGAGCTGCCTCCCATCTCCACAACCCCAAGGCGGGAAAGAGGGGCTGACTGCCCTGAGGCAGGAAAGAGGATTGATGTTCAAGAGATAAACATAGCTTTGAGCGTGATACAGTGGGCAGAGTGGGCAATGGGCTCCCCACAGTTTGGGGAAGGTATTGTCTCACCGGCCTGGGCTGGGCCAGTGGATAGCAGCAGGCCACCACAGCTTGGAGGTGGGCTGCTGCGGCTTGGGGATGGACTACCACGGCTTGGGGCAGATTACTATTGCTGTTCTAGGCCAAGGCTCAAGGCAGGGCACCACGCGGCTTTCCCCTCAGTAGAGGGTGGTGGTGCTGTTAGACTCAGCCCAGCGGTGGCCTTGATGCAGTTGTGCAGCCCTAGCAGTGACATCAGAGAAACTTGTGAGTTAATTTTTCCTGTTTATAAGATTTCCAAGCAGGGGTATACAAGAATTTTTATTTTTGGAGGATTGATCTTGAGGCAGATAAAGAAACCAGAAAGGAAGCCTTTCTTATGTATTGGGAGAAGAAAATGATTGAGAGATAGGAAAGATTAGAGAGAAAGCTACCAGGCTTAAATATGACTTCTTTCTGCTTGAAAGGTAAAGATGGGAGGCCAATCAGGGTTACTCAAGGACTTCTGGGAAGATGAGGGAGGGTATATCATATATATATATATATATATATATATATATATATATATATGTATATGTATATATACATACATACATGCACACACATGCACATATATACATATATATACTTATATATGTATATATATATCTTTTGAGAAACTCTCTCTCCCTCCTTCCCTTTCTCTTTCCTTTCTTTTTCTTTCTTTCTTTCTTTCTTTCTTTCTTTCTTTCTTTCTTTTTCTCTTTCTTTCTTGGGCCATACCAAAGGTAGTTAGCTGGGCAAGGACTTACATTTCCTGAGCTGTCCCTTTCCCTTTGTGCTGACTAGCTATCTGTCTCAGAGTGTGGCGTCAGGCTCCACCAATGGGGTGAGAAGCAGTCACCACCCACATGCATCAGGGATAAAGACAGGAACTGCCCTGGTCAAGCACGCTCTCCAGACTGGTTTGGGTCTTGGTGCACCTTTTATAAAAGAATTGCTTTGCTACTTTCACTTTTTTTAGTTTGTTCTTCTGTGTGACATCCAGAGTTTTGTTTGTTCTAACACCAAGGGAACCCAAGTAGATGAAAAAGCTTTTACAGGAAGGGAAACTGAATACATCAAGACAACAGGCAGGAAATCCTGTGGTGTCGGGCCAGAACATTCTAATTGGCTTTGACGTCTTGGGGTGAGTTCTTGCACTTCTTTAGACAAAATATGGCTTTTAAAAAAATCAAAGTTTAGTTCTTTGAGAATGTATAAGCAATGTATTTTGATCATGTTCACCTCTCTCACAGTTACCCTTATACTCAACCCATCTAACTTTGTATCCCTTAAAAAAAAAAGCAAAACAAAACAAAAGCATCAAGTCTAATTTGCACTGTTTATACACTCTTGAACGTGTGACCATGAACTGGGCTATGGTTGTCCTACCAGGGCCACACCCTTATAGGAAACTGACTCCCCCCTCTCCCAGCAGCTGTCAAAGGCCAATAGATCCTCTGATAGGGCCGGCATTCAAGCCAACCCTTCTGCACACACCCTGTCCCCTGCATGCTGGGACTTGGTCTGGCTGTAGCTTACTCAGGTCTTGTGCACACTGTACAACTTCTGTTTCCCTGCCGTTATGCACCACCCTGGCTCTTACACATTTTCTATTCCCTCTTTCACAATGATCCCTGAGCTCTGGGAGGTACGTGGTGTGTGTGTGTGTGTGTGTGTGTGTGTGTGTGTGTGTGTGTGTGTG
>OU015757.1:3306844-3369204 GCA_907169655.1 Acomys percivali | reverse complement strand
GTGTGTGTGTGTGTGTGTGTGTGTGTGTGTGTGTGTGTGTGTGTGTGTGACATAGATCCATTTCTGGCTGAGCATCACAGAGTCTCTCATTCTCTTCACCTTGACCAGTTATGCATCTCTGTGATAATCCCCATCTACTGCAAAAAGAAGCTTCTCTGGTGAAGATTGAGAGATACAGTCAGCTTAGCACTATGTTCATTAGCAGGATAAGAGTGGTAGATTCTCCCCTCGGACCTATGACCTGTCTACTCACTGATTATTGGCCTTGGACATAATGGTTTTTCAGTAAGTTCAACCTCTCAGCAATTTACATTTTATTAGTTGATGTACAGGACTTGAATGAGGAGAGGCATTGCCTATGTTGATGTTATATGACAGTCATCAGACATTCCGGGTTAACGTGGTAACAAGACACATAGCAGAACATAGAGTAACATAAATGGGTCAACATAAGCCTAAAGCTATCATAGATAAACAAAAGTCTCTGTGTCATTCCTTGTAGCTGGGTTGGTCCAAAGAAAGTCTCTTTAATAATTAGCACCTAACGTTTTTATCACAGTCTTTATCCTGGATCCCTAATCATCTTTGCGATGCTTGCAGTACCCAATAAAGCCCTACAGAGATGGCTTAATGTAATGAACAGGTTTAACCATACACATTTGTGACATAAAATTCCCCCTACATGGTAATTACTCTCTGTTTTGGCACCACAGATGATTCTCCTTTATCAATTGAATACCTTGTTGCCATAGAACATTTAAATTCCCTATCTACTTCTCCACATAGCTGGGGCCAAGGGAGGGCTTCCTCAGATGTATTCATAGCTTCCGCCAGCAGTCTTCTTCCACCTTCAGAACACAGCTCAGCCCTCCCACCCCATGGCTCGTCCCCTCCATACCCTACCCTTGGCAGTCAGTATTCACTGGCCTTTGGCAAGACCCAGAGGCCAGCAGTGTTAAACCTCACAGGATGAGTCTGATGGATCACAAGGATGAGAAAGACGACTGACCTTGAGCCTTGCGCATGCTCCCAGGCTGATGGTCAGCTTTTCAAAGGTATTTTGTGCAATTTGGAGTCTCTCTTGGTGCCAAATGTCTAATTCAAGAGACCGTCCTGTGCTGACAGCTACTTTCTTATTAGGCTGAAGTGGGGCGTGTAAAGGGCAAACCTTAAGGAGGCTCTTATTCTCAGTCTCTACCCCTCCACTTACAGCACCCTAGGTGAGCTCCACCTTAAATTTTGAGCTATAGGCGCTTGCATATCTCACTCTAATCTTGGCTCCAGTTAATGTAACACGCATTAGTTGCCATTGTTGTTTGTTTGCTTTGTTCTTTATTTTCGTTAGGTCTCTTGCTCTGGGCCACCTCTCTTGGTCAGTGGCTCCTTTCTTGCTCTCCCTCCCCCTCCCTCCTCTCATGGTCCTATTTAGTCTGCTGGCCGTGTTCAGCCTGCACTCGTCCCCCTGCCTGCTTTCTCCCTTACATCCACAATCAAAATCTTTTCTTTACTTTAGAAGTAGTCACATCATCCTCCTTTTGTTTCATTTATTAATTCTTTTTTTTTTTTTGCTTTTCTGAGACAGACCATTACTACGCAGTCCAGGTGTGACAGTTAGTCATGGATGTCAACCTGATTGCAGCCAAGAAAACATGTGATATATATTTTTTTCAAGGCTGGCTTATTTTACTTAACATTATAACCTCCTGTTGCACTCACTTTCCTGTAAATGATGTACTATCAATCCTTTTTGTTTTGGCTGAATAACATTCCATTGTATGCATATATGCCACCTTTTCTTTGCCCAATCACCCAGACCTCTAGCCTGGTCACACATCTTAGCTATTGTGAATAGTATTGCACTCAGAACAGAAGTCCAGGTGTCTCTATTGTGTTGACTTCAGTTCCCCTGGGCATGTTCTCAGGAACTCATGCCGAAGGTGATGCTGCCTTCAGGACAGCAAACCTGCTACCTGTTCTTGAAGAGGGTTTTTTATAAAACAAACCTTACTGTGGTTATGTGTGAAGGACACACATGTGGAGTGTATGAGATGGCACAGAGAAGCCACTGAACCAGACCACTCTGTGGGTAGAAAGAAAGATTTATTGGGCATCAAAGCACCAAAAGCCATCTCTGGGACTGGGTGGGCAGAGGGAAAGGTGAAATGGTGGAAAAGCAAGCAGATTTCACATGTCAGTAAGCAGGCTGGGGAGCTGGGCTGATACAGGCTGTCTGGACTGATCTGGAACTAGTCACCCTGGCCAGAGTTGGCTGACCTTTGGAGGAAGCTTCAGGGAGGTTCCTAGAACAGAAACAACCTTAGGAGATCTACTTTCTAGTAGAAACTTTAGGCTTGTTTGCCCATTAATAATCTTTCTTTTACCTCCCAAAGTCCTTCTGTTTAGGACAATGACACCTGTAGCACCATTTTGTGGGAAGAGGAGCTTTGGACCTGACCTCTAGAACAGAGAGAGGCACTCAGCCTATCTGTATTATAGAAATTGTACTGAGGCAGCATTTGAGAAAAGTCTACACAAAGCTGCTTTGAGGAGAAGCAACTTGAGTGCTATGTGCACTCGAAATGGAACTATTGAGACCAAGAAACTGAACTTTAAATTAAATTAAATTGCACTTAATTTAAGTTTACGCACCAACCTATGCTGGGCAGTTAGTAGTCTAAGACAGCACAGATGGGGAGGATGGTCAAGGCAGTCAGATAGTCATCCTTCCTGTGCTGGTCCAAATTACAAATAAATGGTGGAAGTGAGTGTGCATCCTCGGCAGTTTATGCTATAAGAACTCATCGGCTCACTCCTGCAGCCTCTCAGTCAGGACAGTGTCCCCACGACTTTACCAAGGCTCGTTTCCATACTGCACTGCACAGGGAAATGAGGGGATGGGGGACAACTCAGCAGGCACAAGGGACTGTACCAGGAAGAGAGGGCACTGTCCCAGCATAAAGTGCTCTCCTGAGCCCGCCCCCACCAGACTCACTCTGTGCTTTCTCTTGACCAGCATACCTTGGACCTATGAAAGTGAAATTTCCCCATAAAATGTTGTTTTTCCCAAATCACCATTTTAAATATTTTTAGTAAATGTGTAAAATAATGGGGATTTTGACATTTTTATACATGTATATCACCTCTCTCCCAACCTCTGATGTCCTTCCTCCACCTATGCAGTTGCTGTTTTCATTTAAAAATCTAGGTTGTGTTTAAATGTAGGTTGTGTATGAGAAAGACTAGGTGATGTTTCTCTTTTTCCTCCAATTATCCTTTCTTGTTTTCCTTCCCTCCAAATCCTCATTCATTTAAAATAAATGTGTGTGTGTGTCTGTGTGTGTGTGTGTGTGTGTGTGTGTGTGTGTGTGTGTGTATAGGCGCATGTGCAATGACACCTGTGTGCCATGGTGCTTGTGTGGAGGTCAGAGGACAACTTTCAGCCCATGGTCTCTGCTCCCACCTTCACATGGGTTCCAGGGATTTGAACTCAGGCCATTGAGCTTGCACAGAGCCATCCTCCCAGCCCCCAACTCCAATCTTAAATGTGTCTTACTTTTCTTGCCCCCAGTGGGCCAGAAGTACTTGCTGCCTCTTCTAGGATTTGTTGGAGTCATGTGACCCTGTTTCCCCTATTGTCCCAATTGAAGAATCTACTCCCTGTGTCCACCCAAGCTCAGCCTGAAGCTGCTGTGTCTTCAGGTGTCGAGAAAGAAGACTGTGTCCCCTCAGCTGGTCTTTCCTCATCTTCAATCTTTTTAGAATAACAATAAACATTTACTATCTCTTCGAATGTGTGTGGCTCAGGACTCAAGGTCACTCAGCCCTGACTAGGGTTCTCTCCTGAGTCAATAAAGCAGGTTTTCTGTGCTCTGGCTGTGCATGTGTGAACATGGTGAGACAGAACCCATGCGTGCACATGTAGAAAGTTATGAGATTTATTACTTACAGATAAGCAACAGAGGTCACAGTGGAGACTCAGAAAACCTTCCGGGGTAGAAGATGTCTAAACTCTGCTTACTCCCAGGGGAAGGACTCTGCGAAACAACACTGTCTGCATTTTGTTCCTGTGGGTAAAGCTTTTTGCCACCAGTTTCTGGAGGAGGGGTTGGGGACTGGAGCACAGCTTGCCACCCACCCCAGCCATCCTCTCCTGGGCTCTGCATGTTGCATTCCCAGCACATGCTGTAGCATTCTTAAGTTCAGGTCAAACAGGATGAGACCAAGATCTGTCCAAAGCCACCTGGAGATCAGCCTGCAGATGCTGCATTTGAGACACCAGAGAGAGAGGTTGGTCACCTGAAAGCTTGTCTCTGCGGTGAGGTCCACTTTGCATACACAGCTGACATGTGGGGGCCAGCTGTTAGCAGGTGGCCAGGGAATGAAAAAATGAACTAAAAAGAGGAGGACATGGCTACTCCTAAAGTATGAAGATTTTTATTGTTGTTTATAAGGGAGAATGCAGGCAGAGGTAAGAGCCCAGGCTGGACATGGCCAGCAGACTAAACAGAACCATAGAGGAGGGAGGAGAAGGAAGAGCAAGAGGGAGGAGCCAAGAGAGACAGGCTAGGCTCAGAGACAAACAGACCTCTCAGCTATATAGGGATCAGACTGGGAGGTGAGGAGGGAAGCCATAGCCCAGCATTTAGGGTAGGGGGCGGGGCCAAGAAGAGCTGGGAGGAGTCACAGGTACTGAGTGATGCGGGGAGAGCTAGCCAGCTTCTGATAGGCTCCATTATTGGTCATTTGTCCCGGGTTTCTTGAGGAGACCTAACAGCCAGGATTTCTCCTGCAAACACCTCTGCCTAAGGCTCCTTAAACTTCCCATGTCGCTATTTGGTTTGGTGGTGTTTAATTTCTTGAGTTCTTTATATATTTTGGATATTAGACCTTTGTCAGATGTAGGGTTGGTGAAGATCTTTTCCCAGTCTGTAGGCTGTTGCTTTGTTCTGTTGACAGTGTCTCTTGCCTTACAGAAGCTTCTCAGCCTCATGAGATCCCATTTATTAATTGTTGACCTTAAGTCCTGGGCTGCTGGTGTTCTGTTCAGGAAGTTGTCTCCTCTGCCAATGTGTTCCAGGCTCTTCCACACTTTTTCTTCTAACTGACTTAGTGTCTCTGGTTTTATGTTGAGGTCTTTGATCCACTTGGACTTGAGTTTTGTGAATGGTGACAAATAGGGGTCTAGTTGCATTTTTCTACACATAGACATCCAGATAGATCAGCACCATTTGTTGAAGATGCTATCGTTTTTCCATTGAATAGGTTTGGCTTCTTTGTCAAAAATCAAGTGACCATATGTGTGTAGATTCATATCTGGGTCTTCGATTTGATTCCACTGATCAACTAGCCTATTGCTGTGCCAGCACCATGCTGTTTTAATTACTGTTGCTTTATAGCACAGCTTGAGATCAGGCATGGAGATTCCTCCAAGAGAAATGGGGCTCAGAACTAAACAGAGAATTCTCAACACAGGAATATCGAATGGCTGAGAAACATTTAAGAAAACGCTCAACATCCTTAGTCATCAGGGAAATGCAAATCAAAACAACTCTGAGATTTCATCTTACACCCATCAGAATGGATAAGATCAAAAATTCAAGCAACACCACATGCTGGTGAGGATGTGGAGAGAGAGGAACACTCCTTCATTGCTGGTGGGAATGCAAACTAGTACAGCCACTTTGGAAATCTATCTGGCACTCTCTCAGAAAACTGGGAATAAGGTTTCCTCAAGACCCAGTTATTCCACTCCTTGGAATATACACAGAAGATGCTCCACCACACAACAAGAAAATTTGCTCAACCATGTTCATAGCAGCCTTATTTTTAATAGCCAGAACATGAAACAGCCTAAGTGCCCCTCAGTAGAAGAATGGATAGAAACTGTGGTACATATACACTATGGAATACTACTCAGCTGTTAAAAACAAGGAATTCCTGAAATTTGTGGACAAATGGATTGAACTAGAAATGATCATAATGAGTGAGTTAACCCAGAAGCAGAAAGACTCAAATGGTATATACTCACTTATATCTGGACACTAGCCCAAAAGGTATGTCCCATGAAAGTCTTCACTCACCAGGAAAATGGGACAGAGGGGAGGACATCCTATTGGGACTCTAGGTGAGAGAAGCATGGGAGAATGGGGAAATAGAAGGATCCAGAGGGTCCTAGAAACCTACAAGAAGAACATTATGATGGGTGGATCTGAGCCCAGGGGTCCTGCTCAAACTATGGCACCAACCAAGGACAATACAGGCAGTAAACTTCAAACCCCTACCCAGATCTAGCCAATGGACAGGACATTCTCCACAGTTGAGTGGAGAGTTGGGTCTGACTTTCACACGAACTCTGGTGCCTCATATTTGACCACGTCCCCTGGATGGGGAGGCCTGGTGGCACTCAGAGGAAGGATAGCAGGCTACCAAGAAGAGACTTGATACCCTATGAGCATATACAGGAGGAAGAGGTCCCCTCAGTCATAGTCATAGGGGAAGTGAATAAGGGGAAAATGGGAGGGAGGGAGAAATGGGAGGATACAAGTGATGGGATAACAACTGAGATGTAATAAGACTAAATTAATAAAATATATTAAAAAAAAACCTTTCGGTGTCACAAATTTGTTCGTTCTCTGGAACTCCCTCAGCAGAGCCCAGCGCTCCCTACAGAGCCGTAGCTTCTTTCCTTCCTGCTCCCTCCACATGATCATTCCAGGTAGATTCACTTGAAGCTGTGATTTCCTTTCTCCTTTACTGGGCTGGGGGTGAGGGTGGGGACGCGTAGACACAGCAGTCTCTGCTTCCTTTCTTTCCTACCACTTCCGTCATGGTCGTCCCATTAAAACTAGTTTGTTGAGCTGTGGAGATGGTTCAGTGGATAAAGAGCTCATCTTATAAGCATGGAAACCTGCCCTCAGATCTCCAAGGACTCCCATAGAAGCCTGCAATCCCAACACTCAGGAGGGTGGGGGGTAGGCAGGGGGCACACACACACAAGAGATCCCAGGGAAAACTTAGTAGCTACACTAACTGAATCTGTGAGCTCCAGACTAAGCAAGAGACCCTGCCTCAATAAAGTGGAGAGGCGTTGAGGAAGATACTTAGTATCAACTTTGGGCCTACACACACCTGCACATGCATGCGACTACACAGGTAGGCAGACACAGACAGACAGACAGACAGACAGACAGACAGACACCACACACCACACACCACATACCATGGGAGGGGGAATAGGGAAGGAGGGAGGGAAGGAAAGGGGACAATGGGGCATATTTGTCAAGCAGCTTCTATTCAGCGTCAAGTGTCTGATTCGTCCTTTGACAATCTAAACCAGTGTCTGTTCTCTGCATACTAATCTGAAACTATCCAACTAGTGAATATATGCTCTTGAGATTTCAGTTTCTGAATAAATGGTCTTTTTAGTCTTAAGGAGGTCTTGGGAATGCACAATTTTATCAAGTGTTCCTTACATTTCACACACACACACACACACACACACACACACACACACACACACACACACGAGAGAGAGAGAGAGAGAGAGCGAGCAAAATCTCCCTTCTCATCCATCGGTTCACATTTGAACCCAGTGTTGGGACTCTCAGCTCTGTGACCAACATGTAAGTTTACAAACAGCCAAGTGCAGATTAAAAAGCAGAGTAGAGTGAAAACAAGATGAACACCAAATCTGGCACCTCTTGCACAATGGTCGAGCTGGCTTGAGTGAGCCTGCCTTGGTCTTTCTTTCTTTCTTTCTTTCTTTCTTTCTTTCTTTCTTTCTTTCTTTCTTTCTTTCTTTTTTGTTTTTTCAAGACAGAGTTTCTCTGTGTAGCTTTATTGGTCCTGGACTTGCTTTGTAGACCAGGCTGGCCTCTAACTCACAGCGATCTGCCTGCCTTTGCCTCCCGAGTGCTGCAATTAAAGGCGTGAGCCACCACGCCCAACGGCCTCCCTTAGTCTTAAGAGTACAACCTCAAGACCCTACCCTCACTGTGTGACTTGGCTGCTCCCCAGTGCTAGAATGCCTGTGCTTTGCTGGCAGTGGTAGAGACGATTGTTACATTTTTAGGATTTCTGCAAGCTGACTGTAAACACAGCCCTCATTAAAAATTAAATGATACAAACTTGTGACCAGTTAAGTAACATTTTAAAACACTCAAAACTCATTCTTTCATAACAGCTTTGCATGTTGCCATTTCCACCCCTGCTCTTGTAGCTCATAAACACAGTAATCTCCTGTATCCTTCACTCTGGCTTCTGTACTTCCAGTCTGCAGTTAACCCAGGCCCCAAAATACTAATCGGAAAAGCCATGTTTTTGAGAATGAAGATATATTTCTGTAACTTTTATTATTATATTATATATTATTAATATCCTTCTCTTATTTTCAGTTATTGCTAGTCTCTTACTTTATATAAGCTACAGATTAAACCTTAACCAGCTAGAGAGATGGCTCAGTATGGAAGAGAACTTGACTGAGTTCAAATCCCAGAACGTGAGGAAGAAAACTAAACATGGTCTCTCGCCTGTACTTGTAACCTGACCACTGCAAGGACAGGCTGCATGGCCACTTGGGTCTCCTGGTCATCAGTGAGTGAGGATGCCTATCTCAAGCGAACACGTGGAGAGTGACAGAGCAGGACCCCCGACATCCTCCTCTGGCCTCTGTGTGCACGTATGGGTGTATGCAACCCCACATACATGTGCATATGAACTGTACATACCACACTCACATATACCACACTCACACCCACAAAGCCCTTTGTCATACGAGTTATGCATGTGTAGGAAAAAGTGTACTGTACAAAGGGTTCAGCAATACCCATGTTTCAGTTGTTCACTGGGAGTCTTGGAGTATACCCCTTGCATATGAAGGGAGGCTAGTATACGCATATCTATGGTACACATATTATCTGCCTAACATATACTGTAGACTATATAGCACACATCTACATAAATACTGTAGAAATACTATCTAATAAATAGCTTTCCACTCAGCATTTCTTCCCACTTTGTGGCTCTGCGTTCAACAAACAGCTTGGTAGACTGAAATCAGCCATGGCTGAGTATTTAACTATGGTCTCCAGCCAGTGTTTTCAATCAGAGTCAGACTAACTGTTCTGTTGATCAGATGCACAGTCATCAGAAAGTGGTCAAAAAGCTTTGCTAATCAGACGAGCCCACAGCATGTGCTGTGTCTGTAGCAGCAGCCGTGACTGAATTGTAAACGTACATTAATGTTATGATTGGATATGCCATGTACCTGGGACTTGTGTGTTAAAGGCTTGGTTGTCTGATGATGGGCTTTGGGAAAATGACTGGGTCCTGGAGTCCTGGGGACTCTGATTGTTTGTGGCTTAATTCTGTGATGGATTCATAATATGATCCATCACCGGGAGATAAGGTTTGATTGGAGAAAGCAGGTTACTGAGGACATGCTCTGAAAAGATACAGCTTGTCCTGGGCTCTTTTTAAAAAAATTATTTATTTTTATTTTATGTGCATTGTATATCTACGGGTGTCAGATTTTGGAGTTACAGATAGTTGTAAGCTGCCATGTGAGTGCTGGGAATTGAACCCGGGCCCTCTGGAAGAACAGTTAGTGCTCCCAACTGCTGAGCCATCTCTCCAGCCCTTGTACTGGCCTCTTGTGTATCCTCTCTCTGTGTCTCTGTCTCTCTGTGTCGTTTTTGTTTCTTTCTTCCTGGCCACCATAAGGTAAGTAGCCTCTTCTGCAATATGCTCAGCCTTACCATAGGCCCACAGCAATGGCGCTGTCTGAGCAGGGACTGAAATTTCTGAACCCATGAGCCCAAAGAAAGACCCCTTTTACTGAGTTGCTTCAGATAGGAATTTGCCATAGTAATAGAAGATTGAACAACACAGCTGCAGATGCATGAGTTCAGCAAAAATTCAGTGACAGCATCCTATAACAATCCCCTGGCTCAAATCTAAGATGAAAAGTAGCTTGTACTTAAGAATTCTAAGTTACACGATACATATATTTGATATGAGTACAAAGTAAAAAGCATAGGTACACAAGTGCACGCAAGCTTTTCTCTCCCCCTCAGAGCTGGCCCTCAGACAGTTGGAGCACCACTGAGCTTGGATATCTAAGAAAGACTTTGGCTAACAGCAGTGCTGCTGTGGGGAGAGCCCAGGCTCCCTGACAGCTCAGATTCCCACTTGGCAAAAGCCCGTTCCCACAGCAGGATCTGCACAGCTTCCATATGGGACTTGGCCCAGAAGTGCAATTGAGCTGTCACAGCAAGGCGGTCTCCCAGGAACTGGCCACCCACATGCCCACCTCCTGTGCGCACTCATCCCCCCTGCCAGATCACCTGATGTGGCTCTTTGTAGTAAGAGCCCAGACACTTGTCAAGGGCTATTCCCTCTGAGAAGATTTGTGTGGCCTCCACCTGGTAAACAAGTGCATTACTGGACCCTTGCCAGTCCTACTGGGCTGTGTGACCTGTGGCAATAGTGTGCGGTTTTTAACTGCCCTAAGCACTTGTGCTGCCTGTCAGACACTGTGCTGTTTGTACAGAGGTCATGGGAAGTGGGAAAGCACGTTAATAGACTAGGTTTTTAAGTAATACTCAATCACCCGTTTCATCTGAGAGGAATTGTTCCAGGATTCTGGGTACACAAAGCCATGAATATTCAAGCCCCTTGTGTAAAATCACACAGTATTTGTATATGTGTTTATTATTTAAATCATCTCTAGATTATTTATAATAGTGTGATATAAACGCTGCATAAATAGTTGTTTTACTGCATTGTTTAAGGAACAATGACAGGATAAAAGGCTTACCTGTTCAGGACAGAGACAATTAAACAGAACATTCTCAGTCCATGGCTGGTTGAGTCTGTAGATGCTGAGGCCTGAGGATGGGCATCTATGGAGCATACAAGACAGGGTCACATGCGGAAGGAGAGGAGGACAAGCAAGAGGAAGGGCATCATGGTTTTAGTTTGACCTTCCCCTCTGAGGCGCATGTGCTAACTGCTTGGTCCTCAGCTGATGATACTATTTGGAGCTTCTGGAACCTTTGAGAAGTAGGACATGGTGGAAGACATTGACGTCACTGAGGAATATGTTTTAAGGGGCTATTCAGACCTCAAGTGGTCCTCTTCTCTCTCTTCACTTCCTAGCAACCATCAAGTGAGCGGCCATGCTCCTCCATGTGCTCTCTGTCATGGTGTTCAGCCTTGCCACAGACCAAAGTCACCAGGAGCTAAAAGGAAACCTTTCTTCTTCTAAAGCTGATTTTCACAGGCATTTTGTCACAGGGTTATAAAGCTAACAAGAGATGAAAAGTGTGAAGATGATGTCTGAGGAGAGATGTGCAGAAGTCATGGGAGTCACTTAGCAGTCATGGGGAATACCTGAAGGAAAGTGCTCTGGGTGAAAGAACAGCAAATCTAACAGCTCCAAGGTAGGAGCTCACTGGGAAAGAGCTAGAAATAAGAGAGGGCTGGTGTGGCTGAAGACTGCAGACTTCACACATGTGAGCAGCCACTAGCTTCTTCATGTCGTCTGCCGTCCTCTGAACACTGAGGAGACCAGACCCGCCTCCAAGCCATTTCTTTCAACTGCCGTTTATTGGGCACTTATTAAGGGTCTATGATGTGATGAAAAAAGCCCTTCACTTCAAAGCTATGTCCATGCTTCTTTGCCTGATAGTCCAAGGTACCATCAGGGCACCACTTTCGATGGTTTGGTACTGGCCATAGTAGGGTAGGCTGGTTGTCCAGTCAGCCCCAAGGACCTGTCCGACTTACTCCTCAGGAGGCTGAGACAGTTAGATGGCTACAAGTTTCATCCTGGTATGAGCTGAGGATGGTGTAGAAAGAATCATGGATTCTGTTTCCAGAATCTTTGTCTCAGTGAACATTTCAGATCTCCCCTATCCTGCAAGGTGTGCTGGGAGATTTAGTTTTGTCTTCGGCATGTTAAGTGTGAGGCATCTTGAGGCCCATGAGCAGATGTACACAGCAGCTCATTGAGTAGCTAGAACTTTGGACCAGAAGAAGGGACAGGGTTACAAACAGCTCTGGAGATCACTACAGGTTCTTGTGAAGGTACATGTGTGAGGCAGATGATGCTTAGCCTTAAGTACACACTGAAGCTAAGTGGAGGGCCTCCCTAGGAGGCAGGGCACCTGTTAAGTTAAAAAAATCTCCCCAGTGATTCTAACATACACTGGGGGTGAGGACCAATGAGTTATGTGACTCATTCTCAGACCTTGGCATATTGGGCTCCCCTGGAAATCTTTAGGAAGCATGGCTGACTGCATCCCATTCGCAGAGGTTTGGGCAGAACTGTTTTGGACAAGGGCCTGAAGTTTTTAAATGTCCATATGCATTATTTTCAGGTTTGGGGCTTGAACAACGTGGAGTCTGGAGATAGAACTGGTGTCCTCAGGCTTGTGCCTCTATCCACAAACTCTTGCCTTGAACAGTTTTTTTTTCTTTTTTTTGCCCCCAGGACACAGTTTCTCCGTGTATCCCTGGCTGTCCTGGACTCACTTTGAAGACCAAGTGGAGCTGGCCTCCAACTCACAGAGATCCGCCTGCCTCTGCCTCCTGAGTGCTGGGATTACAAGGGTGTGTCACCCCACCCAGCTTGGCCTTGAACTCTAATGCTCGTGTCATCTTCCTGCTTTTGCTGCCCTCTAAGGAGCTGATACCAGAGGTACAAGCCTCTATGCCTGACTGCAGGGTTGTTATTGTTTTAAAGCCAAGGCCTCACTTCCTTGAAGTATCATTCAATTTAGTGACAAGAAAACCCAGCTCATAGCTACAGAGCTTCTAAGTGAAATGGCTACAGCCACACCTGGAAGGGTGGGACTCTTGAGCTAAGGGTGTGTGTGCTCTGCTAGCTCTGACTCCTTTCTAATTGAGAGCATTATACCCACAGAGTAGGACTGTTTCTGGTCCTTTTCCAACAATATGACCTCCATGGGTTTCTTCTACCGCAGTGTACTCCCAGTCCTTTTGGCCACCTGCAATACAACCAGAGTCAAGAAAATGACAGGGGTCCTCAAGACTTTGTGGGATGAGACGGCAGCTAAAGCCACCACTGACTGTCATGCTTCTAGCCTCATGGACAAAAGAAGCAGGAAGCAGTATGCTGAGGGCAGTAGGGAAGACTAGGGTATCAGGGGCTAGGCAGGAGTGCCCCAGTTCCTGACTTCCTTGTCCTGGGGACTGCCATGTCTTAGCCTTCCCAAGGTTTACTTACTTACTTTGGTCAATACTCTGCCTCAGCTCCTTGAAACTAGGCCACCTCACAGTACGCAGGCCTCGGTGGGGAAGCACTGTTTGTGAGGATTAAAAGCAAGCCATTTGAGCAGTTCAGGGGTGGGTCAGGGGAAGTGTCTGTTAATGACCCATGGGAAGGTTTGGCCAAGTATGCACTAGGCTCTGGGCTCGATTCCTAGTACCCATGACTCCCAGGAGAGTGAAGTCAGGGCTGTTAGCCAGAAATGCAGCTTTGACAGCAAAGGTAGTTAGGACTTGGGGGAGAAATGGAAACGAAATCTTCTACATCACAAGGGGAAGTGTCTAACAGGTTGTGAATAATTCAGAGTTAATTACTAGGAAAACGCCTTCCTTTCTCATTTTATTCTTTTCTCCTGCCTGATGCTTAGGCTGCAGGTTTGGTGGATAATTTTGTTGCAGAAATTCCACTTGAGAGAGAGTGAGCCAAGTCTGCAGATTTCATCTTTTGGGGCTCAAAAGCTGGAGTGCTTGGGGTGCGGGCAGGAAGCTGCCACCTCCAATGTGGGGGACTGTCTCTAACTCCTGTAGACTCTAAAGGAATGTGCCTAGCAGTGCAGATGGGCACCATTAGCATGCTGACAGGGCCTCCTCACTGTCCCACAATCCCATTACACACCCACAGTTATCAACTTCAAATTCTATGACTTAATTCAAAGCCCCACTACCCACTCTTACATCCTCTCTGATACATTAAAAAAAAAAACCCACAGCGTTATTGAGGTATAATTCCTGTAATATAAAATCCGCCCCCTTAAATGATTTTAGTATATTCACATAGTTGTAGAATGCCACCATTGCCTTACTTAGAGTGCTTTATTACCCCACAAGAAAGCCTCTTGCCCAGCAACAACTTATCTCTTCTCTACAAGCCACGACAACCATTAATTTACTTTATCTGGTGTTTCAAAGTAGGATTTGGCTATTTTGGGCATTTCATGTGAGTGCAATCATCTGACATACACTCTTTGTGCCTGGCATCTTTCATGTAGCATGAGGTTCCCATTTTTAAAACCTAGGTGCAGTGAATAAAGACTTGCTTCTCCTACATCCTTGCAAACACTTGAAATCACACAGATGCCTCTTGGGAGTCAGTGTAGGTTGGCTTGGTTAGAAGGGCTCTACAGAAGTTGGAATCTGTGATACCCATGTCTCTTATGTAAGGATGTCTACCTTCTGTATTTCAGCTATCTTATGGGGTGCCACACAAGAGCTCATCGGGGTTTGAATTTGCATTTCCCTAGTGACTGATGAAATTAAACATCTTTTTATTTGCTTCCCTGTCATATTTAGTTGCCCAAGACTGGGCTATAGTCCAGTGGTAGAGCACTTGCTTAGCATCACACAAGGCCCTAGATTCAGTGCCCAGAACTCCAAATAGCAACAAAACCAAGTAAATCTACTGCCCATTTAAAAACTGTTAGTTTCTATTCTACCATTGAGTTAGAGTAGTCCTTCAGACAGTCTGGATACAAGTAATAGTCAAATGTTTTGTCTTATTCTCTGGCTTCTCTTTACTCCCTTTCCTTTGAAGGACTTATTTTATTCTTTAATTATGTATGTATGTATGTATGTATATGTGTGTGTGTGTGTGTGTGTGTGTGTGTGTGTGTGTGTGCAGGTGTCCATGGAGGGAGGCCAGGAGAGGGTGTAAAAGCCCCCTGGACTTGGAGCTACAGGCTGCTGTGAGCTACCCAATATGGGTGATGGTAACTGAGCCTGGGTCCTCAGCAAGAATAGCAAGTGATCTTAAACCCTCCCTACCCCAAAACATTCTCCAGCCCCCTTCTTTCTTTTTGTGAGGTAGGCTTTCAGTCTGTAGCTTAGACTGACCTAGAACTTACACATACGGCCATCCTCCTGCCTTAGCCTCCCAAGTACTAGGATTACAAATAAGAACCATCCCACCTATCTTTCTTTGTACATAAGCTTCTTTAAAAAAAAACCAATTTGTGTGTGTGTGTGTGTGTGTGTATGTGTGTGTGTGTGTGTGTGTGTGTGTGTGTGTGTTACATGGTGCACATGTGGAGACTAGAGGAGAAATTGCATGAACTTCTTCCCATGTATGTGTCAGGTGGTTAAACTTGGGTTATCAGATTTCACAGCAACTAACTTTACTGGCTGAGCCATCTTGCTGGCCCCTCTTCACTCTTTACTTTTTTTTGACAGGGTTTCTCTGTGTAGCCTTGGCTGTCCTGGACTCGCTTTGTAGACCAGGCTGGCCTCGAACTCACAGTGATCCGCCTGTCTCTGCCTCCCGGGTGCTTGGATGACAGGTGTGCGCCACCACGCCCGGCTCTTCTCTTCACTTTCTTGGCGATGTCAATTCATACAACACGCTGAACACTTCTTGGAGCTCAGTTTATTTCTTATTTTCACTAGTGCTTTTTTCACTAGTGCTTTTGCTGTGATGTTTGAGGGGCCACAGCCTTACCGGAGATGAGGTGATTTATTTATATATTTTCATCTAGATGTTTTAACAGCCTCAGCTCTGACATTTAAAGATGATCAGGTTTGACTTTGTTTCGCACACTCTGTGAGGTGGTGGCTGTAAGCTGTGTGGCATGTGCTTTCCTCAGCCTTTGTCAGCCCTAGCGCCACAGCTCCACTCCCTCATTGGGTAATGGTGACCCACTACCATCGCTTCTTTGGACTTTGATATTTTACCTGTAAGATTCAGTCTGAGTTAATCCGTGTTCTCTAGAGGAACAGAAAAAATAATGGAACCCTAAAAAGAATGTCATTAGGTGATGTATACAGTAGTTTGGGGGAGCCTAACAATATCTGTCTTCACACTGCAGAGGCTGAGAACCTGGTAGGATGCCTCAGCAGTACTCATCTGGCGTTGGCTTGGGCCACTCTTGGAAGGCCACTGGTCTTCAGCCTACACTGGAAGGCCTAAGACGCTGGTCCTAACCCCAGGTCTTTGTTGAAATATTATTGCTCAACCTTGGTGAGTACCTGCACATAGAATTACCAGACCCTATGATGTACATTCATTTAACTTTGTAAGAAGATTCCAAATATTAGCCACTTCAAATAGTGGAGCACGGCAGGTGCAGTTGCTCCAGGTGCTGGGGGACATCTGGAGCTGTCACTCTGTGGGATGTAGGCATCCTAACAGCTGTCAGGTGTTATCTCATATTGATTTTAATTGCTTTCACCCTCATGCCTAACAACAACGAGCACCTTTTCATGCACTCACCCACCATTTGTGCAGCTGCTTTTTTTTTATTGCTCATACTCTCACCCAAGACAAATGTCAAGTGGTTCCAGTTGCATTGTTAATTTAGAGGAGTTCTTTGTATATGTTGGATACTGTTTCTTTGATAAAGTTACTGTGTTTCTGTTTTATTTATTTTAGTGTGTGTGCGTCTGTTTAGAGATTCAAATGATGAATTGTATGTTAGGCACAGCACTTGGCATACAATCATTATTCAAACAGCAGAGGCCACAGAGTGGATGGCTCTCTATGTCCTGCCCCTCCCCCCATGGCTAAACAACATCTTCCAGTTTTAGGGTTTCCAATCTACTCTCTCTCAGCAGAGATCTTGTTATGAATGATGCTCATTTGTTGTTTTAAACCCCTTGCTTTATTGTCTACTCAAACATAGTCTAAATCTATATTTCTTCCATTGAAAACAATGTCAGGTGGAAGGAAAATAAAGGACAGCACATACAGTAACTTTTTCTTATCTTTGACTATTTTAAGATTTTCTTCTTACTCTTTTTCTCCATTCTTTTTATTGAGACAGTATGCTGTTATGTATAGGCCAGGCAATACTCCTATATCAGTTTCCCAAGTGCTGGGACTCTATATGTGCCCAGTTATAGCCAGTCCCCTTTTTTGTTTGTTTGTTTAGGTCAAACACAGGACCTCATATATACACAAGGCAAGGGCTCTACCACTGAGCTATATTTCCAACTCATTTCTTGTTTATTATTATTATTAATGCTCAGACTTGGTCTTGCTAAGTTAAACAGGCTGGTCTTGAACCTTGGTAGACCTTGTACTTGTGATCTTTCTGCCTCAGCCACCCAAGTAGCTGGGATTGTAGACATGTGTCCCATTAGGCTCAGTGCCCTAGTTGCTGTCCTATTGCTGTGAAGCAACGTCATGACCATGGCAATTCTTATAAAAAGAAAGCACTTAACTGGGCGTGTACCATTTCAGAAATCTAGTTCATTGTCATCATGGCAGAGAGCATGGCAGTAGACATGGTGTTGGAGCAGTGGCTGAGAGCTACATCCTGATGGCGGTAGAGAGAGGGGGTGGGGATTCTGGACCTGGCATAGGCTTTTGAAACCTCAAAATCCACTCCCAGTGACACACTTCCTCCAACAAGGCCACAACTCTGAATCCTATCAAAGAACTCCACTCCCTGAAGACTAAGTATTGAAATATAAGTGTATAGGGGCACGGTATTCTTACCCAAACTATTGCACTTAGCTATTTCCTCTTTATTCTTTCCTCCCTTGAGACAGAGTTTCTCTGTGTAACCTCAACTGTCCTGGATTTGCTTTGTAGACCAGGCAGGCCTTGAACTCATAGCTATCTACCTGCCTCCGCCTCCTGAGTGCTGGGATTACAGAGGTGCACCACCGTGCCTGACTCTTCATTCTCTTTTTAACTAAAGATTTATTGCTCTGCCTGCATGTACACCTGCTGGCCAGAAGAGGGCATCAGATCACATTATAGATGGTGGTGAGCCACTGTGTGGTTTCTGAGAATTGAACTCAGGACCTCTGGAAGAACAGTCAGTTCTCTTAACAGCTGAGCCATCTCTCCAGCTCCATTGTACCATGTTGTACCTTGATGTGGGACTCACCTTACTTATTAGTGCCCTTAACTGGTAAGTTTCCTTTGCCAACCATAGGGGCTAGTTTAGTCATTAGATTTTTCCAGTTAATTACCTTGACAGTACAGTCAGCCATCCATACCTGCACAGTCAACCAATCATAGATGAAAACTGTAATTATGTTTACAATGGCCACATCTGTATTGATCATCTGCAGACTTTTTTCTTGTTTTTATTACACAAATAATACAGCATAGCAACTGTTTAATAGCATCTATATTGTACTGGATGATTTTGTATGTCAACATAAGCTAAAGTCAACAGAGAGAAAGGAGCCTCAGTTGAGGAAATGTCTCCATGAGATCCAAATGTAAGACATTTTTTTCAATTAGTAATCAATGGGGGAGTGCCCAGCCCGTTGTGGGTGGTGCTATCCCTGGGCTGGCGGTCCTGCATTCTGTAAGGAAGCAGACTGAGCAAGCCATGGGGAGCAATCAAACAAGCAGCACCCCTCTATGGCCCCTGCATCAACTCCTGTCTCTAGGTTTTCAGCCTGTTTGAGTTCCTGTCCTGACTTCCTTTGATGATGGACAGCAATATGGAAGTGTAAGCCAATAAATCCTTTCCTCCCAGCTTGCTTTTTAGTCATGGTGTTTCGTCATAGCAGTAGAAACCATAGCTAAGACATATGTTAGGTATTGGAAGTAAGTAATCTACAGAGCATTTAGACTATATAGATGGCATTGTCTGTATTCAAACCTTATGCCACTCTACCCAAGGGACTCCACAACATCAAGTGTGCTACCTATCTGGAGAGTCTTGGTGTTACACTCCTAATGGTACCAAGGAAGGACTAAACTCCTAGACTCCTGAGCTAGTCCTTCCACTTCATACTTATTGACCTGGGAGTCCCTAGTCCTCCATGTTTCCACCTTTTCTACAGATTCTCCATGTGTTGAAGAAATGCTTTCTTCTAGTTTTGTTTGTGTCTTGTGAGCTGACGGCTGCTGTAGTTTCAGCTTTGGCATAATGCTTCTGAGCATCTGATGCTATTTTCCTGTGTTCCCAGGGACTGATAAATTAGTTTCATGCGAGGTGGAGTGATGACAACAGGGAGCTTGCTCTGAACCAGTCTCCAAGGGGACTTTTTAGCATGTGGCACACAGAGCCTGCTGCCTGGTTCACTGGAGATGCTCAGCTGGTTATGGACAGAATGGGACGAAGAGACAGGTGGTAGGGAAGGAAGCCTTAGACACTGCAGAGCTCGATAGGTTATGTAATACAGGGCTCAGGAGGATGGGCTGTGGAAACAGACAGTGCTGACTCTGGCACGGTTGCCTACTCGCTTGGTGACTCTGAGCAAGTCACCTCAGCTTCACTTTCCTCATTCAGAAAACGGAGGTGATAATCCCTGCCCGTTGGCACTGGCCTGAGGATAGATGTCACAGTGAACACCGAGCCCTTAGAACAACACATGGTGCGCATATCAGAAAGAAATTAAACTTGGTTTAAATTGCACAAAATAGTTTGGATCTAAAACCTCGTTTGAGGCCTGTGATCTTGTTACTTGTGCTCTTACCAGCTGCCCCTCCTGCTCTCCCCCCTCCCCCCGCAGAGCTTCCTCATTCACCTACCTCTTCCTAGGAGTAAGTTCTACCCCACCCCACCCACTCAACTGTGCAAAGCCTCTGCCTTCCAAGCAACCCAGAAACCTGCCACCCAGTCTTCCTCTTATGGGTCTTAATAAGAGGTCTTAATTGAGCCTGTCGTCACTGGAGGTACGAGGTGACTGAGCCATCGGTATTGTTTACTTAATGGACCTATATTTCTCTCAGGGTGCCAATACCAATTAAGAGATGGAAACCCAGTTTTAATCCCATTTCTTTAGGGGGACAGTACATCTGAGCTTGAAATACCCTGTCTCCAGGGCACTTGACGGATGCATTCGAGAATACCACACCTAGGATGGCATCTCACAGTGATACAGAGGAATTGCCCTGTAAGTCAGACTTCAGATATGCAAATACAGGGGCTGGGGAGATGGATAAAGGTACTTGCTGCCTAGCATGGTAACCTAAACTCTATTCCTGGGGTTTACATGATGGAGGGAGAGGGCTAGCTCCTGATGTCTTCTGACCTCCACATCCACACCATGTGCATGCTAATACACACACACACACACACACACACACACACACACACACACGCACACGCATGCACCCACAATGAAATAAAATAAAATGGAAGCAATTTTTAGCTTTTTGACAATATATGACAGAGGCAAGTGTGAGTTTGCACATGTGTGTAACTAATAGATGTTTAACATCACCATAACCTTTATGCACTTTTGCAGAATGTTTTCCTTCTCTGCCGCCTCAGCCGTGTCTGCAGAATGGCTGGGAGGAAGCACAGCTCTACCTCCTCAGACTGTGGTGGCCAACGTCCAAAGGATACTGAGCCCAGACGTCTGGGGTTGCCAAGGGTCCTCTCCAGCTGGGCAGGAACTCCTGGCTGCCTCTCTGTGTCCTTGCACCAGGAGGCCTCTTTTCACTTTGTTTTTTAAATATTTCCCGAAGCTCTAATTGCTACACTTCCTCAAATGTTTTTTAATACAGGCAATCAGTGACTACTGCAATTAGGAGGGCCTAATTACCATCGGCATTCTTTTTTTCTTCTGAGAAACCACCATTGGAACAGTCACAAATAAACCTTAATGAAGACCAAAGCTCTTCCCACAATCGAAAGTCATTTGTAATCATGATCTCTTATTGTCAAAGCTAGCAGGCAGAGGAGTCCTTTGAAGGACTGTTGCATGTGCAGCAGCAACAGCAGCAGCAGCAGCAGCAGCAGCAGCAGCAGCAGCTCCTGGGGGGCCCTTCAGGGGACACAGGGGGTTTGCATTTCACCCATTGTTGGCGGTGACCTTTATTCCATCTGATGAAGTTGCCTAAGTCATACATTTAAAGAAGAATCCCTGAGGTGCTGGAAAGATGGCTCCGTAGGTAAAGTGTTTTCCATGCAAGTACGAGGTACTGAGTTTGATCCCTAGAACCCACAGATAAAGCTGGATACAGTGGGACATGCCTGCAGTCTCCAGTGCTGGGGAGGCAGAGGTACAAGGATCCCTGGGGCTTACTGGCCAGCTAAAATAAGGTGGAGAGCAATTGTGTATGTCAGCTTCTGGCTTCTGTATGCATGTGTACTCATATGCACACATGAACAGTAAGTACACACAAATACTTTTCAAGATGTAGGATATGAATGGTAAAGTGCACACATTGTAAATATAAGATTTGATGCATTTTAAAATATAAGTATATATAATATCAGTAGAGTAGTACATAAAACATTTCCAGGCTTGTGGAAGGCCCCTTCCCTTTCATTCAATGTTGAATGAGAAGACAGAGCCAGGAGGAGGTTTAGGGAACTGGGGGGGGGGTGTCTCAAGAATCTGCCTTTATTCAACCTAGAGGCAGTTGGAGAATAAAGTTCAAAAGACAGAGTAAGGGGCACAAGAACAGATACACACATGCGTTGACAAGAGCTGGTTACAGATGGGGAATCCAGATCCGGAAACTAAAGCCAGAACCAGAACCCAGAAAGAGGGGAAACTGGAAGCTGGAGGCCGTGATGTGTGTGAGATCAGAGGGAGCCCAGGGAAGGCTGTTTGTCTTGGCTGCCGTTGGATTCATTATCATGGGGAGGAGCTGGAACCCAACGCCTCTGGACCTGCCCTCCCACTCCCCCTCTCCCCCAGGAACCTTTACAGATCGCCGCTTCTGCCAGCTGTAACCTGGAAAGCCAGGCAGGCAGGGGACTCTGGAGTGTGGTCTAAGGGGAACAAAGCTGACTGTAGAAAAGGCAGTCAGTCTCTAACAGAAGCCTGTTTGTGTTGCCTAAATGTGGATGGTGGATGGCGTCCTCCAACTCTGAGACTTGTGTGCTTAGAAGAGTCTCCACGGTCAGCCACAGGAGACTGGCGCACCTTCCCCAGATTGGCAGGAGGGAGCTAGTGAGCTTCTTCTCACTCTTGTCCCCACCTCCCTCAAGACTAAGTGATGATGTACTGTGCAGCCCCCTGGGAGGCTGAGGTGGGAGGGCCACTTGAGCTCAACAGCAGTCCTGAGTTTGGAGCCAGTCTTGGCAGCATAGTGGCGGGCTCACATTTCCTTACCATACCCCTCGATATCAAATTTGCTCTACTTTAAAAAAAAAAAAGGGTTGAAGATACAGCTTGGTGGCAGAGTTTATTTAAGAAGCTCAAGGATGAGGTGTGACTATGGTTTATTTGGGAGAGTACTTGCCTAGCATGCTGTCATAAACTGGATGTGGCGGCATGCACCTGCCATCCTGGTCATAGAGAGATGGAAGCAGATTTGATTGTTTTCAGTTGGCTTGGGTTATATGCAAAGCTTCAGTGAACATTTGCTATGTATCTTTCAGTGTGCTTGTTTTTCTTAGGCACCTAGGAGTGGGACCACTGGGCAGACGTAGGTTTAGTGTTTATAGGCAAGGCATAGATTACTATTGGTGTTTGCTCAGAAAATTTTAATGAATTAATTATTATCGCGTGTGGCAAGGCATATACATACCACAATACACATGTGGACAACAGTGGACAATTTTATACGAGTATCTGAGATTATATGAGTGAGAGAACAAAAGGGGGCATGCAGGGAACATGTTTTGTCAGCCTTGGCCAAAAAGAGGTCTGGGTGATCTCTATCTCAGGTCTGGCTTTGAGAGCTCCTGTGATGTGAGTTGCATTCTTCTTAGAAGTTGAGACAAACTGGGGAGACAGTGACTCAGAGAGACAATGGGACAGAGGAGCAAAACTAGTTAGCTGGGGGCTTGGGGAGGTGGCTTAGCCAGTCAAGTGTTTGCCATGGAAACACAAGGACTGGACTCTGGATCCCTAATACCCATATCATAACTAAAAGTCAGAGCCCAGCACTGGGGTGATGGGGAAGGCAGCCCTCAGGAGCTCATTGGCCAGCCAGTGTAGTGAATCAGTGAGCTCCTGGTTCAGGGAGAAGGCCTGTCTTACATGATAAATAGGGAAGTGGAAGGTCCTGGATGCGGTTCAAGAAGGACACTGAGACAGGTTTTGGGGGAGTCATTTGAGTAGAAGAGGCATTAATACTCTGGCCAAACAGACAGAGAGGAACAGGGTGGTGCGGGCTTTGAAGAGTTCAGCACCAGAGATGGTATGGTGGTGGCTGAAGGAGAAGAGGATGCGAAGGGAAGATGTTAAGGGCCCATGTGGCAGAAGTGAGAGTCTCTTCTTATATGGTCCTGAGGGTAGGAGTGGTTTCAAAGCACAAGTGTGCAGCTAGACTCTATGCTTCCTAGGCAGGAACAGGGGAGAGGACAGCAGCTGGGGGTGGGGCAGGATGTGCAGCCCATCAGTACCCTGTTTGATACAAGCTCACATCCCCAGGTGTGGTGGTTCACATGAGAATTGGCTCCTCCCGTAGGCTCAGAACACTTGGCCCCCCAGTTAATGGAACTATTTGGGAAGGATCAGGAGATGTGGTCTTGTTGAAAGAGGTATGTCCCTAGGGGAAGGGGAGATCGAGGTTTCAAAAGACTCATGACTTTCCCACTGTGCCCACTCTGCCTCCTGCTTGCGGATCAATGTGTGAGCGCTCAGCTGCTGTTGCAGCTGTGTATTGCCATGCTCTGGATCTGCCATCATAAATTACCCATCTGGAACCCTGTGGCCTCTTAAGCACTTTCTTTTATGAGTCACCATGGTCATGGTATTTTATCACAGCATTAGAAAAGTAACCGAGACACCAGATGAGAGATCTGGGCAGGTGTCAGTTTCTTAGCTAGGAACTCGCAAGCAGTGTCTAAGTAGAGGGCCTATGGGTATCCTTGAGAGGTGAAGGGCTGCTGCAGATGCCTGAGCAGCAGCTGGATTCTAGCATTATACTCTTTCCTACTTTCTTTCCTTTTTTCCCCCTGTAGACAGACAGAAGCTTACTGTATGGTCCTGACTGACCTGGAATTCTTATAGTCTAGCCTGGCCTTGAACTCACAGAGATCTAACTATCTCTCCCTCCCAAGTGCTGGGATTAAAGGTGTATGCTACCACACTGGGTCGGAATCACTATGTTCTTAAAGAAAGTGACTGAGGAAGATGGCCCCACATTGACCTTTGACCTCCCTATGGATACACACACACACACACACACACACACATGCATTCACATCTGCATATACCTGTACATTCATGAAGGTGTATGAACACATGCACACACACACACACACACACACACACACACACACACACACACAGGGAGAGAGAGAGAGAGAAAGAGAGAGAGAGAGAAAGAGAGAGAGAAGAGAGAGATGTGGAGATACAGAGAGAGAGAGAGAGGGGAGGAGGTTTGGCATGGTGGTGACTGTTGTAAGCTGCTGGTTAATAATCTTTTGACTGCTGTGTCCCTGAATATCTTGAAAATATCTTAGTTTCTCTTTAGTGTTTTCAGCCATGAAATGAAGTAAGAGAGGTTATGTAGGGCCAATCAAGTGAGGGGTTTTTAGATAAACACTTAAATGGTTAACACGTCCAGCCAGGTGCAAGGTGAAGCAAGAATGAGACTGAACCATTAAGGTGGCAAAGGAAACAGAAAGCAGAGGCAGAGATGCCAAGCTTTTATCCTGCTTCTGATTGTCCACTAGACATCTTCGGGCCCAAGGGAAGAGTCAGAGCTTGTGGCTCAAGCAACCTCAGTCCTTGCTACTTACAAAGAGAGGCACCCTTTCCATTCAAGGAAAAGCAGGGGACAGGCTTCTGGAAGAGTAGCTCCTGGTGTGGGACCTTCCCAGTCCCCAAACAACAGCCTTATTTAAAAGCTCTGGAGGGGAGACCTGCAACGCAGGAGCTGAGTGTGGGCTCCATCTGGGTATAAATGCTCTTGCAGAAATATGAGTTACTTCTGCCCAGTCTTGTGACAGAATTATGAAGAATGTAAAAGTGTTAACATTTCAGAAACCCAGTGCTGTCCAGGCCTAATCATGAGGGAGTTTAATATTCCAACAGACCTGGAAGGAACTGGCTCTGTTAAACCCCTGCCTTTGTGTTCAAAGCAGATATTATCGTCTCAAGGTGGAATGGCCTTCGTTTTACGTAATGTCTTTCCTTTTGTTCCCCCTGTTGTCCCAATTAATTGCCTTAGAATATCCGACCTCTGTGATTTCCTCTATCTCTCTCACCAATAATGATTTATGATCCACTTCCCTCTTGATATGTAAAATATAAAGAAGTTCAGACACTTCAAAGGATTCACAGGACTCCCCCAGGTCTGGATACTGACTGTGGGGTGCCAGAGAGTGGATAAGGGGGGGTATAGGAGGGATGTAGCTCCTTGCTTAATCAAAATGTCTCCTTATGTTATCAGTGGGTGGTTTGAAAGGAAAAATTGTGGGATAAGGGTGTTTAAAACCTTGTGGGAGTTGTCTTTCCTGAGATTTGGGATGGGAATGGTCTAGGTAGAGACAAAAGTCCCCCCCCCCCAAATCAAAACCCCCACACTTAATAGTCAGTGTGGGATCATTTAGAGCTTGGCCTTTGTTGACCCCACTGTGTCTTACACAGAGTATCTGGAGTCTGACTTCTAGTGGCCCGCAGAACCTTATACCAGTGGCCAGGCTCAAGGAAAACCACCCAGTCTGTACAACTTTCAGTTTAACAACATAATAAGAGGTCTTTCTGTCCGCTTATCTGTACACTAGCTTAGGACTAACGTGAATAGACAAAGTAACTTCCCCCTCAACTGCTACAGAAAAGAGAGGAAGCATGCAATTTTTACTTGCTGTTAGCAGTTTAATTTCTTTTTTTAAAAAATTTTATTTATTTACTTACTCATTTTACATCTGGGTCGTAGTCCCATCTTGCCTCACCTCCCAATCCTATCCTCCTTCCCTCTCCTACTCCCCTTCCCATATTCCTCAAAAAAAAATGGGAGCCCCCCTTTCCATCCACCCCACTTCATCAAGTCATTTCAGAACTGAGCTTGTCCTCTTCCCCTGTGGTCTGGCAAAGCAGTCCTGCCAGAGGGAAGTGACTGAAAAGCTGGCAAGGGAGTCCATGTCAGAGACAGCCCCCACTCCCTTTACTAGAGGGCCCACATGAAGCCTGAGCTGCCCGTCAACCATATCTGTGAAGAGTGCCTAGGTCCAGTCCATGCAAGGTTCTTGGCTGGTGCTTCAGTGTCAGTAGGCCCCTCTGGGCCCTGGTCAATTGGCTCGGCTGGATTTCTTGTGGATCTTTTGTTACCTCCAGGTCCTTTCCTTGCTCCCATTTTCCTACAAGGCTCTCTATGCTTTGCCCAATGTTTGGCTGTGAGTCTCAGCATCTGTTTCTAAGTGTTGCTGGGTGGAGCCTCTCAGCAGACAACTCTGCTAGGCACCTGTCTCCAAACATAGCAGAGTATCATTAATAGCATCAAAGGTTAGTTCTCGCCCATGAGGTATGTCTTGGATTAGGCCAGGTATTGGTTGGACATTCCTTCAATTTCTTCTCTATCTGCTCTATCTTTATCCCTGCACATCTTGTAGGCAGGGTGAATTTTGGGTCAAAGTTTTTGTGGGTGGGTTGGTGTTCCCCTCTCTCTACTGGGAGACTTGTCTAGTTAGAGGGTATCTTCTTCACTCTCTCTGGCCACTGCTACTAGAAGTCTCTGTTAGGGTCCCCCTCACGTCCTCCTAGGAGCCTGCCCTGACTTAGGTCTCCAGCTTGTCACAGAGATGCCCTGGTCCATGGTTTCTCTTTTCAATACAGGCCTCTGTCTCCCTGCACCCTGCCCGCCTCCGCTCTCTCCAGGTCTGATCTCCACCTTCATATCTCTTTGTGCTCTCTCTCCTGCCTTGTTCCTTCTCTTTAAGCACTACCTATGTCTATTCTATTTCCCCTTCTGAGTGAGATTTAAACATCCTCCTTTGAATCCTCCTTGTTGCTTATCTTCTTTGGGTCTGTGCATTTTAGTATGTTTGGCTGTGCCATATGGCTAAAATCCACTTATAAATGGGTACATACCATGTGTGTCTTTCTGTGTCTGGGTTACCTCACTCAGGATGATCCATTTGCCTGCAAATTTCAAGATTTCCTTGTTTTTAATAGTAGCATTCCATTGTGTAAATGTACCACAGTTTCTTTACCCATTCTTTAGTTGAAGGACATCTAGATCATTTCCAGATTCTGGAGATTACAAATAAAGCTGCTATGAACATAGCTGGAGCAAGTGTCCTTGTTGTATGGTAGAGCATCTTTTAGGTATATACCTAGGAGGTCTTGAGGCAGAGCTATTGCCAATTTTCTGAGAAGGTGCCAGGTTAATTTTCAAAGTGGTTGTACAAATTTACACTCCCACCAGCAAAGGAGGAGTGCTCCCCTTTCTCCATATCCTCACCAGCATGTGCTGTCACTTGAGTTTTTGATCTTAGCCATTTTGACAGGTGTAAGATGGAATCTCAGAGTCGTTTTGATGTGCATTTCCATGATGACTAAAGATGCTGAGCATTTCTTTAAGTGCTTCTAGGCTATTTGGGATTCCTTTGTTGAGAATTCTCTGTTTAGCTCTGTGCCCCAATTTTTAATTGGGTTATTTTGTTGGTTGGTGTTTAGTGTTTTGAGTTATTTATGTATTTTGAATATTAGCCCTTTGTCAGATGTAAGATTAATGAAGATCTTTTCCAAATCTGTAGACTGTCATTTTGTTCTATTGACAGTGTCCTTTGCCTTACAGAAACTTTTAAGTTTCACAAAGTCCCATTTATTAATTGTTGATCTTAGAGCCTGGGCTGTTGGGGTTCTGTTCAGGCAGTTGTCACCTGTGCCAATGAGGTCAAAGCTCTTTCTCACTTTCTATTCTAACAGATTTAGTATATCTGGTGTTATGTTGAGGTCTTTGATCCACTTGGACTTGAGTGTTGGGCAGAGTGCTAAATATGGATCAATTTGCATTTCTACATGTAAACATGCAGTTAGAACAGCACCATTTGTTGAAGATGCTATCTTTTTTCCATTCTATGGTTTTGACTTCTTTGTAAAAACTCAAGTGCCTATAGGTATGTGGGTTTATTTCTCGGCCTTTGATTCAATTCCATGGATCAACTGGTCTATTTATATGCCAATACAATGTGTTTTTATTACTATTGTTCTGTAGTATAGCTTAAAGTCAAGGATGGAGATACCTACAGATGTTATTTTGTTGTATAGGACTGTTTTAGCTATTCTGGAGTTTTTTGTTTTGTTTTGTTTTTACATATGACATTTAGAATTGTTCTTTCAAGGGATATAAAGAATTGTGTTGGTCGTACTCTGGTGCCTCATATTTGACAATGTCCCCTGGAGGGGGAGACCTGGTGGCACTCAGAGGAAGGATAGCAGGTTACCAAGAAGAGACTTGATACCATATGAGCATATACAGGGGGAGGAGGTCCCCCTCAGTCACAGTCATAGGGGAGGAGAATAAGGGAAAAAGGGGAGGGAGGGAAGAATGGGAGGATACAAGGGATGGGTTAACCATTGAGATGTAACAAGAATAAATTAATAAAAAATTTTAAAAAAAGAATTGTGTTGGTATTTTGATGGAAATTGCATTAAATCTGTAGATTGTTTTTGGTAAGATGGACATTTTACTATGTTAATCCTACCGATCCATGAGCATGACATCTTCTGACGTCTTCTTCAGTTTATTTCTTCAGAGACTTGAAGTTTTGTCTCACAGGTCTTTGACTTGCTTGGTTAGAATTACACCAAGGTACTTTATATTATTTGTGGCAATTGTGAAGGAGGTAGTTTCTCTAATTATTTTCTTAGCCCATTTGGTCTTTGTATGGAAGGCTACTATTTTTTAAAAAAATAATCTTGTATCCAGCCACTTTGCTGAAAATGTTTATCATATGTAGTACTTCTTTGGTTGAATTTTTGGGTTAACATGTATACTATCATATCATCTGTGAATAGTGATTCTTTGACTTCTTTTCTGATTTGTATCACCTTGATCTCCTTTAGTTGTCTTATTGCTCTAGCTAGAACTTCAAGTACTATATTGAAGAGGTATGGAGGCAGTAGGCAGCCTTGTCTTGTCCCTGATTTTAGTGGAATTACTTTGAGTTTCTCTCCATTTAATTTGAGGTTGGCTATTATCTTGCTGGATATAGCCTTTATTATGTTTAGGTATGGACCTTGTATCCCTAATCTCTCTAAAACTTTCATCATGAAGGGATGTTATATTTTGTCAAAGACCTTTTCTGCATCTAATGAAATGATTATGTGATTTTTTTCTTTCAGGTTGTTTATATGGTGGATTACATTGATGGATATCATATGTTGAACAATCTCTGCATCCCTGGGATGAAGCCTACTCGGTCATGGTGGATGATATATTTGATGTGTTCTTAGATGAGGTTTGTGAATATTTTATTGAGTATTTTTTTCAGCAATATTCATAAGTGAAATTGGTCTGAAATTCTCTTTGTTGACTCTTTGTGTGGTTTAGGTATCAGGATGATTGTGGCTTCATAGAATGAGTTTGGTAATATTTCTTCTGTTTCAATTTTGTGAAATAGTTTGAGGAGTATTGGTATTTGCTCTTTTTTGAATGTCTGGTAGAATTCTGCACTAAAACCATCTGATCCTGGTGCCCCCTGCCCTTTTTTTAGGTTGGGAGACTTTTGATGACTGCTTCTGTTTACTTTGGGGATATAGGACTGTTTAATCTGTTAAATGAGCTTGATTTAACTTTGTTAAGTGAACTCTATGGGAAAAATAGTCAATATCCTTTAGATTTTCTAATTTTGTGCATTATAGGCTTTTGAAGTAAGACCTAATGATATTTTGGAGTTCCTTAGCATCTGTTGTTATGTCCCTCTTTTCACTTCTGATTTTGTTAATTTGGATACTCTCCTTCTGCCTTTTAGTTAGTTTGGCTAAGTGTTTGTCTATCTTGTTGATTTTCTCAAAGAACCAGCTCTTGGTTTCATTGATTCTTTGTATTGTTCTCTTTGTTTCTAATTGATTGATTTCAGCCCTAAGTTTTATCATTTCCTGTCATCTACTCCTATTTTTTGTGTTTGCTTCTTTTTGTTCTAGTGCTTTCAATTGTGCTGTTAAGTTGCTAGTATGGGATCGCTCCAATTTCTTTTTTAATTAATTTATTCTTGTTACATCTCTATGGTTATCCCATCCCTTGTATCCTCCCATTCTCCCCTCCCTCCCATTTTCCCCTTATTCCCCTCCCCTATGACTGTTCCTCAGAGGGATTACTTCCCTCTGTATATGCTCATAGGGTATCAAGTCTCTTCTCAGTGACCTGCTGTCCTTCCTCTGAGTGCCACTAGGTCTCCCCCGCCAGGGGACATAGTCAAATGTGAGGCACCAGAGTACTTGAGAAAGTCAAATCCCTCTCTCCACTCAAGTGTGGAGACTGTCCTGTCCATGGGCTAGATCAGGGTAGGGGTTTAAATTTTACCGCCTGTATTGTCCTTGGCTAGTGCCTTAGTTTGAGCGGGACCCCATGACCCAAATCTGCCTATCATAATGTTCTACTTGTAGGTTTCTAGGACCCACTGGATCCTTCTACATTGCTATTCTCCCATTGTTCTCTCATCTAGAGTCCCAATAGGATGTCCTCCCCTCGGTCCCAGTTTCCTGGTAAGGGAAGGCTTTCATGGGACATGCCCATTGGGCTAGTATGCAGATATAAGTGAGTATATACCATTTGAGTCTTTATGCTTCTGGGTTAACTCACTCATTATGATCATCTCTAGCTCAATCCATTTGTCCACAAATTTCCGGAATTCCTTGTTTTTAATTCGCTCCAATTTCTTATGAAGGAGCTTAGTGCTATGAACTTTCTTCTAAGCATGGCTTTCATTGTGTCCCATAAGTTTGGGTATGTTGTGCCTTCATTTTCATTAAATTTTAGAAAGTCTTTAATTACTTTATTTTCTTTTCTTTGACTCAGTGGTCGTTGAGTAGGGAGTTGTTCAGTTTCCATGAATTGGTGGGCTTTCTTTGCTTCTGTTGTTGAGTTCTAGTCTTAATCTACTGTAGTCTGATAAGATACAAGGGGTTATTTCAACCTTCTTATATAAGTTGAGGCTTGCTTTGTGACCAAGTATGTGGTTAGTTTTGCCAAAGGTTCTGTGAGGTGCTGAGAAAAGATAAATCCTTTTGTGTTCGGATGAAGTGTTCTGTAGATACTTGTTAGGTCCTTTTGATTCATGATGTCTATTAGTTTCATTATTTCTCTGTTTAGTTTCTGTCTCTATGATTGGTGAGAGTGGGGCATTGAAGTCTCCCACTATTAATGTGTGGGATTTGATGTGTAATTTAAGCTTTAGTGATGTTTCTTTTAGGAATGTGGGTGCCCTTGCACTTGGGGCATAGATATTCAGAATTGAGACATTGCCTTGGTGTATTTTTCTTTTGATGAGTATGAAGTGTCCTTCCTCATCTCTTTTGATTATTTTTGGTTAAAGTCTATTTTATTAGATGCTAGAATGGCTATGCCAGCTTGATTCTTGGGTTTGATTGCTTGGAAAACCCTTTTCCAGCCCTTTACTCTGAGATAACGTCTATCATTACTGTTGATGTGTGTTTCCTGTAAGCAGCAGAATGATGGGTCCTGTTTTTGCATACATTCTGTCAGCCTGTATCTTTTATTGAGGAGTCGAGGCTATTGATGTTGAGAGATAGTAATGACCTGTGGTTGTTAATTCCTGTTATTTTGATATTGGTGGTGGTAGTATGTGTATATTTTTGTTCTTTTGGCTTTGCAGAATTGGGGTTATTTCCTGTGTTTTCCTGGGTGTAAGTTAGCCTCTTTTGGTTGGAGTTTTCCTTCTAGTTTCTTCTGTAGAGATGGATTTGTGGATAGATACTATTTAAATTTTGTTTTGTCACGGGATATTTTGTTTTTTTCCATCTATGGTGATTGAAAGGTTTACTGGGTATAGTAGTCTTGGCTGACATCTGTGGTCTTTTAGGGTCTACCTGACATTTTCCTAGGTCCTTTTGGCTTTCATGGTCTCTGTTGAAAAGTCAGGTGTAATTCTGACCAGTTTTCCTTTATATGTAACTTGGCCTTTTCCTCTTGCAACTTTTAATACTCTTTCTTTGTTCTGTACAGTTAGTGTTTTGATTATTGTGTGGGAGGAGGATTTTCTTTTCTGTCTCAATCTATTTGGGATTTTGTAAGCTTCTTGTATATTTATAGGTATTTCTTTTTTTTAGGTTGGGGAATTTTTCTATGATTTTGTTGAAAATATTTTCTGGGCCTTGGAGCTGGAGCCTTCTTCTTCTTCTATCTCTGTTATTCTGAGGTTTGGTCTTTCTATATTGTCCTACATTTCTTGGATGATTTGTGTCAGGAACTTTTTAGTTTTAACATTTTCTTTGACCGATGTATTGATTTCTTCAATCATATCTACTACACCATTGATGCTGCTTATGTCTGTGGTTCCTGTTCTCTTCCTTAACTTTTCCATCTCCAGGACTGCCTCAGATTGTGTTTTCTTTATTGCTTCTAATTCCATTTTTAGGTCTTGAGCAGTTTTAGTCATTTCCCCCCCCCCCCCGATTATATTTTCCTGTATTTCTTTAAGGGATTTATTCAATTCCTTCATCTGATTGGTTATATTTTCCTGTATTTTTAAGGGATTTATTCAATTCCTTCATATGTTTGGTTGTATTTTCCTGTATTTCTTTGAGGGCTTTATTTTCCTCCTATAGGGCTGCTATCATAATCTTGGATTTAAAATCATGTTCTTGAACTTCAGGTGTGGTAGTATCTCCAGGGATTGCTGTGGTAGGATAGCTTGCTTCTGGTGATGTCATATGGCCCTGGATTTTGTTGCTTATGTGTTTATGCTGACCTCTAGCTATCTGGTTGTGCCTGGTGATAGCAAGCCTGGTGGTCTCTGATGGAAAAGCAGTTGAAGGTGGAAAGGGCTCTAAGCTGAATGTTGCTTGGGCCCCACACTGTCCTTCTTGGTCTGCCAGATGTACAATGTGGGTCAAAGCCTGAGTACTGCTCACCTCTGCTAACTTTGTTACAGGTGAGTCAGGCAGGTCTGGAGTCAGTGGGGAGAGGGCTCTGAGCTGCATTTTGGTCAGGCTCCCCACTTGCCTCCTCAGGATGGTATACAATGGGGTTGGGTCCTACCTACAGCTCACCTTTCTGCTGGCTGTGTCCCAGGTGGGAGGTCATGAGCAGTCTTTGGCATTATGGAGCCAGCCACACAGTGAATGAGAGCTGGCTTTAGGGATTCTGATTTGGATTCAGCCATGCAGTTGCTTGGTAGCCAAGCAGGCTCTGTGCTTCTGGCACTCAGATTTGGCTGGGCTCCACTATCTTGAACCCACACCCTGTATGCTTGTATTCTCCAACTGGTCTCCACAGGGAGCCAGTAGAACCATGGATTGCAGTTGTGATGCTGGCCCCAAGTATCCAGGCTCTGCCTTCAGGGAAGCAAGAGGAATCCAGATTTGTTTGCTGACATTGAGCATCCCTGGAACTGGTCCATATAGGCCCAACACACTAGGGGCCATGGGTTGTGAGACTCATGGACCCTGGAGATAGCTGTGGGGGGGCCTGAAATTGTGTATTCCCCAGCTCCTGGGATGTCCCCTTCCATCTGGAAAGACTGATGTTGGGGTCAGCCATTAGATTACTCGCTGTAACCACAGTCTCTTGTCTTCTGCAATTGAGATACAGTATACCCTGGCTGCTGCCGTCCTGGAAGTCTTTGTGTTTTAATTTCTTACTTCTCCAGAGGAGGACAAAGGACTATCTCTGGATAGAGAGTGGTGGTTTATAAATGTAAAAAGGGAAACTCCCTGTTAGGATGAGGCATTTAATTTAAATTGGGTATGTTAATTAGGTGAACCAAAGGGAGCTTTTGATTGCTGGACTTCCATACTTTGATAGCTAGACCTTGGTAGTCAACCTCAGGAGAAGGAAGTGGCCAAATAAGGGAATAGACCTTGGTGGCTAGCTTTAGGAATGTAAATTTAATTAATTAATTAATTAATTAATTTTTAGCAAGGTAGAGGGAATGGAGGAGAAAGGCAAGGCCTGCCAGAGCCACATTTGTCATGCTCAGGCTGGCTAGAGTCCCTTCACGGGAGTTTATATACTATTTTAACAAAGAGCAGTACAGTTGGGGAGAACCGATGAGACGAAGGGAAAGAGGTCAGACCCTTGACAGTGGTCAGTTGTGGAAAGATGAACACGTGGAGGCAGACTACTGGAAGGTAAATGTTGCTTCAGTGAAGCTTATATGTGCAGATTCAAGTTGATGCCCTCCTCAGAAGTGAGCCGGCTTTTTATCCCAGGACAGGAGAAATGGGGATAGACACCCAGGGATTTATGCAGCAAGGGAGAGTGCAGAAAAAATTTTCTACCTTTGTGGTGTCTCAGTTGTCTTCAGTTCAAAATAATCTTCATGGCAATGTGGCATATTTAGGGTGACTTCTGATCCTGTTCAGCATGGGAGTAAATCAAGGCACAGAAAGCCACTGATGTCATGGAGAAGGGATTGAATGGATCTGTTCCTTAAATCAAGAGTGATGGGGCAGTGGCAGCAGGGGGTTGAGCTCTTTGTAACATGGTAATCGTCATCATAGAGTTAAAGGGTTCTACACCCAGGATGCTCAGCTCAGGATAAACAGCTGCTGTGACTTGGAGGTGAGATGGAGCCAAAGAGAGGAAGAGGCAGAGGAGAGGATTGGAGTCAAATCATCAAAATTCTATCAGGGGTCCTGGAGTTTGAGACCAAAGGGCTGAAAATCAGAGGGGAGTCAACATCAGAGGTGGGAATAAGATTTATGGCTGTAGGGAAAGGAAGGGAGAATAACACAGACAATTAATGGCATAAAAGGATATGCTGCAAAGAACTAGTTTATGTGGTTGTGAAGGCTGATTGGGTAAGTCTGAAATCTACCAGGCAGGCCACTATGAAGAGCAGGGCAGATGCTCGTGGGAAGGAATGGGTGTTTCTGCTCACAGGTGGAATTTACTTATTTAAATTTTTATTGATTTTTTATGAGTTTCATATCATGGACCTCAATCCCAGTCATCTTCCTATTCCTTCATATCTGCCCTATGGCCTTGCAACCTTCCCCTAAAATAAAATAAAAATAAAAAAATAAGCAACAGAAAAAGAAAGTACACACACACACACACACACACACACACACACACACACACACACACACCTCTCTATGGAAGCGTGTTATCACAGTGTGTCCAACAGTATACCATTTTGTCCACACATCTTCACTTGCAAATGTTCATTGCAATGGGTCATTCGTCTTGTGTGAGGCCTCTGGCTTCTGCTACATTGTCAATACTGAGTCCTCACTGAGACTCCTCCCAGACATCCTCTTGTTGCCCTCTGTCATGGAGATCCTGCAGATTTGGATCTGCAGTACTGACCCTTTCATGAGCTTCAGCAGCTTATAGATGAGATAGGTGGATGGACCAACTCAAAGGCCTGGATCTGGGCCTGGGTGATAGTTGAGTTGGTCAGCCTGCCAGCTCTCCCATACCCACACCATCAGGGAAGGTTCTCCAGCACTGCCCTAGTTAGCTCACCAAATGCCACAACCAGCAAGGGGCAGAGTCAGCTCTCCCAATTTCATGCCCTGAGGGCCGGCTCACCTGCACCCATGCCACCAAAGCTAGCTCTACTTGTGCTGCCCAGTTGAGGTGTAGGGCCTGGTCTCCCAAGTGCTGCAGTTGGTGAGGTGTGGGATCAGCTCTCCCAGTCTCATGCTCCCCAGGGCCAGCTTTTCTGACTGCTTCAGGTTTGTGGGGAGGCATCTCCCCCTCACCTACACCACCTCATGACAGGTGAGTGGCGAGGCCATCTCTCGTATGCTCACAAGCACCTCTGTCAGCAGGGCCAGGTCTACTGTGCTGCCCAGGTGAGCACAGTAGAGGGACAGATCTCCCGAGTGCTGTAGTTGGTGAGAGGTAGCACCAGCTCTCCAGAATGCCAAAGCCAATGAGGGGTGGGAACAGCTCTGTACAGCCTTTGGACATCAACATGGTGTCAACCCAGGTGTCAACCCAGACCAGGGGCACCCACATGGTCTTTAGTGGTAATATGAGCCACGAACATCAACACAGACCTGTACTGCTCCATGGCCATGGACCCAGAAGTGGCTCTCAGTGGTAGCATGGGCTGGGATTTCACCATGGCTTCAGGTGACAGGGCGGGCTACCACATTAGGCTAGTCCTCTGCACACTCAAGTCTCCAGTCCCACCTCTATTCCTAATGCTCAAACTGTCCTGCTCTTTCTTTCTCATCGGTCCACCACACATTTGCACATTGTAATGGCTCACACTTTGGGTGGACCACATGGCTGGCTGACCTCTGGGCGTCCTCAGCCTGCCCATGCGATTTACTTTTCATGAGAAACCTCAGTTAAGCATTTGAAGCCCTTCAACTGATTGCACCAGGTCATTGAGCATAATTTCTTTTATTTAAAGCCAACTTTATAATTAGTCATAGCTGCGAAAATCCTTCACAGCAACATCTAGATAAGGGTTTGTGTGATTCATTTGGTCCTATAGGTCAGCCAAGTTGTGATGGTTCCTCTTCACTGTCAATTTGACGGGATTCAGATCACTATGGAAACAACCCCCCCCCTTTGGGGGATTTTCTAGAATAGATTAATTGAGGTGGGAAGATCCCCACCCTGAATGGGTAACATCATTCCAAGGGAAGAAGGAGAAGAAGGAGGAGGAGGAGGAAGAGGAGGAGGAGAAGAAGGAGAAGGAGGAGGAGGAGGAGGAGGAAGAAGGAGGCAAACTGAATACCAGCATCCATCTCTCTGCTTCCTGACCATAGATACCAAAGTGGCCGACTGCCTCCCACCACTATGCCTTTACTCACCTTGATGGACTGACTGTATGTGATGGCTCAATCTATGAGCCAAAATAAACCCTTCTTTCTTTAAATTCATTTTGTCATAGCAATGACAGGTAACTGATACATGTATTGAAACATAAAAATCTGCCACCCCTGTACTAAACATGCACTTACCAAGGAGTTAGTGTCTGTCACTGTTCTGAGGACTTGTGTTCACAGATTCTTTTACTCTTGCCAACAAACACAGGAAGTCGGCACCACCCCTAGTGTTTGAAAACTGTGCTGTGTCCTCATCAGCATTAGCTTTGCTCCCTTTCCCAGGCCTGTGGTGGGGTCATGTTGCTGTATACCTCACATTGGTACAGCGGCCAGTGGAAGCATGTCAGAACCTGCTTTTATCTCCTGGTCATTCTGCTGAGCAGTATTCAGCTGTGGGGGGTTTTTAGAAGGACCTTGAACCCATCAGTGGGTTGAGCTGATGGCATCGTAGCTTGATAGATGGTGGGGAGGAAACTTTAGGGGATGGAACCTGGTGGGAGAAGTGGTCACTGTAGAGGTGGCCGTGAAAAACGTCTTCTGTCCCTACCTCACTGCTGCTTCCTGACCACCACGAGGTAAGCAGCTTTGCTCAGCCCACTGCCATGTTCTGTCTCGCCTGCACCCAGGGACAGTGGAGCTAAGTGGCCATGGACTGAAACGCCATGAGTCAAGAGAAACTTCCTCCCTCTGTGTTGATGCTCCTCCTCCCAGGGATTTTGTTAAAGAGTTGGAAAGCTAACTCAGGGCTTGTTTAGTTCTGCCATATCACACAGCCTCGCCTGATTGTGTCGTTTTATGGGTGAGGAAACTGAGGCAGAGACAAGTTAGGCAAACTGCTAAGTTACCTTTCTAGCCAATGTTAGATCCAGAACTCACACTCAGCCTCTTAGCTTTCTGTCCTGAGCACTGTGATCACTCAGGTTGCTATCTTTCTGAGGGTTAGTTCTTTCAATTCCCCGTCCGCCTCCTCCCTTCAAGAAACATTTGACAATGGCTGGGATGATTTTTGGTTGTCGCAAGTCTGTAAGCAAGGAGAGGAGAAGCCAGTGGTGTTATGTCACATCCTGCCTTGCACAGGGCCGCTCCCCAAGAGGGTCCGCCCAGCCCCAAATGTCAGATGGTACTGAAGCTGGGATAGGCCTCCAGACTAAATTTCCTGTTTCTTACGTTACCTACTGCTGCCCCCAACTGCCACCACCCTGCCTTTATCTCTTTCCCTCCTCCCTGTCTGTCTTCCACCACCCTTCTTCTTCATCCATCTCTCCTACCTCCCCAACTCTTGTTCACCCTACATCCTTTTAACCTCCAACTTTCTTCCTCCTCTTCTTCTCTTCCTTCACCTATCACTCCATTCCCCCTCTTCCTCCTCCTCCCCCTGACTTTTCCTTGCCCCACTACTCTTCCTTCTCCTTTTTGGTTTCCTTCCTCCACCTCTACTCCTCTTTCCTCCTCATCCTGGTGCTTAGCTTGATGTCTCCTTTTTATCCGGCCTGGGACCTCAGGCCACGGAATGGTGCTGCTGTTCACATCCAGGGTGGGTTTTCTTTCCACCTCAGTTAACCCATTCTACAAATCCCCTGGCAGATTACACAAATGAGCCATCACACCCCGCTTTCTGCCTGCTTGCACCCAGTCACGTGGTTGGGCCTGTCGGAAGTTAGTCACTTAATGAATTGACAACAGTTGAGTGTCGGTGCTGGGGCTGGTCTTAGCTGACATTTGCCTAGCTGATCTGGAGGTGTGAGTGGTGAAGGCGCCACATTTGCTGGTGACACTTCATTGTGCCAGGTAGTGAAATGCCAGGCTGCTGCGGCTGAGGCACAGGGAGAGAACTCAGCAGGCTGCGTGAGTGGGCAGAGGAGTTGCCAGGGATGAGCTTAGTGTGGGCAAGTGCAAGGTGCCGAGCTTGGCAAAAAATAATCCAGTCTATACTTAGAGGTTAGAATGGGAGGGGAAAATTATGAATCAAAAGTAAAACGACTTCAGTGAGTGACTCCCAGCCTAACCTGACTGGGAGATTCACCCGGAGCACTGGAAAGCAAGCTCTGCAGGTGTCTGGACTCCCAACTCAGGGATAGTTTCCCAGAAGTCTGGGCTTGGCTTTCTTAGGTCTACTTTTATTTCTCTGCTGGAAAACTGAGCAGGGTTTCCTAGATTTCCAGGGTTTTTGAGAGAAGCCAAAAAAAAAAAAAAAAAAAAAAAAATTTTTGTTTTTTTTTTTTTTTTTTTTTTTTTGGTCAAGTGCCCATTTCTGTTTTCTTTATAACTTTTACTTTTGATATAAATTCTCTCCACAGAAAAATATTTATGAGAACAGTTAGGACTCCTCTATGCCCTGTGCCCAGATCCATTGCTGGTTAACATTTTGCCCCTGTTGCTTTCTCTTTTCCATTTGTCAATTTAAAAATAAACACCCCACTGAACAGGCTGATTAAGAAGGAATAGAATTTGGTGATTTGTAGATATCGGTGATTTCTGAAGTCCAGCCCCATTCCAAGGCCAATTAAGAATCCCTGTAGTAATAGGGGTCAGGAACATAACTCCGTCAGTAAAGCAATTACTGCACATTCAAAAAGATCTGTGTTCAGTCTCTGGCATGCATGCCCAAAACTGGGCGCAGTGGGCATGTTCTTGTAATCCCAGCACTGGGAAGGCAGAGGCAGGTAGATCCTTCAGGCTTGCTGGCCAGTCAACCTAGTAGGAGATATTGTCTGCAAAGACAAAGTGGCCAGTGCCTAAGAAATAGTACTCAAGATTAATTTCTGCCTGCACGTGCATGTGTGCACCCCTACATAGGCATGCCTCTCACACACAGAAGAGTAACTGGGGTAGAGTTTGGATCTTTGTATTTTTAAAAAAAGTTCTTCCCCATTAATTAATTAATTAATTTATTCATTCAACTTAATGCTGGTTGTAGCCCCATCCCTCCTCACTATCCAGTCCCACCCTCCTTCTTTTTCCCCCATTCCCTCCCCTATTCCTCAGAAAAAGGGAGCTCCTCTTTCCATCCACCCCAGCTTATCAAGTCACGCCAGGAGTGAGATTGTACTCTTCCCCTGTGGCCTGGCAAGGCAGTCCCTCCAGGGAGAAGTGATAAAAAAACTGGCATCAGGGTCCATGTCAGAGACAGGCCCCACTCCCATTACTAAAGGACCCACACGTATCCTGAGCTGCCCATAGGATACATCTGTGTAGGGGCCTAGGTCTAGTCCATGCATGGTCCTTGGTTGGTGCTTCAGTCTCAGCAAACCCAGCTGGACCCTGGTTAGTTGGCTCTGTTGGATTTCTTGTGGTGCTCCTGTCACCTCCAGGCCTTTTCTCCTTTCCTCCACTTTTCCACAAGACTCCCTACACTACGCCCACCCAATGTTTGGCTGTTTCAAAGCACTGCTGGGTGGAGCCTTCCAGAGGACCATTCTGATAGGCTCCTGTCTGCAAGTATAGCAGAGTATCATTAGTAGTGTCAGAGGTTGGTTCTCTCCCATGGAGTGAGTGTCAGGTTGGGCCAGGCATTGGTTGGGCATTCCCTCAATCTCTGCTTTAACTTTATCCATGCATATCTTGCAGGCACGACAAACTTAGAGTTGAAGTTTTTGTGGGCAAGTTGGTGCTCCCCTCCCTCTACTAGGAATCCTGTCTATTGAGGGTGAGTTCTCTTCAGTTTCTATGGCCTCTGCTAGTAGGAGTCTGTGCTAGAGTCCTCCTGAGATCCTCCTGGGAGCCTACCCTGATTGGCTTACAGGTGGAGAGTGATTCAACTTTACCCAGTGGGAACAGGAAAGAGGCAGAAAGTCTGCTGAGTGATTCTGGGCAAACTTTCTCTATTCTTAAAGAGGTATTCTCTGCTGCATGTTGTATCTATCTATTATGGGATATCACAGCACATGTGATGGGACAGTATTATATTTGATAAATATGGGATGGAATTCTGGCCTGCGGAATTAGTTACATAGCTGTTGCTGAGACAAAATACCCAACAAATCAGCTTAAATAAGAAAGGATTTATGTTGTCTCCCAGCTGAAATTATAGTCTACAGTGGAGTGAAGGTGTGGCAGCAGGAGGCCGTGCTCAAGCTGTGCCCTCAGGCAGGAAGCAGAGAGCTGGGTGCTGCTCAGGCAGTGTCTTCTCCTTATCCAGCCCAGGCTTCCTGGAACAGTGTTGTCCACATTTATGAGGGCCTTTCTAACTCAACTGATCCAACCTAAAACTTTCTCAGACAAGCCTGGTTTTTCTCCTAGATGGTCCTGAATCCTGCCAAGTTGACAATCAACATTAACCACCATAGAATGAAAATGTGGGGAGATGGAAAGACTTTGGTCCTTGGGTTGATTGTTAAGTTGCTGAGCTAACAAGCTTTGGGGTTCCATTTAAGGAGGGCATATTTTTCTTATTTAAGTTGTATGACAGAGATGACTAGTAACCTACCAAGGCTATGTGCACATGTTATATGATGTAGTTATTACACAGAAGCAGCTCTTTGCCTGTGGATGGCATTTTCAGCCGCATCCTGTCCTCTGGAGTCTACACAGAGCCACACGGCTGGTTCTCACCAGTGAATGGGACACAAAGTATGTAAGTTCCAGGCTGAGGTGGTGAAAATCCAGTCCATGATCCTTTGTCTTCTTACCACTGTCTCTTCCTTTGTCCCCCCATCTTCCAGGTGGTAGTCACCAGTCTGATTCCAGAGCTCAAGATGGCACAGTGTGGATCCTGAGTCACTGCCTGGAACTCAGCCACCTGACCAGAAACATTTCATCTGATCTTTATGGAACCAAGAAATGAAGGCCTATTGTGATTTTGGTGCCGGTTTTCAATGACATAATCTAAGTCTCCCTGACCAGTGTAAACTGGCTAAGCAGGAAGTAGGCATTGGCTGCTGCCAGAAGAACTTCAACTTAGGCATAGGAAAAAGGAAGTGATCATTAGGTCCAGATCACCACCATTTTACACTTTTAATTTAACTTAATATTTTTTGAGACAGGATCTTGGAATATAGCCAGGTTTGCCCCTGAACTTATGGAATTCCCCTGCCTCAGCCTTCTGAGTATTGGGATTCCAGCTGTGCGCCACCATGTCCAGCCAGATCATTGTCTGAAGATTGATTTGGGGGTGTTGGGGACATAGCTTAGTGGTGGCCCACCTGCTAAGAACATACAAGGCCATGGTTTTGATCCTTAGTACTGCATCTTGGGTTCTTCTTTATTTTCAGAGGAGCAACCAACATGCAATGATTACTCCTCAGGAGCTGCTTGTTTGAGCTTGGTGGCTTGGCCTCTCCGTTGTTATTGTGATGCCTTTGATCCTAACATTGTCCAAACCTTTAGACCCTATCACTTGGTTCTAGTTCCTACACCTCTCTCTTTGTCTTTGCCCTTTGAGGACTGAACTAGCTTTGAGGCTATGCTCTCCTGACTAGCTGCCACTTCTGTCTGCCTTCCCAGTATCTCCTAGACAGACTCAGCTGCCCTACAACCATTGGGTGTTCCTTTGGGTCTAGAAGCTTGGAGAAATACCTATTCTGGTCAGTGTTCATTCAGTCATCAGCAACAGAGGCATACTCTGGCATTCTGATGGATCGGGAGACTGTGAAGGAGTACAGAAAGAGTGCCCAGGGCTCTGAGAACAGCTTGTTAGTCAGGCCTTGAGGAAATAAGGCAGCAAAGTTTTAGATAACAAGGCTATGGTGTTGGCTCTGATTTACTCTACAGAGCTCAAAGTGCACTCTCTCCCTCCCTCTCTCCTTCCCTCCTTCCCTCCCTCCTTCCCGCCCTCCTTCCCTCCCTCCTTCTCTTCCTTTCAGTGTTTGAGCCCCATCAGGCATTAGGCAAGGAAAATATAACAGGAAAGAAGATATCCAAGAATGCTGCTTGTATGGGAAACTTTTAAAGATATGTAAATTAAAGATATACAAACAAATTTAGCTATCAAGGGAACATGTAAAGAATTATGGGCCATCTAACTTAGCTTGGTAACAAGTTCCTCTCTGAGGAAGTGAAGGGGAATTAAACCTAAAGGATGACAAGGGGACAGGTGTTTAGAGATGGAGAGATTCCAAGTTGAGGGAACATCAACTGCAAAGGCAAGAAATTGACTTAGCTTGACCAAGGACTGAAGTAGCAGTGGCAATACTGGGGTGTAAGTTGCAATATGCACATCACATGGCATATCGGCGAGTAGGTCAGTAGATCCACTGGAATGCAAGATCCATCTGAACACAGGAAAAGGTGGGTTTTCTTTAAGCATAATTGAAGCTTTGTAGGTTGTTGTAGCTGTCATATGCTGTTCGTACGAGCCGTCCCCTGCCAAGTCTCATGTGTTTAAGGTTTGTTCCCCAACTGGAGATCTAATCATTGAAAGGCAACTGGATTCTAAGGACTCTAGATGCATAGTCAATCCCTTGAGAGGTTCACAATCCAGTATTGGGAGGTGTTGGGAGGTAGGATGTGAAGCCTAGCTGGAGGAAGCAGGTCACAGGGGACACGCTCTGGAAAGATGTGCTTTGTCACTAGCACCTTCCTATGTCTCCTCCCTCCTTCCTGGATGCCAGGATGTGGACAGCTCTGCTCCGCTGTGCTCCTGTCACCACAATATTCTACAGTACCTTGGACCCAAGGCAATGGAGCCAGGCAACCTTGGACAGAGACCTCGGAAACCACAAGCCCAGAGAAATCACTCCTCCCCTAAGTTGCTGTCTTTGGTGTCTAGTCACAGGGATGAAAGGCTGATTAACACTGCTGTTCTCCTTACCATGTGGCTCTCGATCATTCTACCTTGCCCTTGGTCCCTGGTTAATGCTCTCCTCTCAGACTCTCTCAGATCCTTCCTGTTCCCTATAGCCAATTAGCAGTGGCCTTCGGGGTGTTTAGTTAATGTTCCCAGTGAAGATTGTTTGATCATCCAGATTATCTTTTGTAGTGAAGCCACACATTGCAGGCCAGCGAATGGCTTATCAGGGCTTTGGTCAGGCACAGTCCTCTGACCTAACAGCTCTGCCTGGGAGCAGAGTCATGTTCGGAACACAGTGATGTCTACTTGCTGTGACAAAGACGTCTAAGAACTAAGCCTGAAGAAGGAAACAGAGGTGACTGGGAAAAGTAGTATTTCCCTGGGATCATCACTTACCAAGCATCTGAAAGCAGAAAATATGTGTTGGAGTTTCTGATATAGCTTGAATCAAAGTGTGTGCGTGCCAGCCCATGTATTTGCGTATGTGAATCCAGCAGTGCATGTCTTCTCTCACTTTCTACCATATATTTTTAAAAAGTAAAATGGTGTGTGTGTGTGTGTGTGTATGTGTGTGTGTATGTGTGTTTGTGAGCCCTCGCGAGTGCTTGCACATGCTTGTGCTAGTGCGCATATGCTCATGATGAGAGGGGAAGCAGGGTTGGGAGTTCTGAGTGATGGGTGCCATGGCACATGTGTGGAGGTCAGAGGACAATCTGCAGGAATTGGCGCTCTCTTTTTATCATGTGGGTTCTTGGGAGATGGACTCAGAACCTTGGAGCAAGCACCATTACCCACTCAGCCAACTTGGCAGCCCTCTGTACTTGGCTTTCTTTCTTTTTTGTTTTTTGTTTGTGTTTGTGTTTTTGTTTTTGTTTTTTTTTGAGACAGGGTTTCTCTGTATAGCTTTTGCTGTTCTAGACTTGCTTTGTAGACCAGGCTGGCTTCGAACTCACAGTGATCCACCTGCCTCTGCCTCCTGAGTGCTGGGATTAAAGGCTTGGTTTTTTGAGGCAAGGTCTCTAACTGGACCTGGAGCTTGCTGTTTCAGTTAGACTGGTTGGTCGTTGGTCAACAAGCCTACAGGATTTGCCTGCCTGTCCCCATAGCATTTCAGACGTTTGTCACGATGCTTGGCATTTGTGTAGGTGCTGGGCATCTCAACTCAGGTCTCCATACTTATTCAGGAAGCACTTTACCCACTGGGCCTGATCAAAACTACCAGATGACTTCTGATGAAATGAATGGACTCAAGGTGAAAGTTCCCACCTCTTATACTCCTCTTTACTCTTACTTGACTAACTTTTGGTGGGACCCCAGTATTGCTTTCTTTTCTGGACCACCCCCTAACATGGGAGACTCTGTTTATATACCTCCACACTTTGTTTGGTATGTGTTCCTTTTATGCAAAAGGGAACCATTTTAAACAGTGTAGACTGCTGTGCTCCTTGAACACCGTCTCTCTCACCAGAAGAAGAGGGACATAAGGATGGAGGTCACAGCTCTTGACATCATGCCTGCTTCTATGATCTAAGCCCTGTAGGAGCTGGGCCCAGTTCCCCATCCCATCCCACCCACAGTGTTTACTTTATAGAGAAATTCAGAGTTGGGTCCTGAGTGGTTGAGACTTTCATCACACCACAGGAATGGATCTTGGCAAGTCACTTACCCTCTCTTGCTTTAGTTGGCTCATTGGTCCATAATGATATTAGCAACATTGTCTTTATGGGGCTCCTGGGAGGACCAGCTTCTTTCTTTTTAAACAAGTATATGACCCTGGATGACTGGGCTGCCAAGAAGGAGCACTTAGAACAGTGACTCTGCCTCCCACTGGGGCTGAATCCTAGGTGTGTAAGTTCCGTGGATACCTGCCAAAACACCCTATGACACCACCGTTGGAGAGGGGGCATACCACTCATGCTTTTAAAAATTAAACAGTCATTCAGCTGTCTCCTCCTAAAGGCTCTAGAGCCCACATAAGAACACTCTTCCCTCCCTTCATATAGAGTCACTTCCACTGGCTTTTACAGTGTTTTCTATGGACAGTATATTATATCATGGCCCCTTCAAATTTATACGTTGAAACCTTAAATCCTGGTGTGATGGTTCATGAAAGTGAACCCTTCGGAAGGTCCTCAGGTTATGAATATGCCCTCCCACCCACTCCAGGAGATCATTAGTAGATTATAAGAATAAAAGAATTATTTCCCCTCCCACTATATGAGAACACAGCAGGAAGTCAGCTGTCTACAAGCCAAGATGAGGGCTTTTGCCTGGAGACATGTACACAGGCACCTTGACTTTGAGTGTCTCAGCCTCTGGAGCAGGGCTTGACCTTGAGTGTCTCAGCCTCTGGAGCAGGGGTTCTCAGCCTTCCTAGTGCTGCAACCCTTTAATATGAGTCCTCAGGTTGTGGTGACCCCAGCCATAAAATTATTTTTCTGCTACTTCCTAACTGTAATTTCACTACTGCTATGAATCATAATGTAAATATATGATGTGCAGGATATCTGATATGAGACCCCAGTGAAAGGGTTGTTTGACCCTCCAAAAAGGTCATGACCCACAGGCTGAGAACTGCTGCCCTAGAGCTATGAGAAATAAAGTCGGCTATCTAAGCTACCTAGATTAAGGTATTTTGTTATGGCAAGTGCTGGTCACTAATACAATTCTCATCCTACCTAGAATAATGTATAATGTAAAATAAAGTAATCTATTCATCTATCTATCTCTATCTATCTATCTATCTATCTATCTATCTATCTATCTATCTATCTATTATATATCTACTTGCCTATCTGATTCCTGCACTGGGGATTTTGATAGAGTCCTCACTTAGCACACACAATTCTCAGCACCATATAAAAACTAGATCTGGGGCTGTCTGCTGTAGTATTGGAACTTAGGGGGAGGAAAAAGGAAGACTGGGAAGATCAAAGTCATTTTCAGCCACACAGCAAGGCTGCTTTGAGGCCGTGTAAGCAACATGAGACCCTATCTCAAAACTACACAAAAATACATGCACAATTCTTTATAAATTACTAATCATTATAATACAGATTTATTTAAGCCTCACATTTCTACTTCAGATGAGAAGACTGAGGCTTGAAGGTTGACAGCTCTGAATGCCAGAGTTAGAACTTGGGTAGCAAGCGTCACCAAACTCCCTGAGAAGCCTCCAGGGGTTCAAGTGGCACGAAAGGCTACAGAGAAGGTCTCACTGGTCTCAAGTGAAAGGCGGAAATCATTCCTGATAGCTAGAGAGAAAAAGAGAGAAGAGTGGTTTCTAAGAGAAACACGAGCCAGGCTGGTGGTGGGAGAGCACATTTGTGTAGGAAGTACTCAGAAAACAAAGCCAAAGACCTCCAGCGGCACTGGTTACAAGGCAAAGACCTTTAATAACACGAGTGCTTATTACATTAGCTGCTTCGGGGCACTGACATCCTTGATTTCTGGTCATGTTTTTCTAACACTTAAAGGTGAATGCCTCTCCCGGGGCCACCTGTGTGGTGGGTTTCCCCGAGAGTTTGTGTGGGTGGACAATGGGAACAGCTATGCATACAACTGATGGGGATTTGGAAATTCCCCCACTGCTACGACTGCACCTTCGACTTTGAGTCAGTCCTTTCCCGAGGAGGGAAGAAATGCCATGGTCCTTCCAGCAAAGAAAGAAAAAGAAAGGAAAACACCTGGTACAGATACACAGAGAGGGGGGTAACATTGAGGGACGAGCGAGAAAAGTTGGGGGAGGTGGATGGGTTAAAGGTCTGGGGGATGAGGGACCGATGTGGAGGGGGCTGAGTCCATTTGGTTTCGTTCTTTGTAAGAAGTGATACCATCACGAGGACCATGCCATGCAACCTTAGAGACATCTGTGTACACTTCCCCCAAGGCTGTGCTGGGCGGCGGGGCAGAGGTCAGAGGTCAGCTCAGACAGGCGTGGTACGTCTGTTGGCCGGATTGTTATGCAGCGACTCCTTGAACTCTTTGGGCGTGGAATTGTGGAACTGTAGAAACCCATGGTCCCGGTCAGAGTTGAGAAGGGTCCCCATGGTGAGCTTAGAGGGGTCCCGGGAGAGGGTGAACATGGAGATGTCAGTGGAAGGGATGGTGTGGAAGCCTTTGCTGATGGGAGACAGGTCTCGAGATCTAGGCTCAGTGGAACGAGAACTGGACCGTCTTCGGAATCTATACCTGTAGGGTGGTAGGCGGGCAAACGTAGACTTCTTCAGGAGCTCCGAATGGGATCTGGCACGCAACTGCTGATGTTTCTCTATGTAGATGTGCACGGCGACCACGCCCACAATTTCCGCGATGATGAAAGAGAAGGCTCCAAAATAAAAGGACCAGCCGTAGGAGTAGCTCTTTTTAGAGTCCCTCTGCCCAGGGTCTCCAGCATTGGCTGATATATAAACTATGATGCCGATGATGTTGCTCAGCCCTGAGAGAAGGGGGGGGGGGGGGGGAGGAGAAAACACATGTTCTATAAACCCTCAGAGGCAACGTCCATTTTTAGTGTTGGAATACTGACAGAACATGTGGAGGTAACAGGGAGAGGAGGTAATGGGTTGTGGCCAGGAAATCCCACAGCCGAGCTCTTCCTGCAAGGCTTGTCTGTTGGGAAATGAATTCTGATGCTCAGTCCTGGGCAGGACACCGTCAGCTAAAGAAGACATCATCTACTCACAGCAAGTCCTATAGAACCCAGACTGCATTCGTTTCCCCTTGAAATAACCCCCATTCTGCCACCACTTAATCTTGACACCAGCTCACAAGGATGGCGACATGAACAAGATGTGGGTCCCTGACCTTGACTTTCTCCCCAGCAGTTGGAGAGACTGACATGTAAATGTAACTAGAGCACAATACAATAAGGACCCTATGAGTGATGCCTATGTGATGACTCAGGAGCAAAGGAGAGAGAGAGGGAGAGGGAGAGGGGGAGAGAGAGAGAGAGAGAGAGAGAGAGAGAGAGAGGGAGAGAGAGAAACAGACAGACAGACAGACACAGAGAGACAGTGACAGAGACACACACACACACAGAGACAGAGAGAGACAGACACAGAGAGAGAGACAGAGACAGAGACAGAGAGGCACACACAGGCAGAGACAGAGAGAGGCACACACACACACACACGCACGCACGCACGCACGCACGCACGCGCGTGCACAGAGAGGGAGATACGAGAGAGAGAGAGAGAGAGAGAGAGAGAGAGAGAGAGAGAGAGAGAAAAGAGAGAGACAGAGAGAGACAGAAAGAGACAGGCATATACACACACAGAGAGAGACAGAGACAGAGACAGAGACAGAGAGAGAAAAGAATCTTGCTTAGGAGTCCGGGTGGTTTTGAGCCAGATCCGGACAACTGACAAGAGAGGTGAGGCTGTGTGTGAGCTCTGAAGTGTGGAGAAGGTACAGAGGATGACTCTAGAGGGTGCAGCTTCGATGCTGTAGCATTGTAAGCAGCAAATAGGGCCAGCTAGGGAGTAGAGTAGGGCATGTCCAGATACATGGAGTTGGAAATGCTGACGAGAGAGCAGAGGACACACACAGGGTGGAGCTATGGTCGGGAGGTGAATAAACCCCTGGAAGAAGGATGGTCATTTGTTTCTCTTTGCTTTGGTGGGGAGCAGGGACTGCCTGGTGCTGTGAATGGAACCCAGAGCTTTGAATGTACTAGGCCAGTGTTCTACCACTGAGCTACACCCATGACCTCCCAGTCTTTTATTTTCTGCACAGAATAAGACATACTTTACGTCAGCTGCTGTGGCGCACCAGCAATTAACCTTGAAGATTCACTCCCATGACTTGATTATCAACTTGATTATCAGCCTGAATTTTAGTGATGCCATCTAATAGGCTGGCGGCGGTTGGGGGGGGGGGGGGGGGTGGAGGACCCAGTCACAGGGCACATGCAAACTCCACTCCCAGTTAGTGTCTGTTGCCATGGTCCCTGGGCAGCAGAAAACACCTTCAGCCTTTCAACATGGATTCAACATCAGATCTTACGGACCAGGACTGTAGAGGTGTCTAGCTCCTTGGATTGAGCAACCCAGGGGCTTTTTGCTTTTCTACCATGCAAACACAGACAGTTGCTGGATTACTTACCTCTCTGTTGTGTAAGCTAACCCAATGCCAGCTATGTTTCAATAGAGAGCCTTGGCTTATTAATGTACCTATCTTCCTCAGGGGTCAACAGGCTACACTGGGAACAGCCAGTTGCTCACTGCTTAGGAGAGGAGCTGACTCCCTAGGCAATGGTGATGGGGGCAGGGCTTGGGCTCCGTTCATCTCCTGTTGACTGACTAACAATACTTCATTATGTCAGGGGCTCAGGCTTGCTGCCAACAATGATTGAGGGGACTGGTGTGCCAGCTGGCACCTCCTTGCCTCCAAATTCTCAGTACCTGTCCAGTGGCACTATATGGAGTTTGTCCCTCTTGGCAGGTCCAGCTCCAGCTACTGAGTACCCTTTCCAGGTGCCTTCCTGTTGGGTCCCTTCCTCTACTCCTCAAATGTCCTGCACTTCTCAAGATATCCCCAAAGCTGTACAACTGCAGGGTTTTCTTAAAGTCCTGCCTAGAGGCTGCAGAAACAGCTTGCGGCTCTTTCAGAGGACTGTCTGGTGGCTGATAACTCCCTGTAACCCCAGCTCTATGGGATCACACATCCTCTTCTGGCCTCTGCAGGCACCCACTCCCTAATACACATAAATCAAAATAAAATAAACCTTAAAATATAAAACAAAGCTTTGCCAAGCAGAGTTGCTTTGGTGCCATCATTCTGATTGGCTGGTGCACATGTGTGAGGTCTTACAAATATTCTGCATACGACTCTGGTCATACTACATGTAGGATTTGTTCCTAGCAGGGAAGGGACACGTTCTGCAACTTCACCATGTTCTGTTCTGGCCTTTCCTGGCACAGGCTTTCCTCAGGTAGGCTGCTCATTTGAGATACCTCTAATATGGGAGATGACAGATCAGGAGGTGAGAGATCTGGCTCTGTCATGCTGCAATGACCCCCCCTCCCCAGGATAAAAAACGGCTTCTCTTCCCCAAGTGTCAGTTTGCCTGGATGATTAGTGGAAGACACATTCTTTTATATTAAAATGAATATGGATATAATAAGAAGGAGAAAGCAGAATTCACATGAATTTTTCAGTTAAATGGGAAACTGACTTCAAAGACATTTCAGCTCTCTGATGCTTCTACTGATGCCCTGGGTGCCCAGGGCCATGTTCTCGCTCTCTCCTCTGACAGCAGAGAAATGTGGGTGACAACGTTTAGAAAGTTCCAGAAAATAGGGCTTTTCTGGGGGTGGGGGGATCAGTAGGAAAGTTCACAGAGATGCTCAAATGTCAAACTGGATTGAAGAAGCAGGAAGCCAAGCAAGCTATCAGTCATTCACAGAGCACTTATTATGGGCTGGGCACTGGATGGCATCTTTAGTGATTTGTTTATTTTATGGTGCTGGTGCTGGTACCCAGGGCTTCAAGCATGCTAGGCAAGTGCAGTGCCGCTTCGCTACAAGCTCCTAGCTACTCAATCTTTCCTTCAGAGAATGACCGCATATTCCCTTTTATAGACAGGGAAGCAACGTGAGTTAGTTAGTTTCCATGTCGGCATAAGCTAGGAAATTAACAAAGCAGAATTTGAGCCCAAGACTCTTAGCCACAGTGGTTTGAGATTTCAGTAAAGAGGCTCTCAGGGACACTTGATCATCCCTACTTCTCCAGATTCTAGCCCAGAGCTTGACCCAAGGCAAGAACACAGGATGTGTTTGTTGAATGAATGAATGAATGAATGAATGATTTGATGTATGCATTAAGTACACAAAACATGTAACACTCACTTTGTGTTGAGCCACACCAGGTTATAGCCACGGATCTAGGCTCAGTAATGTGTACCAACTCATCTAATCCTTTAAACAACCTCCAGAGTCAGGATCATCATGACCCAGACCTTTTTAGGTGGGGAAACTGAGGCACAGAGTAGTTTAGTGACTTGTCTGCTGCTGTACAATGAGGACACAGTGGAGGGAAGACTAACACTGGGAGGCCTGGCTTCAGAGCTCATGCATTCGGACCTTGTTATCAGGCCTAGGACACAGTCAGTGCTCAATAAAAGGTTGTGCCGATTGCCCAAACCCTTAGCACATAAAGGGCCTTGAGCAGCATGAGGTCTTCCAATACTGTCATTTTATAGGGGGAAATTTAAGGCTCCTGGGGCTCCAGAGGGAGAGTAACAAGGTTACTCTCCAGAGGGGTCTTAGCCTAACAAGTATCCCCTCAGGGCTCTCATGGTCCCCTGCATCTAACCTACCTGTCATTCCTTACAATACTCCCATGCAAAGAAAGTAGCTGGTGACACTGTCCCTTAACAATCCCCCAGGGGGACAAAATAATGATCTTATCTCATTCTTTGTGAACTGTCAATCAGCACAACAGCACAACGCTGCTGCGGATTCTCTAGGTTGGTCACCTAGAGCAAGGACAGGGCTCCCAATGGGAGGAACAGTCCCCAAAGCCTGTTAAGCCTTTAGTTAGCACCTGTCACCACAGAGTGTGGTCAGAAGCCACAGTTACCTCCATGTGACCTCATCTCCCCATGGTAAGGGCACGATATACTCTGTGGTCTGTAACTGGAATGGCTCTATGAGGGTCTGAGTGGGATGCTGTCTCTCTTACTCACACTGCAGAAGGGGTAATAGTGGGGGAAAGAGCCAGTGCAAGGTCTGGTAGGGGACCAGGATGCTGGGCTCCATGCTTGGCAAAATCTTGTTGCTGCTTTTCCAATAGTAGAAAATAGCATCGTGATTTGCATGCCTAGTGTCCTTTTCACAGGCTTTGTGAAGTGGGAACCATTGTTCTTTGCCATGGTGAGGTGAGAAAGCAAAGATACCAGGAGGTTGGTGATGGTTCCCAAGGCCAAAAAGGTGGATCCAGAACTCAGATTTCAAAATGTCACTTATCTGCAGATAATGTTAGTCTGGAAATAGTGCAAGGAAACTACAGAAGGAAGCAACTAATATGCTTTAAGCGACCTTGTTATAGTTTATTATGATTCTTCTATTTTATTGTTTATTAAGCTCTTACTATATATAATGTATAAGTTATACTTTCATATGTATGTTTTTACAGAGTCAGTACAGTGTGTATAGATTTGGTACTATGTTTTGGTTTCAGGATCCACTAGGATTCTTGGAAAGTACCCCTTGTGGGGAAGAGAGGACCAACAAACAGCAAAGTTTGAAGTTCACCATCAAAGCCGTCTTCCTCCACCCCTGTTATGATGGTTAATAATAATTCCCAACTTGACTGCATCTAGAGTCTTCTAGGAGGAAAGCCTGAGCATGCCTGGGAGGGACTTCCCAGGCTTTATTGATTAAGGTGGAAGACCCACCCTAAGTGTGGATGACCCCACCCCACGGTCAGGGGGCCTGGATTGAGTATCAGCTCATTTCTCTCTGCTTCCTGACTGTGGTCACTATGTGACCAGCTGCCTCATGTTCCTGTTGCTTTCTTCACCACTGTGGACTGGGCCCGGAAACTGTGAGCCAAGAGAAACTCTTTCTCCCTTAGGCAGCTTTTGTGAGCCGTTCTGTTGCATCAGTGAGAAAAGGGATGAGTAAACTTTCCTTGTTCCCTGCTTTCCTAAAGCAGTTGTTATTGACCTGCCTGGAGCAGGGACTGATGGGAAGAGATGGCAAAGACATGAAAGGAAACACAGAAGAAGGAGAGGAAGATGAGGCGGTTGGAGGAGGTGGGTGAGAGACGGTAGAGGAATAGGATGAATTTCTGAAGGTGGTGTCTTGTCTCCTGGTCACCCTGCACTTTCTCCTGCTCAGAGTACCTGTGCATGGATGACCAGGTCTTCCTCAAAAACATCTGGGAGTATTGCCTTTGCTCCCTCCTGAGCTGCTTGGGAGATACAGGGACTTGAACGCTTGAAATGTTGTGAACAGCAGTTGACTGGCAAGCAAGTGTCTCAAACCTCTTTTTAACCCTTCTCCTTCTCTCTGTCCCCTCTGTCCCTCTTCCCCCTCCCCCTCTCTCTCTCTCTCTCTCTCTCTCTCTCTCTCGTCTTCTCCCTTTGCTCTTCTTCTTCCCTTCTTCCTTCTGTCTCTCCTTAGAGTTTCACCATGCAACCCAGGCTGGCCTGGAATTAGTGACTCAGCATACATAGTGTTGGTTTTCTAGGTGTGCACCACCATGCTTGGCTGCCCTTTAGTTAATCTGTTTCTCTGTCTCTTTGTCTCATAGACGCTGACATCTTGTTCCCTCCATGTGTTCCTCTTGTGGCAGCCTTAGCTAGAGTCTGGGCCTTTTATAGTCTAATAGCATTTTCAGCTATACACAAGTTGGGCGTTCACTGTCCCGGTGTGGCTCTGGCTTTGGTTTGTTGTCTGGGGAGATTGCAAGGCTTAGCAAAGATCCTCACCTGCAGAGACGAAGAAGATGCCAGCACTGAGGATAACACTGTGCCTGCTGCGGTGGAACTCGCTGGCGGCTACACAGAGCCCCCCGAAGAACAGCAGAGTGACGCTGAGGATGGGGAATACACTGGAGGCCCTCACAGCCCCTGTGAAGAGAAGGAGAGAAGCTTCCATCTAAGCTCCAGCCATGCCTGGGACTCACCTGCTGTGGTTGTGGAGTGTCTGCAAACCAAACACTGCAGAACTGAAGAACAGTGCACTCTGCATAGGAATGTAAGCCCAGGACCAGACACTCAGGGACTGTATTCCAGAGGCCGGCCTCTTGAAAGTCTAAGCAATTTAAACACTAGTGTGTATTGTAAAATATGTCTAGAGACTTGGAGCCCAGAATCACACAGGATCTCACTTTCAGCCAGCCATCATTTTCTTAACTCCCCCCTTCCCACACTTTCTGGGGTTGAATGTCAATCCTCTGCTGCCTCAACCTACTAAACAGGTCACCCTTCATCTCTGATGTAGGCCTGGGAGTGAACACAGGCAAAACCAGACTTAGTTGCAAGCCCCAGGTCCTTGGGTGGGGTTTCACTTACTCTGAGGGTGTCCCTGTGTCCAACAGAGGGCAATATCAAACAATAATTAAAATCAAACAATAGCAACCAAAACCTGACCGTGATAGGAGAGGGAGGGTAGATTTAAAATCTTTTGGGTCTGTAATTTGAACCTGGAACCCAGGATCTTCATTTTACAGTGGGATCTGCAAATTATATAGGCAGTCTCGAATGCAAGCATTCCTGTCAGCCCATTTGCAGCTCATCAAAATGCAGAATCTTAAACACCTGTATTTGCATAGTAAAGAGCCTGGCAGTACCCATTCAAAACCCATTTAGTCACAAAATGATTAAATGAATTTATGTATTCACTCAAGAAATATTTACGAAGCGCCTACTAGATGCCAGGCATCCTGCCAGGTGCTGGGGAGACAGCAGCAGAAACACTTATGGACCATAAAGGCACAACACTGTCCTTGGGAGGAGGGATGCTGGTCAGGAGACCCCGGGGTACCTGGCTGTGAACCTGGTGGCTTCCTGGACCCTGCAAAAGCCTGAAATTCCCATGGTAGGAGTCAGGATGACCCTAGCCAGGAGAATGGCACAACTTCTAATGGGTTGGGTTCTAATGAACCTTAGGATGCCGGAAGTACTACAGATGCAGCAGGCACTCCCTACACGGATGGGCGGAACCTCAGCCACAGTGCACCACAGGGTGTTGGCCACTCCCTGCAACGGACAGGCTGACCATGACGGCGGCTGATGTACACCGTGGCTTAGGATGATGTACACCATGGTTTAGGAATAAGCTGAGCGTGTATTGCTTTCAAAACCACTGTAGGGTTTGCAAATCCCAAGACGAAATGGCCTAAGTCAGGGACTGGCTGTGTTTTCTGGCATTGGTGGGGGATGGGAGGGCAGGTTGGGTCACCCTGTATTTCACATTACAGAAAGGAGTAAGCGCCTTGGTATAGCTAATGGTTGGCTTGTTCTGGGCCAGTCTGCACACATGCATTACTAATGGGTTGTTTGTCCCAACTCTCCAGCCCAGCTAACATCTGGAGGAGTGCAGAGAGCTGACGGGTAAGTGCCTGGGTCCAGATGTCCAGAAAGATGAAAACAGAAGGTGGGATAGACATCCCAGGAATGTCGTGACTACCTGACCAGAGAGCCAGCTTGTGTGCTGGTGATGGGTTGTCTCGTTCTCAGTAACAGCGCTGGCCTGAGAAGAGCCATGAAGGTGAGGTTAAGAGTAACCTGCAGTCTTCCCTGGCCATCTGAGTAAAGCTCATCTTAAATATTCATAACAGCCAGAACAAGTGTTGCTCCAGTTGCAGTGTGGCCAAGCCTGGATATAGAACTTGAGTGGATTCTGCGCTCATCCATATATGGAAAAACCACAGGCCCTATTCGCATGGTTTTTATGCTCTAGTAGAGACCACAGGCAGGGCCTGCCGCATAGTTTGCAGGGCCATGTGCAAAGTAAAAATATGAGGTGTCTTGTTACACAATTAAAATTTCAAGATGGTGACAGCAGTGCAGTGATGGCGACCTTCCCCTGGGTTGGGCCCTGAGTGATTGACAAGACTGTAGGTATCCCAGCTTGGACTAGTGCAGTGAACTGTGGAAGGTAAGTGATGGGATTCAGGGCGTATTTTCTATGTGGAAGCTCTGATATGGGCTTTGAGAAGAAGATTCATGAACAACTGCCGTGCTTGCTCTCAGTGTGGAGTGAATGGTGGCATCTTACTGTGGCCCACCAGCCAGAGGAGCAGGATAGGGGTGGGATGGGCAGAGGACAGGCTCATGTGGGCCATGAGAGGTTCAGAGCTGAGTTAACGTCCCTCACAGTCACATGACTTAGCTCCAGCCATTTCTGTTCAGATCTAAAAGGCAAAACTGTTCCTAGGATACTGTGACTGGTTTGGGTTGGCTGGTTGCATGCTTGGGGATGGTAAGGGAGGGACGAGGTGGGACACAGCGGAAGAGATAGGGACTTCTGTATTTGTTTCGAGATGTCTCAGGCTGGAGGCTTGGGCAGTCTGTGATCATTGATAGCTGTTGCTTTCCCGTTCCTTTGCTCCCACAGTAACATTTTAGGAGGGCTTTTAAAGAGCCTGAAAAGCTGGTTGAAAGAAGTGCGGCATAGGGGAGGGTATCCTGGGCCCTGGGAGGCCCGGAGTATTCTATCAGCCCCCTCGGAGCTTGTGGCCTGCCCTAGCTGTCTTTGCTACTGCTCTGGATTGTGTTGGGGGGCCTCAGGAAATGGTAACCTGAATATATAGTGCTTGTTTTTGTTTTGTTTTGTTTTTGCTTTTTTTTTTTTTTTTTGACATGCTGAGTAATTTGATTTAAAGTAAATGAAAAAAGCTTTTAAAAAGCAGGCTCAGTGTCAAGGTCCATGTGACCTTGTGTCGTTCTCACCAGCGTAACTTCATGGCCTCGTTTCAAGTGCTAGCAGAGGTTTTCTGTGACGGTCTCTTATCTGCCTGAGGTCTGGACTCACCAAAGAGGAAGCAATTACTCGAGTCCCTTCCCCGAGTCCCCATCACCTAAGCTCATTTCACAGGGTCAGGGCAGTCTGCCGACACACCTGGATAGACTCCTGCCTGTCACCCATGGCTGCCTCTGCTTCCACTCCACAGAGAATCACTGACAACCCGTTGTGTGTCCTGGTGTCAGAGTTTGTTCTGGCCCATTGCGTGTCTAATAGGTCCACTGGGTCTGAAGGAAAGCCATTTACTTCCCCGGTCTCTCCTTCCCCTATGGAATAAAGGAGTCTATAGGTTTCTAAGTCATGTTAGGTGGGTGCTCATGCTCTGCTGACCTTCCAACATGAACTGATTTCCTCCCCCTTTTCCACGTCCACACATTTGTAAGGCTTTTCCCCAACTGAGTGTGTTTATTGCTAGTTCATTCCAATAAAGCTTCAGAAGGTGCAGTGGGGATGGGGGGAGGGGTTCCCTTTTACCTCAATACACGAAGGAGGTAGAGAGGTCATCATCAGAGTGTGGGGTGTGGCTTAGTGGGTCCAGCCTTGGGAGCAATTCATCAGATAATTCCTAAAAAATTGCCATGTTTGATGTGTGGGTTCCCAGATGGACGCTTGGGCTGAACCCACAAAAATCTGTGTATGTGTTTATGTTTGGTAGTCAGAGGATGATTTGTAGGAGTCAGTTTTCTCTTTCTACCGTGTGGGTTCTGGGATGGTGCTGAGGCCAGATTTGGAGGCAGGTGCCTTTAATCTCTGAGCCAGCGGTTCTCAGCCTGTAGGTCAAGACCCCTTTGGGAGTCCCATAGCAGACATCCTACGTAGCAGATATTTGCATTGTGATTCATAATAGTAGCAAAATTACAGTTATGAAATAGCAACAAAATAATTTTATGGTTGGGGTCACCATAACATTTAAGGGTCTCACAGTGTTAGGGAGGTTGAGAACTCAGAGTCTGAGCCATCTCGCCAGTCTGAGAATTAACCTTTAACGAGACCGTTTGCATTGTGAGTTGGCAGGGTTTGCTTGAATATTCAACGTAATGAGTTTATTTGATTAAAAGAATTTTTTAATTAAAAAAAATGATTAACCTTTGAAATGTGCCCCAAGGACATGCTCCCAACACTGGACGTGGTAAGGTTGATTATAAAAGTGTATATTTGGACTGGCCTGGTGGCGTAGGCCTGTTATGCATTCTAACAAGGAGGCTAAAGCAGAGCACAAGTTTAAGGCCTGATTGGATTACAAGGTTAGTCAAGGCCAGCCAGGGTAAATTAATGAGATCCTGTCACACAGACACACACACCCACTCCCCCACCCACAGAAAATAAAAAAGAGAAAAATGGTAAGGGCTGGAGACAGCTCAGTGGCAGAGGACATATGCCACAGAAGTGTATTTGAAACATGTGAGTATATGCTATATGTAGAAGAAGGGCCATTATCGAGACCAGAAAGGCAGCAGGTCTTCAAAGCCTGCTTGTTCCAGAGCATTCCGAAGACAGGAGGAAACTGAGCTTCCTCTGGCCAAATGGGGGGGGGGTTAATGAACTGTTAACTGCAACCCACACCTCAGAGATTCCTCTGCCTCCTGTATCGCTGTCTCAGACTAGGAATAAACATTGACCAATTAGAATTGCCCTCATTTGCATGGTAGATAATTCAGGGCAGGGCACTGGGCATTGGGCTTCTTACCATATCCCTATCCAAATAAATGAGGGCAGCTCCAAATAAGGACTCCCAACCCAACTCCAAGCAGCCCAGCATCTTATGCAGGCAATTGTTCTTACTGTCACGCCTGCAGCATACTGAACAAACTTGTCATTTTCCTACTCTGGTCTAAAGAGTGTCGTGTGTGTGTGTGTGTGTGTGTGTGTGTGTGTGTGTGTGTGTGTGTGCGATGTTCCTAATGGTGAGGCGATTTCCAACATGACACAGTAGCAACTTGGCAACCCTGTTGGTGGCCAGCCCTTCTCCTGCCCACAAGCAAGATTTAAATAAGTCTGTAAACTTTGGCCACACCCATCTTCCTTTTCCACATCTGCTACCCAAGCTCTGAGGGGCTGAGTTCAGGTCTTGAGAGTCAGAGGTAAGCTGATTTGACTGTAGTGTCATCATTGGCCATAGAGTTGGACTTTGCTGCCCTTTATACTATGTTACGAGAAGTCTTCTATTGATACAACCTAGGCCTTATATTCATGAGTCTTCTACGCTGCTCTGGGTTAACTGTGGCCCTCAACATTCCTGTGCTGGGGACTTAATCTAAAAGTCTGCTCATGGCATCTATAGCATGGCTTTTGGGAGGTCACTGGAATCAGATGACTTCAAAGGGTTGGGCTTCGAAGTAGCTGTTGGTGGCTTTAAGGAGAGGGGGGGAACTGGAGATGACAGATTTGCTTGTCTTTCTACATGGTGTCCTCTGCCACATGAGATGATGCAGCTAGAAAGCCCTGGCCATTAGTTTGGCGGACGCCAGCTCCATGCTCGTGGGCTTCCTAGCTTCTGAAACTGTCAACCAAAGAAGCTTCTCTTCTGTATGAATTACCTGGGCCCAGGTTCGCCATCGTGGCAGCAGAGAGGGATAGGATGAAGATGCAGGGGTTTAAATGGCAGCCTGCCCTCAAAGTCCAAGAGTGTAAGTGGAGAAAGCGGCTGAGCCGCAGCGTTCGTTCATCACCCTCTAAGCTCCTATTACGGATGTGATATGACCTGCTCACTTCCCTAGGATGATGGACTGTCACTTGAGCTGTGAGCTAAGGTAAACCCTTCTTGCCAAAACTGCTTTTGAATCAGGGTATCTCATTACGGCTGCAGGAAAAGAGACTCTAAAGACTGAGACTCTAAAACTCCTGGCAGGAAACCCGAATGCTACCGTGAAGTTGCTGCTCCGGAAGGAGGGAGAAGGTGGTCAGAAAACCAACCAAGCTCTCCGAGGAATTTAAAACCCCTTTTCTGAGCTGTGGCGTGAAAGCCACAGTTCCGATTAGTCTCCCTTAGGGCAGGTATAAAACAGCATCTTCCAAGTAGGAAAGGGAAACAAAGAAACAGTAAGCATTCTGGGAAAATGCCATTGGTATTGACTTTAAAGGCATGGTCATCTGAGGGAGTCCTGTTCACACGCCATCCCCCACACTTTAGATTTTCTCCCTCCCTCCAACCCACCTCTTTCTTCCCTCCTACTCCTCCTCTCCCACTCCCCAACCCCCCCCCCGCACCCCAACCCCGATTGAACCCTAAAGACATATTCCACCCCCTTTGGCCCCAAGATAGTTGATCTCTGAGTCACAAAACCTGAATAAGACAATTTCTTGGAAGTTTAATTTATAACCTCAGTATTTAAAAAAAAATCACCTTAAACCTAATATTCCTAAATATCAAATTGGGAAACACTTTGGGATTTCCCTTGTGCTTGAACTTGACATGACACTGGCATCCTAGGCTAAGCTTCCGGTGCCTGGACCAGTGTGAGGCCCATCTGTATCTGACACTGCTTTTTCTAATCCCATGTGACAGGCTAGAGATGACACACACCACCTCATGACTGCCTGTTTGGTCCAGCCAGGGCTGAGTGTAATATACATTCTCTTATTTAATTTTTGTGACCTTGTCAGATTGAGGACATTAAAATTTCCATTTTAAAACAGATGAAGAAAGTTAAGAGATTGAAGTATTTTGCCTCAGGACTAACCTCACTAGGAGGAAGTCAAATAGGGTTAAAGCTTGGGCCATTACATCCCAGCCCCACACTGCACTGGCTCTAGAGTGCTGTGCTTGGAATAGCCCATGCCATACCCAGGTTATTGACCTTGGAAAATTCCTGCAGAGACACCGTTCCTGTCCCAGTAGGGTTGGGACTGCAAAGACGAGAAAGGAGAAGTGATCTTTGGCTTTTATTTATCATGCCAGGCCTTGCCCTTGGGGACCTCACCCATTAGCACCTTACCCGTTACCACTTTGCCCATTAGCACCTCAACTCACCACTGGGAAGGTGAAAACTGTACTAAGTTGAAGAAAATTCCTTAGATTTTCTTCTAAGGAGACTAAAAAGAACCTTTCAATTCTTTGTTTCCTTTCTATTTCTAGCTCATGGAAATAAAAGAAACTTTATCATCAGAGCCTTGGGAAAAGTATGTCTATACTTTGAGGTGGATAATGAGGAACCTCACACTCATAGGTAAGTAGGTGATGGCAGGGGGCCCTCTGCTTCTTCCCAGGGAGGGAGACAGGAGGGGTGGGGGAACTTACGTAGAAGATACTCTGCTGTATCCTGTTCATAGTCTGCATCTTCCGGGAAGTGATCAATTTTCTTGCACACACCTCGGAAAGCCCCTGTGAAAAAAAGACACAGCCTTGAGACAAGGGGAGAGTGTTGCTGGGGCTCAGGCTGGGTCTGCAGTTCCATGCTGCATATACTTCCCTGCTCATCAGAAGCTGTGCACAGAGGCCATCAGCTGATTCAGTAGGGTGCAAAAAAGAGACCAGTTGCTGTAGCTTGGATCTTGAATGTCCTTGGGAGGCCCATGCCTTAAAAGATAGATCTGGGGCCGAGAATAGAGTTCAGTTACACACAGACACTGACACACACAGACATAGACACACACAGACACACAGACAAAACCCTTTCTGCCATGGCCAGGAGGGGCTAGAACTTTTAAGCCCAGAGTGAGGAAGCTAGGTCATTGGGTGCATGACTTAGAAGGTGATTTGGGGAGTGAGGCCCTTCTCTTTCTGTTTTCTATTTACCATGAAGAAAGTATCAGTGTCCTCCTATATCCTACCCAACATGAACCACCCATGTTCTGTATTACCCAAAGCCCCAAACAGTGGAACCAGTTAACCATGCCCTGAAATCTCAGAATCAATGTCCTCCAGTACATTTCTTTTCATTTGGAGTTGATTTTTGCCAGGCGTTGGGGTACACACCGGTGACTCCAACTACATTGGAGGTGGAAACAGTAAGGATGCAGGTTCAAGACCTATCTGGAATATGTGACAAGCTCAAGGCCAACTAGGAAAACTGAGCAAGACCTTCCATCAAAATAAGAATAGAAAGTAAGGGGAGGGAGGGAGGGAGGGAGCTCAGTAGTAGAGCACTTGCTTAACACACACACACACACACACACACACACACACACACACA
>OU015757.1:3271904-3306035 GCA_907169655.1 Acomys percivali | reverse complement strand
GTAACCTGTCTCCTAACTTTGAAAAAATAAAAAGATACTAATTTTACTCAATTATATTTCAGAGCTTCATTCTCATGCTACTGTTTATTGAGTGTGTATTGTCTTAACATACGCTCGAAAGACCCACGCATCAGTCTTCAGGGAGATGGAATCACGGGGGCTCTGTGTTTATTGGAGGATTAATCCTCTCATGGTTTATAGCTGAACAGACTTCATAGGGGCTCTGGACCTGGTAAGAGATGGGGTACAGTTGGAGGAAATGAGTCTTTGGACATATGTGTGCCTGAAGGCTGCTGTACCTTGTCCTCAGCCCCATCCCTCTCTCTTCTTGTCCATAGCAACCAATGTACTATAAAACGAATAACCTTCTCTGCCATCACACTGCCTCATCGCAAGCTTACTGAAAGCAGTGGGTCCAGCTGGTGGCAGACTGGAGCCTTTGAACTGTGAGCTAAAGGGAACACAGGCTCAAGCATTTCGTCTCAGCAATGGCTAGTGAGCTGGCACTGGATCCAGGGAGATGGCTCAGTGGGTAAAGTGCTAGCTATACAAATGTAGAGGTCTGAGCTTATTTCTCTAGCACCCATAGAAAAAAATCAAGGGTGGCCTCATGCCTCTGTCACCTCAGTGCTAGGGTGAGGGCAGATCCTGGGCCTTGCTGGTCATCTGGGCCAGCAAGCTCTGATTCACTGACAGACCCTGCCTCAAAAATGAGGTGGAGCACACACACACACACACACACACACACACACACACACACACACACCAACACAAATTGACTGGATAATGTCATAATAAGCATAGCTGTTGCACATTTACTATACTTCATGGACCACTTTATACATCTTACATGCTTTCTACTCTAGAGCTCTCAAAACACATTGTTTTGTGATCCATTGTACAGGCAAAGCAAGCTGAAGATTAGAAAATTTAGCCAATGACGTGGCAAATACACTGTCACACTGGTGTACTGTCTGGTGGATTCTGAAGTAGAAAGTCCTAAGCACTGTCATGGCTCTCGATTCCTTCAGTGATCTTAGAAGTGGGAGCACAGTGCTTTGGCCCGTGACTGAGTTTTGGGGTCATCTCTGTCTGTTAACAGCGGTAGTGGGGTGTACAAGCAGCTTCCCCATAAGCTTGGGTAGAGCAAGGGGCTTTGAGGGTGACCTCACTTCACTGTAAACTGTTTTATATATTTCAGAGAAGATATCATAGGAAAAAATTCAAGGGGAGGCAGAATGTGGACTCTCCTAAAACAGACCACTCAGGGTCACTTTGGGGCTTAGTGCAGGGATGCCTCTGCATTTGACATGGTACTGGCTGCTTTAAGTGATTAAGGCAGCAAAAGACAGGACCGAGAATCATTAACAATGGTGGCTCCTGAAACACACTAGCCAGGTTTTCATTGTGTACAAGTGTGTGTGTGAGTGCATGTGTGCTCTCATGTGAGTGCAAGTGAACCTGCACATGTATGTATGTGTATTCTCAATTACTGTCCACTTTACAGAAAAGATTTTATTTTATTTTATTTAAAAAAAAAGTTATGTGTCTGTATGTCAGTGGATAAAGTGCTTGCTGCACAAATGGGAATGATTCTGCTGAGCTCTCCATGGTCCAATAACTTCTGCCCTCTAAGGGGAAAAGTGCAAGTTAAAAGAAGTTTGGGCTTGTATAGGGTGTAGGGTATATGAGTGAGTGTGTGTGTGTGTGTGTGTGTGTGTATGTATGTATGTATGTGTGTGCTTCTGTGTGTGTATGCACCTGTGTGAGTATGTGGTGTGTGTGTGTGTATGTGTATGTATGGGTGTGCTCCTGTGTGTGTATGTACCTGTGTGAGTATGTGGTGTGTGTGTGTATGTGTGTATGTGTATGTATGTGTGTGCTCTTGTGTGTGTATGCACCTGTGTGAGTATGTGGTGAGTATGTGTATGTGTGTATGTATGTGTCTGTTCCTATGTGTATGTGTGCATGCACCTGTGTATGTGGGGTGTGTGTGTGTGTGTGTGTGTGCTTGTGTGTGCCTATGTGAAATCCAGAGGAGGACATCAGGTGTCCCCATCTCCACCTTATTCCCTTTAGACAGGATTTGGCACTGACCCTGGAGCCAGGCTGGAGGCCAGCAAGCCCCAGTGACCTCCCTGTATCTGCTGTCCCCTCAGCACTGGGTGACAGGTGCATGTGGCCATGCTGATCCCTGTGTGTGTGATGGGCACTCACCCGGGGCTCCTCAGGCTTATGCAGCAGGCCCTCTTACCTGCTGGTCCATCTCCCTGGCCCAGCGAGCCTTTTAGAAATTTGAGTCAAAAACTGCTTTGTGTTGTGATTTTTGTTCAGTTCTTTTAACCTGTATCATTTAATTGTCCATTGTGCTCTATTAAAAATTAGATATGTTTGCTGCTATTTAAAACTGAGTGTATTTCACATGAAAATCAGACTGTCACCTCATTAGTTGTGTGACACCCAGTCCCTGTAGTCAGACATTAACAGCATTCTTTAGCCTGGGCAGGAGTTCACCAGTTGGCCAGAACCCCCAGTTGTCCTGATTTCCCCATGTCTCCGCACACATATAATCCTGCTGTCTCTGAATGAAACATAGTAATAGTCCTGTCTTTGGAGACACGTCTTGGTATCAACAGTGTCAACCATTCACTAGTCATAGTTCTCAGTGATTTGCCTCTCCGGCCTTCAGGGAGCTGAAAGGAGTGACATCACAGAGCTGTTCTGCGCTTGAACTGGTTCAGTCACAGGCTCTTCAGCACCCAGGGTTGCTCTCAGCACCCTCCTCACACAACTTTCAATCAGGCAAATGCAGAAAGCAGTTAGTACACTTCTTGGCACGCAGTAAGGACTCAATAAATCAGACCAATTACTATCATTGGTTTTGGTAAATATTTTAGGATGAAAAGAGACAGATTGGTGACATGGTGTGATTTTCAAAAGCAAAGCATTATGAAAGGGAAGAGTGTTGAGGATTTCCCCCAAGGAAGACTCCCCACACTGATCATGAGGCTGTTGGCACCCTCAGCCAAGTGCTTGTTGTAAAGTGAACTTGTCCATGTGCATCAGCAGCATACTGCTAGCTCCCAGAAATAACTCTCAGCTAACATTTTTATATCTTTTCCATGCTTTTTTATCCTCCTATGCTTCACACAAGATGATTCAACAGGGCTGGGATCATATATTCTTTACTTACATTTTCTTATGAATATTTCCCTCATATTAGAAAAAACTTTGAAACTTTCACCATGTAGTCAGGCTGGCCTTGAACTTGTGATCCTCCTGCCTCAGCCTTCTGAGTGCTAGAATTACAGGTATGTGCTTTAAAAACCATTCGTGTTAAGAATAAAGGTATTTTAAGGAGAGACACCTGTACTCCTCCTTTTAGTTATGAGACTATTGAGACAATGGACCCTGAGAAAATGGAATTGGCATGAGTTCCCTGCTGGGAGAAGGACAAGGCTGGACGTTGGTGCCAGCAGAGGAGGAGGTTGTCTCCTTAAAAGAGTTTATCCACTTCTGGCAAGTTGTGAGACTACCTGGCAGGAGAGCCTGGAGCTGACACAGGATAGGTCAGTGGTGGTGGGGACTATGCTTTGACCAGGCTCCTCAGATATGCAGATCTTACCCTCCTGTTAAGTCTAAAGCTCTTGTCAGGGCCCCAGAGGCAGACTAGGGAGGGCCATTGGACCTCTTCTGGATAGTTCTTTCTCTGTTTTACACTATTATTTGTCTCTGTAATGGCCTATTGAGTACAGCTGGCCGAGGATAGCTTGTTATGACTGCTTGCCCTGGCTCCGACTCTTACCAACCCTGGCAATACCACCATGCACAGTACTATATTAATAAGTCTTTTAAAAAAAGAAAGAAAAAGGCTGGATGTGGTTTATTTACATGCTGCAGACAAGTGGAACCTAGAGAGCTTTTGAAAGCATTCAGATGGTCAGGGAACAAACTCAAATGCTCAGCTTCAAGCAGAGGCAGAGGCAGAAGTGCTGCAAAGAGAGTGAGGTGAACACAGAGGAGGGCTATGGTTGTTGGTCTGGGCCTGATCTGGTGGCTAAGGGTGAGAAGTAAGGGGACTCCAGTACCCAGGCACCTGGAAGACCTGGGGTATGAGATCCAGCAGAGCACAGGCTCCTGGGAAGAACATTGGAATGGAAGGGAGAGATTTACTGAGGTGGTGAGGTCTCATGGTAGAGACTGGCTGTACAGAGATTAACGTTTCGATCTGGGAAGAGAAGGTTACTCCAGTAGTTTGACCTTGGCTGAAACAATGGACTTGGTTTCTTCATGAGGGGAAGACTGTCTTCTCAGACCATCATGCCTCTTAAAGGGCAGATCCTGGAAACAGTCCCACTAAAATCAAGAATGGGAGAAGGATGCTTGTCACGGTCTCTGTTAGTTACCACAGCTCCATGGGCTCCACTCAGCACAAACACTGAGCTATGATCAATGTGGGAAAATAGAATAAAGGCACCATTTCTCCAAGGTGACAGAAGTAGTCTATTCAGGAAGCTGAAAGCAATTTTCTCAGGAAAAAAGTTAGAATGAATGAATGAAAGGGCTCAGAAAGGTGATTTTTTTTTTATTTTAAACAAGCTATTAAGCCATACAACAAAGCTATAATAATTAAGTCCTTGTGGTACTCACATTGAGAAATTATTAGAACAATTCTTAAATGCATAAAATGTCCTAAAAATAAGCAGCATATTATCTCATATTTAGATAATCTCTGTTAAATTAAAATAACATAGGTGACATATGGTTCAAACAGTATAGAAAGGATTCAGCGCAAGCAACCTCACACACACCAAAAATGATCTCCCTGGTAACTCAGTGAAAATGATCTTTGTTAACTGAATGCTGAGCGAAATCTGAAGGTTAATGAGAAGCTAATCAGAGGAGGTGGTTTCTTCCAGCAGAGGGGTATCTGGTGCGCTGATGACATTATCCAAGAGGGAAAGCTTGCCTGGGAGTTCAGAGTCACTGCGGGTGATATGGGGTCAGCGGACGGTGGTCTTCAGAGGAGATCCAGGGTGCATGGGTGAGAGAGAACGAGAGAGGTGGTGGAATCTGGGGAGGGCTGTGTATGAGAACTGGGCTACAAAGATTGGTGTCAGGTTCTGAAGATTCCCTGGTGGTCAAGACAGAGAGGATGCTGGTCCCCAGACCCGACATCCTCAGTGACAATCTTTAGACCTGTCACAGCGTGAGCAAGAGGACTGTATTTTCTAGGACCCACTGGATCCTAGAACATCATGATAGGCAGATTTGGGTCAAGGGGACCCGCTCAAACTAAGGCACTAGCCAAGGACAATACAGGTGGTAAAATTTAAACCCCTACCCAGATCTAGCCCATGGACAGGACAGTCTCCACACTTGAGTGGAGAGTGGGATATGACTTTCTCATGTACTCTGGTGCCTCACATTTGACTATGTCCCCTGGAGGGGGAGACCTAGTGGCACTCAGAGGAAGGACAGCAGGTCACCAAGAAGAGACTTGATACCCTATGAGCATATACAAGGGGAGGTAATCCCTCTGAGGAACAGTCATAGGAGAGGGGAATAAGGGGAAAATGGGAGGGAGGGGAGAATGGGAGGATACAAGGGATGGGATAACCATAGAGATGTAACAAGAATAAATTAATAATAATAAAAAAAGAACCAGAAAAAAAAAAGAGGACTGTATTTTGATAAATGGGCACAGCAGTCAAGTTGTTTTCTACACACACATCCTTCCACTTGTAGATTTGTGCAGTGCCCACCCCTTGCTTCAGGAACTTCTCATTGCTGTGGACAGTGGTTAATGCTGAGACACACAGGTAGTCAAAGTCTATTTCCCTACCTCAATTCTCCTTGTTCTGTCTGGTGCTCCCTTTCCTTCTCCCATATGAGAGAACTTGTGCCATTTCTCTTTCTGAGTGTGGCTTATCTGGCTTAACGCAATGGTTTCCAGTTCCATCCATGTCTCAGGGTTACTATTGCTGTGATGAAACACCAAGACCAAAGCAACTTGGGGAGGAAAGGGTTTATTTGGTTAACACTTCCACATCACTGTTCATCACTGAAGGAAGTCAGGATGGGAACTCAAGCAGGCCAGGAGCCTAGAGGCAGGAGCTGATTCGGAGTCCGTGGAGGGTGCACATGATGGCTTGCTCAGCCTGATTTCTTATAGAACCTAGGATCTCCAGCTCAGGGATGGCACCGCCTACAATAGGCTGGACCCCGCCCCCCCCCCCATCAATCAATCCTGAAGTCAGATCACATAGAGGCATCTTCTCAGCTGTTATTTACTTTTTTTAGGTAACTCTAGCTTGTGCCAAGTTGATATAAAACTAGCCAGCACAACTTGTTTTCTTGAAAATAATTTCTTTTTTATGTGTGCGTGTGTGCGCGCGCGTGAGTGTGCGTGTGCGTGTGTGTGTTGCTGGGGATAACACGAAGCAAGTGTGCTACCATTATACTACATGCTTGGTATGATGATAATTCTGTGTTTAGTGAGGGAACAATAATTCATATTGTTTGTCAAGCTGACAAAATTACCTAGGAGACAAACCTCTGGGCACACCTGTGAGGAAGTTGCTAGATTGGGTTAACAGGCGTGAGAGGACCCACCCCCAGCCTAAACTTGGGCAGCACAATGCTCCGGCTGGGATCACAGACAGAGAAGACTCTTGACCGTGGGTGCAGTGTAAGTAGCTGCCTAACACATCTGTTGTCATGCCTTCCCTACGGGGACGGACTGTGTATCCTCAAAACTGTGAGCCAAAACACACCTGTCCTTCCTTAAGTTGCTCCTTATCAGGCTTCTTGTCATTGTACCCAGCAACATGTACTTTGCACACCTAAAGGCCTGAGTTTGATCACTGGAGTCCTCATAAAAAGATTGCAATTCGAGCATTGAGGTGACAGAGATGAGAAGATCCCCAGGCTCACTGGCCGGCCAGCCTAGCCAACTTGTAAGTCAAAAGAATAAGGGGAAAATGACTGAGGAAGACAGCCAATGTTGACCTCTGTTTTCCACATGTACATGTACTACCCTGTTTCCTAAAGAACTCATTGCAGCCTCCACTCTTACAGGGACATGATCTGCCAGGTACCTGATGGATGCTGTCTGGGTGTCTCTCCCAACCCTGCCCATCAAGCATTACTCTAGGTAACATGAAGAGGTGGTAAGTGTGGCTTATTGGGGTTGGGTCCTGCTTCTATTACACATCAGTGGTTACTTGGCTTATTCACAGCTCACTCTCACCCTTCGTAAACTGAGAACACTACTGACATTTATTGAGAGCTTTAATGTGAAGTCAATATTTGTCAAATGCTTCATTCGTTCATTTATTTTTGAGACAGATATCATGTATTCCAGGCTGGCCTCAAATATTCTCTGCAGTCAAGGATGGCCTTGCCAGTGGATGAATTTCTGATGCTCCTGCTTTGTCTCTGGGTGGTGGGATTATGGGTGTGCACCGCCATAACTCCTTCGAGATTTTCTGGAGTCACGCCTAAGACATTGTGCATATCAGTGAGCACTCCACTTGCTGAGCTGAGTCCCCAGTGCTTGGCAAGCACTTTCAATGGGAATTGTGCAAGTATGTGTTAATTCAACTAATAATTTTCAAGACAGAGAAAATTAAGATCTGATTAATCCTAGAACTCAGCTTTTAGTAAAACTCTCTTAATCCACAGCACTGGGCACTTAGGTTAGAGGGAACAACTGCTAATAATGTTATTTTTATTTGGGGCCTAGAAAGGAAACCAGGGTTCTCTTCCATCCTCTAGAGCTGCATGGATATTTATGCAGATCTGTGTGTGGGTGCATGCATGCATATGTATGTACTGTGTGGAGGTAACTTAGGCTGGAAGCCCAAGGAGCTTGTCACCCTCCAGAAGGATTGGCCGGGACAATCTGCTCTGTCAAGTGCGGCTGAGGGCTACATAGAGTTTTGTTTTTATTTTTTTGTTTTTTGGAAAGGAGAGACGTCTTAAAAATAGCTCTTCGGTGTGTATGTGTGCATGCGCCTGTATGTCTGTGTATGTCTGTGTATGGGTGTACATGCACACAGCTGGCTAGTCAGTCCCAGGGGTTTTCCTGGTTTTACCCACCTCTTCTTTTGCCAGCACTGGGATTACAGGAATGTGAGTCCTAGCCTGACTTTTTTTTGTGGGTGCTGGGTATCTGAACTGAGGTCCTCACTCTTGCACAGCAAACATTTTATCCACTTAGCCATCTCCCGAGCCCCAGTGCTTTTGGTCTTAGCTTTTCCAGGCTTGTGGTCCTGAAGGAGACAGGATCCACTGCAGCTACGACAAACTACCTGAGAATAATCAACTTTATAGGAAGAAAGGTTTGTTTTGGATTCCGATCTCAGAGGATACAGTCTGTGGTTAGATTGTCCGTAGGCCATTGCGATGAGACAAGGAGCACGTGGCAGGGCAAAGGTAGCCAGGAAGTAGGACATGAGAAGAGACGAGGAGAGATAAGATGAGATACAAAGACCCACTTCCTCAACTGGGCTTTACCTCCCATAGTTTCCGCCCACCCAATAGTCCATTCAGCTATGAATCCATCAGTTGATTGATTCCTGATGCCACTGAGCTCTCATGATCACTGAACAGTGGGCTTCTGAACACTGTTGCATGGGGGACCACAATGCCTTCAATGCAGGTGATCCTCAGGTAATACTTCCTAACCAAACCATGGCACAGGGGCAGATTCCCCTCCAGCAGAAGGACAGGATGCCATCAAGGCCTTTGATTCATCTTGTAGACAGGGCCGTTCACACCTATCTCCATTGGACGGTCAGCAGCTACACTGGTGGTCCCTAGGCAGGCTTCGCATGGCTGTGCTTTCATACAGCCTCACAAAGGGCCATTGTGTCAAGCGAGCTCTGGGTAGACACCCCATGTTCAGAATGAAGATTGGTACCCTCACCAGTCTGCAACGCCAAGCTCCATACCCAGAACCAGTCCACAAACAGGACCAACACAGTAACTGAAACTTGGTTACTATCTCAGCCACAAATCCAGCCAGTGTGCTCAAATTCCAGACCCCTAAAGCCCAGTTTAGAATGCAAGGCTACGGTTATGGAGCAACCAGCGTTCTGGGTCCAGCAATTTACATCTTCAGATGCATCCTCATTGCAATAGGGTTGTCTTGAGATATTCAGAAGAACAGAGGTCAAGTTCTTTGATGTCCCAGGGGCATTTGGGCTAAGAAGATAAAAGTAAGCTCTTGCTCATAAGAGTGCTTGTGTTAGAATACATCTGTATTGTCTAAAGACAAGGATGAAATCCACCCACGGAAGCTCTTATTTAATGACACTGGGACATACAGAGTTTCTGAGTGTCCATGGTGGCTCTAATTGTAGCTAGGTCAAGAGGCATGGTCCTTAGAGTAACCCTTGGGAAGACAATTCTTTCACAGAAAACAATGAAAGGCAAAGATGTGCTTGCTGCCAATAACATTTAGGACTTGAAATGATTTATAAAAATGTTTGTTTCAATTGATCTTTTCTAAGTATGATATAAGATAAACAAAAAAAAAATCATCGCGTTGACTTTGAGGGTGGGTGGAGAGACCTCATTTTTCTGATAAAGCTGCACGATGGTCCTATATGAAATCCCTTATGGCAGGATTGTAAAGTTTGATTTTCACAGCCGAATCATAAACTGGGTCAATTTTGTGAAAAAAAAATTATGTTAGCTTGTCATCAGTTTTCCCAAGGGTTTCTGTTAATCTTTTGATATTCAAATCATGGGATGTCTATCATGTTATCACTCTTGTCAGTTTCCCCTCTCCCCTTGTTAGCTGTGTCCTGAGGCAGGCTCTGCTTCTCCTTAGTTGGCACATTACATTTTGACCTTCTATTTGCTTTGCACTGTCTCATGTTGACAAGAGCTGGCAATCATACAGAAAGCTGCCAGACAGAGACTCGGGGTGTTACATGGGTGGGGGTGGGGTGGAGGTGGGGGTAGGATAAAGCCTGTGAGCAGAGGCTGCTTTTGCAAGTGGTTGGGTCATTAACACATATATTCATAGTTAGGCAGAGTTCACTTGCCTGTCCATATGCACAGATTTAGATAATGAATTCCCAGATAATGAGGACCCAGAACTAAACCCGGTCTCTTTGAGCAAGATGAAGCACTTGGGGTATAGCGATGATGAATTAGTGCCTCTAACAAGAGGATCAGAAGCATGAGAAAGTTAATGAGAAATAAACATCTCTGGCTTAGCAGAGATGTTTCTTGTCTTGCTGTTGGTGCACATCCTGAGCCATTCTCTTGTTTCACAGGTGTCTTTGGAGGCGGCTGCATCCCATGAAGAGTGGGGCCGACACTTTGGAGTTTGTCAGTGACTGAAAGCAACAAATTCCTGCACTAAACACTGCTGAGGGAGTGACTGGGGTGGGTTGTGAAGGATGCTCATGAAGCTGGGTAGAGAAGGGAGGATTCTATAAAAAGGCAGCTTTTAATGACAAAAGGGATCTGTGCCTGGGATGGTAGATCTGAGGGAAGTGTCTTCCATGCAGAAGGGAGAAGGGCCACAGAAGGTCTGTGACCTCAGATGGGGAATTTAGTGACAAAGGACGGCCTTTCGCTGCCACTTGTCTCCGGCGGGCAGTAAAACAGTTTGCTTTATTTTTAAGGAGCCTGGCAGTAAAACAGTTTGCTTTATTTTTAAGGAGCCTGGCATTAAGTTCTTGGCGCAATCAGTCAATTGGGTGGGTTTAGAAGGTTTGTGGTACAATGTTTCCTCTTGCCCTTAATTAGGAGGACAATTGAATAAAGAACAAAATAACTAGCTTACCTCAGAGCCCAGGATCCCATCGTCCCTAGGCACAAGGCCAAGAGGCCAGCCCTCCCTGAGTCCAGGTCTGGGCCAGGGTCCAGATTCACCCTGGACCTGTGCATCCTGCCACCCAGCACAGTACCCATGATTCCATGGGCTCCATGGTTTGTGTAACCAATGAGACAGCGGAATTGTTCAATGGTCTGGTGTGTGGAGAAAGAATGAAAACTGGAAGTTATTTGACTGTTGACATTTACAAGAAACAAAATAAAAGTCACAGGGGAAATCTGGTGCCTGTTGGTCCTGCACATCTACTGGTTTTGTATTGTTACTCAAAGGCTTGAACCCCAGTGGGGTTGCGGTGCTTACACAACCACTGACTGCTTAGAGTCCCAGTATTTGTCACCCTGTCCCCGTAGGCACTGGAAGTGCACAGAACTCGTTCCCTCTGTAGCCCACAGAGGCAAGGGCTCTGGAGCAAGGGGTTGAGAGAAGTCAAGAGTCATGGATGTGGCTCCTTTATCTTGGCTTCTTGCACACAGGCCCAGATCTCTTCCAGTGGGGCAACACCAGAGCCATTTGTGTGAGATTCACCTGGAATGTTGCTTAAAATGTGAAATGTGTCCTTGGGCCTCCCTTGGCTAAGGTCTCTAAGAACCTCTGCTTTGCAGCAGCTCCCTGTAGGGTCCTGCTGAGTAGCAGAGTCTAAGAACCAGGCTCCGACCCCAAGAAGGTGCTTTTTAATAGCCAAGTGGCCTCCCTGGCATGTCACCATATCTGCAAAGAACTGTGCCTCAAGTATCTGAGAGGCTGACTAGAAGATGCACAAGGTAGATATGTTAGTTACTTGTTGCTGTGACAGAATTCCTCAGAAGAAGTGATTTAAAATGGGAAGGCACACTGTCCACCATGACAAAAAGGCATGGAGGCATGTGTGGGTGGTCAGTCACACCAACATCCCGAAAGCAGAGCGAACAGAGAGCGGCCAAGATACGAAACCTCAAAGCACATCTCTCAGTGACCCACTTCCTCCAGCAGGAGGCACCACCTCCTGAAAGTTTCATAGCATTCTCAAAGAGGGCTACCATCCTAGGACCAAGTGCTCATACACACAAGCCTATGGGGGGCATCTCACATGTGAACTATAGTGAACTATATACAATGTGCTTGGGGGGGGGGGCGTTGGTGGGAAGAGAGAGGCTCTTTTGGAAGGTTTGAGGCAGAGGCCGTTCAAGACTAGTGCTGTGTGTGGTTCAAATGTGTCCCCCCCTTGTTTGTTCACACAGTGGAAGCCTAAGCCCCAGTTCAAGTGTGGAGAAATGAGACCTTAAGAGGCGACTGAGGTCTAAAGACTCTGTCCTCAGGAGTGGATTGCTGTTGTTGTCATGGCCTTTGTATGTGTCTGCACGTATATACACTCATGCATGCACACACGCATACTGCCACCTGACTTTCGTCATGAGAAGGAGGTCCTCAGCAGAGGTGGCTCCTTGACCCTGGACTTCCTAGCCCCTAGCTGTAAGAACTAGATAACCTTTCTTTATAAATTACGGAGCCTCAGGATCTCTTCCAGCAGCACCAAACAAGGTAAGACGACCCAAACCTTCCAACAATGAAATAGCACAGTCAGGGAGAATCCTGAGCACTGAACCCCTGTTGCTAACTTGTCTGGCCTGTGAGGCTCAGTCTTTATTACTCACTGTTTGGTCAGCAAGCTCCTCCTGCCCCTGTCTGTCCAGGGCTGGGGTTACAGGTTCTCTGTCGTGCCCTGCTTGCTATAGGAGTACTGGGGATTTGAACCCGTGTCCTCACACTTGCCAAGCAGGCACTTTACTGACTGAGCCATTCCTTCTGTTCCCCCGCCTTCTTTCCACCTTTTATAAGTAGCACACATATGGCCCAAAGACAATATGGCATGTGGAGGCTTGGAGTTCAAAATAGTATTTTTAAACCCCAATTTGACACTTTCTTCATTAAAGAAAAAAAAAATCCAGAAGAATCTTTTAAGTGCTGTTTCTTAGTTCCTGAGTGATGTGCGCTTGGATTGCCACCCCTGCAAGTTCTATAAACATGCGCAGAATAAATCCCCAAACTGGAGCCCGTGTTTAGCTGTGTATAAAGAGTCACACTATTTTAATTTTATTTTATTTTATATTTTGTGCCATTCTAGTCATGCTAAACTGAGAAAAGGAACAGAGGCTCCTGGATTAATCTCCAGCTACCCTGGGCTGCTCATTTCAACCTTCACTGGTCAGCTCTGTCCAGTACTAACAGGCTGGCTCGCCAGCGCATCCATTGGGGCCCTGACATTTACGTGGCATCTTTTACTCTCTTCTATTCATTAAGCATGGGTGGTTGCCACAGCAACCATTAACTGCACCTGACATCCAGGAATAGTTCTGGCATTTTAAGCAAACACCACACTGGGGTTTCATTCAGTGATGTAAAGACCTGATTGCCTTCCCTCTGACCTACGTGGACACCCCAGGGCTTTCCCAGGGGTCTGGACTCAGAGTCTGAGGCAGGATAAAGAAGACGAGATCTCCCCTCCAGAATCCTGGTTTCCTTCCCAATTGACCCCAGACTACCTCTTTGTTTTCTATTTTTTAGACAGGGTCATGAAATATATCCGAGACTGTCTTCAAAAGTCACAATCCTCCTGCCTCAGCTTCATGAGTGCTGGGATCATAGGTGTGCACCACTATGAGCCAGTGTGTGTGTGTGTGTGTGTGTGTGTGTGTGTGTGTATGTATGTTTGTGTAAGTGTCGAGGCCAGAGGTCAACATCAGGTATCTTCTTCAATAATTCTCTACCTTATATTTTGGGGGACAGAGTCTCTCACTGAGCTTGGAACACACTGATCCAGCTAGGCTGGCTGACCAGCGAGGTCCAAGCTTCCTCCTGTTTCTGTCTCCTCAAAGTAGGGACAGCAAGTACATACAGGCTTGTCTGGCTTCCTATGTTGCTGCTGGGGAAATGAGCTCAGGTCCTCACTCTTGTGTGGCGAGTGCTCTGCCAACTAAACCATCTCCTCAGCTGCCTCCCACGAGTGTTTCTTAGTATTGAGGAGAGGTGCTAAAGGACTATACTGAGTGGACTCTGTGTCAACGACAAGGCGTGGACAAGGGTGGAGGGGACCTCCAGAGTTATCAGATATACATATTTTTTACATATATTTTAAAAATGTAGGCACTGTGATGACCCTATGGTATCCACGTGTGCACATGTCTGTGTGCTAATGAACACATATCTATGGCTTCTAGGCCTTTGCATATCTCTACCCAGGCCGCCGTCTCTTGGCTCTTCATGCAGCACTGAAGCGCTGGTCTTCCTTAAGTGTGTCTAGTGACTTCCTCTCCAAAGCTTGCCATCACATGTGAGAACGCTAACCACTTGTCTTTCCTGCCTTGTATGCTATAACTTCATCACTAGCTTGAGCGCACCTTGGTGCAGAGTGGCAACCTCATGCATGCCTGTCTATCATGTGCATGGACCAGAGGGAATTTTAGACCGGATGACTCTTTGTTGGGTAATAGAAGGATCCCTAGCCTGGCTTATAAGGGCATCTGTGATCTGGTGCCCCCAAGGTTTCCAGACCCTTCTTACCAGTGCTGCAGCCTTCGCTCCTCTCATGTGTCCAGAGCCCTTATACACATAGTCTGCCTGCAGTGTCCCTCCCCGCATGTCCCAAATTCAATTAATTTCTACTTGTACTAAGTAAGACCTTGCCATCATATCCTTGGGCTGATGGTGTTTGATTATTTGTTCCCACAGCGCCCTATGCTTTTCTTTCAGGGGCATATTATAAATAATTAATTAGGGTTTCATTATGTCTGTTGATTCCACTTAGCGTACATTTCAAAAGAACATCTCTATCTTGCTCACTGCCCTCCTCCTGGCATGGTATGCAGTAGGCTGTTATATAACAAGTGAACACTAGTGGATGCGTCAGTATTGAGTATTTCTTACAAGTCTATGTTTTTAAGCTTTTCTTCTCTGCTTAGGACTCTTGTTCTACCTACAAGTCTCTCTGAGCCTGGTTTCCAAGCTCACCTTCTTGCCACTTCCCTCTCTCTGGGCTATAGATTTTTTTTTTGTTTGGTAGCGTTCAAGCCCTGCTCACTCCCTAGACTTTATCTTGCCCAGGGAGGAGAATGGTCAAATTCCCAGCATGCCCGCCACCATCCCACTCAGCTGCCAGTGTTGCCACTGGCTGCCATGGGCTCTTGGGATGTGAGCAACCTGCCTCTCCTTCTGGATGGGCTGTATGCTGGAGCTTGCAGTTAAAGGTCATCAGCAGTGGTGGAGAGAACAGGGAACGTATCTCTGTGATCATCAGTGGCCTGAGGCTATTATCAATGAAATCTGCTTTACCTGCCCAAAGACTTCACTCTCTCCTTCACTGTGAGAAACCCTGGCCTCTCCTCTCTCTCTCTCTCTCTCTCTCTCTCTCTCTCTCTCTCTCTCTCTCTGTGTGTGTGTGTGTGTGTGACCCCGCTATCACTTTAGGTGTTATAAGGTGCCTGTGATCTTATGGGGACAAGGGTACTAGTGTCTTTCTGACAGATTTAATTTTTTTTTCATTTGACTCTTTGAGAAGAGAATAAAAGACAGACAGAAAACATGTGTGAAGGGGGCTGGATACATGATAGGTGCTAAATAAAAGCCTGTTTTCTTTTTCCCTGTGCTTTTCCTGGGAAAGGAGACCCTTCCGTTCATGTATCAACATTTGTCTCCTTAACAGACGCTATCAAGTTGAAGAACTTGTTTCTGAGATGCCCCTTATTATCCAATGCTTTACATAAACAAAAGGTCAGTGTGACCTGGGACGCCATCCAGGACCTGTCACTCAGTGGCTGCACATACTTGTAAGGCTTCCTACACCTCTTTCAACATTTAATATACTCTGCCTAACATGAACAAAGCACTACTATTAAAGGAGGTGTGCAAGACTGAAGACTGAGGAGGCATCTCATAGCACCCTCAGCAGGGAAGGGGTAGACTCGCCAAAGCACATCAGTTCTATGAACCATCAGCTATCGATCACAGGCAACAATAAAGTTTTGACTATACAAATGAGCAGGAAAAATTCTTACATTAACTTTGTCACAGCTCTAGGGAGCTGGAGAGATGGGTTACAGGTTAAGAGCACTGTCTGCTCTTTCAAAGGAATCAAGTTGCTGGCTAACAACTGCATGTAACTCCAGTTCCAGGGGGATCCTATGTCCTCTTCTGGTCTCCCCAGGCACCAGGCATGCATGTGGTACACAGGCACATGCAGGTAAAACAGTGGTACAGGTTAAATGAAAAGAAAAATAAATAGCCATGGCTCTATATGGAAGTTCCATACAGAGTTCCCCGCTGTTAGCCAAAAAAAAAAAAAAAAAAAAAGTTGTGAATACTGCAGTTTATGGAAATGGTAGTCTCAGGAACTGAGACGTGTGCTACCCTACCTGGGTAATCGTAAAAGGGCCATGCTATAGTGGATACTCATTGAGGGTATGTTGACTTAGACGTACATATGTCTCAGAGTACATAGGAAGATGTTGAGTGCATCCTTTCCACTGGTACTTACCTCTGTTGGTTGTGGAGAATGGCAGAATGGCAGAATGGTGGGGATTATACTTTTTTACATGATATTTTTTTAAAAAGTGAGCCATAGATATTACTTTTGAAGATGCACTTTACTATATATATATATATATATATATATATATATATATATATATATATATTTCAAATTTAAAACTCTTCAAAAGCCAGAGATAATGTATAAGAAAATGTTCAGCTGGCCATGGTGGGGCACACCTATAATTCCAGCACTTGGGAGGCAGAGGCAGGTGGATCTCTGTGAGTTCTAGAACAGCCTGGTCTACACAGTGAGACAAAAGCCTTGCTGAGAACTGTCTGGTACAGGGTTTATATATTTAATAAAATCCAATTACAAGGAAGAAAAAGGCCATAGAGAGCCTACTGCTAGGTAATGAAGGAGAAGACAAGAAGACCAAAGACAACACATTGTGAAGAAATTCCTGCCTTGTACTAGGGTGACCAGGACATACTGAGGTACAAATGGCATCGCAATGTATTTCTTGGGCTCTGGCTGGACAGTAGCTCCTGGTGCCACCAGAAACAGTGTTATTTCTGCCTGACCTTGTGTTGCTAATGTGAGAATATCCAAGCAGAGTGTGGGTCCTCAACAGGCCTTGGGTGGAATGGGGGTGTGAGATGTGAGATTCTGGCCACCTCCATATTCCTTTTCCATCTACCTGGCTTCTGTAAGCTCCGGGGTGGTATCAGCTGTGAAACTTGACACGTATAGTGGCTAACTGTCAAGTGGATGGAATTTAGAATTATCACAATACAAACTCCTAGGCATGGCTGTAAAGGGGCTATCTAGATTAGGCTAATGATGTGGGATGACTCACCTAGTTTGGCCGGCTTCATTTCAAGGATGGGAGTCCCAGGTAGAATAAAAAGAAGAGCCAAACAACAGTCTTCATTTTTCCTGACTTTGAGTGCAGTGTGGCCAACTGCCTCAAGCTCCTGAGTCATGACCTCCCACCACAATGGGCTGTTCCTATTTTAAAACTGTGAGCCAATGCAACCCCTTCTCTTACACGTTGCTTTTGTCATAGCAAGAGAGAAAGGAACAAATATGACAGGCGACTTAGCCATTGGAGACACCATTTTCTACATCTGGAAAATGGGTATTTCACTAGGTCTTAACTCTTTGGGTCATTGTTAGTAACTGATACAGATCAACTAGGTAACACATATATGTAGTTCGGTGATGTTAGCATTCAGTAGTGTATTAATATCTGTGTTATCCACCAACCAAGGACCATGCATACAGTGGACTTCACCCACTACATATATGTAGCTGATGGGCAGCTTAGTCTTCATATGGGTCTTCTAGTAAAGGAAGTGGAGCTGTCTTTGGCAAGGACTTTCTTGCATGTTTTCAATCACTTCCTCCTTGCGGGGCTGCCTTGCCAAGCCACTGTGGTAAAGGATATGCTCGGTCCTAATGAGACTTGACTGACTAGGATGAGATGGGGGTGCACTCGCTTTTTCTGAGGGTTAGGGTTGAGGGGATATGGGGAAGGAGGAGGGAGGGTGGGGGACCAAGAGGAGAGAAGGGAGGGGATACTGTTGGAATGTAAAGTGAATAAATTAATTTAAAAATCCATGTCATGGGGCTGGAGGGATGGCTCAGTGGTTAAGAGCACTGCCTGCTCTTCCAAAGGACCCAGGTTCAATTCCCAGCACCCACATGGCAGCTCACAACTGTCTGTAACTCCAAGCTCCGACACCCTCACACCAATGCACATAAATTAAAATTAAATAAAATATATTTTTAAAAAAATCCATGTCATCCTTAAGATCCAGAATCCTTTACCCACAATTCTGAGACACATGCTCGTTCCTTGGAGCGTATTTTGTCAGCAGAATCAGACCTGAGCTGATGCGATCAACTCTTCTTTGTCCTTACTCATCTCTCTTTTGAGTATAAGTTTTATGGGTCTTATAGTCCGTATAATCCACTTTAGGGATCATATAGTCTTGGAACACAGGTATCTAAGTGTAGAGTTTTGTCTCACAGGACACCCAGTACTCTGTCGTAGACAGTCCCCCAATCTTCCTAAAATGTTCAGGAACATTTGCCTTCCTGAAAGCTATCCAGGTTGGGGACTGAGGAGCAAGACATTTGATGTCTATGACAGTCACCCTTCCATGTCCCAATTCCTTTCTCTGTGTATTTATGACATACATTTTTTTTAGCGTTTATCCCCCATTTCTCTTTAAGTCAACTCAGTTTCTTTTTTAACTTAAATTTATTTCCAATGGAAACTTTATACTCAACTGTAAATGAAAAGCTGGTACCTCTGGCCATAAATAGAAGTCTATTATAAAAATAAACACAATAAAACCAAAACCATATTATGAAATTCCTGCCCAATTCCGTGAATTGAAAAGGAAATATCTTGCTTGCCACATGATGAGATGTTATTTAATGGCAGGCTGTGAGTCTGTGTGTGAGCTATGGTGTGTGCTGCTGCAGCTAGGCAGTTGGGTGACTTGCCTGGTGGAAGGAAGGTGCTGGTTAACTTTCAAATATCATCCATCTCTGGTTCAGGGCAGTGGATTTCCGTGCATCAGATGGCTTTCTCCATGTGGTTGAGGCAGATGGCCTATGTCCAAAGTCACCTCAACTTCTTTAGTCCTTGGTCCTCCCCATCCTTCTCATCCCCTTCTCCTCCTCACAATAAAGAATCTCCTTCTGGGCTATAAAATCCTTGGGCCAGTGTTTCTGGGAGACTTGGCCTTCAGGATGCCATAATGTAACTAGGAGCCAAGAGTCTGGCTGTTGGTGTTGCCAGGGAGAAGGACCACAGAGTACTGTGGTCTGGGTACTGGGCAGGAAGGAGGGCAACAGAGGCTGGGTACTTAGCTGATATTGGTTCATTTGTTTATTAAAGACACAGCTAAATATTAACAGTGCGTGCTTGCCACATGCTAAGTACCACAGTGGCTCTAGGGATATAGAGGGCATTAGAGAGTGGACAGCACTGTCCCTGAATGGGACCAGTCCTAAGCCAACAAAGGGTCCAGACAGCCAGTGACAACAGGGAAGGATCTCAGAAAAGGGACTCTGAGCTGAGGCCAGATACTGACATGAGCAGCCACACTAAGGACAAGAGAGAAAGCATCTGGCAGGGAGCCAGAGGCAAGAGTTCCACCTTTATGAGCCCCTGTATGGGGTGGCATTTCTCAAGCTTCTGTGAGGCAGAGTCCCTGGGAGGGTTTGTCCAGACACAACTTCCTAGGATGCACCTTTAAGATGGAATTTAGCAGGTCTGAGGTTTGGCTGGAGGTTCTGTATTTCTAAGAAGCCATGATGCAGCCAGGACTCCTTCAACAGAAGCAAATCAGATAGGTCCATCTGACCTTTCAGACTTCCAAACTGTGAGCTAAGTCTAACCTTTCTTGATTTATAAAGAAACCAACCTGAGGTATTTTGTTATAGCCACAGAAAATGGACAAGCATGAAAATCTGTCTACACACACACACACACACACAGACACACACAGACACATACACAGACATAGACACATACACACCATTATTCAGGCAGAGGGCGTATTTCTGTTTCTTTAGACTTCACACCTGTCAACAGGGTGCCGCTATCTCTGGTGTGAATATACCAGAAGAGAGCTATGACCTGCAGCACGGAGGAGCCTCAGTTTTTCCAGAGACATGGATTTGGGGTGCAGGTAGTAGTTGTTCAGGCCCAAGTCCCACTGGTCATTTATGGACATGAGTTCCTCCATATTCTCCCTCTGATCCCTGGAGCAGACAAAGGACACCTCCATGGCCTCCTACCCAGCTCAGCTCCCATCATCCAATTCCTCTATGGCACATGGATGTTTCATGACTGCCATGGACCGTCTCAGTTGGGTATAGGTCCTTGGGAATGAGAGTTCTAGAAGCGTCGGTGGACAAACATAGGAGACGTGACACTCAGATTCAAATACTACCCCTGGGTTTGTCTGTGTTTGTCACTTTGCCTGTCTTTGTCCACTGATGCTTTGAGAACTCCCATTCCCAAGGACCTATACCAGACTGAGACGGCCCATGGCACATGACCTCGGAGACAGGGGCCTAATAGGGAAACTTGGTGGCTCAGGAATCACCCCCAGTCAAACTCATTCTTCTTTATCCATGTAATCTGCTTTTAATTTCTCAGCATCCTGAAGCCTTAATTTTCTCATCTGAAAGACTAGATGGCCCAGCTGAGCTAAGGGAAACATCTGAGACAGACCATGCGGGCAGTGAGGGAGTGATGGCTGTTTGCAGCCTGGCGGTTCACATATGGAACTCCTCTGTGCGTAGGACTTCCCTAGGTCCATCCGGCTGGAGGCTGGCATCATCATGCCAACATTCAAGGTACCACTCTAGACAGTTCTGCTGCTACGCAATCCCCTATACATTGTCTTCCTTTGTATTTCCCTGGTGAAGGCAAAGGAGCTCACACAAATGAAACTACCTAAGGTGGCCCAGCCGGGCAGCTCTGCTGGAATCTGGACCAAGTTTGAAATGTGCTCTGCATCTGGAATTTGAGTTGTCCATCTCCCTCTGCTCCACATGATGCACAGTGTCAGAGCCTTGCTGGATGCCAGGCAAGGGAATGGAGCTGTGTCATTTGCTCCCAGGAGTTGAGAGCTGATGAGGTACAGTCTCCATCATGGGTGCATATGGCTGGGGAGAGGACCTAGGCTTTGGGAGGTGGTGTGGAGTTCCCATGCAGTTTCTTAGAGAGAAGGTTGGGAAAGCAGCCAGAGAACAGAGATGACACAGATGGATTGATTAGGAGATGCCTCAGTGAACAGCGTGCGTCCCACACCAAGCCAGCTCTCTGGGGGACACAGAAGCAGAGCACGACCTTCCCCCAGGAGCTGTATCTCATCGGGGACTGAGATCACTGATTCCAAAGAGGAAATCCCACTTTTGAGCAGACAGAGAGTGGGCTGAGAGCTAGGATTTGGGGCTGGGGCTGAGGAGGAAAGGCTGAGTCTGGGCAGTTTCAAGGGTGGACATAGCCTAGGCTGGTAGGGAATGTTCCGGCTGGGGACTGGTAGAGGAGGTGAGACATCAAGACTGGGCCTGCTCTCGATGTGCTATGAATGTATGAGGCTCAGAGGCTCTTGAGATCCTCCAAGTGGGGGTGACATTGAGGTTACTGCTACAGCATGGCTCCCAGGGCAAGTTGTGCCCACCCTCTGATGCTCAGTTTCTTCTTCAGCAAGACAGAGATGATAGTATAATTCCCCAGGCTTTCTGTAAGATCAGAGGAGAGCACGGCATAGCTCACATGTGGGCTGCCACAGCCCTCACGGCATAGAGAAATATGTCCCTGGCTCCCACTGACTCCCCAGGAAACATGAGGCGGCATTATTCTGAAATCTGGCAAAATTCAGCAAGGGATCTCCCCTTCCCCTCCCCCCAGGCATTGTCCACTCTCCCTCATCCTCATGGCTTCCAGGACACCCATGCAGTCAGGCAAAGGGAAAGTGGGAAGGAGGGTCTGTGAACTCAGAGGATGTCTGTGACCAAATTGCCCAGTATGTAGTCTGTGCGAGGTACATTAAGGTGGTGGTGAGGACGGTGGGCGTAGTGAGCAACCGGAAGGAGTGAGGTGATGCGCTGCTCTGGGTGGAGCCCTGTGTGCTGAGCTCTGGAAAGTCCAGCATGCCTTCCTTGGGTTTGGAGTGTATCTCTTCTCCCAAAATAAAACATCTGGAGAAGGTGCTGCTGTGAAGGCGGGTGTGGTGGCACACACCTGTAATCTCAGCACTCAGGAGTTGGAGGTAGGCAGATCTCTGTGAGTTTGAGGCCAGCCTGGTCTACAAAGCAAGTCCAGGACAGTCAAGGCTACACAGAGAAACCCTGTTTTGAAAACAAACACCAAACCAAAAATAAAAAAGATGCTGCTGTCATGTGTGGGATGTTCCGCACAGGCCTGTGTGTTTAAACATTTGTTCCCCAGCTGGTAGTGCCGCTTAGAAAGATGGTAGAGATGGCAGACCCTTTCGGGTAGGAAGTACAGCTAGCAGAAGTGGATTCCTGGTGGTGGAGGTGGGGGCGACTTTAACCAACCCATCAGCTTCCGGTCCTTTCTTAGCTTCCTGGTCAGCTGCCATTACGTGACCTGTGACCTGTGACCTGTGACCTGTGACCTGTGACCTGTGAGCTGTTGCTTCAGATTCTCACTGACAGTTACTGGGCTGCTCAGCAGCCATGATGGATTCAAATCTCCTGAAACCCTGAGCTAAAGTAAATATTTTCCACCTTACATTGTTTCTGTCTGGTCACAGCAAAGAGAAATGTAACTAACGGATGTGGGTGGGGGTGGGGGTGGGGCAAGTGTGGTAGTGTGATGCCTACTCTTGGTTGTCAACTTGACTACATTTGGAATTACCTAAAACCCAAGCACCTGGGCATACCTGTGAGGGATTTTTTTTCTCAATTAAATCATTTGAAGTAGGAAGACCTGCTTCTAATGTGGATCTTTGAGGTGGGAAGATCCACCTTTTCTCTGGACCACACCTTCTGCTGGCAGCCTCTAGAAAGCACGTGGAAGAAGGAAACTTTCTCTTCTTGCTCTGACTCTCACCAGCAAGTTCATTCCTTCACTGACATTAGATCCTACTTCTCCGGGATTCTGGCGTACACTGAAGACCAGCAGAGACAGCCAGCTTCATGGAATAAACTACACGCTACTGAATTCCTGGACCTTCTGTTGGTAGGCAGCCATTACTGGACTAGCTGGACCACAGCCTATAAACCATTCCAATAACACATGCATGCACGCACGCACGCACGCACGCACGCACACATGCAAACGTACACAACCCCCAGTTTCAAGAGCTTCCCCTGGAGCCTGGACTCTAGGGTCGGAGGCAGGAGCATTGTACCCAGGATCCCCAGCTCCTATGTTCCATCCTTTGAGTGTGTGCCTACCTAGGTTTATGAAGATGAGAGAGAATGGGTGAGGAAGGGAGGAGGAAGGGAGAAAGGAAAGGAGGAGGAGAGAGGAGGAAGAGGAGGAGGAGGAGGAGGAGGAGGAGGAGGAGGAGGAGGCGACAGCGGCAAGAGCCTTTGGAGGATTTTGCCAGGTTTCGGAATTAAGCTGCCACACGTCTGCAGGGGAGTTGGAGGGAACACAGGGACATATATATTTATACTGCGAGGGCTGTGGCTTTCCTTCCCACAGCATTTTGATGGCTAATAAATCCAAGAGGACAAGAATTAGTCTTTTGCTCAGATATGCCAGGGACTGAGGAAGAGGCACTCTTCTAGAATCATGGCTTTTCTGCTTCTCTCTCCTGGTGCCCTGGCTCACAGGGTCAAGGCTGATCACAGCCCTCATTCTGCAGGCTTGGAGCTTCGTGCTCCACTCACAGAAAGCCAGTGGGTGGCCTGGAGACACAGGAACTTATTTCCTAGGTCCCATAGACTCACTACATGAACTGGCCCTTTTGCCTCTTTGCACCCCTCACCACCCTTGCCATTTTCCCACCTCCCTGCCCTCTCTCCTTTCTTTCCCCTGACCCCTAACACACACTCTCCCTTACCCTCCCCTACTGTGCTTTTTCCAATAAACCTGCATTTATATATTACAGCTTTGTCGCCATTCCGGTAGAGGGCGGGGCATGCCAGCCACGCCCTGCAGCAGGACCTAACACACCACACTAGAACCAGAGTGGTACATAAAGGACTTGTTCACTTCATTTAATGCTCTTTCTACCTTGGAATTGCTACTTTTTTTTGAACAAGGCATTTATTATTTTCATGTTGTGCTGGACCCCATACAATACAAGCATTGACTCCAAAGTCCCATCAGATCCCCAAATTTGTACAGGCCAAGTTCCTTATATAAAAATGGCTAGAATCTGCACTTAACCTACACTATTCTCCTGTTTATTTTATATTTTAATTTTTCCATTTTAAATACGTGTGTTGCACATGTGTACGCATGCTTACATGTGCATGAGCACACAGATTTGCGAGATGCGCACATGTATGATGTCAGGAATTATGCTGGTTTTTGCTGCTGTTGCTGTTAACTTGACACAAACCAAAGTCATTTTGGTAGGTGGAGCTTCAGTTGAGGGATTGCCATGGTTAAACTGGCCCATAGGCAAGTCTAAGGAGGGGCCTTCGGCAGGTGGTCCTGGATGGCATAAAAAAGCAAACTGAGCAAGTCCAGTGAGCAAGCCAGTAAGCAGCAGTCACCTGACTTGTATCTGCCTAGAGCTCCTGCCCTGGATTCTCTCCATGATGGGCTCTAATCTGTAAGATATAATTGACACGTTCCTCCCCAGGTTGCTTTTGGTCATGGTGTTTGTCACAGCAACAGAAAGCAAAATAGAACATGAATTATCCACTCTGTCTGTCTATCTATCTATCTATCTATCTATCTATCTATCTATCTATCTATCTATCTATCTAGATCAAACCAGCCTTGCACTCACAGAAGTCGGCCTGCCTCTGCCTCCTGAGTGCTCAGATCTCAGTTGCAGTCTCCTCCTCAACCACCACCACCCACCACCATATTCTTTCAAAGAAGTAACAAAACAACAGCTCTTTTAATCAAACCCAGAGCTCACCCATCTACCTACTGTCACGAGCTAGTTTGTCTGGGGACTCCCTGTTTCCACTTTTCTGAGGCTGGAATTACAGTCAGTGTACCATGCCCACCCAGCATGGGTCTCGGGGATCAGAACTCTGGGCTTCAAGCTTGTGTGATGAGTGCTTTAGCAGAGGAGCCATCTCTCCAGCCCCTCGCATGTTCTAAAGTGCTCTATATACCGTATAGCTCCTAGCACACTAGCAAACGACAGCTCTACGGCACTGCTCGGGCAGAGCAGAGGAGCTTTCCCCAGATGGGTTTGCAGATCCAGCACCCAGGCCTGTGTAGGAAGACAGCATACCGGCAAATAGTGAGCTGGAGGAAGGAAGGAAAGTGTAAGGAGTTGATAGTGACATTTGAGCAAAGCTCTTTAGAAGCCAGGGCTCTAGGCAGGAGGAGCAGCAAATACAGAGGTCCTGATGTGGGTGCCGACTCAGTATGCTGGCGTCATTGCTGGACCAGGGCATCAGGAGCAGCACCAGGGGATGTCTCCTCTGCCCAGGTTTTTCTGTATATTGATGCCAAACTATGTAGAAAAATATTGAAGTGTAAAACATAAAAGGGATTTGTGGATTTAGCTTACTGTAGGGATTGTGAGCTCCCCACTGGGGCTAGAGTACCTGAGTTCAAGTCCCACTGTTACCATTTCAAGCTGTGTGACCCAGGGTAAGGTGCTTTACCCTTCTGGAGGGGGGGTGTATAATAGTATTATCACAGAGGGCTCATCATGAAACACAAAAGAAAAACTTTCATAACAATGAATAGTCTAAGAAGTATGTTTTAGGAAACAGCATTTTTCTTACATTTATTTTAGGAAACAGCATTTTTTTGGTGGGAGTGGGAGGCTAATGCCTTCACCACGGTGTGTGTGTGTGTGTGTGTGTGTGTGTGTGTGTGTGTGTGTGTGTAGCTGTCAGAGGACAGCCTGTGGGAGTCAATTCTCTTATCTTTACTGGGTTCTGGGGACTAAATGCAGAGCCTCAGGCTTGTAGGCAGGTGTCTCTTAACTGCTGAGTACCTTCACTTCTGTTACTTGTTAAAAACAAAGCTCTCACACTCCAAGGCCTGGTCAGTGCTTATTAGACAGCAGACATGCCTTCAATTAATTCTCACAGCAACATCATAGGATGCCCATTGCCACCCACTGTTTTCTTTTTACAGTTGAGAAACGGCAACAGAGAGGGCAAGACACTTATCCAAAGGAAACACAGCTGCCAAGTGGCAGGGCTAGGCTTAGAACCACAGGAGTCTGGCTTCAGGAAAAGAACATGGTTGTCATTCTTGGCCAGAGAGATGGTGCATAGCTCAAAGAGCAGCAAGTGAGGCTGGAAAAGGCGTGGCACGTTGGAGTGGAGATGGCTAGTGAGCTAGTCTCACAGTCGGGTCTGTGGCAGACCCATGAGACTTGGTAGGAGCCGTATTTCCTCACTGCCTGCTTTGATTGATCCCAGAAGCAAAGCTTTGGCCCCCATCCTTCCTGACAACACTGCTTTACTCTCTAGCATATTTCCATCCACCATGAGCAGTCACAAGTAGAGGCAAGTATAGCATAATTGATGTCATAGAGAGCTCGATGTGTGCAGTGCAGACCTGGCTTGGCCCGGCACTGTCTCCCCTTGCCTTCCCTGTTCCCACCTCACTTCCTGGAGGAGGGAGGAGCTAGGGGAAGGGGGGTCACCTGAACCAAACGTACATATTCTTCTTTTGACCATTCCCTCAACATTGTGTTTACACAGTTTCATTATTATAAATTCAACAAAAGTTCAGAAAGCACTTGGATCTGGCCTGGCATGATTTAATGCCATTGTACATATACTGACTCACACTAGCCCCTTGGGGTGTAAACCTGCTCCTCACAGTGCAGATGGGGGATCACGGATGGGGATCTGTCTTTGCTCCTAACTTTTGTTAGATGTGAAACTGTGGCCAGAGTAGGCAGGTCCTGTGTTGAAGCTGGCTTACTGCTTCCCCTGCAAGAGAAAGAACCCCTCGAGAAGCCCCTTACCTTGTCCCTAGGAAGCCATGCCTTTTGGGATTCCTAGTTTTGCTCCCTGCAAGGTCAGGATTGTGTCCTGGAAGAATGTTCCATTACCATGTACCCTCCATTGTCCTCAGAGGAGTCTCATCACTGGGTGTATGCAGGTGTGCTGATGCTCAGGGCAGGATGTGGGGCCTTGGGAAGCCTTCTGCATTTTGAATGCTCCTCATGGGCAGGCAAGTGTGTAGTACAGGCACTCTGGAGCCGGTACCCAAGTTCAAGTCCCAGTGCCATCATCTGCTAGCTGGGTGACATTGACTGAGTTATTTCTCTGTGCCTTACTTTTCCCCGCCGGCACAACGGGGATAAGAAAAGTGCCTATCTCAGAGGGCTTAGTGAGAATTAGAGAGAGTAATATAGGTCAAGCGATGAGCATACAGAGAAGGCACTATCTAGATAATAGCTATTTTCATTGCTGGGTCTTCCGCCACTCAGAAATGTTGGCTTCTCCTTTTCCCCTTTCTTCCTCTTTTTCCTCCTTCCCCCTTTCCATTTCTTCCCCCTTTCTTACCCTCCCTTTCCTCTTTTCCCCTCTCCTTTTTTTTAAAATGGAAACTTCCACTCCCCCCTCCCCGAGACAGGGTTTCTCTGTGTAATAGCCCTGCTGTCCTGGACTCACTTTGTAGACTAGGCTGGCCTATGAATTCACAGCGACCCTCCTGCCTCTGCCTCCCGAGTGTTGGGATTAAAGGTGTGTGCCACCATGCCTGGCATAAACTTCCACGTTTGAGACAGGGTCTTAATTATGTAGGCAACTGGCCTTGAACTCACATTCTTCCTGCCTTAGAGTCCTGAGCTCTGGTCCGTGCCTTCTCTCCCCTGGGTGGATCCTGTCCTCCTTCATTGTCGCCCCGCCTCGATCCCCCATCATGCTGATTCTTTTCCCTGGTAACATTTGCCCATGACTTTTACTTCACCCGACTCCCCGACTTACGCTGTCTGGTGGCTGCTTGTCATGTTTAAAATCACATCTGATATCCTTGCCACAAGTCCCCATGTCCTTTCTGCTTTGACCCATCTACTCTATCCCTTTGGTGGTTGTACCCCGTGCCCCAGCCACGCCAGCATAACCACGCCAAGCTCTTCGTTGCTCCAGATCCAGGGCACTTGCCGCTCCCTTTGCTCAGAACGTAGCTCTTCTATATCTCACATGGTTTTGTCTTTTCACTCAGGTCTCAACTCAAATGCCACCTCCCCAGAGAGCCCCTCCCTGATGCCCCATGGCAGAACATGATCTGATGTACGCTTTAAGGAGACCATTCTTATGTCCTGTGGATAAATCATTTCCCACACAGCATGCTCTTACACTGTTTCTACCAAGTCCCACCAGGCGTCAGGCACCCCTGCAGGAGCCTACGTGAGCTGTAATTCATCTACTCATGCAACAGGCATTGTTCTGGGAAATGTGTGTAAACCAACAGACAAGCACCGGGACAGCCTACCACGAGGTTACAGCCCCTGCAGGGGAGCTTTGACTGATGATTTTCTCATGCTGAAAAAAATGTGTCCTGGGTCACAGCTAAAGTTTAATAAATGTCAGGACTGTGCTACTTGGAAGTGGGGTCTTTAAGAGGTACAGTGCTAAACAGTCACTTCTACCAATCCCTTTACGCTCAGGAACATTGTGCAACAAAGGTCAGGAAACACATAAGAGCCAAAAGATAGGGTGAAAGTCTGCAGAACACCACTCTCTAGAATGGGTTCAACCATTGTGATCATTAATTCACAGCTGTGGTTACTTCATGGGTCCAGACATGACCAGCCCTATCAATGGTCAGTCAGGGGGAGGAGCTCAGGAACGGGGGGGGGGTCCTTCCTGTTACCTCTGAATTATTGGCTATTTATAGGTGCTGGGTGAGGAGAGAACCACTGTCTTTGATTGTAGACCCACTGCTGGAGCCAACCAAGTTCCATACCCATCATCTACTGTCCCTGGCTCATCTCAGTAGTCCACAAAATAAACGACTAGACAATTAATCTGGGAGAGAGATTTGTAGGGAGTGATCAGAGAGTATAGGGGTGATAGAGAGATAAGAGGGGTCACCCTGCAAGGTGTACATGTGTAAAATGGTAAATTAAAAAACAACAGAAAAGAGGTGTGGCCTTTTGTTTGTTTTTGTTTCTCAAGACAAGGTTTCTCTGTGTAGCCTTGGCTGTCCTGGACTCACTTTGTAGATACAGCTGGCCCTGAGCTCACAGCAATTCCTCTGCCTCTGCCTCCCTGAGTGTTGGGACTAAAGGCATGCACCACCCCTCCCAGCTAAGAGCTGTGGGCTTTAAGAGGTGGGGCCGCTGTCAAAAATCAAGTGTCCATAGGTGTAGATTAATTTCTGGGTCTTTGATTCAACTCCATTGATCTGCCAATCTGTTTCTATGCCAGTACCATGCAGTTTTTATTGCTGTTGCTCTGTAGTACAACTTGAGATCAGGGATGGAGATACCTATAGAAGATCTTTTATTGAACAGGATTGTTTTAGCCACTCTTGGTTTTTTGACACTTGATTTTTGACAAAGAAGCCAAAACCATACAATGGAAAAAGGATAGCATCTTCAACAAATAGTACTGGTCTATCATGTAGAAAGATGCAAATAGATCCATATTTATCACCCTGCACAAAACTCAAGTCCAAGTGGATCAAAGACCTCAACATAAAACCAGACACACTAAATCTATTAGAAGAAAAAGCGGGGAAGAGGCTTGAACTCACTGGCACAGGAGACAACTTTCTGAACAGAACACCAACAGCTCAGACTCTAAGGTCAACAATTAATAATTGGGACCACATGAAACAGAAAAGCTTCTTTAAAGCAAAGGATATAGTCAATAGAACAAAACGACAGCCCACAGACTGGGAAAAGATCTGATAGATAGAGGGCTAATATCCAACATATATAAAGAACTCAAGAAATTAAACACCAACAAACAAAATAAGCCAATTAAAAATGGGATACAGCAGCAACTCTCAACAGAGGAATATCAAATGGTCGAGAAGCACTTAAGGAAATGCTCAATGTCCTTAGTCATCAAGGAAATGCAAATCAAAATGACTCTGAGATTCCATCTTACGCCAATCAGAATGGCTAAGATAAAAAACAAGTGACAACACATGCTGGAGAGGATGTGGAGAAAAAGGAGCACTCCTTCATTGCTGGTGGGAGTGAAAACTTGTACAACCACCACATCAACTGGTGCTTTCTCAGAAAACTGGGAACAGCTCTACCCAAAGACCCAGCTATACCACTCTGGGCCATATACCCAAAAGATGCTCCACCATACAACAAGGACATTTGCTCAACTATGTTCATAGCAACATTATTCATAATAGTCAGAAACTGGAAACAACCCAGATGTCCCTCAACCGAAGAATGGAGAAAGAAACTGGTACTTAGCCAGAGATTGGGATAGATACTGGGACTTCCTATTGGGACTCTGGGTGAGAGAGGTAAGGAAGAACAGAGAAACAGAAGGATCTAGAGGGTCTTATAAACCTACAAGGAGACCATTAGGACTGGCAGATCCACACCTAGGTGAGTCAGCTCAAACTTCTGTACCAACGAAGGTCAATGCATGCAGTAAACCTAGAACCCCTATGCAGATCTAGCCAATGGACAGCACATTCTCCACAACTGTGTGGAGAGCAGGGACTGACTTGGACATGAACTCTGGTGCTCCCTATTTGACCACTTCTCCTTGGTGGGGAGGCCTGGTGACACTCAGAGGAAGAGTAAGCAGGCTACCAGGAAGAGACCTGATAGGCCATGGTCTTATAATGGGGGACAAGGTCCCCTTCTGTCACAGATCTAGGGGAGGGGAATAGGATGAAAGAGGGAGGGAGGGGGAATGGGAAGATACAAAGGAGGGGATAACAAATGAGATGTAATCTGAATAAATTACTTAAATAAAATTAAATAAATTAAAATTAAATAAAATTAAAAAAAGAAGTTAAGGGAACAAGAAAGAAAGAAAGAAAGAGAAACTGGCACATCTACAAAGTGGAATACTATTCTGCTATTAAAAACAAGGATATCATGAAATCTGCAGGCAAATAGATGAAGCTGGAAAAGATCATCCTGAGTGAGATACCTCAGACTCAGAAGGACATACATGGTATATACTGTCTTATAAGCAGATATTAGCCATATAATGCAGGATAACCACACTACAATCCATAGACCCAAAGAAGCTAAGTGACAAGGAGAACTCCAGGGAAGATGTTTAATTCTCATTCACAAGAGCAAACAGACACTGGAAGTGGTAGGACAGGAGCCTACCATAGAGGTCTTCTGAAAGACTCCACCCAGCAGGGGATTGAAGCAGATACTGAGACTCACAGCCAAACTTTGGGCAGAGCACAGGGAGTCTTATAGGAAAGCAGGGGATAGAAGGACCCAGAGAGGACAGGAGCTCCAGAAGAAGACCAGTAGAGGCAGCAAATCTGGGTCCAGGGGCCACTGAGGACACTGATGCACCAACCAAGGATGGTGGATAGAGAGGACCTAGGCCTCTTGTTCAGATGTAGCTGATAAGCATCTCAGTCTCCATGTGAGTCGCCTAGTCAGGGGGCCAGGGGCTGTCTCTGCCATGGACTCTGTTGTTTGCTCTTCTATCACTTCCCTCTGGCAGGGGCAGCCTTTCCAAGCCACAGAGGAAGAGGATACAGGCAGTCCAGATGAGACTTGATAGGCTGGGTCAGTTGGTTGGAGAGGAGGGCTCCCCCTTTCTGAGGACTAGGGGAGGGGGATGGAGGGAAGAGGGAGGGAGGGTGGGAGCAGGAAGAGAAGAGGGAGGGGGGCTACAACCAGGATTTAAGTGAATAAATTTAAAAAATATATATAAGAAAACAACACAAAATAAATAATAATAGTGTGTGTGTGTGTGTGTGTGTGTGTGTGTGTGTGTGTGTGTGTGTGTGTAGGGTCTCTTGGTGCTCATGCTGAGACCCAGCCTTGAAAGGGAACAATGTGAGACCCTGGTTAGTTCTTGTCTTTGTGCTACTGGGAGGATCTGGTGGGGGGGTGGCGAGGGGAGGGCTCACTTGCATACGCTAGGCCAGAGCTCTGCCATGGAGTCACATCCCTACTGACCTGGTTAGTTCTTATGAAACAGCAAGACTGATCTCAGCCTCCCGGCAGGACCACCTCTCTCTCAGAGGTGCTTCACTATGATGGCATTTCTCAGGATGTATAGCAACTAAAGGAGAGCCTGTGTCACATTGTTTGGAATTTTAGCCACTTGGGACCTTTTTTCTTTTTTTTTAACCTAGCCTCAGGCATTTTGCTATAGCAGCAGAGTTGGGACTGATGGAGCCAGATGTGTCAGCCGTCCATTCCCTTGGATGCAGATGAGAGAACAGAGACCTCGCACTATTGGACTCACTAAGGGAGACTGTCCTGCTACAGGCCCAGGGTTGCTTCAGTGACAGTGGCTCCTTCAGATCACCCCATCTGGGGGATGCCACAAACCCAAGAAGTATAGCCATGTGCCAGAAATGACGTGGTTATGATGAAGGACCGACAGGGGAAGACCTCTTCCCTGACTGTACATTCTTGCCCATCACTTTCTCACGTGTGGCCATGGTCACACATAATCCTCCCAATAAAAGCCCAGAGAAGCAGGAAGGCTGGGCTCACTGCTCCCCACCCACTTGCCGGCCATCGAGGTAGACAGGAAGTGGCTGTTACTTTTGCACAGCACAGATGTTTAGAGGTCAGGGGTACTCTCTTAGGTTGTGCTCCTGTGGACACACTGGATGGCATTTTACAAGGCAGTGGTTCCTTGGGCTGAGCCTTTGCGGGGAGCCCCCATGGGAAGGCTGGTAAGGAGAGCAGGACAGTCCACTGGGGGAAGTGGGACTGTGTCAGGGGTGTAACAATGGAGGTGGGAGGGCCTTTGGAGATACGTTAGCTGAAGGCTAGAAGGTTGAGCCTGCTCTCATCACACCACAATGCTTCTGGGAAGAAGCTGGCACCTGAGCGGTACCAGCTTTCCCATGCTGGGAGATGGGCTTATCCATGGGCAGGGTGCACTGGCAGGACCACCGCAACAGGATGAGGATGCTGGTGCTCTCATGCCACCTGTGCCAAGCCAACTGATGCTGGTGCTCTCATGCTGGCCACCTGTGCCAAGCCGACTGACAGAGTAGGCCAACCTCTGTCGCCTCGTTTGCCTGTCTGTAAAACAGTGGCAAGGGAGAGGAGGGTGTCACGACGTAAGGCCAAGGCTGGGTGGGTTACTGCAATGAAGCTTTGTTATGGGGATATTCAGGACTGCAGCTGGCTATTATTGTCTGACAGCACAGATAGTCATATGTACTGTATACATGGATTGTATGTATATATACTAGGGTGAACCTGAGCACAGGTAGGTTTGTAAACACAAGTGAGTGAGTACATGAGTAGGTACATGTGTGTGAATGTGTGAGCACTTGCATGCATGTGAGTGCCTCTGAATGCAGGAGTGTGTACATGAGTGAGTGTGTGATCACATGGAAGTGTATATAAGTGACTGTGCAAGTGTGAAGCAGGCTGTGTGTGCACATGTGTGTATGTGTGAATGTATAAATGAGTGTGTGTGCATGTCTGTGAGTGCATGCATGTGTGAGTGTGTATGTGCATTAGTGTGTGTGTATGAATGTGTATACGTGTGAATGTGTCTATGTGTGTGTACATGTATGGGTAAGTGTATGCAGGTGTGAGTGAATGAATGTGTGCATGCATGAGTGTATACATACATGAGCATGTGAGTTCATGTGTGCTTGCATATGTGGATGAGCGCAAGGGTATATACACATGTGTGAATATGTGCATATATGAGATGTGCAAGTGAGTGTTCATGTGTCAGTGCATGAATGTGTGCTTGTATGTGTACATGTCCGAGTAAGTACATGAGGGCATTCAAGTATGTGTGTGTATGTGTGTGCGCGAGCACATTGGGGGAGTTGGGGTGGGCAGGAGCTGGAGGATGAGGAACGCTTAGCTAGGAAGATGGAGATGGGAACTCCTGGGAGCAGGCATTCCCTGGCTGTAGCAGGAAATGAACGGGGTGAAGGAGGCACAAAATGAGCGGAAGGAATCATTGCCAGTCTCTTATTCTACAAATGCTTTTA
>OU015757.1:3233103-3250132 GCA_907169655.1 Acomys percivali | reverse complement strand
TGCTCCACCTTCAGGCTGGGGTTCTCAGAGCTGTGATGCTCCACCTTCAGGCTGGGGTTCTCAGAGCTGTCTGTGGTGCTCCACCTTCAGTTTGGTAGAACCAGTTCTGGAGATCTCAGTCTCCACCTGCCAACTTGAAAGTTTTAGCATTTCAGCTGTTTCAGAATTCCCAAGGCCCACAAAATGCTAAGGTGCTTTTTTTAGGGGGTTTAAAAAAATGTGTCTTTTCCACCATCACATAACAATCCAAAGGGAAGATTTCAGGTTCTTTGCCAAATGTGTCTTTTTAAAGATTGCGTTTGGCCAAAGACCAGAAATGGAACATCTGAGAGGACTGTGGGGAATCTCTCAGACTCATGCGTAAGGACCAGTAGCCGGAAGAGGAGGGTAGCTCCCTCTGTAAAGCTCTGGGCTGTCTGAGGCGCCGTGGGGATTACGTTGGTTTCAGCTTCCTCATCACACTTGCTGACAAAGTTGCTTCCTTAAAACATTTGACACTTCAACTGAGAGTATGGCCCAAAGGTTTTGGGGGATCCATATGAACATCTGTGCCCTTCCTGGGCAACAGTTACCAGTTGGCTCTTTGGTGGGAAAAGTCTCCACACTTGTTGGTGATGTGTGTATGTCCCAGGCTCCCACCAGTGTGAATCGGCTCTATCATCGTTTTGCAGTGTTTCCGTTTGGGACTGCAAACACCCACTAACAAATAGGAGGCTTGCTTTCTAACGAGCTGGGGATGTGTGGAAAATAGAATCACTCACAGAAGCAGTGAGGCACAGATGTTCCATGGTGACAGCAGGCTGCTGTGCCAAGCACAGACAGTATGTGTGGCCAGGGGACAAAAAGTGCTGCCCAAGAAGAGCCCAGGAGATAAGGGGAAGAGGGCAGCTGGGGATGGAGTCTGGCTTCTTTTCCCCAAGGTCCAGCCTTCTGCGGAGCTGTATGACACTCTGCTTGGAAGTGGTCCAGGGAGCTGAATATTTAGTTTTGAGTAACTGCTGTGAAAGTTTTCACTTCCAAAGCAAGGGGAGGAGATGTTTATAAGGAATCAGAAAGACCTGAGTTCAAATCCAAGTTCCAACACTAGCTAATGGGATTTTCTTGCCAAGTCACTTAACCACATTTTTTTTGTTAACTATAAAATAGGAAAATAAAAGGACTTACTTACTAGGCTGTTTGGTGTATTGAAAGAGACACATTTTTTAAACCCCCTTAATAAAATTACCATTCACGGGAAAGTCTAGTAAATAATGGTTGTTGTCATCACTACCATCACCAGCATCATCTGCCACATGACGCCCACTATCACTGCCAGTTCTGAAGCCCTGGTAAAGTGATCTTGATTTTGCTAAATTCTATTTTGTGCTTTCTACAGTAGGAATGCGATAATTATGATTACATCACAGAATTAATGTTTATTAAGTTCTAGGACAGGACCTAACACTTAGCCCTCAAAACATACAAATCCATTTCCCTCTCCCCTTTAAGTTCTGTTAAATTTCCTTTAAAAGTTTCCCAACCTTCCTTTGAAGTGTGGTTAAACTTAGTTATGAAGAAACGTAATTTGCTAATGTTACATGAATGTGCTGAGGGCCTGGGAGCCAGAGGAGGCAGAGACAATGGCTTTCCGGAGGAGATGATGCTGTGGCAAGAAAGACACAATCATGGAATGCTATGGTTCTAAGGATACAGCAAGGCTATGAGACTCACAGATCCACTGCTCAAGGTAAAAAAAAAATTGGTACCCAAGCCAGGTCATTCTGACTTCACTGACAAGGAATGGCAGTATAACTTTATTCACTTCAATAAAGCATTATGTAGCTGTATCTAGGGAGAGAAGCAAGTGGCAAATAATACCTACAGAATGATATAATTTTTAAGATTCATTTTATTTTTTTTATTTTAAAAACTATTTTATTTAATCTTAACTTATGTGCATTGGTGTGAGGGTGTCAGATCTTGGCGTTACAGACAGTTGTGAGCTGCCATGTGTGTGCTGGGAATTGAACCTGGGTCCTTTGGAAGAGCAGGCAGTGCTCTTAACCACTGAGCCATCTCTCCAGCCCCTCATTTTATTTTTATTTGTGTGTGTGTGTGTGTGTGTGTGTGTGTGTGTGTGTGTATCTCCAAGTGTGTGTGTGTGGCTATCCATGGAAGTCAGAAGGCAGTTCTGGGACCTTAGCTGGGGTCCTTTGAAAGAACAGTTTGAGCTAGCTCTTAACTTCTGAGCTATCTCCCTAGACCTGCAATTCAATTTTTTAAAGCTAACAATGCCCCTGTGTGCATGTGTGTGTGTGCATGTGCATGAGTTTCAAGATGTATTTGCAACATCACATCACTCTAATGAAAACCTCAAAGAAACCCAGGAACCATAAAAGGTCTGCTTATACTCATGTTTCAGGGTCTTGGCCTATGGTCAGCTGTTCCATTGCTTTGGGCCTGAGATGAAGCAGAAAATCATGATGCTGGGTTCACATATCTAAGGAGGCTTCTCACCTCATGGTGGCCAGAAAGCAGACAGCCTGAGCTGGTGGGCTTCCTCCTCATCCTCTGTTCCATCTAGCCCCTCAATCTGTTGGGCAATGCCATCCATATTTAGGATTGGTGTTCCCCTTTGTTGCTGTCTGTTATGGGTGCTGGGACCTGGACTGGGGTCCATGCCAATCATTTCTGGAAGTGCCCTCATGATCACACCCACATGTGTTCTACTAATGTTCTAAGCACTTGCCAAACTAATTGAGTTGAGCCATCAAGGTGATGCCATTGTGCGAGGGTGCAGAAGGTTGTGGTGGAAATACACCTCATTGTTCACATTGGTTATTTTGGAATGGGAAGAGGGCAAGGAAGGGTGGGTCTAGAGCAAGATCTGTTGATACTTGCTTTCCATCTTTGGATAGTTTTTTAAAAAAACTTTTTGGTTATAGTATCTTGAAAGGGACTTTGAAGAATTGGTGTTCACAGATTTTAAAATTATACATGTAATTTGATATGGGAGATCACACAACTAATGTGGTGGTTTGAATGAATGGTCCCCATAGGCTCGTAGAGAATGGCATTATTAGGGGGTGTGGCCTTGTTGGGGTAGATGTGGCCTTGTTGGAGGGTATATGTCGCTGAGGGTGGTCTTTAATGTTTCAGATGCTCAAGCCAGGCCTAGTGTCACTCTTTCCTCATGCTGCCTGCTGATCTGGATGTAGAACTCTCAGCTACCCCTCCAGCACCATGTCTGCCTGTGCATCACCATGCTTCCTACCATGATGATCATTGACTAATCCTCTGAACTGTAAACAGGCCCCAATCAAATCTTTTGTCAGAAGTTGCCATGGTTGTGGTGTCTCCTCACAGCAGTAGAAACCCCTAACTAAGACAACCAGGAAAGAATTTTCTTCCTCCTCTGAGTCTGTGAGGGCAGGAGCTGCATATAAGAGGAGCACAGAGCCTAAACCAGAGTAAATCCCATAGAATAAGAAAAGAGTGAGTCCATTGATGCAGTCAGCAGTAGAGTTATGGGCCTTCCATTGGCCAGTGGACTGGGAGCGAGTTCACATTTAGGAGCATCTTCCAATGGTGACTATGCATAATAAATCTCTATGTAGAGCTATGTCATCAGACTTTCATGGTTTCATAAATGATTTGGTAAGCACCAACATAGCCAGGTAGCTAGCCACAGATGACAGTACCTGAGGGCGTCATAGTTTGTTGGGTGTGGGCTAAGATCCCCAAATTAATCTCTTCATATTAAAACGTGCCAACTTCAAAAAGATTAAAGTTTAAATCTGGGTTAAAAAAATCCCAGGAAGACAAAAAAATATTGCTGGAAATGGCATTTGGCTAGCTGCCTTCAAATAGATCTCGGCTTCTTAAAAAATACATTAAAAGCTCAGAGACAGAAACCTCAAAGCCTGGAAATTGAAGACTGAAAGACAACTTAATGGCACAATTTTGGAAGAAATGACACCAATTATAAATGCACTTGGAGACAAAATGGGAAAATAGAGAAGGGAAAAATGGAGTTGGAAGAAAATAAATAATAAGCAATCACACAGGTCAGCTCCACACAAAAATATTTCTACATTTCTATGAATCAAATGATGTTCTAGGAAACACAAATGACTCCAGAAAAAAAGACCAAATATTGACAACTAAGACATGAAAAAAATTGTTAAAGAATTCCTTTCCAAAGGCCCTGGACTCAAAGTCTCTCATGTGGAAATCATTCTACTGAGAGCCCAGAGAGTAATTAGATCAAACTACTACAATTCTGATTTTAAAACTAGAACATGAACACACACAAAGGAGAAGCTATATGAAAACTTCATTGGCAAATACATCAGGAAATTGTCTATCAGAAAATTGATTTCCACATTCTATAGTAAAGGAATAAAGTATGGTCCTAAAGGACTTACAAAAACTGAAAGTACTCTACTCACAAGTAAGGAATTAGCACAAGTTAACGCACTAACAAATGATAGGGAAATGTGATGGGTTAAACAGAAATAAAGAACTATAAACCTCCCTACTGAATTAAAAATCACCACGTAGGTGATACTGATAGAAGCCTCAGTACTTTGCTGTAGAAGACCTTTCTAAAGCACTTCCAAAGATCCTACTTTTTGGTAAAACTCTAGAAGGATTACTCACTTTGGAGGGGCAGGAATCACCTTAGGATAGACCTCTGGGCTTCACAGAGATGCACATCAGCAACTGTAGCCACGCCCTGGCAGGAGCCGTTCTCCAGGCACATCTGTTACAGTTAGAAGAAGGGTATGGTGGTCTTTGAACACTATCCTTTCTTAGGGATTCTCTAAGCCTCAAAGAAAGGGAAACGACTTGTGGAGAGTGTTGTTGTTAGTAGTAGATGATATGATGGAGGAACTAGAAACAAAAAGTCATTAACTTCGATGCAGTTGGCACTAGCAAAGTTCACACGGCTTACAGGCAACAAATAGCTAATTACAGACCAGTGATAGTTTCTTCTTAGTGGCTAGCCAGATGCTACTATGGAACGTTCTCTGGAATGTGCCACTCATCTCCAGAAGTTACCCAAAATATAAAGAATGTCTAGACCTCATTCTCCCCTTGCCATGCCTTCCAAGTCATGATGGACTGGACCCTTCAAATCGTGCACCCAAGTCAGCTCCTTACCGACAGTAAAAGTCTCTAAAACAGACATAAAACATCAACTAGTGAAAGACATATATTAAATGAAAGATTGGAATGTTTTAAAGACATTGGTTATGCTCAAGTAAGTCTATGAGTTAACTTTTACTAATATTCATATGTTTCTGGCAATGTGAGAGAACAATCAGAAAATGTCTGGGAAATCCAATTAGAGGAGCCACCATTTGACAAAGAATCATCCTATCAAAGCTATGATCTGAGAAAGTCCCTGAGATAGAAGCGTAGATAAAACCACAGTGGCTGTGAGTAAATTAGCCTGCTCACATATGTGTGTACATATATACGTGTTTGTAACTTTAGTGAGATAAATTTCGTAGGGATGTGCTAATTTGTAAGTAGGTCAGTGTGTGGCTTTAAGCCTCTGGGGGCAATTTTCGGGCCCAAGTTCTTTGGGTTCACAACTCTGTTCATCTTGAGCACAGAAAGCCTTGAGAGGCAGGTGGAGGTTGGTCTTCAGCAGAGGTTGTGCCGAACCAGGGGGATCCCAAGCCAACATGGCTTGCCAAACATTTACAAGCTCTCACCTTGTGTTATTGCAGAAACAGAAGGGACTCCAGTCTCTTGTTCAACCATTTCTTTGATCTTTGATCTTTGACCTCAATGGAACTAAACTTTAATTCCTCACCCCACTTGTTAAAATGGGAGCAATGTGCTTGGATTCTATCTCATTCATGAAGTAATAGATAAAAATACAACCATGTCTGAAATCACTTTGTGTTTGTTACCTTTGCATTGCTGTGACCAAAGAACCTGACAGAAATAAGCTAAAGGAGAACAGGTTTACTTTAGCTCATAGTTTGAGTCCATCACGGCTGGAAAAGCATGGCAGTGCTCCTGGTGGCGGAGGTGTGTATTGGTGAATTGACTGAACAGGAAGTAGGTTAGAAGGCCAGAGCCATTAGCAACTGTAACCTTCAAAGGCGCATCCTTAGTAGCCTCCTGCCACGTCTTAAGGACTTTGTCTCCAAACAGTGACACAAGCTGGGGGTCAAGTGCAAGAAAGATGAGCCCAAGGGTAACATTCCAGATGCAACCACCACACTAACTCCTGAATAGTCATGTTAGAGTAACACCTGATAGACTATCGCATGGCAGGGTGGCCTTGCAATACAGGTAAGAATGTAGGCTCTGGGGAGAGGCTGACTCGGTCTCTGTGTGACTTTATTTACTATCAGGGGGCTTTTGGGAAGGATACTTTACCTTGGGTTCATCATTTTCTAGTTGTGGCAATTGGTTTTATCTTAATATATATATTCCCCTTATTATTAAAAGTGTGGTAATAGTACCTACTTAGGAAGGGTGCTGTAACAAGCAAATGAAGAATAGGATGCATCTTGCTTATAATCCCCCAATAACACTCACCGTGTGTCCTTACCATCATCACAGGGGAGGTACATGTGACTCAGACCTCGGCCAATCAGCCCTTTGAGATTCCTTGTCTGAGGCGATTTGTTCAGTAATGCGTGTGTGAACTAATCAAAGCCAATGACTGCCTGCTGGGAATGAAAGTCACATGCAATGCTGGATTTGAGAATGGATGATCTTAGCCCCTGAGAGCCACTGCTAACCACCATGTATTCCTGAGTCAGTTGTCTATTGCCCCAAAGTGGATTCAGCAGAGAAAATGATAGGGAGAGAAATGTTGCATTTGGGAATTTGATACCTGCTTCAAACCATACTTCTGCTATTAAGCTGATGTGGTCCTTCCTCACTCTTTCTGGTGTATGTGTGTGTTACAGCGGTGTATGTGTCTGTGTGGGGGCCAGAGGTCAGCAATGTCACTTGTCTTCCTCCATCACTCTCTACATTATTTTTAGAGACAGGATCTCTCACAAAGCCCAAAATTTGCTGACTGTCAAGTCTGGCTACCCAGCAAGCCCCAGCGGGCCCTCCTGGCTCTCCTTTCCCAACACCAGGGTTACAGACAGATGCTGCCACACCTGGTGTTTCCTGTGGGTTCTGGGGATTCCAACTCAAACTCAAGTCCTCGTGCTTGTGGGCTAAAGCACTTTGCCAAATGACCCACTTCCCCAAAGCTTTCTCTTTCTTCTTAATGCAGTTAGAATCCAATTACTTTGCAGCAGTGGATTCTTGGTAGTATAATAGCATGACTATATTGTTATGGCCCCCAACAAATGGCTCCCTGGTTCATCAGAACAGATTGGGTCTGGTCCTGTTCTTAACGTTATAGTTCAACCCCCTCGAACAGAGAGTAGTCACATGATTATGAATGATGACCCTTCATCTGAATGATGGGCATATTACGAGTGCAAACAACACTGCCCTTTTCCAAATCACACTGGAGAGCATGGGATGAGAGACGAGTCAAGAGCTTCAAGCTCATGACCTTCAAGTAGTAGCCCCTAGGCTGGAATGGAAATTAGCTAGAAACCATCAGTTCCAATTTCAAAAGGTCACCATTTATGAAAGCATTCCTTGATGTTCTCTCAGAACCAGATGATAAGTCAGGCAAGGGCCTGAAATGATGGCTACACACAGCTCACTTCTGTGAGATCCAGAAAACCCAATGTGTGCCCAGTCAGACTACAGTGACCTGAGGTGGCACTCGGTCTTTTAGCATCAGTTAACTTGTCACATGGACTCTCTTCTTATGGCTTGTCATCTGGTTCTATTAGGAGAGGTTAGGATATACAGGTTTGCCTGACTTTTGGCCAGCGAGGCTTTATTTGTGCAGGTAATTAGACATGTCACCCCCTGTGTTCTACTGCAGCATACCCAGTGGGCCTCTTAACACCCCAACTTGACTGTTAAATAGAAATTGATAAATTTATTGTGTTCAAAGCCCAACTCATTGTCTATCACCCTCACTAAACTTCCTGTCACTAAAGGGTGTCACTGTTAACTCAAACACTAAAGGGAGAAAATTCAGAATGCGTTGACCTATCGCTGTGGCTGGTTGGCCTGTTTCCTCCTTTTCTGTTTGTGTGTACATACTGCACATATGTGTGGGCATGTGTATATGTGCATGTTTATGTGAGTAGTTGTACATGTGGAGGACCAAGGCCTATGTCTGGAGTCGTCTTATGTCTTCACCTTATTCAACAGGGAGATTCTCTCAATCAAGCCCAGAGCACATAGATACGGCTGGTCTCACTGGCCAGCTTGCTCTGGAGAATCCCCTGTCTCCCCTGGCATTATAGGCAGGCCACCACACTCTTCCAGGCATTTGCATGGGTTCTTAGGATCCAAACTCTGGTCCTCACACTTGCCTGGCAAGTATTTTAATCACAGATCCATCACTGTTGCTCCCACTAAAGTCTCTTAACCAGTCTTCTTCAAATGTTACTTTTCCTTCCCTGTTCTGTTCACGCTCCAGAGAACTTCAAAAAATAAAAACCTAGCAACGTTAGATTTTTAAATGCCTTTTGTGTGTGTGTGTATGTGTGTGTGTGTATGTGTGTGTGTGTGTGTATGTGTGTGTGTGTGTGCGCGTGCGTGTGTGTAGGTATGGATGTCCAGGAAGGCCAGAAGAGGAGACAGACGTTACAGGAGGTTGTGCATTACCAGATGTAGATGCTGGGAACTGAATTCTGGTCCCTTGCAAGAGCAACAGGTGCTCTTAACAGTTGAGCCATCCTTTCAGCCCCAAATCACCATTTTAAACTTTCCATAGTGTTCCTAGTGGCCCCAAGATAACATGAAACTTGATGTGTCTCTCCAGTCCAACAACTCCTCCAGCCTTGTCATTTTCTGCACTCACTCCACCTGTGACTACACACCTGGCCGCAGCTATTCCTGACTATTTGGAGTTCTTGAGATTTTTCTTTTGCATGAATCTCTTTAGTCCAGGGAAACTACAGTGATGGGGGGTGCCACAGTCATGCTATCTGAGTATAGATTCTGTCCCGAGGAATGGCTGTGTGTAGGACAGTTGATATGCCTGTGCCCAGGTTTTTTTCTTCTGTCACATAGACATAAAGAGAGTTGTTAAAAGTCTCGGATGTGAGGGTAGAGATTACTTAGCATGGATGTTGGCAGATAAACCATAAACAGTGTTATATATGTTTGTTCATGTTTACCAACCAGGATGCTTGATCTTCACTGTCAACTTGACTAAATTTAGAGTCACCTAGGAAACACACCTCTGAAAGCATCCTTCAGGGTGTCTCCAGAGAGGTCGGGCAGAACGATTCTCATCCACGCCCACACCTCTGCCCTGTGCCACTGGTAATTTCCAAATGTATATTTTAAGACCAGATTGCCTTCAACATCCTCAAGTTGTCCTTTACTAGGGTTTCTGCAATAATTACTTGGCTTATCTCCCTGTGTATCCCTAAGCTGACCCTACATGGCTCCCAACTTATTTAAAAGCATCAATACCAAGCTGGGCTCCATGGCAAATATCTATCGTCTTAGCACCCAGGAGGCTGAGACAGGAGCCTAGCTTGGGCAACATAGTGAGAAAATCAGAGTGCCAACACCAAAAAGGGGATGGTGGCTGGATGTAAGCTCCTTTGACAGCAAACTAGCAGATAGAGCCACAAACTCAGCCATCCTTTCTACAAGATGAGAGAGAGGGAGACAGGAAGAGGGAGGGAGGAAGAGAGGGCTAGAGAGACAGACAGAGAGAGACAGAGACACACAGAGAGACAAGGAGACAGAGAGAAGCCGGGAGACAGAGACAGAAAGAGTGAGCTGTGTATTGCAGGGGTGTCAGCTACTGTCTTCCTGCTGTGACAGAACACCTGACAACTTGAGACAGGGCAGTTTTATTTTGGTTCACAGTTTGAGTGCACTGACTATCCCAGGCAGCATGAGGCAGCTGGTCACTCTGCATCTGCAGGGAAGAATGAGCAAGGCAGGAGGAAGACTGGCCAAGAGGAACATTTTGCTCAGCGGTGGCCCAACAGTCCTGTCCATTCTGCAAACGCCCCCTCCTGGCACAATCTCTTTAGTTATAGGTTACAAGACAGTCAGTTTATAGGTTTAACCCCCACCACCACCGCATGCCAGAGGATGCCCAGCTCACTCTCCCCTGGCTTTTTCTTCATCTCACAGGGAAGTTAAGTCTTCACAGATCTCCACTCTTTGTAGAGTCACAGCTAACAAAGCCATGAGATGCTATGAATCCTCCAGACCCCATCAAACGCTACCTCAGCGGGGTTGCATTTTAATCAAAGCCACTTCTTTCAGGACTTACCGACACCTCACATTGCCTCTTACATCCCAGAGATGGCTTGCCCTAGCTGCAACTAAAGAGGACCCGGAGACAGAGGCCAGAGCAGCCAGGGGACCGTTTCATCTCCCATAAGAGAGAGAGCAGAGCGAGGAAAAAAGCTGATGACTGTGTTTCTCATCTTCTTTTCTTCCCTCAACGCTTTCAAGTTTGTCAACAGAATGCAAGCCGAACTGAAGGAGAGGCTTGAAAAATTTGGGATTCAGATTCTACACATCTATACATTATCAGGCTTTTGTTTGTATAGATGGTATCAACTTGATATTTCTGTATCATACATAAACTCAAAAGAAGTGCAAATTCTTATCTTAAAACTCACAGGGAAGTAACAGTAGATCCGAGTGTGTGTTAACATAATTCACGAAAATGTCTGTTTTCCAGAACAAAAAAGGGAAATGACAAGAGTAGTATTTCTTTTTGCTTGTTTGGCAAGTCTGCTACTTTTCAAAATGTTTATTTAGGGTGGATGTCTCTCTGTGTGTACACATCCATGCCAGCATGCACATGCAGAGGTCAGAGAGCACCTTGCAGGAGTTGGTTCTCTTCCTCTGCCGGGGGTCCTGGGAACTGAAGTTATCAGTCTGGGCAGCAGGCATCCAGAGGTTGGGCCACATCCCTGGCAAACTTCCTTAAGGCTTATTTTCTATCTGCCTCTGTGTTTGATTGCTACCGGATGTTTGCATAAGAGAAGAGGAAGGAACCACAGCTTTACACAAATATCTGATTGGAAAAGATGGAACCTTTCAATGGCCTTTGAAAATAATTGTAGCTATTTTTTTTCATCTTACACAAACCTCAATAAGCAATGGCTTCTTAAATGTTTTCTTTTCTTTTTTTTTTTTTTATCATAATAGTAGTAGACCACGTAACCACAGTGAATTTTCATGTCTTATCACATGAGGATCTGTGGTTCTCACCCTATGTTGTTGTTGCAATATATACTTAGAAGGCTATTTTGTTTCTGTTTCTGAGACAGGGGCTCACTATGTAGCAATAGCTGACCCCTTATGCCAACCAGGCAGTTCTGGAACTCACAGAGATCCACTTGCCTCTGCCTTCCGAAGTGCTGATATTAAAGGCGTGCACTAATATGCCAAGCACAATTTTTAAACAGTGTATGTTTGGTCATTTGGAAAATATTGATTCATTAAATTATGCAGGTCTTTTAAATTGGGTACATTTCATCACACAATATTAAAAAAAGAAAAAGAAAAAGAAAAAAGAACATCGAATTGGCTCATAGAGCCAGATACAAGTTTTCCAAAATTGTAGTTTTCACTTGAAACCTTGAATTTTTATCCTTGGCAACAAATACTGTTGGTTGCTTTTTTTGAAGTGACAGGCTCAGATCTTTTTTTTTTTTTTTTTGTCTGCCAGAGACCCAAGCCTGAATAACCATAATTTTCCCATCAGTCAGTCATTCTTTCCAGAAAATATGGCATCTCATGGAGGGAAAGCAGCTAGTTTAGCTCACAACTCAGTTGCACAGGGCCTTCTGTGGAGACCCACACCAGACGTAGGCTTACAGTGGAAGTGCTCTGTATGTACTTCCTGTTTTTAGGGTATCAAAACATCCCCCAAAACCTGATATTTAACAAAATCTAACTTTTGTTTTTTAAAAAAAAACCCAACTTCATTTAGAGTATTTTAAACATCTAACATTTCCTTTCACTGTGTGGGGGTGGAGACAGGCATGGTGACAGTGACTGCTTGGACTTCAGCAGAGTTGCTACTGTAGTGTGCACATCACTGTGCAGCAGTTGCCATAGTGGACAAGACGCGTCTGCTTCTACCTCTCCTCCTGCTCTGAAATACTTTTGAAGTTGCTGGAATGCTCCCTGGAGGCTGGCCTGGCCCTGCATCCTGACCTCCATGCTGTGAGAGATGCTGGTTTTCAGAGTTAGATGACCAGACTTTGAATTTCACTTGCTGGCTCTGGTATGAGTTGGTGGCCTCTCTGAGGTCCCTGTACTCATCTGTTAAATAGTGATAATACCATGTAGTGTTTTACAGGACTAAGAAGAGGTGGGTAAGCACGCAGTATACGTCAGCACACTGCTACTTACTAACTGCTACCAGCTCCCAAGTGTGGCTCATCGTCAGATATTCTAGAACACGGAGTCCATAGAATCTGGACCATCCTTATGAGAAGAATCAGATCCAAGATTTGTCACCAAAGACTGCAAATCTGATTTGCTGCTACTACCACCATCAGTTAAGTCACTGGTTTGGCCTCAGTCTTCTTTGAGTCTTGTGAAGATTCTTAGTGACAAACAGAACGGTGGTTACCACTGTCTAGATGATTCTCTGCTGTTGGCAGAACAGTACCTATGAGTAGATTCTATGCCATGCCTATGTCATGCAAGTGGAAATAACCAACACTTTTAATGTAGGCTCAGGCACTTTCCTAAGCTCTGTACATTCACACAATGTAACTATTCACGTAATGTGTGCAACTATTCATACAATGCTGAATATAGCTACAATGACAGTCTCATTTTATAGGTGTGTTAATTGGGATTCCGGGAAGTTAAGCAAAATACTGAGTCACTCACCCATATTAGTTGGACTTGGATTTGACCCCAAGTCATATGGTAGCATGAGTCTGTGTAAGTTACTTTTGCATCCTTGTGACAAAATACCGGGGAGCAACAACTTAAAATACAACGGTATATTTGGATTCAGTGTGTCAGAGGATTTAGCCCAGCATATCCAAGAAGTGAGCCAGTATAGGCCATATTTTAGTAGTTTAGGAAGTAACAGGAAGTTGTCAGGGGTAGTATGCCTTCAAGGATCTACCCCCAGTGACCAACTTCCTCCTCCAGTTAGGCCCCGCCTCTCAAGACTTCCCTGAACAGTACAACCCTCTGATAACCAAGTATTCCAGACATTAGCCCATGGGAGACAGTGTAGTTCCAAACCATAATGAGGTTGAATCCTTTTTTTTTTTGTTTACTTTGGTTTTGTTTGCTCTATTTTCAATTTTTATTTATTTTTTATTTATTATTTTATTTTATTTTTTGGTTTTTTGAGACAGGGTCTCTCTGTGTAGCCTTGGCTGTCCTGGGCTCCCTTTGTAGACCAGGCTGGCCTTGAACTCACAGAGATCCACCTGCCTCTGTCTCCTGAGTGGTGGGATTAAAGGCATTCACAACCAAACCCAGCTATTTTCAATTTTTAAAGACAAGGTCTTTCTATGTAGCCTTGACTGGCCCAGAACTCTCTATATAGCCCAGGCTGGCCTCCAACTTGCTGCTGTCGTTCTGTCTTTGCTCATGGGATTACAGGCATGCACCACCATACCCTATAAAGAGTTGAATTAGTAAATTCTGGTTGGTAATAAGGAAGCCGGAAAAAAGGGGGGGTGTAATAGTTTCCCCAGAGCCAGAGCCGTGTTTTGAAGTTGCCCTGCTTAAAAAGAAATCTTTGAATCAATCAGAAACTCTAGGAAATACGGAAATTGCACCAGAAAGCCTGAGCACAGGTGTAAACATATGCACAGCGTGAGTTTGAGCAACGGGCTAAGTGTTACGAGATGCCATTTGAGCGCTTGTCTCCGGGTGTCTCTGACACCACAGAGAAGAATGTAGCCGTAGAGAACAACTTGGCATTGTGCTGGACAGTCTACAGTCACAACCATAGCAACTCGGTGTTGTGCTGGACAGTCTACAGCCACAACCATAGCAACTTGGCGTTGTGTTGGACAGTCTACAGTCACAACCATAGCAATTCAGCGTTGTGCTGGATAGTCTACAGTCACAACCATAGTAACTCGGCTTTGTGCTGGACAGTCTACAGTCACAAACATAGTAACTTGAATCGGTTTTCAAATTCCGACTCTACTGCTGAAACATGGAAGATGCCGGCGTCTTTACAGACCACACGCTAACGGAGTTGGACGGTGGGATGTTTATTTGCAGAGCTGAAGCTGGAGCTGGAGGCCCTGTGCGAGCCAGGCTAGCGCGCAGCCTGTGAGCCACCCTGCTTTCATCTCACTCTTTTTCTCGGTGATCTTTTAAACTTTCTCTCTGACAACTTCATACTTGTTTACAACATGACCCCATCATATGTCTGTCCATTTTCCCCTCTCCTACCTGAAGAGACTCAGAACTGGTCAGAATTCTGAGACTGAGTGACTGCACAGGCTCAGACCTTCTTGGCAGCACCCTGCCCAAGCTCAGGAAACATTCCAAAAGAGGGAGTAAAATGCATGTAAGAGTCAGAGGATGGGGGAGGGTGGGGTAAAATCCTGTCTTCCGGACATGACGTGGCCATTGCACTCATGCCTGCCTAGCAGCTGTGGTGGTCTGCTCAAGACCCACTCAAGGTCAGGTTAGAATGAATCTTAATGATGGAAAAAATACAGTTGACAGACGTGTGGGTAGAGATGAGGAACTTGGACATTTTTATTCTGTAAAGTGAGAAGCTAGGACATTCTGCCCAATGTGCATGGGGAAGAAATGAAGATTTATATTATTTTTTAAAATTAGAGGGCTAATCAATACAGAGACGATAGTGAGTTGGATAAATCCTTACCTATCATGGCAGGAAGTCAATAGGCTACAAATCAAGAAATAGAGAGATGAACGTATGATTTAGAGCTATGGGAATAAACACAGGGAGTGTCAAATCAGAAATGGCTTTGAGGTAAAAGCTTTGTGTGGCTGTGAGGGGTGAGTCTCGCAGGGACTGTCAGATTATAATGCCAAAGGATTGTCATTACAAACTTTTCTTCATATTGGATTTCAAAATTCGATGAATGATTCAGTGCCTTAATAAGGTGAAAGATATCTTACTTACTCTTCTACTGTTGTCATAAGACACCAAGACCAAGGCACCTTAAAGAAGAAAGAATTTGTTGGGGCTTATAGTGTCAAAGGGTTAGAGCCCATGGCCACCGTGGCTGGGAGCATGGCAGCCAGGGGCTCGAGCAGTAGCTGAGCGCTCCCATTTTGATCCACATGCACAAGGCAGAGACAGTGAAATCAGAATGGTGTGGGCTTGTGAAACCTCAAAGTCCACTCCCAGTGGCATACCTCCTCCAACAAGGCCATGCCTCCTAATGATTCCAAAGTAGTCCAACCGTTGGGGACCAAGCATTCAAATATAAGAGCCTAGGGGTGGGGGTGCATTCTTAGTCAAACCACAATACAAGAATCAATCTCGAGGGCTTTTGAGTGCATTGAGAACAATGTGAACTTGAAGAGAAGCATATTCTCTTTGTTACGTGTTAATAGAAGACTCAGTAAAGCGGGAAAACAGGGAAGTGCTATCTGCCAGTCACTTACCTACACCTGAGCAGCAGTCATTTGTGTGAAGGGAGAGTGAGGCTGCCGAGCAGGGACATGGGGAGATGATCAGGTTGGCTTTGTTCTATACTGGGGGTCTGGTTTGTGTTAAGTTTATATCCTTCCAAGCATTTTAAGAAAAATATAAAGGCTGTGGAAATAGTTTGGTGGTAGAGGGCTCACAGAACTCCTTGAGTTTGATTCCCAGTACTGTAGAACAAGATCCAAAGCATGACACAGGGAAAATTCTACTAAGAAAGATATAAAAATATCAACTACCTAGGATTTTCTTCAAAGTTTAAACATGAAAAAAAGAAACTGGGTATGGTGACATACAACTCTAATCTCAAGGGTTGGGAAACTGAGGCAGGAGGATCTCAAGTTTGGGGCCAGCTTGGACTGTAGAGTAAGGTCAAGGTGAGCTAGAGATAGAGTGTGACTCTGCCTCAAACAATGAAGTGCACGCATGCACATACACATACACACACACACAAACACAGACACACAAACACACACAGAGGCTTAGTCCATTAACATGCTTTCATGGATTTTCCAGTCAGCTGGCTGCTTCCCTGTTCTCACTGTCCTCGGTTTAGCTGTAAGAACCTGGGAGCTCTGACTTCATTTGTGTAATCTACCCAGCACTGGGCAGGTCAGTCCTCTGTGTAGTCTATATAGTGCTTGTTGTGTAGTTGGCATACGTGTCTTGAGCACATAGTGAGGCCAGCCACTTTGAAGACTCACAGCCCTAAGAACATTTCCATGACAATCCCACATTGACTAATCCAGGAACTCCTCCTCTTAGCAGCAGGAGCTCCAGCCACTGCTTGCCTCTTCAGCAGCATCTTCCCCAGGCAGGAACCTGGCCTTCCTTATTCTCTGCTGCAGCATCCTCCAGACATAGCGTGGTTTCTCGCGCACTGTGGCAGCTTGGTAAGCACTTGAAGAGCAAGGAACCCAGGCTGAAGCTTCCTCTCCCGGAAACCACTTAGCATGCATCTCTCGTTGGATCTCCCGGGCATAGCAGGGGCTCTGCATGGCATGCAAAGCCAGTTGGAGCTGGATAGCACAGGGCCTTAGCGGTAGAGAGCTTGCCCAGCATGAGTTAAACCCTGACTTTGGTCCTCAGTTCTGAGGAAAAGAAGAGTGAGAGAATCTGTGGGTTAGGCAGAGGTTACTCAGCAGGAAGGATGATTCTGAGAGCTTCGACAGGTTCTGTAAACATTCAGAGTTTCTCACTGATGTCACTTTTTGGTATGGTTTTCCACAAATAAGAAGCTGAAGGAACCATGGGCTTGTCTTTGGAGGAAGGAAGGAAGGAAGGAAGGAAGGAAGGAAGGAAGGAAGGAAGGAAGGAAGGAAG
>OU015757.1:3212419-3226694 GCA_907169655.1 Acomys percivali | reverse complement strand
AAGAAGAAGAAGAAGAAGAAGAAGAAGAAGAAGAAGAAGAAGAAGAAGAAGAAGAGGAGGAGGAGGAGGAGGAGGAGGAGGAGGAGGAGGAGGAGGAATGCTGTGTTTGGGGTAGGAAGAAGATGCCTGGGGGCTTTGTACCAATGAGGGCACAGCTGGAAGTGAAATGCTCAACAGTCAGTTGAGCACAAGACCAGTCCACAAAATAGATGGTAGCTATGGTTGGAGAACGGTCATGATTAAAGGTGTAATAGTGGGAGTGTAGGGGTCAGGTGGGCCCTACTTTCTATTTGGATACCACTTGCTAACTGGGAAAGCAACAGGGCATCTGAGCATTAATTTCTTTACTGGCCAGATCAGTCACTTCTGCACTGTGGCAAGCAAAATACCCATCAGGCTTTTGTCTTCAGTTCATGTATCTTAGCGACCTGGAAGGTCTTGGGAATGGGCGAGTGGGGTGGCTTTAGCAGTGGTGGGGGAGCTGGTGAGGGACTTTGGACATGTGTTGTTTGCCAGCACTTAGGGAAGCAGCCCAGCATCTAAAACATTCTGACTATGCGGGGACACGGCACAGCTCTGTGTTATTCATGTTCCTCTTCTGACCTCTACCACCTGCTCAACCCTAACTAATCCTACATGTACAGCTGAGGTCGCTCGATCACACCCTGCCTTATGACTCTGGACCACTTTCTTCTTGTCTTTTGACTCTTGGGTTTTAAGGGTGAGAAGGAAGAATGCATGGAAAGGACCAGAAAGTCCAGCAGTAGAAAGGAGGCGCTCTAGCTTGTTCTATGCTATGGCTTAGGTGAGGTGACATGTACCATCTAGGAAGGAAAGAAAGCGGCTGTTTTAAAGCTCTAGGACATAGAGCAGTGTGCCTCAAAGATAAGACCCCTGCACCTAGAGAGTCTGCATTCTCACGGGTGATATAGGACAGGGAGGTGTTCAGTGATGTATCTGAGGGTGCCTAGCATGGGGCATGGCACCCAGGACATACTCAAGAACCCCTTCCCTTGCCTTCTTCCTCAACTGCATCTTTGCAGCTTTCCCCCAAAGGATTCTGAACACATAAATAAAGCTGGAACCCCATCTGGCTGAAAAAGCCAACCATCTGCAGATTTGGAAATATGGGGGGAGCTTCCAATGACTGGCTAATATTTTTTCTCTCTCTTTTTTTTTTTCAGCCAGATGTTTGGTGTCATCTAGGCCCATCTGCAGTAGAAACAGAGATTTATTGAACTTCTTTCTCTTTGGTTTTAAGTTCCCTGAGCTATAATCCTGAGTGGGCTTTCTTTTCTTAACATCTAAAGCCCTTTTTAATAAGTTATAAAGAGTAATTCATGAACTGAGTATGAAAATAGAAAATTTCTTTAAAAGGCTATTTAGGTAGCTTTTAGGGCTTAAAACTGGCAACCCATGGACAAAACTAAGCTGCAATGTAAATACAAGTTTGGATGAATCCACGTTTTTAAAAGGTAAACTATTTGCTTATATTTTAAAATTCAAAAATTTAATGCCTGATTTTTCTTTGATCTTTTTCTTCTTCGTATGTATATGCATATGTTGTATATGTGTGTGTATATATATAGTTATGTATGTGTATGTACCTACATGCATTTTTGTCTGCACAAGTATGTGTGTGCACACGTGGAGACTAGAGTCTGCAGTTGGGTGTCTTCTTTGATTGGTCTCCACCTTACATGTTGAGTCAGGGCCTCTCACGCAAACCTGAAGTTTCCTAATTCAGCTAACCTAGTTATCCAGATTGCTTGGGAAATCTGTGTCTGCTCGGATCACAGAGTCCGCCATAACCACCCAGCACTTACATGGTGGGGGAATCTCAACACTGGGTCTTACCTTCGTATAACAAGCACTTTTCCTACTAAGCCATCTCGCTGCCCCATGCTTGACTCTTCTTTACCTGATATATTGGGACATACTTGATACACATTTCCCCAGAGTCAAACTCAATTCCAGTAGACTAACAGTTGTTCTTTAGATGGCCTCTCCAGCTTGGCACAGTCCCCACTACCTTCTATTGCCCCCAAATTGAGGTCAAAGTCTGGCCATCATGTGTTGTTGTCTACCATACAGCTGCGCTAAGAGTGTGAAATGCTTTCTTCATGCTTCACGTGACCTGGCTAGGCCACATGGACAGTGGATTTGTGACTTCTCAACCTCATCTAAAGTTCTTATCTTAGAACTGAGTAAATTGAGGTCCAAGGGAGGAAAGCAGCATAAACAATTTATATGACTATTAGGGACAGGCATGTGATTAGCAGCCAGGGTTTTTCCCTGCTGGGCAAGTGGTGTCCCCACCTTCTAAATGCATTGCTTTGCTCGGACTAAGCCCTTCAGTGGATTTTTTTTTTAAACAAGGGAGGTGGCTACAGAATACATTCTCATTCAAAATCGCACGCGGCCTTTGAAAACATGCAGCGGGTTGGGACTTTGTGAATGCCTTGCCTGCTTTCCAGATAATGAGTCAGGCGATCGCTTGGGTTTCTCGCTGTGGATGTCTCTACATAGGTTGACTGGTTTTTCATTCAAAGTGCATCTTTTGCTGTGCTGGGTTTGTTCTTGTCTGGTAGCTCCTGCATCCCTTCCATTGCCTTCCATTGTTGCATAGACAAGCTGAATGTTTTCGGGTCTGAGTCTTCTGAATGGAAAAAAACCATGTGTCTGGGCATCCTCACAAGTCAGTGTTTGTACCAGCAGCAAATCAGCTGCTAGAGCTCTCTAGCAATGTTCTGAGATTTTGCAAGCCTTAGGCTACCTACCACCTGCCAAGTTGAGGCACTATGCCCTTGGTCCAGTTATGGAACCTCTCCTAGCCTCAGTTTCCTCAACTATAAGGTAAAGATTTGAACACTTTTGCTGTTAGGGGACTCATTATCTTTGGAAGGGTCTTTTGCCATGCTGGGTAGGAATTTATATTTCAGTAAAACCTGTCTTCCTTGAGCTCACTCACTGACCCCCGTGAGGCCACGTAGAACATTTCAAGTCTCTCTTGCAAATGACAGCCTTTCTTTCACATGTTTGCACACAGCTGTCATATCGCTCCTTAGTATTCCCTTATTTGGGACAAAATTACCACATTGTCTCATGCCTCTTAAAGTACGAAAAAAAAGGGACTCCTTTAAATTATATGTAAGAAAAAAAAAAACAAGCTGTAATGCTCCCTGCACTGGTCTTTAGATGAGTAAAGGGTCAAAAGCTGAGGGTGTTGTTGTTCTGAGATAGACAGGAGCTGGTGAATAGAGGAAGCTATTTATCTTCCCCTCACAGAGGAGGAAATCCTAGGAGGTATGCCTGCTGCTGCATGTGTCAGGTTTTAATTTTATTTAATTTTAATTTTTAATTTTTTCCCTTTTTAAAAAATTTAAGTAATTTATTCAGATGCATGTGTCTTATCATGCAGAAAACAGAGGCTCTTGCAAAGTCCTCGAACACTCAATGTGTTCAGTTCACTGAGAAGGTCCGTGGCTTAAAATTTTAGCCAGGCCCATCTAGATGTTAAAAACTTCTCAGAGTCATAAGGGGTTATATAGCTCACTGAGTGGAATGCTTTGACAATGTAAAATGTAGCTGAGAAAAACTAGAAGAAGACACCAACAAATCTTCTGGAAAGAACTGACTTGCTGAAGAACACATCTTCAATTCAGCTAATTTTCCCCTAATTTCCTTTCTCACTTACCCCACTAAGTCTGTGGGACAGTCAGTTTGGACTCTGGTCCCATGCATAAACTGTAGGCACAGAGTAGCATGGCAAAGAGAAGAGAAAACATTCTTTATGAGAGTTTGAGGAAAGGTTCAGGAAATTTAGGCCCTGATTTTATCCTGACAGATGTTTAAGTAAATAAGGAGGGGTGAGAGAAGTCAATATTGGTGTTTAAACTTACATTTCCAGAATAGTTCCATATTTGCATATGGTTTTGGAAGAGGAGAAGCCTGGGTTTAAAAAAATTTTTTTAATGCTACCTATGTAAGTATTATCACACTTATCAAATCACAGCATTGCAAAAACTGATTCAATCCATTACTGACAACACAGCAAAAGAAATGGTGGGATTTCCCCAAGGTGAATAACCTCATGCCACCCAACTGTAAACGGTCAGAAATAACCACAAATGTTAGATTCTTGATGTTCTTTAGCAAAGAATCATTTCAGAATTTCTTTCAATGCACTGGATACAGTGTAAGCTTGAGCAGTCGTAACTCAAGACTATGGGTTCCAAATCAATCATTTCTTGGATTTACTGAGAGTTAAAAGGGACAAACATCTTGGCTAAGTCTGTAGAGACCATTTGCAGCATTAGTTGGGTTTTGTGACTGACATGGTTCTCACCCCACCTAAGGCAGCCCTTTCCATCCCAGGTTTCCCACCAGTTGCAAATCTGTGTTGGAAACAGAACCAACTGTAGTGGCGCTATAGTCAGGAGAGTTCAGCGCGTCAGGCTGTGGGAAGGAGGCCAGAGGATGATGCAATATTACACTAGCAAGTGATGTCATAGCATGATTTCCGAAGTCATTTACATAAATGTGAGCTCCCAAGAAACCCTGAGAAATGCCACAGGGTTGCAGGTGAAGAGAGCCAAGGGTGACTGAGGGGAGGGGGAGGGAGCCTGTATTTTTTAACTGTCACTGTGATAAACTTCACTGGCTCCCTGGAAGCCAGAAAAACAACAAAAACCAATCAACCAGACAAACAAACCCCCTTCTTAGTGCCTCTTTGATCTAGTGGCTCCCTCAGGTAGCAGGTTCACGGAGCTCTGATTTTCTTCATTATCTTTTTTCACTCCTCGTGATATCCAGGCATTCTCCAGTGAAATTGACAGTCACTCTTCATGCAGTGAAGCGACTTTAGTAGTGACATAGGATGCCTGAGAACCTGCCTTGCCTCATTATAATTTAGAACAAATCCTCTAATTTTTAAAATTAGAAGCAATGAGCTGCAATTCTTAGAGTCAGACTCATCTAAACGTCAAGGAAATACATTTGCTGGTTATGGGCGTGATTTATGAATGAAGTCAGGTGGATAGCAAACACGAAGACTTCAGTTTTATTTTGATCCCAAATAATGAAACACTTATTCATAAAGACGTTTTCTTTAGCTGTGGGGGTGTGAGAGTTGGGGTTTACATGTTATTTGTTCCCGAGTACCAGTTAGCAAAGGAAGTTCATTGCAGTGTATAGTTAGACTGAACTCAGAAGAAGCTGATAAGATTTTTTATTGAAAAAACAATCATAAGTAAGCAGACCAGAGTGCCCAGGTCAGATCAGTCCCTCCTCATCTCCCTCATCACTTTCTTATCTTCCCTCCCTCCAGTCCTTAGTAATCCCTGTTCACCAAAATGCAATTAAACAAATCCAAAGTCCTCTTCCCTAGACAGAGATCCAAGCAGTGAACAAACATGCCTAGAGATACGAGATTAGATTTCCCAACTGCAGAAGCTGCTTAGAGTGTTACAAAATCGCATCCCATTTAGCTTAGACCAAAACCAATCAACAAGACCCAATTCTTCCATCCAACACAGCACCAGCCTCAGTGGAAACATAGTCCGGACACTCACACATTTTCAACAACAACATCAACTATTTTCTTCCCTTTCACTGCCTCTATTTCCCCCAGCACACGTCAGGACACTAGAAGCCGATCATTCAGAGCCAGTGAGCGGAATTTGTAAGTACCTTCCAAGCAGCAGGTCCTCCACAACCCAGAGTGGGTCATTACTTCTTCATTCTTCCTGCTGGTTTCATTGTCACTTGTAGATTTAGTCCTGCACACACCTCTGGAATATAGCCAGTAGTCCGTGCCCACTGCAATGGTCATTAAACTAAAAGCTGCGAAGGCTCCTACAGTGGTGATCAACATCTGGATACCTCTGTCACACATCCTCATAATTCTTCATGGTACTCTGAACGGCTGGGGGTTGGAGGGTGAGATTCAGTGCCGGAGGGGAGAATCACTCTGCAGCTGGGTAACCTAAGACGGCCTCTTCCAAAAATCCGGATCTCCTTTTGTCAGCATCCACGGGGACTTTGGGAAAGCTGGGATTTCCTGTCTTGAGCTCTCTCCAGTTCCCCGAGTCCTCTATGGCCCTCGGGAGGGTGCGGGCTCCAGGGGGTTGGTCCACATCACTGCTGCGGTCAGAGGATTCCTGGGTTGCTTTCATTCCTCAGGAGCTTGGTGAGGACTAGCTTTTGTGCAGGGCATGGCTTCTGAGCTTGGAGCTGCCAGCTCGGTTTGGGATGCGCCCGGTTTCTCACAGCCCTGTGAGACTCAAGGCAAAAGAAACCCAGAGCGGTCTGGTGTGTGAGCGTGTGTCCGTGAGTGTGTGTGTGTGTGTGTGTGTGTGCGCGCGCGCGTGTGTGTATGTATGTGTGTTGTGTGTGTGTGTGTGTGTGCGCGCGCGCGCGTGCGTGTGTGCGAGCGCGTGTGCTGGGGGTGAGGGCGGATGGCAAAAAATAGCTCTGCTGGGAGGCGAGTCGCTGAGAAGAGTGTTCACTGCTTCCCCAGCCTCCCAGGAAAGCTCTCCGCCTGCTCTCCACACCCCCGGGCAAACTGGAGAAAAGCGAGAGTCCTGGGGCGGGGGCCGGCCACTTACGTCGGAGGGCTGATGTCCGTGGTGCTGAACGGACAGCTCCCCGCCTGTTGCCCAGCCCTTCCTCCTCTCAATTTCAGGTCATTGAAGGTCCGTGGAGCTGAAGGAACAGGTCCCTTCTGCGGCTTGCTGCCGGGTAGCTCTTCTAGTTCCTAGGCTTTGCACCTGGGGTGCCGAAGGGTCGCTTCCATAACACTCGCCAAGTGCTACCTGGAGCCGGCTAGCCAGTTCAGCCCTGCGTACTCAAGCCCACACCCCGAGCAAAGTTTCAGGGGCCCAGGGCAGTCAGCAGCAGGGCTCCAGGGCTCTGCAGCGCAGTGGATCTCTCTCCTCAGAGGGAAGGGTTAAGGACAAGGGCCAGGGAAAGAAGCCCACAGCGCACTCTGGTGCGTGCGTTCTCTCAACGCCCACCACCCAACGCAGCATTCTCTAATAAACCCTCCTCCTCATCCCTGAGCCCAATGAGCCAGGCAACTTTGCTCTTTGCTGTGGGGGAGTCCACTGGGGAGACAGAAGCTGGGAAAGATTTAATTTTCTTAAAGGGATGGGAGGCTCTGACGGCTCACTTGGGTGGGCAAAATATTGTCTATGTGTATCTGTCTCGATTTTATTCATCGGAAAGCAAACCAACATGTCTACTCTCCTCTCTCCGGAGCTCGTGTTTACACAGGAGACAGTGTCCTCACACTAGACCCAGAACCATATATATTTATGAATATATATGTGGCTGAGGGTACTAAATGTACCTAGACTGTTGTTCTCATTCAGGGACCGTGGGTGAAGGGATGAAAGGGTCTCTGAATACACTTCCTAAATATTTTAACACTTTTACGTTTGAGGGGGGTGTTGAACTCAGGATGAGAGAGTATTGAAAATGTCAGCATCTTTCCAAAGGCCCTTCTAAGTTAGACCAGGAAGGAGGTGTAATTAGGTCTGGGTTCCTTACTAGCCCAAAGCACAAATGCCATCATCACACATCTGTAAGTTCTTTCCCTCTGAAATAGCAAATGCTGAAAAGAACCTGCATGGGCCAACTTCCAAGGTCCATATGTTCCAGCATATAGATAAGGACACACTAAGTTGACTTCAGGCATCCCACCACGGTGCTTTGACCATTTATTTTCCTGTGGCGTGACAGGTACTGATACCCATTTGGATGTTCCGAATTGAGGCTGCTTGGGTTGTTTCTGCAATCCCTGAGATACGTCCACAACAGGCTGTCATGGTTGACTGTTATTTAATTGGACAAACATATAATTGGGAGGGACTTGTAGGCACATATTCATTCTGTGTTGTGCCATCTCTGGCTGTCTAAGAGCCTCTATTCAGCTAACTGAGTAGGGACGGTATGCTGGAGAAGTCTCAGATTTGGCTCACAGCCTTTTTTGTGGCTTTGATGTCTTTATTTTTTAGGTTAATGTCTTTTGGAGATTTGGAGATTTGGCTCTTTGTCTTACACACACATACATGTGCACACACAGGTTTGTATGTGTAGTTATGGTATGTTTATGGCTGAGTGAGTACTATTGTCAATCTTATTGTGATTTCCGAACACCTATGAATTTGTTGTGGATAAAATGCAGATATGTGAATATATGTATACACCTGTATGCTGCAGTAGGTGGGGTCATGTGATTATGTTTTATATTAATACACAGCTGAGTACATGCATGGATTATATGTATGCATGTGAATACACAGGTACAGTATAGGTTTGTCTGTTTATATGCATTTAGTTGCATATATGTATGTGCTTCAGTTTACTGAATAATTAGCATAAAACAAAATGAAATGTAAACTTTGGGCCAGGACCATAACTAACTAGATCCTAGAAGCATGACAAAAGGCAATGGGGGAAGATGCAGGATCCTTCCTTTAAATGACTTAGTGTCTTTTTCACCCTGTATAGAAAATTTGCTTCTTAGTCATGATTATTGGTGTTCTTAATCACTATTATTTGTACTGTTAATACAATTTTATTATTTATTTTATTATTTATTTATTTTTGTATTTTATTAACAATTAAAAATAATATTGGTTATTAACCTTTTAATCTCAGACTTGTTATGTAACTGAGGCTGGTCTTGAACTGCTTTTCTTGCATCAGGGCTTGGAATGCTGGGATTACAGGTGTGGCTATCACACACAGCTTGCCTGATATTCATTCATTTAAAGGGCTGCATAGTTACATGAAGGTGAAGTTGGTCTTTCCGGGGAGGTTTTATAAGCTAGAGGGGTATTTTCTTCTCCCTCTCAGAAGCTTAAATAACAGGAAAGTAATTAATAACTATCAAAACAGCCATTCCTGGGTCTGTTTTATTCTTCTCTGACTGCATCAGACATAGGAGTGGTGCTCTCTGAAGCAAGGCAGAGATGATGGGAGGGCTTGGGCCTTGGGGACTGTGTGCTCCATGGCTCCGTTCACCAGATAGATGCACAGCAAAACAACAGCAGCCCCAGATCCACACCCTCAGACATACCTGGTATCTGGCTGGTGGAACCAAGTATCCACATAGACCACTGAGCAGAAGGGCCAGGCCTCAGGTGGATGAGCAGGACAGTCACACTCAGAAAGTGAAAGAGAAAAGGTTGCATTGCCAAAGAATAGAGCTTTGTGCTGAAGCTCGGTAACACAGATCATCCCTGGTAACCGCCATCCAAAGCCAAAGCTAATTTGAACGACGGAGCATGTGGAACAAGCCAGAGAGCCTGACTGAAGTGGGAGCCAGAGGCAGAGAGTCCATCATTTAGAACCTAATAATATCTCCTCGTTTACTAGGGGACGACCTCAGCTTTTCATTCAGTGTGCACATGGTTGTGTAGAATCTGCTGCTGGGCCTAGAAAAAAATTACTCATTCTCACCACTAGAGGGCTCTTTCACCAGTTCAATCGCAGATTCAAAGCATCCTCTTAAGGAAATGGAGCCAGAGTCTTCCTCTGTGTTTGCCAATGATCCTTTTTGATCCTGCTCATCTGGCAGGAGATTCAAAAGGCATTCCAACAGCTTTAAAACTTGTGTCTTTCTGTTATTAAGACTTTTTTCTTCCACTGGACTCTTAGCTTGCCATTAACAGTCATAGTATATTTATTTATTTGTGCCTTTTGTCATCTGTTAGGGTTTCACTTAGGAAAGTATTGTTAACAGATAATTCAATTCTGTAATTGCTTTGAGTGCCCACCATGCATAACACGGGCATCTCCGCACTTGAGATGATGATGTAAGTCTCATTCTCCAAGGAGCAGGAGGTGCTGTACTGGTGAGCATCAGAAACTCACTGGGGCTAGCCTGAGAAAAGGGAGAGTATGGCAGAGGAATGGGGGGGATGTTGGGGGGGGGGGGAAGTAAAAGCCAAAAAAATACAATTAGAATTGGAATCCCAAAGTAAAAGCCATTGGGATCCTTGATGGTTTCTGCTTTTTCCAGCTCTGCTACTTTTACATTTCTTTCTTTCTTTCTTTCTTTCTTTCTTTCTTTCTTTCTTTCTTTCTTTCTTTCTCTCTCTCTCTCTCTCTTTCTCTCTCTCTTTCTTTCTTTCTTTCTTTCTTTCTTTCTTTCTTTCTTTCTTTCTGTTTCTTTCTGTCTTTCTTTTTTAAGATTTTCCTTTCCTTGTTGCACTTTGCCTGCTGTGGAAGAATCACACCCAACATAAGCAGCTGCCTGGGCAGGTGGGGGGTGCGGTGGAGGAATGGGGTGGTGGTGGTGATCTACTGGCTTCTAGTTTCAGAACTTTCCATCCATCATGCAGAGAAGGGATGCTACATCAGAGGAAATCACATCATGGCAGCCAGGAAGCAAAGAGGGAGGATGGAATGGAGTAGACAAAAGGGAGGAAAGGAGGAAGAAGGATGGAGGGATGGTGAGCATCCTTGGCCTATGGATTACTTGAGAGCCCATCTTTCTCTTTAGGCTAACGGTTCTGGAAATGACCTCACAGGGTTGGTGTTTACTAATCTCCAAGGTGCTTCTCAAGCCAATCAATTTGATAATCAAGGTCAGTTCTCACACCTCTATGTTTTGATCTTCAAGATGGTAGCTAGATAGAGCTCCAGCTTAGAATATCCAGGCTTGATAAACTAACTGGTTTAGCTTCCATCATGTTATTATACTTCCCCCAATCAGATGGGCCCAGCGGGAGGGAATGCTATGATGCAGTCTGGCTAAGAGGACCATACCCTGTGAATTGGGGAAGAGAGGGAGGCTGCTGTATCCTGACACTACACATAGAAGCCAAGGCACAGATCTGTGGCTGAAGGAAGTGGATATAGAGCCTGTACATTTATAAAACGGGCAACCACAGGGGCTAAAGGGATGGCCCAGCAGGTAAGATCACTGGCTGCTCTTTCAGGTTCAATTCCCAGCAACCAACATGGCAGCTCACAGCCATCTATAACTCCACTCCCAGGGAATCTGATAATTTCATCTGACCTCTAAGGCCACCAGGCACACACACATGGTGCACAGGCATACATGCAGGCAAAGCATCCATACACGTAAAATAAATAGATAAATGTTTTCAGTGTTAAACATAGTCAATAGAAGAACTGACATTTTCTGATTATAATATCTGAAACAGAAGATGCGGTAGGGTTAGTAAGCTAAAAGAGGACAAACATGGTGCCTGAGTACCTTGGGGCAGAGAGGCCAGGCCGGGTCTGTGGCAGCTGTCTTTCATTTCAGCCCTTTCTATCCTACCTGGTTTTAAATCTTGTGCAATCATACTTTGATAAATGTTTAACGTTAGTTAAAAACCTGAATGAAAACAAGAAGCAGCAAGCCACCTGTCCACTGCTCTCACCTACCTCTCACCCTATCAGTGCAGAAACGCCAGCTGCTTCCCTGAGCTGTCTCTTCATTCCTGATGCCTGGGGTTCTCTTCCCTGAAATAGCCTGTTCAGTGGAAAATTTCAGGGCGCATGTGTTGGTGCACAGCCAGATGTTCAGCAGGTAGAGGTAGCTTGATGCCAAGCCCAATGACCTGAGTTTAGTCTCTGGGGCTCACAGGGTAGAGGACAAGACCCTCCTGCAGGCTGTCTTCTGATCTCCACATGCATGTCTTGGTAGGCATGTGTCTGCACACATGTGTACATATACATATAAGTAAATAAATGGAATAAATAGTAACTTTTAATTTGTACAAATTAAAATAGATATCTTTTGCTTTACTCCATAATTCCATTTATTTCTGAGCTACAAACAAACAAACCAACAAACTAACCACAATCTCAGCGCATCCTTCCCTAACTGTGCTGTCTAAAACACCACCTCATAGTTTTCTCTCACCCCTCACTCTGGTTTGTGTTGTCACAGCATTTATCACACCTGAGTGCACAAACAGATACACAAAACATACGTGAGTTTTTTGTGTTTACCCCCAGCTATCCGATGAAGATGTTGCCTTGTCTCGTTCACACGTACGTTTCCTGACCTCAGACTGGTGCCCAGGATTTAGCAGCTACTCAGAAAGCATTTGCTTAATCCCTTAGTCATGCAGGTAATGATTGACAGGCACTGTCAACTCAAGCAAGAGGCGTATTGTTCTTGATCACCCGGAACTTCAGTCTGAAGGACTGGGCAGTGCTAAGTAGGAAAACAAGACAACTTGTAGCAGACGCTGTTTAAGGGGACCCTTCATCACACTGGTGTGTTTACATCATCCTAACCCTGACTGCTACAAACCACAGCTGCATATTTTTTGGGGACAACTTTTTCAGTTTATGGAAGCTGCCTTACCCAAGGAATGACATGTCCCTTGGGAACAGACAGCCTGAAGCCAGAGGGCAGAAGATACAGGGCTAAGAAAGGCAGCCATTTTGCCAGAAAGAGGAATTGTGTATCTTTCATGGCCATCCATGGATCAGGCTAAAACTACATATAACTGAGACCACATCCTTGTTTGTCTTTGTCATCTTTTCTTGTTGTTCTTAGACTATAGAGTGCATTAGAATCACCTACCATGGGGTTAGGGGTGTGAGTTCAGTTGGTAAAGTGCTTGCTTAGCATGTAGGAAGCCCTGGGTCCCAATCCTCAGCATCCCATGACCTGGACACGGTGGCACATACTGTAACCCAGCACTCTGATGGTGGAAGATTAGAAGTTCAAGATCACCCTCAGCTACTTAGTGAGTTAGAGGCCAACCTGGGATAAATGAGACGCTCTCCAAACAAACTGTTGTGTTTTTGGTGGGGGGTTTATTTTTGTTTTTATCAATTTGACACAAATCTGGAGTTACCTGGGAAGAGGAGCCTAAACTGTGAAGAACACTCCCATCAGATTGGTCTGTAATCAAGTCTGTGGGTGGGGGGCATTTTCTTGATTAATGATTGTTGTGGGAGGGTCCAGATCACTATGGGTAGTATTCCCCTTGGGCAAGTGATCCTGGGTTCTTCAAGAAGCAGGCCAAGCAAGCATTGGGGAACAGACCAAGTCCCTCTGAAATAGTAAGCAAGCCCTCAGTTAAATACTGTCTTTTATAAGTTGCCTTGGCCATGGTGTCTCTCTAACCAAGACACTGCCCGAGTTGCTTTTTGTCAAGGTGTTTAGCACAGCAATAGAAACCTAAGACTGAAACCAAATCAATGAACTAGAATTACCTAAAGGGCATATTACACAATAGATTCCTAATAAAGAGGATGATGCTTAACCATGTTAATTTCTAGCAAGTTCTCATGGGTACTATTGCTGCTCTCCAGAAAACCACAATTGCAGAATTACTATTCTTTATTATACCATGTCCCATGGTCCCTTGGGTTTCTCTCCCTCCCCCACCCAAGATTACTCCTTCAGTAAACTAAGTGCATCAGAACCCTGCCTCAGGCTCTGCTTCTAGAGAATTAAACCCATGCAATCAAGGAGAGCTGATAGCAGAATGCCCTCAAGGGCAACTGAGGTCACTGAAGACAACTCTATAGAAGATGCTCCACTGAGCAGAACTCTTGAGGACAGGCAGATAAATGAAGATTAGGATCAATATATTGTACGCAGTTAGACTAACATATTGAAAGCCCTGGTCTGTGTTGGGCTTGAGAGAAAGAAAGAAGAGGACACCAATCATGATTTTGATACTGTTTCTATAGTTGAGGACAAATTTCATTCTTTTTCAGTCTTCCTTAAAGAGAAAAGTGGGCCTATAACACAACTCTAATCAATAAAATGTAATTAAAAGTTGCTGTATGGAAATAGCCAGAGGGTGGGAACAATGCACATGTGCATCTGCTGATGGGTGGATAGCCACAATGTGGTGCGCGCGCGTGCACACACACACACACACACACATGCACGCGCACACACGCACCAAAGAATATTAACCAACCACAAAAAGGTATGAAGTTCAGTACATGCTATAATATGGGCAAACCTCAATGACATCATTATGCTGGCACAAAAGATTGTGCTTATTTGAGCCTCCTAATGCAGGCATGTACATAGAGGCAGATAGTGGAGTGACGTCATTAGGAGCTGAAAAGCAAGGATAACAGGAATCTTTTTCTCCACCACTACAAAACTTTTGCTATTTTACTAAAATGGTTTAGTAAAAGTGGTAAAGATTGCACTGTGTTGTGAATGTGATTAATGTCTTTGAATCACATACTTTAAATGATTAAAATGTCAAATTTAGGACTGGAGAGAGAGAGAGAGAGAGAGAGAGAGAGAGAGAGAGAGAGAGAGAGA
>OU015757.1:3166070-3193315 GCA_907169655.1 Acomys percivali | reverse complement strand
AGAGTGGAGTCAGCAGGTGGCAGGCATGGTGGCTAGAGCAGTGGCCAAGACTACATGTCTTGAATAGCAAACACAAAGCAGAGAGAGTAAACCAGAAAGGGTGCAAATCTTTAAAGACTCAAAGCCCACCTCCAGTGCAACACACTGTCTCCCATCTAATCCTCCCCAAACACCACCACCAGTTGGGGACCAAACATTCAAGTGCCATAGACTATGGGGGACATTAGATTTATTCAAACCAACATCTGGAGGGCAGGGAGAGGGTCAAGGCCCACCTCTGTTTGAGAACAAAGCGTCCTGATCTTCTAAGCTTAAGGCAACAGTGATACGTACGTGTTCCGTCAAAGAAGGGTCAAAATAGTATGGACCAAAAATCTTCTCTATTTGAGCTAGTTATATCCAGTCACCCACCTACATGAACTCTTCCACTTGTCGATAAAGGCAACAAGGTCTCTCCCCACCCCACGCCTAACTCCCATTTGAGGAGATGACTGATCTGGTTGGAAAAGACTGGCTGAATCCATTCACTGAACACAGCTAAGATAACATTCTCCTCTGCAGCAGGCCACACTGTCTGGTAGGAAACATCGGGTAGCTTCTGACAGGACTCAGTCATCTCCCTCCTGTTTATTTACATCCTTGAGTAAGTCCTTCTGAGTATGTTCTGGACCCTGTGACTTATTTGTAATGAACAATGTTTAGAAAAACTGAAACGGGGCTGTTATTGTGATTAAGGTACAGAAGACAGATCTCTCCTTTCAGTGGTACTTATGTTGCATTTTCCCCCCTTGGCTTGTACTCTTCGAGAAAGTAAGCTGTTTGCTATGGTTTAGAAGTGTTCCCTAAGTGTTCGTATGTTGGAAATATAACACACAAAGCCATATGTTAGTGCAGTTTGGTGGTGGGACCTTTGAGAAACAATTAGAATTACATGAGGTCATGGGGGTGGGGCCCTAATGCTTTGAGTGGCTTTAAAACAAAAGGGACCCAAGCAAGCAACCTTGTTCTTTATCACCACCTGATGCTCTCCGCCTCGTCATGAGACAGCCAGAAGGCCCTTCCAGACATAAAACAGATACAGCCATCAGGTTCCTGAGCTTACCAACATCCCTAACTATGAATGAAAACCGCTGTTCTTCAAGAATTACTCAGCCTTTGGCATTGGGTTTGAGAAACAGAGAAGTGATTAGGGTACTGACTGGGGAAGGCTCCACTCAGCAGCACTCAGGCTCCTGAATTCCAATGACAGCCATGCGAGCAGTTTAAGGGGAGGGTCTTTCCTACTTAACCTAGATGAGGACCCAGCCAACATCTTGATTGCAGCTCAGGAAAAAACAAAAACAAAAAACAAAACACTGGAGCAGAGTTCCCAGCTAAGCACAGTGCAGACATGTGAGCCACTGAAGCCAAGAGAGTAAGTGTGGGTGGTAAGTGGTTAGGTGTTTGTTAACAGCCACAGATTCCTCCAACCCACATGATATCGAAGTGTTCTCTGTAACTTGCCTTCGGGTTCTGGTCCTGTATGGAAATGAAAAGCCAGATCTTCGTTGGAACACGATCCATTACAAAGGCTTACTTCCTCATGGTCTGCATAAGTAGAAGTCACTGGTTGAAAAAGGACTGTCTGTCTTTGCAGCTCTTGTTCAAGTGTCATTTGAGCTTCAACCTGACACAGGGTCTCATTTCAGTAGGCTGTAAGAATGACCCCCAGAGGGTTATATGTTTAAATGCCTGGTCCTCACCCAGTTAGTGGAACTGTTTGGGAAAGATTAGGAGAATCTTCATTGGAAGAGGTGTGCCACTTGGGGTCGGTTTTGAGGTTTCAAAAACTGAAGCCAAGCTGGGTACAGTGGTGCACACCTGTAATTCCAGCACTTGGGAGGCAGAGACAAGGGGAATCTCTGTGAGTTCGAGGCCAGCCTGGACTACAAAGTGAGTCCAGGACAGCTAGGGCTACACAGAGAGACCCTGTCTTGAAAAAAAGAAAAGTAAAAGCCCAAGCCAAGTCCAGTGTTTCTTGCTCCCTGCCTGTGGATGAGGAGGTACAGCCCTGAGCTATTCCCATAGCACCATGCTTGTCTGCTTCCCTCTGTGAGAGTAGAATGACCATCTGAGACCATAAGCAAGCGTTTCGTTAAATGCTTTCTTTTGTAAAAGCTGCCTTGCTCATGCTGTTGTTTCCCAGGAACAGAACAGTGACTAAGACACAGGCCCAATGTCAGGAAAACCAGCATCCATGGTACAAAACTCTGCCATGGATGTAGTATGTTTCATTCCCTGAACAGGAACTAGAACTCAATCTTGTGCTGTTTTTTTTTTTGAAATGGGAATTGACTTTTCATGCAGGAATCAATTCCTGGGGGTGACCCCTAGCAGAATTCACACTGGCTAATGTGTTCTCCCATCAAACCTCGCAAGAACATATGGTCTCAGATACAGCTTTGGGCCGTTAGAGCCAGATATTGGAGGTGGCATCAGATTACATTTCTCAATTTGGTTCCCATCTCTCTTGCATTGCCTTCCTTCTCATTTCACCATCATCTCAGCTTGAATATGATGCTGGAGAATGAAAATGATGGCAGATGTAAATCTGAGTATCTGAGAGTTTGTCATTGTTGGTTCAAAGAGCTTGCACCAGCAGCTTTCAAGTGGGCCGTGGTTATGTAGTTCACAAGCCTACACTCTGGTATTGCTTGTCTGTTGAGATTATATCTGACACTGGTGAAGCCCAGGATATTCTTGGGAATTTCTTTTCTGCTTGTTCTATTTCTTTTTTTTTTTTAAGATTGATTTATTTTGTATACAATATTCTGCCTACATGTGTGGCTTCTAGCCAGAAGCAGGCATCAGATCTCATTACAGATGGTTGTGAGCCACCATGTAGTTGCTGGGAATTGAACTGAGGACCTGTGGAAGAAAAGCCAGTGCTCTTACCCTCTGAGCCATCTCTCCAGCCCTGTTCTATTTCTTTGATGTTCTCCATGTTCATAAATTATTCCACTGAGGGTACAGTGTGGAAGATTCAAAATTGGGCCATAATACTCACCACCTTCATGACAATTTATTTTTGCAAAGACTCCTGCCCCAAGGTAAAGTCTGTTTCTCTTCCCTTTGGACTGGCATATGGGATAGAAGCAGAGACTTGAATAACACATGCACACTGGGTCTCTGTCTCTTGCTTGCTCTTTAGAGGCATCAGATCCATTATATAAAGCAGTCTACTCCAATCTTTTGGACTATCAGAGAGCAAGGACACGAGACAAAAACAGACTGTCCACTGAACTTCCCCTGGTCTGCAATCGGTATGTGGATAAGGCCATCTTACGTGGCTACCAGGTGACTTTCCAGGTGCCTGAGATACACAGACAAGTCTGCCTGAGATGACCTGAAGTGGCCAGACCAGAGTGACATCCACTGTAAACCAAATAAACAGTTGGTTTAAAAAAAAATTAACTGAATTTTGGGTTGGAGAGATGGCTTAGTAGTTAAGAGTACTTAACTTTTTACAGGTTTTACAAAGGACCTGGTTCACCCAGCAGCCACATGGTGGCTCACAACCATCTATGACTCCACTTTCTGGGGGTCCAATGCTCCCCTTTAACCTCCAGTGGCATCAGGCATGCATGTGGTGTGGTGTGCCTACTGAAGGAGAACCACTTACACACATAAAATAAATCCAGAAAAAATGCACTAAGCTTTGAGGTTCTAGATTACCGGTGTAGAGTTATATTGTGTGTGCTTTTATGCCAGCTCATCTTAGTAGGGTTTGTGGTCCTGACGATGATTCTTCAGAGGGTGAGATTCCGACCCTTTCCTTAACCACTGAGCTTGCTTTGAAACAAGCGATAACTCCGTGGACCAATGCAATGCCATGTGGGCTGTTCCTGTAACTGCTTCCCAGTGGTGCCTTGCCTCTCCTATATCTCTGGTCCCAAACATCTTGAGAGGAAACCCAAACTTCTCATATGTAAATAAGACACCTTTGTGGTTGGTATACATCACCATTTGTTCCAAAAAACAAAACAAAACAAAACACCCCCAAAACAAACAATAACAAAAAACCAGATTTCATTTTTTTATTTAGAGAGTCCATTCTGAGTTCCTGTGCTCTGGCGGCTCTTTGTTTCAGGCTGCAGTGGTGTGTCACTCAATTTGAGCATTATGAAGAGAGGTGGAACTGAAGATACCAGAGTGGAGGGAAATAGCCTGTTGTGAGTAGGCAGTCCCACCACCTGGGACCACGGTGAAGTCCCAGCCACGCAGCCACTGAGGGTCATGTCTGGGTCTGTCTCTATGCAGCAGCAAAGATCTGTGTCAAGGTCCTTGGCTAAAGACCATGCAGATATCCCTTATCTGGGCTGCCACCTGGGACTACGTTGATGTCCAAGGGGTGTGTAGAGTTGACCCTGCCCCTCACTGCCTATGGCACTCTGGAAAGTTGGCTCTGCCTCTTGCCAGTTGCAGGCCCTGCCCACTTGGAGAGAGTAGGCCCCACACCTCACCTGGGCAGCAGAATAGAGCTGGCTCTGGTCGTGAAGCATGGGAGAGCCAGCCCTGAGGGTGTGGACACAGGAGAGCTGACAGCACCACTCATTTCTCCTGAGGTGGAGGGGACACAAAGATGCCCTTCCCACCTCTTGCCCTTCCCCTGTCCCCACCATCTGTGGCAGGCAGAAGAGCTGGCCTTGGGGTCATGAGGGCAGGAGAGCTAGCGAGTAGATCAAATCCTGCACCTTGACTGGGCAGCACAGACTAGGTGGCCCTGGTGGAGGGGGTGGGGGTGAACTGGCCACATCACTTACCCTCTCCCTCTCCACGTGCAGCAGGTAGGAGAGCTGTCCCTGTTCCTCACTGGCTGCAGCATTCAGGAGAGCAGGATTTGCACCTTACCTGGGCAGCACAATAGAGCTGGCTCTGGTGGTATGGGGTGTGGGTGAGGCATGAAACAGGGAGCGCTGGCCCTGCCCCTTGCCAGCTGTGACACTGAGTGAACTAGTGTAGGCAGTGCTGGAGTGCTCGCTCTGGTAGTTTGGGTGTGGGAGAGCTGGCAGGCTGATCAACTAGCTACCACCCAGGCCCAGTACCAGAGCTATGGGTTGGCCCACCCTAACATCTATCTCAGCTATGAACTGCTGGGCCACGTGAAAGGGCCTGTCCTATAGCTCCACAGCTGCAAGATCTCCATGACTCAGGGCAACAGCAGGATAACCATGAGGGGTGCCACAGAGGATCCAGGATTAATGATGTAACAGAAGCCAGAGGCCCTGAACCAGACCAATGACTCATTGCAATGGATGTTTGCAGGTAAAGATGTGTGGGCAAAAGGATATACTGTTGGACATACTGCGGCTTCCACAGTGTTTCTTATGATTTGATTTATTTATTTATTTATTTATTTATTTATTTATTTATTTATGTTTTTTATTGTTTGTTTTTATTTTCTTTTGATGGGGGAGGTTGCAAGGGCAGAGGGTGGAAAAGAAGGGAGGGGCAATGAGTGGAACTGGGATGTATTATGTGAAGCTCACAAATAATCAATAAAAAGTTAAAAAAAAAAAAAAGAAGTTAAAAAAAGAAAGAACTATTTCCACAATGAAAGATAAGCCCAATTGTTGTCAGTCTTCTGAATTTTTTTTTTTTTTTTTTTTTTTTTTGCCTTCCCCAAGTCTGAAAGCCAACCTAATACGGAATATTCCATTTTAAATGTGTTTAATGGTTTCAATGCAGATTAAATCAATGCTAATGAAGGACACTTGCCATTTGTGTCCCTCCCTTCCGGAATGTTGTATGTGTACAAACAGACTCGTACACAAGAGGGTCTGCACATATGAATTCAGTTTAATCATACCAAGTCTTAAACAAAAAGCTTCCTCCAAGAGACGAGGGTTCACAGCAACTGCAAAGCTTACTCACATTTTTAAAAACGCCGCTCATGCTTAGGTAGCATTCCAAGGGGAGAGTGGAATAACCGTAAAAACTTCACCAGGAACATCAGCATCTGACTTTAAAAATTACAAATACTAAAGCGGTTTGGTATCGGACACAGTTAAGTGGTGACACTGTCGGTTCATCGGACGAGTTTCCGGAAGTCTGGAAAAATTGTACCTCTAACAGTGGGCAAGGTGCTGAATCTAAACTAAACATTTTCAAATGTAGAAAACAAACTAGCAAGCTGTACATACAGAGAAAAAGCCCTCAAGACAAGCTCTCCACGTGATGGGTGCCAGCAGAGGCACCGCGATTCCTGGAAGACTGGAATTGGTAACAGACACTCACAGGCTCAGCAATGGGCTCTGCAATCACCTACACATTAATGACAAACTCTGGGTTAGTATATGAGAAGCCAGCGAACTCATTTTGGTCCAAGTTCATGATGAAGAGTTTGTCAGTGGGAGTCAGTTCCACAGGCTGCCTGGTGAACTCTTTGTCGAAGTTGGAGGTGTCTCGCTTGTCTCTCTGCCAAACGGAAAGCAAACACATTAACACAGAAGCAGCAGCAGCGGAAGTGGCAGGAGCAGCAGCAGCAGGAGCAGCAGCAGCAGCAGGAAACATGACCAGGACATGCCAGTTACCCAAAGGCTGAGAGGAAAGCTCCTGAGCAGTCAGAAAGCCCTGTGCTGACAGCTTTTAGCAGCTGCGTTCCTTGTATCAGCTTTCACTTCATATCATATGTTGGCTTTGGGGTAGAAAACTTGGTGCCAGTTTTCTATGAGAAGAAAAGATTCATTTACTTCTTTAAGAGTTGCCCTAAAGAGGTGTGAGTGTGTGGAGGAGAGAGCTATGGGAGGGGAGTGTGCTATGCTTTGACTTTGGGGTGATTTGCATTGGTGACTATTTCCTCTCAAAGCTAATGTCATAGAGTTATTAGAGTACCCTGGAGGCAAACAACTCAAGAGTCATCCCTGTGGCCAGGGGTGGGGTGGGGGTGGGTGGGAGAGAGTGAGAGAGCAAGAGAGAGAGAGAGAGGAGAGAGAGAGAGAGAGAGAGAGAGACTGAGAGAGACCGAGAGACCTGAACACATACTGGCTCTCCGAAAGCAAATGGCCGCGTAAGGAAAACAGATCAGTGTTGGCTGCAGGAAGCTAAGGACCATCCACTTCCCCCTTATGATGTCTGAGGCTCACTGCTGACCTTCTAGACAGCCTACCTGGAGCCAGAGCGGTGTCAGAAGATCTGGCTCAGAGTTAGCCCACCTCCTAGGGGCTACCTAACTCACATTTTAGACTCCGATCTCAAAAAGAGATTGGGGGAAGCTAGGCTCTGAAGTGCTGCTCAAAAACTGACCATAAGAGTAAAATCTGGGTCTTCACTAGCCAGAGAGTCTCTCCAAAGGTGTGGGTCGTGTGCTTTATAACAGACACAACCCAAAGCTTAAAGTAAGATCTATGAAGGCAAGCTTGAAAAACAAAACTACTCAGTTTTTGTAGTGGGTAATCTGGTAAACTTCCTTCCTTCCTTCCTTCCTTCCTTCCTTCCTTCCTTCCTTCCTTCCTTCCTTCCTTCCTGTCTGCCTGTGTATAAGCATTACTAACTGTAGTTTGAGGCCCGTTCTACCCAGTAACGTGAATGTGGGCTCTCTAATGGGTCTTTACGATGTGCTGGCCTCTCCTGTGTCCTTATCAGAGTATTAACCCTTCCCATTCTCACCTCACGTGCCTGGAGAAAGCAAGGCTGATGACGTCCTTGTCTCCCACTGTTTGACATATGAGATAACTGAGGCACGAGTCAGTGAAGGGACTTGCCCAAGACTGCACAGTGGGTTGGTGATTTATCTCTGACACACAGCAGCTAATTGTTGCCTCATTACAACGGCTCGGGCTGGAGACGCAAGCTGAAGACTGTTTTTGCAATGCCTGGGATTTTCTAGCAACAGGTATGTGCCTGGCTGAAGCCAAGGTTGCATCGTACCAGAGTTTGTTGGCCGATTCACAATTCACTTTGGCCAATCTTACCAGGCTTAGCCCATAACAGAGATTGGTAAGAATTTCCTTATCAATCCTGGTTGATAAGGATTTCCTGTTGCCAGGCTCCAAACTACTTCTTTCTGGATGATCCCCTGCCACAGGCATCAGGAGGTCATCTGGAAGAGTGTGGGCATAGAAGAAAAGGCTAAGGCTTCTCATGAAGCTGTTTTCTTCATGCTGAGCAATCTCTTGTGGAGTCCTGTCCATGCTGGGCTTCTGTGGAAGGTTCCAGGCTTGGACACTCTGTGTGCTACCCTCTGTAGCTGGAGGGAAATGAGGACATCTTCTGTTTCTCTGATCCTGTCTGTTTTCTTTCCTGACCCTGTAAGCCACAGGCCAGCACCCTTCTCATTGTCACGTGTGCACTTACTATTTTGAGGAAATTACATTGTTTCCCTCTGGGAGGACAAGGTCTGTGACTGTTCCTGTGCTAGTTTGTTTCCAATGCCAAGAACAGTGCTGAGCACACAGTAGGTTGTTTATAAGTCCTCAATGGATCAATAAAAGAAGGCTTGATTAAAGGGGCACTTCCTTGCCTTTTCTCATTCCTGAGACTAATTCCTTCTCACACTGAAGCAAAATAGTAAGTCCCAAGGCTTATGGAAATGGACTCTGTGCACTTGAAGCCACTATGGAGTGAACTGTGTATGAGCGAGGTCTGGAAGCTACAGAGTCCGTGTGGACAGGAGAAGAGCAGACCTGGGGCAGCAGGTAGGCAGCTCCTCTTTTGGGGTCTCTCCCCCACCTAGCCGTCCTTACCTGAGAGCATGTGGCAGAACTTCCCTTCCTACCAACTCCAAGTTTGGAAGCGTCTTCTTATTTGCTGTGCTCCAGTAAGCAGTGAGCTCCAAATAAGGCTTTCTTTTTAAGGAGCTTTACCTCACCAGTGGGCCCTGCCAGAAAATCCTCATGGATTTTACCCCAGAATGTGGGGAGGGAATGGGCCCCTTTGTAGTGACACTTCTTTTGGGGTTGGTAGCATGTGAAGCCACATGAGAAGGGAAACACTGACCTGAGGGGGAGTATTAATTCCACTGGCCAACCTCTGGGTCACCAGCCATGGCCATACCCTTCCTTGGAAAGGGGGAACAGCAAGAACTGTAACAAGTTAAATGGGTAGAATCTTAGATCCAGATGTATGATTGGTCCAGTTAACAACAGCTTTAGTTAGATTTATTTTATTTTTTCTTCAGTTCTCCCAGAAGTTAAATACTTTTACTGTGGACAATTTAGCCTGTTTTAGAGGGCTAGAGAGATCAGGATGTGATCAGCAAGGGTCACATGCTGTCATCAGCAGGATTCTAAATAGGGAATGGTGTTCCTAAGGGCCTGGAGATATCTGAGTGATGTACCATGAGAGGTGACACTTAAGACTCATAAATAAGTCATAAAACCAGTTAGCTCCCTGTCTCCCTGAGACATGAGTACCTGATCATATTGTAGGAGCATCTATAGACTGTAGTGCGTCACTAGCCTACCTACTGTACTACATGACTGCTCTAGAAACCCAGGTGGCGAGGATGCCTTAGGCTTCACACTGTGGTCCACTGGGAGACCAAGACGCTGCAAAGACTCCCATCAGAAGACTTTCTAAGTAGTCCCAGAGACTCTAGACAACAGCATGCTTTTAATTACTTATTTTATGACTGTCTTTCCCACAGATGGTACGCTGGGAAAGAGGGAGAAGGGGATGGACGGCATCTTTATTATTTCTCACCATGGTCCTGGCACCCAGCCTGGCACACAGTTGGTGCCCAATAAATGCTACTTGAATGGATGGAGGAGGCATAAATGGATGGTTGCAAAAAATAAATTAAAATATTACTTTTTGGATAAAATTTCAAAATATTCCATAGAGATTGTATGCAATGAAAGCTGGTTCTTGATTTCCTTTGATCTAAAAAGTTGGTAGAAAAGGAAATAATAGGAAGTCTGATTTGTGATCCTCTACTTTCACAGAAGCTTCTCTGAGCCACACTCAGCAAGGTAGGCTAAGAGAAGAGACACTTTGGCTTGAGTATCTATTTCGGGAAGCCATGGACCTTAAAATAAAGGCAAGGATCTGAAAATGTAAAGTGTATATATTTACACATATATACTATTATCTATCTATCTACCCATCCGTCCATTCATCCTTCCTTCCTTCCTACACTGCTTTCTCAGGTGGTCTCAGATCACTTGTCAATGACCTAAAGCTTCTCTCTGGTTTTTATTCTGAGCATATGTCCAGGGCCTGATGACCCAGTGACCAGATGAAAGACCCTACATGACTTTCCTGGGGGTGGACATGTGGCTCAGAGATACTTGTTCTATTACAGAACAGGCAGGGGATCAGGATACCCTGTCAGGATACCCTGTGTTTGTATTGCCACTAAACAACCTTTAGAAAATTACCTCTACTTTCCAGATGCCAGTTGCCCCAATAGTAGATTAAGGAATGGGGTTGCCATGGTCTCCCTTGGGGGCTAACATCCACCAAGTTGACTTCACATGATCTGAGAGGGACATGCCCCATTCTTGAAGCAGAGTTGCTAAGAGGCCAGGAAATAGGGTGTTTTGTCTCAGCAGAACCCCAAAGCATAGTCTTCTAAAAGGTGAGGAGGTGTCTTTCAAGATTAATGGTCCTTTGGAAGTTTCAATGTGATTTCTCAGAAGCCCTAAAGGTCCTGGAAATATTTTGACCTGTGATAAGAATTCTCTTTAGGACTGAGAGGGGCAGGGAGCTGAGCTGTAGGCAAGGGTATGGGGCCACCTGCTATCCCCATCTGTTTAGGGAGAAATGAGGTCTTTCCCACTGCAGGGGTTCCCTTGGACTTTGGGGAGCTCACTGAGTTGCTTACAAGGATACTCACGCAAACTTAGAAGAAGACGCTCAAAATAGATATTGACGAGAAGCTTAAGAGCCTTGAACATCTTCCTGTAAGCCTGACTCTAGTGAGAATGTGGGCTTTGGGTTGTGATGGTGTGGGAGGCTCCAGGCTGCCTAGTCCACCCCATTTCTGGACACCAGGCATCTCTTGTTGATTGAACACTGAGGCTATTTAAGATCCAGCTTTGGCCCCTTTTTCCTTATTTAGGCCCTACTTTGTAGTGTGGGTCCTCCTTGCTCAAAGAGAGCAGTTTTCTTTGAAATAGGATATCTTCTTTTCTTTCTTTTTTTTTTTTTTATTGTATCTTGATGCTAGGAGAAAAATATCAAAACAGATACTGAAGTGCAAATGAACATTTCTACAAACATCTTGCAAAATGACATCAAACTGAAGAATGCAACCATCAAGGTTTGGAGAGATGGTGTCTTTCTCAGAGCACTCAAACAGTTCTCCAAAACCAGTGGTGTACCTAGACAAGTCCCCGCCCCACAGGCACAAATCTGCTGGGCTTCATAGCCATCTTCTTGGTTGAACAAAGCAAGCCATTTATGGTTAATAACATCTAGACACAGATTTTAAAGCATGTATAACAAAGTGAGTATTTTTTCTTTTTTCTTTTTCCTTTTTTTTTTTTTTGCATTTCAACAATGACAGAAATAAAAAAGCAAATAACATTTGAAATGTAATGTAGAATCATGGTCCTTTGGGACCTTGCTAGAGTGACCATGTGGTTCCAGGGACAGTGCCAAATGCCATTCTTGAGTAGTTTGGGGATTGAGGGGACCAGTCTCAGACATACATTATTAGAAACTACAGCAAGGTGGTAGCACTCCAGCTGGTTGCCTTTTGACCCCTGCAAGTGCTTTTAGAGTGAAACATGTCTAAAAGCTCATTCCTGGTTTGTTTGTTTGTTTGTTTGTTTATTTGTTTTCCAAGACTTAGATAATATTCTTAACATTGAGTTAAAAAAAATAAAAATTTATTTTTTAGCATGTTCTTTTCAAAGCTCTTCTGCCTCCAGAACAGGCAGTGTGGAGGGATCACCTCTAGGGCAAAGCAGCCATCTACTTGTATCTAGGCCAAGCCCCCAGCCTGGAAAGTGGAAGGATATTGCTAGCATTCAGTTCATCTATCCATCTCATAGGAAAGATGTAGGCTGGATGGTGAGGGTAATAATGGCAGTGCAGAGGACGAGGGAGAGAAAGCAAGCATTTTCTCTCCCCAGTGGGCCTGGGAGCTGACATGCTGGGGATGTGCATAGTAGGATGGCTTTGAGCGTGTCTCAATTATGCAGCACTTTCTACATGCCATCTGCATAATTCCATCTCCTGGAGATGCTCCAAACTACTTGAGGACATTTGGGTTCTGAAACATGGCCACTCTAGCCTCATCAGAGAAGAAAACACGGATGTAACTTGGCAATGAAAAAAAAAATGTCACAATGATAGCTGTTGAGCTCAAATGACAGAAATGAAGGACGAAGATCTACAGATCTACTTAGCTCTTGACTTCAGGTTTTAAAAACTCAGAGTTAACAAAGGAAAATCCTTCGAATTCTGATTGGTCAATATTCCTGATGACTTCCTGGTCAGGAGGTGTTAGGACTGGTGGATGGCGGGTGAAAAACCGGTCGAAGTTTTCAGCATTTCGCCCACACTATGAGAGGGGGAGAAAAGAACTTGTGGTGGGTGGGGAAAAAAACAAAAAAACAAAAACAAAAGCCAAAAATAAAACAGAACTGAACAGAACCGGGTGTGTTTTTCCTCCAATCCCTTCCCTTTCAGAAACGCAGAGAGGTTGTTTCAATGATCAGAAATGAGAGAGCAAAGTAAAATGCAAAATTCTCATGACCTTTGGTACATGACCTTGGGCTCCCATCTTTTGGGTGCTGTGTAGCTCTCAGGTCACTCCTGGTTTCCTTTCGGGAAGTCAGGAAATGTATGACAAAGGCATGAGATGGTGGCTAATAGCATGTGGCATGTCCCCACTGCATCACCCACCCCCAATGAGTTAGACAAAGCCATCTGTTGGAGGAGATGGGATTAAGGTACTTGCCATCTTTTATGGGTGTCAGATGTCAAATAATGACCCATTCATACATCACCTGACAAGCTCAATATTTATAGCAGCAGATTCCTTACAGTGTCATCCTGCTACTCTCGATCAGGAACCGTAGGTGTTTCTAGCTCAATAGAATATAGTTTTCAAACATCAGCCAGTGGAGGAAGAACCCAACCATAAGATCTCAGTGGTACTACAAAATCCTGGATAGTTGAATTAATCACTGACTCTTAATTACAAGGTTTCAGGAGGTAAAATTTGGCCCCCTGTTTCTCTCTTTCTCTCCAAATAGAAAGACCTGGTGTGGGAGAAAATTCACATGCACATGCTAAATTCCAGCCTAAGGAGAGATGAGTTATTACACTGAACTTTGTGCTCATGTCCCTTCCTAGCAAAACTCAAGCACACAGAAGCCCTCAGCATTCCACTGTCTATGGGAGGTGTTAGAGTTTGAATGTGCAATGTCTCTCATATGTTCAAGAGCTCAGACACTTGGTCCTCATCTGCTAAGGCTGTTCTGGAAAGTTGTGAAACCTTGAGGAGGCGGAGCCTTCCTGGAGGAGGGGAGTTAGTAGGTCTACGCCTTAAGATTTTACACTCTGGCCATACTACCCGTATGCTCCCTGCTTTCTGGCTGCTGATGCAACAAGACCAGCTACCTCACACCTGCTGTTTATCAGGCATGTGATCACAATGGTGAGTAAGGTGAGTAAGGCAGGAGACAATATCAACCTAATTCCATGACAATATTAGTCATAATAACAGTGTGTGATCTATATCATGTGTTTGCCACAGATAGGCACCTAACAAAGCACTTCGCCCATATTATCTCATTGAATCCTCTCAATGGACTTATATACTTGCTATGGCTTCATTGAGCTTGGAGTTATGTGTTTGAGCAATTGGTCCCCAGCTGGAAGTGTGGCTTAGCTAGAGGAAGTGGGTCTCTGAGGACAGGCCTGGAAAATGATATCCACTTCTGATTAGGTTTCCGTGCTCTGCTTCCTGCCCACCATGATGCAGCCAGGTGCCTCATATTGTTGCCACTATGCCTTCTATATCAAGGTGGACCAATAGCCTCTGAAACTGACTCAAAATAGATCCTTCCTCCCTTAAGTTGTTTCTGCCAGATATCTATCATAGTTTCAAAAGGAGTAACTAATACAAATATTACCTCCCATTTTATAGACGAGGAAACTGAGGCCAGGAAGATCAAATCATTTGCTCAAGGTCAAACAGGTAGCAATTAGGATGCTGAGGGTGGAGCTGGATCCGCCTACCATCAGAGCCAGGGTCTCCAATCCAATGTTTATGTATACAGCTGATAGGAAGTGGGAGACTGCAAAGTGCAGTGGGGTGGAAGGGAGAGCAGAATCTTGGCTTGAGAGTTGTGGTCTCTGTTTTGATTGACAGAGAATGTGTTTATCTCAACAGCAGAGACAGAATGTGGAAACATTCAGAAAGATGGTGATTTCCATTTTTGAAATATGATGGTTTTGAGAGGCCAGCACATGTCTAGCTAAGAACTAGGGGAAGACAGGAGTTGTGGAGCTCAAGGGAGTGACCTTGAAAGAAACCTTCAAACAGCACACCGAGGGAGGTTGGGTGAATAATAACAGGTATGACCACCAGACATTCCTCACTGTACCTTTTAAATTCGTATGATAACCATTTGCATGGATTTTACTCCCATCTACCAGTGATGGAACACCCTTAACACTGTCTTAGAGCAACAGGGAACCAGGAGAGAGTAACGAAGACACGCTCAGGACTAGGAGAAGCCACAGACAGATGCACTGTCCTGCTGGAAATACGGCTAAAAACCAGGCAGGAAAATGCAGAAAAGGAGCCATTGAACTTGGCCTCTGAGAGTAAACCGAAGGGACACTGGGGACTGCCACTGAGCTCCTAGAAGAGTAAAGTGTCTCCGTAGAGCCTTAGCAAAGGGTAGATACATGGGATGGGCACTCTCAGGGAGCCCCAGCTGCTGTTGGAACAGAAGAGAGCTCCAGGTTCTGTGCCTTGCAAAGAGGGATCAGAATCTTGGCTCATCAGCTATACAACTCTAGGGGCAGTTTCTAATTCCTGTGTTCTCCTTTTATAAACCAGGGACAACTGTGGATCTTATCATTTGAAGTTGTGATGACAACATGAAGTGATGTGTATGACAAGGCCCTGAACTTCTTTCTTACTTTCTCTGTGAGGTGTCACCTACAATGCATGCTTCAGGACAGGGGCTAGTTCTGAGCTACTTAAGTTTTAAATCCTGACTGCACAGACTTGAATTTTTAAACTCTTGTTAGGCTTAAAGAGATATATGTGGGCTGTAAAGATGACCTGATTGGTAAAGTGCTTGCCACTAAAGTGTGAGGGCCTGAGTTCTATACCGAGTACCCACATAAAATGCCAGGCACAATGGGGTGTACCTGTAATTTCAGCTCTAGGGAGATGAAGATAGAAGGATTCTTGAGGCTTCTTGGGCAGCTGAGTTCAGTGAAATACCTTGCCTCAGAAAATAGAATGGGGGAGGATCCAAGATGGCGGTATCAATCACATACAATATCTGGTCAGTAGGACAGCAGTGACTGCACAGTGACCTAAGAACCAAACTGAGAGCTACATAACATAAGTGCTTGTGTTCCCCAGGTGAGAGGGGTCCACACTGTGTGGAGTACCCAGTGGGTCTGACGTCAGGCCATCTGGCTAATCAGCAGAAAAGGCTCTGGGTCCCTGCAGGCTTGTGTACAATCTCCAGTGTCTAGCCACTCACCTGCGTGCCCAAGGCACCTGTGCTCTGTGTATCAGACTGAACTCTGGGCTACAAAGCATCAGAGTCTGGGTTTTCTATCCCAGAGGAGACCCAACAGTCTGGAACACACGTCGATCTGACCTCAGGTCCCCTGGCCAATGCATGAAAAGTACCCGAGTCCATACAGGCATGGGCTCCAAAAAACTCTGATAAAACATACAAAAAAATCAAGGACATCATGAAAAGACGAAACCTAAGGATAATAGAAATTGAGGAAAGAGAAGATGCTCAGTTACAATGCACAGAAAATATTTTTAACAGAATCATAGAAGAAAATTTCCCCAATTTAAAGAGAGGCCTATAAACATACAAGAGGCCTACAGAGTAGGCCTATAGAGTAGACCAGAAAAGAAAATTCTCCTGCTACATTATAATCAAATAGTAAATGTACAAAACAAAGAAAAAATATTAAAAGCAACAAGCGAAAAAGACCAAGTAACATACAATGGCAAACCTATCAGAATCACACCTGACTTTTCAGCAGAGACCATAAAAGCCAGAATGGCCTAGGCAAATGTCTTGCAAACCCTAAGAAACCACAGATGCCAGGCCAGACTACTATACTCAGCAAAACCTTCAATAACTATAGATGGAGAAAACAAGTTATTTCTTGACAAAAAAAATTTAAATAGTACCAATCCACAACCCAGCCATACAGAAGATACAAGAAGGAAAACTCCAACCGAAGGAGGCTAACTACACCCAGGAAAACACATGAAATAGGTAACTTTGACAAAAGAAAAATTAGACAAGCACACAAACACACTACCACAACCAATCAAAATAAAAGGACCTAACAGTCACTGCTCACTAATCCCTCTCAACATCAATGGTCTCAATTCTTCAATAAAGAGACATAAATAGAAAGAATAGATGTATAAACAAGACCTAGCATCCTGCTGCATATAAGAAACACATCTCAGGCACAAAGATAGACATTACCTGAGAGTAAAGACTTGGAAGAAGTTCTTCCGAGCGAACGGACACAAGACGCAAGCTGGATTAGTCATTCTAATATCTAATAAAATAGACTTTCAACCAAAATTAATCAAAGGAGATGAGGAAGGATACTTCATCCTCATCAAAGGAAAACTTAACCAAGATGACATCACAATTCTGAACATCTATACCTCAAATACGAAAGTATCCACATTTCACCAAAACACAAAAGATTATACTTCTCAGCACCTCATGGAACCTTGTCCAAAATTGATCAGATAGTAGGTCACAAAGCAAGCATCAACAGATACAAGAAGATTGAAATAAAGCCTTGTATGCTATCAGACCACCATGGGCTAAAGATGGACATCATCAACAACAGAAATAACAAAAAGGCTACAAACACGGAAACTAAACAATTCTCAATGATAACTTGGTCAGAGAAGAAATAAATAAAGAAATTAGGGACTTCCCAAAATTCAATGAAAACGAAGGTACAATATACTCAAATTTATGGGACACAATGAAAAAGGTGCTAAGAGGAAAGTTCATAGCATTAAGTACCTTCATAAAGGGATTAGAAACATGTCATACAAGCAACTTAATGTTACATCTGGAAGCCATAGACAAAAAAAGAAGCAGAAACACCCAAGAGGAGTAGATAGCTGGAAATACTCAAAATCAGGGATGAAATCAATAAGTTAGAAACAAAGAGAACAATTCAAAGAGTCAGCAATAAGAGTTTCTTTGAGAATGTCAACAAGATAGATAAACCCTTAGCCAATCTAACTAAAAGGCAGAGAAGCATTATTCAGATCAACAAAGTCAAAAATGAAAAAGTAGATATAGCAACAGACACCAAGGAAATCCAGAGAATCATTAGGTCTTACTTCAAAAGCCTATACACTACAAAATGAGAATCTAAAGGAAATGGACAAATTTCTTGATAGATTCCACTTGTCAAAGTTGAATCAAGATCAGGTAAACAAAATTAAAAAGTCCTATTTCTCCTACAGAAGTATAACCAGTCATCAAAAGTCTCCCAACCAAAGAAAGGTCCAGAGCCAGACAGTTTCAGCACAGAATTCTACCAAATCTTCAAAAAAGAGCTAACACTGATACTCTTCAAACTACTCCATTAAAAAAATGGAAGGAACATTGCCAAACTCATTCTATGAGGCCATAGTTACCTTGATACCTAAACCTCACAAATACCAAACAAAGAAAGAGAACTTCAGATCAATTTCTCTTATGACCACTGATGCAAAAATACTCAATAAAATACCTGCAAACGGAATCCAAGAACACACCAAAGTAGGCTTTATCCCAGATGTGCAGGGATGGTTCAATATACGGAAATCCATCAATGTAATCCAGCATATAAACAAATAATAAAACCACATGATAATCTCCTTAGATGCTGAAAAAGCATTTGACAAAGGAATACAAGGCACATACCTAAACATAATAAAGGCTATATACAGCAAGCAAGTCCACTAAAATCGGGGACTAGACAAGGCTGCCCACTCTCTCCATATCTCTTTAATATAGTACTTGAAGTTCTAGCTAGAACAATAAGACAACAAAAGGAGATCAAGGGGATCCATATCAGAAAGGAGGAAATCGAAGTATTACTATTCACATATGATATGATAGTGTACATAAGTAACCCCCAAAATTCCACCAGAGAACTTCTTCAGCAAAGTGGCTGGATGCAAGATTAATAAAACAAAACCAAAACAAAACAAAACAGTAGCCCTCCTATATACAAATGGCAAATGAGCTGAGAAAGAAATTAGGGAAACTACAACCTTCACAATAGCCATAAATAATATAAAGTATCATGGTGTAACTCTAACGAAGCAAGTGAAAGACTTATATATAAAAAAAAAAAAAACTTCAAGTCCCTGAAGAAATAAATGGAAGATATCTTAAGATGGAAAGTCCTCCCATGCTCGTGTATTGGGAGGACCAACAAAGTAAAATTGGCCACCTTACCAAAATCAATCTACAGATTCAATGCAATGCCTATCAAAATATCTACACAATATTTTAAGGACCGTGAAATATCAATTCAATTCTCAACTTTATATGGAAAGACAAAAACAAACAAACAAACAAACAAAAACCAGAATAGCTAAAAAACAATCCTGTACAATAAAAGATCTTCTGGAGGAATCTCCATCCCTGATCTCAAGCTGTACTATAGGGAAACAGTAATAAAAATGGCATGGCACTGGCATAGAAATAGGCTGGTTGATCAGTGGAATCCTGCAGAAATAGATAAAATCATCAAACCCCAGAAAAAAACCCACACACCTATGAACACTTGATTTTGACAAAGAAGCCAAGTCCATACAATGGAAAAAAGATAGCATCTTCAACAAATGATGCTGGTCTAACTAGATGTCTATGTGTACAGAAATGCAAATAGGTCCATATCCATCACCCTGCACAAAACTAAAGTCCATGTGAGTTAAAGACCTCAACATAAAACCAGACACACTAAATCCATTAGAAAAAAATGAGGAAGAGCCTTGAACTCATTGGCACAGGAGACAACATCCTGAACAGAAAGAACACCAACTGCTCAGCCTCTAAGATCAACAATTAATAAATACGACCTCATGAAACTAAAAAGCTTCTGTAAGGCAAATGTCACTGTCAACGGAACAAAGCAACAGCCCACAGACTGGGAAAAAAATCTTCACCAACCCTACATCCGACATATGGCTAATATCTAAAATATATAAAGAACTCAAGAAATTAAACACCACTAAACCAAATTATCCAATTATAAAATGGGATACAGAGCTGAACATAGAATTCTCAATAAAGAAATATCGAATGGCTGAGAAACACTTTTAAAAAATGCTCAGTGACCTTAGTTATCAGGGAAATGCAAATCAAAATGACTCTGAGATTCTATCTTACACCTACCAGAATGGCTAAGATCAAAAATTCAAATAACAGAACATGTTGGTGAGGATGTAGAGAAAGGGGAACATTCCTCCATTGCTGTTAGAAGTGCAAGCTCGTACAACCACTTTGGAAATCAATCTGGCGATTTCTCAGGAAATTAGAAATAGTGCTACTGTAAGACCCAGCCATACCACTCCTGGGTATATACTCAAAGATGCTCCACTATACCATAAGGACATTTGCTTACCTATGTTCATAGCAGCTTTATTTGTAGTAACCAGAACCTGGAATCAACCTAGATGTCCCTCAACTGAAGAATGGATAAAGAAACTGTTACACATTTACATAATGGAATACTACTCAGCTATTAAAAACAAGGAAATCTTGAAATTTGCAGGCAAATGGATGGAACTAGAATAGATCATCCTGAGTGAGGTAACCCAGATCCAGACAGACATGCAAGGTATATACTTACATGTAAGTGGATATTAGCCCAACATAGATATCCTCTGAGAGACTCCACCCAGTGAGGGATCAGGACAGATGCTGGGATTCACAGCCAGACTCTGGGCAGAGTGCTGAGAGTGATATGAGAGAGTGGGGCGATGAAAGGACCTGGGGGGTTGAGGAGCCCCACAGGAAGACAGTCAAGACCAGTGGATCTGGACCCAGGTTGGGACTGCACAAACTGTTGCACCAGCCAAGGACAATGCACAGTGAACCTAGGCCCCTTCTTCAGATATAACCAACGAACAGCTCATTCTCCATGGTTTTAGAGGGAACATGGACTGCCTCTGACAGGAACTCAGGTACCCCCAATTTGATCATTTTCCCTTGATGAGGAGGCCCAGCAGGCACACAGAGGAAGGAGATGCAGGCTATCTGGGTGAGATCTGATAGGCTGTGGTCATATGGTGGGGGAGGAGGGCCCCTTCTGTCAGAGGTCTAGGGGAGGGGAATAAGGCAGAAGAGGAAAGAGGGTGCAAATGGGAAGATACAAGCGAGGGGATAACAATTGGGATGTAATATGAATAAATTATAATAAATTTAAAAATAGAATGGGAAGCAATTGAGGAGGACATCCTACTAGATCAACCTTTGACCTCTACATGCACATATGTACACATGTGCACACATGCACAGGCACACACACACACACACACACACACACACACACGAACACATACACATACCACTCACATGTGTGCAAATTAACTTTAATAGACGAATAATATCTCCCACTGTGAAAGTGTTATCTCACATTCATTCTGCTATGATAAATTTAAAGGCACACACTTGATTTTTTAAAAAGTACATGAAAAGGCAAATTTCAGATGATACAACGATATGAAAGTCCCAGAAGAAAGCTTAAATAAATGTACTTATAGTTTGAGAGTGAAAACAACGTTTCAAAAAGGTGAAAACTAAGAAGCAACAAAGAAAAACAATCTGCCTAATGATGTTAAAACTGAAAAATTTATGTATAGTTACAAAAAAGAAATAAAAAAGCCAAACAAATAACCCTAAAGGCTAATAGCAAACTAGATAAAATGTATTTGTAATGCCTACTACAGAAAGGGGCTCTTTAGGTTATAAATATGAGTTATACATTAAGTGATTTTGTGCTAGGAAGGAAAAGATAGCCCAGAGGAAAATCATAAAAAAGGAAAATTGATTTTCTTTCTTTTTTTACTTTTCTTTTCGGGTACAGGAAATTTTACTTGGGGGTTTTAGATACACAGGAGGAGTACTTTCTCACTGAGCTATATTTATAACCTGAGAAGTATATTTTTCAAAAAAGATTTTTGTTTATTTTAAAGTATGTTTATGTATGGTAGGTTATGTGCACTTAAGTACAAGTGCCTTTAGAGGCCAGGCGAGGGAGCCAGATTCCCTAAGGCTGGAGTCACAGGCTACCTGACATGCACACTGGGGACTAAACTTAGGTCTTCTGCAGGAGCAATATCATGCTCTTAACCGCTAAACTATCTTTCTATCCTCTCTCAGGAATCTACTTTTAAAAAGCCAAAACACAAAAAATTTCATTCCCAATTAAAGAAATAGCCTTTGACCATGTGCTTAATGAAGCAAGAAAGAAAGAGTGTCAGTTGGATGCTTCATGGGGTTGGGGGGAGGGTGGGAACCATGCAGATGCACTGCATGTGCAAATGCCCTGGGGCAGGAATGTGCTTGCTGCCGTCCTCAATAGGACCAGAGTGGGAGTAGAGTGACCAAGGAGTAGGAGGGACAGGAGAGGTCACAGAGAGGGACAGGAGCAGCACACTGATCTTCATGTCCATGTCCATACAAGACAATGGATTTCCATCTTGGCTTGATAAGCTGTAAGTGACATGATCCGTTGTGTTTTAATGAGGTCACCAGTTTTGTCTACAAAGCAGGCTGTGTGTGACAGCGGTGACACTGGGAAGAGTGAGTCTAGGTAGGAGACTGTGGCTGAAAGAGGGTGAGGGCTTGGAGGAAGGGGGCTTTGGGGAAGGTCCATTCGGACTCGGCTATAGCTCATTTGCATTTAGTGTTGGCAGGAGGTGCAGGGGGCGTGGGATCTGAAGGAGGAGAGAAAGAGGAAGGTTGGGGCCCTTGAGTGTTGGCTTTAGCCAATTTGAGAGTAAGTGCCACTAAGGGCTGAATGTATTTCCCGGGAAGGGGATCAAATCCTTGTTTTTCCTTCATAGTTAGTTGGAAATGACGGTGGTGATGCCAAGCAGGCTGGTGGACTTGCAGGGTGGAAAGGAGGGTGTTTGGGGGCTAGATCGGCATCAAGGACACTGAACGCAAATAACTATAGTTGTACAGAGGGGAGAAAGAGTGGGCAGGGCTGTGTGCAAACGGGCCAAGTTAAGAGGGCTCACTGGTGGGAGGTGACTTGTCAAAAGGGATTGCTACTGCTGTTTTCCTTTGGCCTGGATGTCAAGACCCAAAGGAGCCAATACCGGAAGCCTATTGGCTGAGACACCTAGAGTCTTCAGGGGCTGTTTTTCTTTAAAAACCATCCACTTCCCATCTGCACTAGGAGAGCAGCTGCTGATTTGCAGGCCTCCCCAGAGGCTGTGAAGGGAGCTGAGAAACAGCTTCTAGCAGTTCTGCACCCCCCCCCCCCCCCCCCCCCCCCCCCCTTTCTAGAACAATGACATCTTTAAGTGAGATAGCACACAGGAGATGCAGGAAGCAGGGGTTAAGCAAGGGGTCAAAGCTGCTGTAGAGTGTGATTTCCCTGCTAATAAGCAGCTTACGGGGCTGGCAGATCACAGCCTCCCTGTTAAGTGTTTCTGTGTTCATCAAATGGAGCTGTCACTGCCCATTAGTTTCAGGGGTGCTCCCTAAACGGAGACGTCAGCCCTTGGGAGGCAGAGCCTGGGATTTGTTCTACGCCTGCTGTGTCCTTGGAGACAATGGTTAGCTTGGTGTCTGTGATCTAATTATCCACGTGGTCTGGACCACACCTGCCTCCCTGACTGTCCTGGGTAGATACTATAGCCTCATTTAGCAACTGGCAGCGAATTCAATCTCCTTGTCATCAGGGGACACCGGAGGAGCTGCTGGCATGGGGACACAGGATGGAGCCTGTGTATTTAAACCACAGGCACCTATTCTAGGATGGACTGAGCAGTTTTGCCTGATGGAACCATGCTTACTCAAGGATCTACAAGCCCAGGCAGAAAAGCCGATCTTTGAGCTGTTACAAAGGAGCCATGCCAATCCCATTCTGGTTGCTGTTCCATTAGGTCCCCAACATCTCTTGAGTGTGCTACCAAGTGTGGAGCTGGAGTGTTGCACAGCAGCAAAGCATGCAGTGCACATGAAGAGAATCCTGGTTCTATCCCCGCCACCATGGAAACAAATGGCTGTGCTATTTCTTCAGTTGTGCCCATCACAAGGATCACTCAGAATGCCAAGAGATTGTTAGAACCCAAGTCCGTATCCCAGGAGTCACCTTCCAAGCCCCTGGGGGATGTCTAAATGGTGGGTAACACCAAACTTTCCTTAGAAGGGTTTTTCATTTATCTTATAAATTAAGACAGCAAAGGTCAATGAATAACAATGAAACAAATGAATTACAACAATATATTTGCACTGAAATTTCCCCCCCTGATATTCTAATGGTTTTGGATACAGTTGTCAGTGTGTAACAAAAGGACACCACGGATGACAGGGAACACTCTGGGCCTTTTTCTTGGTTTATTTCAAATGCCTCCCATTGGCTGCAGTCTACACTCTGTTTGTTTGTTTGTTTTGCCTTGAAACAGGGGTTCTCAGTGTAACTCTCATTGGCCTGGAACTCACTCTGTAGACCAGTCTGGACTTGAACTCACCAAGATCTGCCTACCTCTGTCTTCTGAATGCTGGGGTTAAAGGTGTGTGCTACCCCACCTGGCCTCACAGTACACACTCTTTGGAAAGGCTTTCTACAGGGACTTCTGGCCCACAAGCTTGTATCATGCTAGAGGTAAATTGGGGTACGCACCTCTCATCTCCACTTTCATCTAGGATGTTCTTCCTCTACCAAGAACCTGGCCTCCCACCTGTTTCACCTCACCCCGTTAGTTTCTAAACATCCTGCCTCCATAAGGGGTTACTTCCTGGGCCTCTTCTATCTTCCTACATCACATGTGGACACAGGATATTAACCGAAGACTCATTACAGTAAGAAAAAAAATTAGGATCCTCTATTAAGCAATAGGGAAAACAGTTAAATACACAATGACACATCTATTTGATGTATCATTCTGCAAAAATCTTTAGAAAGTCGAAGATGTAGAAGAGTATCAAACAGCATCATAAAAACAGCATCATTTTATATGTAATCTCTAAAAGTATATAATGTGCTTTCATTATATAAATTATAACATGTGTGACAATGACAACCTGGTTTGAGGCAGAGTCTCTTTCTTGCTGCCTCCTGTGTGTCTCAGACTCCAGACTGGCTGTCCTGAGTGTTTCTGAGGTTTCCCTGTCTCTAGCCACTTCCTCTAGCTCTGTAGGGACTTTGAGATTTCAAAGTCTACCTTCTTGCTGTTCCGGAAGTGTATCATCTACTGATCCAGTTCTCCAGCCTCAGGAGGGTCTTTTGTGTTTAGCAAGTTTGTTTTGTTTTTGTTTTCTTTCTTGTCTCTTTTTTGAGGCAGGGTTTCTCTGTGTAGACCAGGCTAACACTGAGCTCAGAGATTCACCAGCCTCTGCATGCCGAGTGCTGGGATTGGAGGTGTGAACCACCACTGCCCAGCTTGTTTTTGTTTTCTTAATATTAACTTAAAAATAGCACACCTTGTTCTGTTTTCCTTCAAATATGTTTAAATGCCACCTCCTCAAAGCTGTTCTCTGTCTCCTCCAAACCAGGTAGCCCCCACATCCTCATCTCTTGCTGTCCCCCCCCCCCAGGACATCCTGTTCCATGTCATCAGAGAAACAGAGCATCTATGTATCTCAGTTTGTCCCACACATTCATCTGTTTATTCCATCATTCCACTATTTCATCTGTTCCTAGCTAGGGTATAAGATCCACGCAGGCACAGTCGCTTGTAGCTGCTGTTGTTCACTATTCCATTTCTACGGCCCAGGACAGGCATTCACTACTTCTGAATGAACCAGGTGCTGTGCAGAGTACCCCCAAGCATCCTGCCTCTTTAATCCACAGGGAGCTCCAATGAAGTGCTCGTTTTACGACGGTGAAATGAGGTCACACGGCTTAATGTCTATGTGTGGATTGATCCCACAGGTGGCAGATTCAGCCTCTCTTATTGGTCATCTCCCTTTGCCCAAAACAATCTTGTCAAAAACATCAGTTCTACCACCCAGCCTCCCTGGCCCCGTGTGCGGTATGTACATCTGTGTACCTTCATAAGGGGGTTACACATGCCTGTGAGTTTGCACCCTGTGTGAGTACATGCAGAGGCCAGAAGAGGATTTTTGGCATCCTCCTAGTCCCCTGGGACAACATTTGCTATTGAGCCTGAAGCATGTCGTTATTTTGGTTAGTCTGAATGGCAGTCAGCTGTTAGGGTCTTCCTGGCCACCCTGCCCCAACACTGGGTGTAAGTGACCTTAATATGACCCTAATGGTGAATCTTGCAAAGCTGGCTTTTATGTGGGTGTGGAGGATTCGAACTCAGGTCCTCTGGTCCTCAGTCTAACCTGATGCACCATTTCCCAAGTTCCAGACCCCAGTCTCTTCATTAAGTGACTGCTTTGTTCTGTGTTCTGGATGTCTGGGTAAAGGAGCAAATAAATGCTTTTCATCCTCTAAGCAGGTTTGGAATCATTATTTTCAATGCGCCTTTTAAAAGAAACTAGATGAAACACACAGTAAACATTTTCCATGTCAACAAAGTATCTTATTTTCCCATTTATTCTTTACCATCCATCCTAAATTCACATTGCTGCTTGAAATAAACTCTCATGGTTACTGTCCTTTCTATTTGTCTGCTTTCAAAGATCCAATTCCCACCAATCTGTGAGATAGGCAGGAAAAAGATTATCTCACCTCAACAGGGAAATTGAAAAACTGACAATGCACTTGGGGTCCCATGAAGTAAATCAGAAGAGGCAAGTTCCAGAGATTCTTTGATTCTGTCCTAGGCTTTCTAGAGCATCTCACTATTCCAAACCCAGAACATGTACCCCACCACGTGACATGGCCTTGTCAGCTAAGACAACCTGAGGACCATCCCTAGCTTCATTGTTCTCAGGGATGTGACCTGCAAGCAAGCTAGCTAAATTCCCAACAGTCACATGTTCTAGATGGATTTACCTCGTAAGTGCAGTGACAGGAAGAGGTTTCAGAGTCTAGACTGAAGACTTCATTATTAGTGATGTCATTCTGCTATGATCAATAACAAGATTCACTGTTAGGGCCATGCTACGTATTAAGGTCGGCCAACATTCTTGTGAAGTTTATTACAAAGCTTAGAAGGAGGCTTTGTACTTGAAAGTTGTGTATAAGTTCAGATGAAGATGGTGGTTGTATGTGACTTCAGGTATAAAATACAAAGACTCGTTTTGTTTTGAAGCTAGGTAGCAAACTGAAATAGTTATTACACCTCTCAGAATGGGGCGGTTTGACCCTGCCCTTGATGTTCTTCTGTTGATTAATTCTTTAGAATCTTAATAATTGTTTTTCCAAGCCCTAAGAAGATGAAACAGAAAACTTGTTAAGAAAAGAAAGAAAGTGTAATCAAAATTCTAGAACAATATTGCCGCCATTGCTTTCATGTACACCCAATACTTAACACAGCAACATTTGCTTCCAGGGGCTATCGACTCTGCTCTGGATGGTGGGCATATGGGATGAGTATGGTGCGCTCTGGCTATTGTGGGTCTCAGAGGCTCTGCCACCACCCACTCAACACAGAAAATCCCACTTCACTTAATTCTAAGCTTAGTAAGAATGTGCCACTTAAACTCTGAGGTCCAAGCCTGGTGAGGTATGGGGGTCTATGACATACAGGAGCCATGAGGTATAGAAGGGCCTCGGGGGTATGGTGGGAAGAGTTATGGGGGGGCTGTAAGGTATGGGGGGCTGTGAAGTATGGGGTGCTTTAAGCATGAGGGTACTGTGGGTATGGTGGTATGAAGATTGGGGTTGTGAATGTTGGGGGACTATGAAGAAAGGGGTCTGTGAGGTATGGGAGGGATGTGGGGTATGGGGGGCTGTGAGGTATGGGG
>OU015757.1:3142948-3166060 GCA_907169655.1 Acomys percivali | reverse complement strand
TTTCCAATCCCAGTGAGACTCTCTCATTTGGAAAGACATTTCAAACAGGTACACACACCACTTCTGCGTTGTTCTGAAAATGAATTTGGTGGTGGTGGGGCATATTCTCTGGTTGTTTTTAAGGATATGCACTCCATAAATAAATAACAAATAGGCTTTGTTGTTTCCCATTCTGGGTCACGGGCAGATCTTAATTCTCCAAATCCTACTGTCATTGGACATGCTTTTCATAGAGTTGCAGCTTTTACCAGGAGTAGCTGGGGAGATAGAAAAATCAGTAAACACTGTGTCATGAAAGCAGGAAGAGAGACTGGAGGAAAAGGAGACCTAGGGGTATATAAGTTGCTAAAATGCTTGACTTGCAAGCATTAAGACCTGAATTCAACCCCCAGAACCCTTGTAAAAAGCCTGGCACAGTGGCACACACTTGTAATCCAGTCCTGAGCAGGTGGAGACAGGCACATTGCTGGGGCTCACTGGCTGGCCAGCCTAAGCTAATAAGGGAAGCGCCAGGCCAGTGAGAGACCCAAACAGACAGATGAATGAGACTGAGGAGTGATACCTACATCCTCCAGCCGCCATGCGCTCATGCATTCATATACATGTATGCATCAGCACACACACACACACACACACACACACACACACACACACACACACACGCGCGCATGCTCAAGTGTGCGCAGGCGCGCACACACGCAGAGGGAATAGAGAGATCCACCGTTTACAGATGCACAGTTGCCCCTTCAAATCCTCTGTGGATTGGTTCCAAATATCTCTTTGGCTCCTTAAGTACCCCAGTTCTTGTATGCTCAAGTTCCTTATACAGAACGTGGGCATGACCTACGTACAGAGTGTGTATCAGATAACTTAGGGTACCTAACATGACGCAAACTCTGTGCAGGCAGTTACTATCCTTCCACTCAGGGAGTGATGTCAGGGTAGTGTTCTAACATGCTCTACAGAGACACAGAGCTTAATTTCTTAAGAAGTGTCCATCCATGGTTGGCTGACTCCATATATAGAATCTGGGCCACAAAAGGTCAACAGTATTCATATGTTCAAGAGCTTATTAAAATAATAAAAGCAGAGTTTGATGTGGAGTCAAGTGTCATCTCTGGGGCAAAGAGAGTGGGGCAAGGAACAGAAGGGGCCCACTTCAGATTGGGCTAGAAGTGGAATTCTGAGCTTTCTTCTAAGTGGGCGTCTTAATAGGCTAGCTTTCTAAGAACCAGATTCAATAATCTTATGTATATGTTTGAGTATACACATGTATAGATGAAGTTGTATGTAGTTATATGCAGTGCTTGTGTGGGACAGGGAGTGTTTCTGGGCTTGCACACTTCTCTGCAGCATCCCAAAGGAACTTGGCTCTAGAAGGTCACTCTAAGAGAATGCAACAAGGCTCCCAGCAAGAGCAAATGGGAGACAATTTCACTCTATAGCCTTTAAATAAATACATACTCTTCGGTGGTTTCACACACGTATTAATGAATATTAGTCATTACGTTATCTTCTCTCACCCCACCTACACTGAAACCCTTTTTCTTCCTAAGAAATCCCCCTCCTACTCCCATGTCTTTTCTGGGTGTGTGACTTACTGAGGTAACTAGTACTGTGTGCATGAGCATGGGCGGGTTATTATCTATCGGATTATGAGCAACTTCCTGTGGCTAACCATTGAAGAGAATGGCAGCCCTCTTTCCAGCACTCATAACAATAATCAGGAAGGGGTGGAGCCTCGTGAGCGCCTCTTCCATACACACACCGCTTCCATTATGAGATGCTGAGGGGTTCAACCTCAGCTGCTCACTGCATAGCTTTGGGTGTGACTGGAAGTTTGATTTTCCAGATTTTCTTTAAAGGAAGATCAAAGTATGAAGTAATGAGGTCAAGAAAGACCTCAGGCCTGTGAGAGCAGGCAATTTCCAGGTCATTGATGACTCAAAGGGAGAAATGTCAATGGAGTGGTGAGAGCAGATTGCACCAGAAAGGAAGAAGGAACAAATTATCACTATCCAGAACCGGCAAGAACCGGCAACCTTTGCTAATTTTTTATTGCAAAGTTAGATGAGGCAGTCAGCTTCACAGTAAGAAGGGACCAGAGAAGAGATTTTTAAGATGAAAATGAATGGGTGTGTTATGAATTAAGAACGTGGCCAGGAAAGAGTTGCAATGAATAGCTTGCATCTTGTCTACACAGCAGACATCTTCTCTCTTAGCTATAAAGAAACACATCCTTTCTTTCTCATTAGGCTTTGTTTAGCTAGGAATAGACCTAGTCTCTTGGCTCAGGGGGACAGATGACCCAGGTCAAGCCAATTAGCATGGTCCATCCCCCTGGTGATATGGAACTGAAGAGAAGCATATGGCCTAATGTCATCTAATAAGATTAAGTCTAAAGCTACCAGGAATTTTAGGGAAAACAAGCTCTTTCTGGTGGAAGGTCCTGGAACTCCAGGAGCTAAGGTGTTTGCCGCCATGTGCCTGTAATACAGTTAATCTTGAATGTGAACTTGATCACATCAAGGTATGCCACATCAGTCAAGCACACTTCCTAGTGTGTCTATTCTTTCCAGAATCATAAGGTTCTGACCTGATCAATGTTTTAATTCACCAATAGACTCAAAATTCGAATGGACTTTTGGAGGTGTCAGAAAGATAGAAGGTGGAGTCTACCTGGAGGAAGTAGGTTGCTGGGAGTGTGCCTTTGACCCTTGCCTGTCCTGTCTCTGCTTTCTATCTGCCATGTGACAGGCAGCTCTGCTCTATCATGCACTTCTGTTGTAATGCTCTGCCTCAGACAGCCTCATAAACAAAGGAACAGCCAACCATGGACTGACAGTATGAGCCAAAATGAATCTTTTCTCCCATGAATAGTTTCTGTCAGGCAATTGTCACAAAGGTCAAGGTCTTACTAACCTGAGGACCACAAGACTTGAAAGAAGAACAATTGGTTAGAGGTAGAGACAGCAACCAAAGGAGATAGAGAAATAGAGTCTCCTCGGCACTGTTCGAGGCCACGTACCAGCCACACCTTAGTATTCAGGAGTTTCCCTTCAAAGTCAGCTTGAGTCAGGAGCCCATCGACAGCCACAGGAGCTCTGGTTAATGTGGCAGGAAAATGTAAACAGATATTTATGGAGAGATGGGAGGATGGCATTCAGAGGAGGAATGGAGGGAAGTCACACACTGAGGAGATCATGACAGTCAACATAGCTATACACCAAGAGACTAGACATTTGAGGGTCATTCACTTATGCCTACCTACATCTCAATCTTTCCAGTCACTCAGGAGATGGGGTTATCATCAGGGAGCAAGGGGACTGAAGCTTGGGTGATAAAAATTTGAGTAAAGAAGCTTTAGGGCTTGCTGAGGGGACTTAGGAAAAGATGGCCTGGAAGGCAAAGGACCCAGCTGAGGTGACAAAGACTGCATCTGTGTGGCCCAGACACTTCCTTACTGCCCTTCTCCACCATCTGCTAAACAGCAAAGCTGATGTTGAGTTATGGCTCCAACTGACTTTCAGTCAGCTTTTCTGTCTGATGGACAGTCTCCTTGGGTCTTCTAGATTCTCTTCTTGAGTGTTCTCTTGCCCTTCAATCATGAGCTTTCTGAAATATTGTGATTATCATTACAGCCTAGGCAGCCTTGGCCAATGATTCAAGAGATGGTTCTACCAAATATCATTGGGTCTTGTGTGGGTGAAATTAGCTCAGTTGGGGGTCATACATGTCTGCATGATCCAGGAAAAGTAAATTATTTGACTAACACGACTGACTTGTTTTAATGTTATAGTTATAAATAGCATAATGAATAAAAGCCCTGCATCTCAGTTCTGTTATTTTCCCTGAGTGAGTCACTTAGACAAATCTCTGGCCCTCTGTTCATCTGTTGGATGAAGGAGTTGAATTCCCCTTCCAAGGCAGTCTTCCAATCTTTGACTTGTCTCATGTTCCACTAATCACTGCCATTCTAACAGTCCTATGCTTTCTCAAGGCATGGGAGCGTCCCACCCATCATTTCAATTCGATTGCTGATTTCTCTTCCAGGGTTCAGCTCGAAGTCACGCACCTGGAAAGTGATTCTGGAACTTCACTTGGCCCAGGCACCTGCTAAAAGTTCAGCTGTCTGAAAGGAGCCTGATTTGATCTGTAACTTAATGGGCTCTCCATGGGGACAGGGAGAGGGTGGAGAGATAGAAAGACAGATCTCAGGCTATGTTTCTAAATGACTCTGGTCTACCTGTCTGTTAGTTTTTGAACACACTCTAGGATTTTTGTTACAATCTCTGCAAATTCTGCCCCATGGGTAGACACAGAGAACCTCCAGAATGGAGTATGGAAGTACCTTTTCTTTCCAGAGCCTGACCCTGGATGTTGTTGGGCCCTGTTCTAAGTCCATGTCTGCTGTCTCTGTTAGCCTTGAAACCCTGAAAGCCTTCAGAAGAAGGTAATTTGCATCTTCTCCAGTTCTGCCAGTGACCTGTAAAAGGTGTGACTACACTACTTATTTGCTACAGTATTTTAAAATAAATGTTAAGTCATTTGGATCGTATGGATTCTCAGTCTTTTCCTATTATGTAATAAACACCACTAATTGTCATGGCTCTCCCATTAGCATAATGCCAGGCCTTGCCAGGTGCTCCGTATCGTCTAATAATCTTTCAAAGAATTTTAGGCAGTAGAGAATCCAGAGTTCAAGTCCTGGTTCTGCCACCCTCTACTGCTAGATCGTGAATACATTTTTAGCTTCCCCAAGCTCCCCTACTCATCTATAACACAGTGATAACAGCACCTGTGTCAAAGGACAGTTGTTGTGAGAATTAACGAGGCCATATCGGAAAAACTCTTAGGACAGTGTCCACCACAGCCAAGAACTCAATACATGTTCGAATATGTTTGAATAACATGGGCTTTATAAGAATTACCTTAAGTCACAATGTTTAAACAGCTATTGTCCTCTTGAGTATTTGGTACTTTGGAGGAGTTAAGTTCAAAACTTAAATAAATCATACTGACTAGAAGTTAGATCCCTTCCTTAAGCCTTGAATTCGGAGTCTGAATAGCAAACACACAAAGGTTACACTTTCTGGCTTCGATTCAGAAATGTCAGGACATCAAACACACCTTCCGCCACATGCACACAGAGACACTTGCTCATACAGTGTAAAGGGCAATTGGGTCTGGAGGAGAATGTCACAGGGACGGGGCTGCAGCTCATTACGGAGCACGGAAGCTCTTGACTCCATAAACAATGCTTGCAAGTGACAGAACCACGGAGAAAGCAAGGCCTGTGGGTGTGAGCTCTTTGTGAAGCAACCTTTGGACTTTCAGGGGACATGGACAGTGTGTGTGTGTGTGTGTGTGTGTGTGCATGCATGTGCATGTACATGTACATTCATGTGTGTGAGTGTGGGCACACATGTGCTATGATCTGTATATGAAGGTGTTGTTCCTTGATGTCCGTGTTATTTTAGGCAGGGTCTCGTTGTCTGCGGCTGCATAGACTAGGCGAGCTGACCCTCAGGCTTGAGTGGATTTCCTGTCTCTGCCTCCCATCTGCCTGGTGTTACAAACCTATGCTGCTGCGACCAACTCAAAAGTGGACTCTAGATATTTGAACTTTTGGTCCCCATGCCTGAGCAGCAAGCTCTCTACCTACGAAGCCCTCTCCCCAGGCCTAGGCAATTAAGATCATATTTTGGAAATGCTATGGAGCTCAAAGGGCTTGGACTTGGGGTGCTGCATGGGGGCTTTATAGCTTGAAAGACTTTTAGGCTGTCCTGGTGTAGAGATGCCTCAAAATGATGAGGCTTCATGTAAATAGTGAAGATAAGAATAAGTGACAAGAGCAGAATGATGGGAGTCAGCCTGTGAAAGGCGCAGGAGGCCTGACGTGCAGGCCGGACAGGGAGGAGGAGAGGCGAAGCATGCTGGGATGGGCTGCATTTACAAGCCAATGCAAGGCGCTGGAGAAGGATGATCTACATGGGTATTGGAGAGTGAACGCAGGGTCACCTGCATGCTGCAGAAATATGAGCACAGGAATTTATATTTAGTGGTCTTTGTTTTTGTTTTTGTTTTGAGACAGTCTCACTGCGTCACACAGGCTAGCCTGAGTTCATTCCAATGCAGGCAGGTCTTGAACTTGTAACCTTCTAGTCTAAGACTTCTGAGCAGCTGGGATCATAGGCCTATGCCAACAGGGCCAGCTGGAAGGTGATCTTAAATCTTACTTCTCAGAGAGAACTGATGATCAGAGTGGTCATGTTTCCAGTTACAAATGGAGCCACACTCACCAGTAGGAAGGTAAGTGCAGACACCTAAGTTAGCACCTAGGACTCGGTGGCAGAGGCTGGAAAGCACTGTCTGCTCTTCCAGAGGTCCTGAGTTCAATTCCCAGTAAGCACATGGTGGCTCACAACCATCTGATGCCCTCTTCTGGCATGCAGGTGTACATGCACATAGAGCACTCATGTACATCTGGGGTGGGGTGTCCTGTGGCTGCCTTACTTTTCCTGTGCCCTACAGGTAGCTGCTTCTACGTTGCTTGATGGATAAACTAATCTCAGGGTCATCTCAATGGGGTGGCTGAAGCACTGTACCTCTGCAAGGCCTGCACTTAGGGCATCCCTGGGAGCTGGTCACAGGCAGGGAGGGTGCCAGGACAGCATGAAGACAACTCACAATAACATGGGAGCCTCATGAAATCTCAGTCGAGCATTTCAGTTTCAACATGGTAAACTAACATTTCTCATGCCTCGACATCAGTGTGCTATTTTACAGCAAAACACACACATTCAAGAAAGGCCCAGCCCCGAGGCACCCCCTGCTACCACACAGCAACATTCTGAGATGCATCTTCCAGGCATGAGAGTGCCATGGCCACAGCTCTCAGCACCAGCGGCCACCTAGGCCACTGTATGCTCTCAGTGACAGAAGAATACAACCATCAGCCCGCTGGATGATCACAGTCGGCTCTGCCCGGCCAGCAGCGCTCTGAGCAGCAGGCACTTTCCCAATAGCTATTCCCGGGGCTCACACTTCTTCAACCAGGACCAAACTCTGTGCTACTGGCCTTTATACTTAAAGAAGAATTGAGTGATGCAAAGAGACTCCTGTTCCTACACTTCTTGTGCCATGAAGGCACTGAGTGGCACACAAGATGCTGGGAACTGGAGACGGGGTGGAGATGCTCAAGTGAGCATCCCCCTAAAACAGTGCTTCTCAACTTTCCTAATGCTGCAGCTCTTAATACAGTCCCTCATGTTGTGGAACCAGCCATAATATTACTTCATTGATATTTCATAACTGTAATGTAAATATTTGATGTGCAGGGTATCTGATATGCGAGCGACCCCTGGGGTCATGACCCACAGGTTGAGAACCACTGCCTAAAGACTCCCACTTGACTCCATCCTGCCTGGGTTCCCACAGCCTCCTGCCTAGATTATTGACAGTCTCCACAGCTGTTCTCCTCAGTTTCACACTTGTCCCCGCATTAGCCAGTGCAATTCTTCTAAAGCCTAGTGCTAGGCTGCTATTTTTCTGCTCATGGGTTGGATTAAAAGCCTAAGGTCTTATAGAGCTCAGCACCAGCTTTCCCTCCCATGGCTTCTCTGTCTTTCATCCTTACCCACTGACTCAGATGCCTGGACCCTGATGTTGAACAAGCATCCCTGGCAGCCTCTGGCTTACAGCCCTTACATGTGTTCCTAGCACTGTATTCAAGCCCCAGTCCTGAAAGCATACTTGCCTCCGTCCCTCACCTTCTTCCCAGATTTGCTGAAGTGTCACGTTCTGTGTGATAACATTCCTCTCACCTTATTTAAAGTCCTTTCTTCCCCATCCTGGACCTCCCAAACTCGATAGCTGCATTTGTTTACTCTGTAATACTTATCAATATAAATACCTTGTATATTTCACTTGCTTCTCTGTGCATTACTGGACCACTGTTTCTGCCAGAAACACATGTGCTTCTCTGCTGTTCGTTACTGTGTTCCCAAGATCTAGCACACTACTGGCCTCATCCTCTGATGACTCAGCACTGGACACTGTCCCCAGTGGGGAATGTAGTTCTGAATTCTCTGCTCTACCACGTGTTCAAGGCGGTAGGACACATACTACCACCTCTCACTACACACTGAGCACAACTGCCGAAGCCACATCTTACCAGGACAATCTGCTCTCTACCATGTCACCACTTTGATACCACCCTCCTCTTACTATAGCCAGGTCACTGCTGACAACAGGCTCCGTGATTCCACTCAAGGCCAGCTGCACCACGCTGCTCAGTGTTCCGGTCCCAGCTACGCAAAGCAGAGCTCCTGGTCCAGCAGCAGAGAGCTTGTGAGGAGCACACAATCTCAGGCTCCACCCTCGGCAGTCTGGATCCGATTCTAGGTTTGCACCAGACTTCCAGGTGACTTGTGCATGCATGGAAAAGGAGCATCGAAGCACCTGTGCAAGGGCAGGGAGCAGCAAGCTGCATCCCTCTCCATGCATCACACCTTCAGATCCTTCGGTGGCATCCTCTCCCTGTGCATACTGCACAGCCAGAAGGAGCCATGACAGCTTGCAGTGCAGCAGGCAAATTATAGCCCTTTATAAATACGATAGTAACTTACACAACAACCAATTTATCGGAGACACCCTGCTGTACATAAGAAAAAAACATTTTTTCACTCTAATATACAGCTCTAAAAGAATTCTTTATGCCCCCACAACATGGTGTGTTACAGTATCCCATTTTATGGCCATTCATTCATTTATTCAGGAGAAATTTCTAGCACCTATTATGTGCTAAAACGTATGCTAGGCATTAGATCAGACATTGAAAAGACCACAACCACAGTCTAGTCAAAATGACAGATGTTAAATTGAGCATACAATGGCAAGAACATAGTATGGGTTTGTGAAGCAGGTCCCTACGCAGGAATCAAGAGGAGCCTCCCTGAGGAAGTGATGTTCTTTGGATTTAGTGAGGCAGCACCTAGCCTCCAGGAGGGAGGGGAGGAGCATGGGAAGGGCTCTGGGCATTGAAGGTGATGGGTTTGCATAGGTAAAGCCAAAAAGAGAGAAAAGGCTGAATGTTAAAGAAACAAGAAAATCCAGGGTTGTTGGTCCTTGGAACTAGGATCCCAGAGAGTGGGAGGGACATCTAGTCTTGGAAGGACTCAAAAGACACTTATGCCAGAGATCAACGGACATCAACATGAGGTACCATAAAGTTGGTAAAAGGATAGCAAGCAAGAAATTTACATGCTCAGATACATATAATAGACAGTACTGTATGGAGCTGGGGAGATGACTCAGACAGTAAATGATGACTCAGTGCTTCTATGCCACACAAGCAAGAAGATCTGCCTTCAGATCTCTAGCACTCATGTAAAAACAGCCAGGCATGACGGTGTGTATTGGTAATCCTAATCATGGGGTGGGGGTAGAGACAGGATGATTCCAGGGGCTTGTTGGACCAGTCGGCCTACATGAAACATAGAACTACAGATTGAATGAGAGACCTTGTCTCAAAATAATAATGTGTGGTGGGCCAGAGGTACTCAAAGTTGACCACTGACGTCCTTGTGCATGAGCGTGTATGTCCCCTCCCACAGGAGCGCGCGCGCTCTCTCTCTCTCTCTCTCTCACACACACACACACACACACACACACACACACACACACATTACTTTGTACCCTGCAACAATACAACAAACCCAGTAACTTTTAGTATAGTTCCAAACAATACACTGCTAAACTATTCCTTGCCACAATAAAAGACAGCACCGAGAACAAACGAAACCCATTTAAAGTGATTTTAATGAAGCCCCCATAATAACACCCTTCCCTGATGTTTGACTACAGTCCTCTGCTTCTGCCATTTGTGCTTTCTCTCCCTGAACTCACTTAATAGCGGGCATGAATCAGGCACGTTGACAGGTATACATGCCTTTTAATATCCCACAAGGCACATGGAACTCTGCACACTTGTCACAGCTATTTCAGAGATGACAGGAGGATAAGAAGATATGGACTAGGAAACACAGATCCTGGGGTGGGGGTGGGGACAAGAAAACATGAGTCTGCAATGTGAGAGGAACACGAGCAGGAAGGAGCAAATGGGTGAACCATGCATTTGTTATTGCTATTGAAGCTGCATGTAGTTTAGTAATCGGTCGTATTGGTTATTATCAGTTAGCTTTTCCTGCCTTCCATGAGCCATACACAGGCTGGATGTGCATGTGAGTGCACGTACATACTCAAGCATGCCGTGTGTGTGTGTGTGTGTGTGTGTGTGTGTGTGTGTGTGTGTGCATGTGCAAGCGCATGTGCAGGCATACTCAGGTGTCCATGTATATACACAAGTGTGTGTGTAAGCCAGAGGACGTTCCTTAGGAGCCATACAATTGGTTTTCTGAAACAGCTTCTTTCATTGGCCTGCAACTCTTTGATTCAGTGAGTCTAGTCGGTCAGCAAGCCTTAGAGACACCCTGTCCTCACCTCCCTAGGACTGGAATTAACAATACTTACCACTACACTGTCTTTTTTTGGTATGGGTTCTGGAGATCAAAGTCAGCTTCTTGTGCTTACGTGGCAAGCATTTTATCAAATGAGCTATCTCTTTAGCCTGTGGACCCTGTATATTAATGACCCTTAGCAGGAATAGTCACAAATAACTCCCCAGTCAAAACCAACTCTTAACTGCCCACAAATAGTACTAACAGAAACTAGCTAAATGTTACCCGGACTTGATCCATCAACACTCCCAGAGGCTACAAACTGGCAGTCTACAGGCCACATGTGGGCTATGGATATGTTTTTATTTGCCCCAAACTCTGTTTAATTTTTAAATAGTTGTTGCCAATTATGAAGAAAAAGTGAGATTGCAACTAAGAAGTCCAGTTCCCTAGGATCTAATGAGAGCCTGAAGCCTGGGCCTTGCTCAGCTCTTCATCTCAGCCTTGCAGCCTCCTGTCTTCCTTCTTCCTTTGAAGTGCGTGAAACTCAGTCTGTGGTGTACCTCAGAAGCTACCGCCCACCCCCAAATGGCATAAAACCAGCTTCTCTCTCTCTCTCTTGTAACTAGCTGTTCTCTCTCCCACCTTCTTCTGGTCTCTCTCTCTCTCTCTCTCTCTCTCTCTCTCTCTCTCTCTCTCTCTCCTGAGTGATGGCCTCAGCCTAGAGCCTGTCTCAGATTCCCTGCAGGCCTTCCTGGACCCACAGCATCCTACACTGCTGCCAGACTTCTTGGTTTAGGGTGTCCAGGACTGAGTCATAACAGTTTATTTTGAACTTGCTTGGGATCAATGCTGTTGCTGTTGGCCCAGGGAACACCTTAGGAAAACCACTCATCTACAGTTCTAACACAAGCTCCTAAAGTCCATTCGGTTCAGTGTTAATGGGCATGGACAAAGTAAGAAAAGTAGAGGTTTACATTTTGAGACCTTATAAGTAGCCTTGAAAAACTAAGTGGAGGGGAACGCCACTGAGATGGCTGGGGTGGGAGTGGGTGTAAAACGCTTGCCATGCAAGCATAAAGCTTGGAAGAGCTTGGCTCTCCAAACGTCATGCAAACACTAGGTGGTAGTCCACATGCAATCCAGAGCTTAGGAGGCTAAGACAGGATCCTCCGATCAACCTGGCTAGCCAGACCAGTTCTAGATTTGATCTGGGTTTTACTGGGAGACCCAGTCATGGTGAATAAGGTGGAGAACATTCAAAGAAGAATCCAGAAGTCAGCTTCAGGCCTCCACATGCACATGCACACCTCCTGTATACAAGCACATACACACTCATGTACACGCACACAAGCACACACGGGTCATTGTCTTGCCACTGAATTACCAGTTGCCTAAACACAGAGCCTGCTCACCCTTTCCAAGTCATCTTTCGGTTTATTCCCAAAGTGTTCAGTGAAGGCAACCACACTGCCAAGGACACATAGTCCCATTCTCACCCCAAGATTGATCAGACGCCACCTTTAAGGAATAATACCACTTACTAACTTGTCCCTCAAAAACCTAAGCCCAAGATACTAATTACTCTGTGACATCACTGACCGCCACAATCAACTAGAGAACCTGCCATGTACCAGGCTCAACCCAAGTGCTTTGTGTATCACTATGATCCTCAGATGCACAAAGCATTATCTTGTGACACTACAGAGGATGGAAAAGTAAGGAGGGCAGAGAGGACTTGGCTGGTCCAAGCTCACTAACTCTAAATTAGTCAAGAGACAAAGTCTACTTGCTGATGGCCGGTTACTGTGTCATTGTTTTAAGATGAATAGTAGTGGCACTTGGAAATTATAACACATGGATATCCCTTCAGGAACAGCTCAATCCGGATGCCAGGATCCCAGATATAAGCCTACAAGTTTCCAGAAGGGTCTAAGGAAGAGTGTGTCTCTGCTGGACATTTTGAGAAGACTGATATGGTATTAATCTAGAATATGCAGCAATGGAGAAAAGTCCCAGCACGGAACTGGATGCTTCTATTGGAGCTGGCTTTTTAGCACTCAGATATCTCCAGAGTGTGGCTCAGCATGGGTGCTGAAAAGATGTGGCAGTCCCACAGAGCTGTGAGAACCAGCTGGGAGATCTTCTTGTACTATTGTCCCTTTCCCCTAGACAGTCTAGAAAGCTTACGATGGAGTTAGACTGTCCAGGATATGAGTCCTCCCTTCATCCCATACCGCAGCAGCTGAGTGACTGTGGTCACAGCACTTAACTTCTTCGAGTCTCCACTTTCTCCTCCCATGTGCTGGGATAATGGCCCCCACCTTCCAGGCTGTTGTGAGGGTTTAATTAGATGTTGTATGTGAAATGCTTACCATGGCACCTAGCACATAATAAATGCTCAAGAAATTAACAAGTATCGCATTGAAATAACTATCATTATCACTTTCTCCATCTGAGCACTGAGACCCTTACAATTTCAGGTCTCAATGACAATATTTATGTTCGCTTTTCAGCCTCAGTCAGTGGTTTCACAACACGGAACAAAGTCACCAGGTCTGCGCTGTACTTAGCATTAACAAAGAAACATCCACCCCATAGAATCACGGTTCTGATTTATACAGGTATAAACGCCCCCTGTCCCCACAAGAAACTGGCGAGAACCCTGCTGAGTCTTTGGGGCTGCAAGTTTCTCCCAGAGACTGTAGGATGCAAGATGCATTTATTCTGATATTACACGTATATAAAAGCCTAGTCTACACCCCAACCTCAGGGAGGTCTGTGGGTCATCTGCTTCCTTCTTCACCTGTGGAAAGGGCTGGCTGGTGAACCGTTCTCAGTCACTAACTCAGAGGTAGTACTGTATGCTTCAGAATTCAATTTAAATACCACTGAGATAAACAACATGACCTTTTCAATGTCAGTCTGAAGAGAAAATGACCCAGCTGAACTGAGGAAGGAAGGAGGGCAAAATTAGATTCTTCATCACAATTCTAAAGTAAGTCCGGACTCTGTCCACCCTAGAACCATGCCCCGAAACGGTGTCAGCTCAGACAGCTACAGTAATTGAATCAAAGCAACAACAACAAAAAGTTCTGTATCAATCGTCTCTCCTGCTGTTTACAGAGTCTGCGTTAGTATCCAGTGACTTGGTACACATGGGGAGGGAGGCTCCTATAGACATATTCAAGTGGATACACTGGTGTCCACGCCTCAGAGAGCATGCAACCACAAAAGGACAGAGAGGTTTACTTACAGCTTTTGGTTTATAAGGTGGCTGAATCTCCTTGCGTTCGAGTTTCTCCCAGTCAATATACCGGAAAAATGCATGCTCCTTAATGTCTCGTTCCCCTTCGGGTCCACAACCCAGACGCTTGCCTGGGTGTTTGGTCATTAGCTAAAAGGAGAGAAAAGCCATGAACAGATTGCAGGCCAGGAAATGGGAGCTGCTGAGGCACTATTAGTCCAGTGACTTAGGAAAGTCATTCTGCAGTGTCGACTGGACTTACTGTTTGAGACTCATCCCAGTGACAGTTTCTTAGCCAGGTCTCTGTAGGAGAGAAGCCCACATGATGGCCACCCCAGAGCAGAATCCCACGGGGCAAATCAAGTCAGAGCTCAAATGTGACCTTGAGCTTCTCATTAAAGATGTCACAGGCTGTCATTTGGGCCCAAGACTGAGTTGTATGTGATTCCTGGTACACCTAATGAGGCTGGTTTCTACATCTTTAAACCCTCTGTCTCTTGTCGTAAGAAACACTGACATTTGACCAACTAAAACACATTCATTCAGATGCCTTTTGCATTTCTCAGCAAAATACTTGTGAAAATGGAAAAAAAAATGGAAGAAAAATATTAGTCAAATGGACCCGAGCTTCAAGTAATTACTTTCAGAAAGCTCATTAAACAGTCAAGACCTAGCCCAGCTTGTTTCCTTGTGTCACACGTTACCCTCCGCTCCACTGAGGTTTCTTTGCTGTTCTCTTTAAATTACTTAATTATCAAAACTCTCCATCTTTGGGTCTGTGAGCCAGAGCTAAATAACAAGATGAATAGATATGCATGCTCTGGGATGAAACCAAACAGGCCGCCTCTCATAAACGAACCTGAAGCTGCACAAGAGGGCCTCTGATCTCAAGACGCCAACGAGCGAACAGAAGAGCTACAGAGGAGTTAGTGATTTAAACAGAAAAGGGATAGTCACTCAGAAGAACGCATAAACACGACGGCAAGGGATAAGCTGGGAAGGTGACTTGACACAGAGCACCCCTGGTTTTGCCCAGGGCTGCCTGACTGTGGGCAAAGAGGGAACCCAGCAACTCACTCTGAACTGCTGTGCCTTTGACGCAACTCTGGCTTATGAAATGCCCCACAACCATGGTGCAGGCACACACTTTCCGTGTACACTTTATCTTCCAACGAGAAAAACCATCACAAACAGTGGAAAAGCCTTCTCCTCAACAACACCTTGTAGTAGTCATGTCCTAACCTTACATACTCTGAATGTGGTTTTCTCAGAGATATTTGTGGTCTTGCTCTGTCAGGAAAAGTCAATGGAAGACAAGCAAATTGAGTCAAGCCTTGACATTTGTGTGGGGTTTGGATGGGTAGAAAGAAAGTCTAGGCCAGTGGTTCTCAACCTTCCTAATGCTGTGACCCTTTAACATAGTTTCTCATGCTGTGGTGACCCCCAACCATTAAATTATTTTCATTGTTACTGCATAACTGTAATTTTGCTACCGTTATGAATAATAATGTAAATATCTGTGTTTCCCAGTGGTCTTAGGTGACCCCTATGAAAGGGTCGTTCAGCCCCCAAAGGAATTGCAACCCATGAGAAAGGCTGGTCTAGGAGGTCTCTGATAACAATAACACCAACACCAATGATGTTTCTGTGAACTGAGAACATTATGTGCCACTCTCACTCTGTGCTAAAGGCAACCCATCCATTATTTATGACTCTTGAATCTTACACCAACAGTATGAGGTTTCAGCACACTATTTTCCCTAAAAGAAACTGGTCTGGAGAGTAAAGTAATTTGCCTAAGGTCACAAAGCAGCCAAGGAGAAAAGTTGGGCTTGTGTGTGCATGCACATGCACCTGTGAGTGAGTGTGTGTGTGTACATTTCTGTGTGGGCATACCTGTATGTGGAACATAGACCTCCCTTTTCTTCCCTAATCGCTCTCTACTTTGTTTGAGACAGTCTTTCATATTCACCTGTAACTCCCCCACTTTAGCTAAGCTCTAGTCAGTGAACCCCAGGAATCCTCTACCCCCCATTACTGAGATAACGGATGTGTGCCATTATACCTGGCATTTTCACGGGAGTTCTGGGGATTGTACTCAGGTCTGCACGCGCTGCACTTTACCGGTGGAGCTTCCTCCCAGCCTCAGGGTCAGGTTTTGAATAGCTCAGCAATCAGCTCTCTGTAATTTAGTCTCTGCTTATCTTTATTCCAACTTGCCAGTCTAGGCTTCTGTCTGCTTTCAGCAATCCTGGCCATGGAACTCTAAGCAAGCTTTTGCTCTGGCTTCATGGTGGAAAATAGGGTTTTTAATGAGGTAGACAAAGATGGCTGTCCTCGGATTCCTTGTAGGCAGGGAGACTGCAAGCAAGGAAGTGCCACTGTAGGCACACAGAACAGTAAGGCGTCTGCCTGGTTCCCACACTCCACACTCTTGTGCCTGAAGCCATGTAGACAGCTGGATGTAATCACCATTTAGTCTCGGATCAGCTCCCTGCCACTTCTCCAGGGGCCCTCTGCTCAGGAGGAAGCCTTTGGTTCTGGGCTTAGGCATCACCCCTACTTTGAAGGAGTATCAGCCTTGAAGGACCCACATTGCACTTGGCCCACTCAAACTCTGAACAGCGCCCCAACACAAACGGCCAAGGGAGTCACTCCAGCTCATCGTGAAGGTTATGGATCCTGAATTGATAGAAAACAGCTCTGCCAGGCTAAACGCTAATTGGAGCTGAAGATGAAGGCAGCTGACCTGGAAATTTCTCTCTCCTCCACGACCCATTTAGAGCCCTGCCCCCAAGCTGTCCAGGCAGGGATGGCTCAGGGAGGGGAAGTCCATGAGCATGGACGCAACACCTACAGCACCAGCCACACAACAAGAGTCCTCTTCCACTGCCTCCCTTGATGTTCTGGGAAACGGTTTGTTAAGTTACTTCTATTCTGTTTCTGGAGACGAAGAAGCAGAAGGCCAAGGGTGCAAGAAAATCGCTCAAAACCACACACCTAGGATGAGGATTTACGGAGGCCTTTTGATCTCCTAAATCTTTCACTTTTCAAATTCTCCCATCACAGGGGACACAAGCTCAAATGCCAAGAGGAGCCTGGCACCAAACAGAGTAGTGACAGCATTAGTCATATTGGAGATGCCTTAGGGTTCTGGAACAGCATCCAGGCTCCGGTCTAAGTGATTTATAGGTATTAACTGGTTTAATCATCAAAGGACCCTATGTGCAGTGCTGTTATTGGCCTCAATCCGCAAATCAAGTCAAACAACTTCCCCTGTGAACACAGTGGCTCATACCCTTGGACTTGGATTGGAACTCAGACAGAATCTGACCTTTTTTTTTTAAAAAAACAAACATCACATCTAAAGGGGACGATGATATGCAGTCTTGCTGACTGATGCTTTGTCAGGCCAGTGTGGCAGCTGGGAAGGTAAGAGCTTATGGGCAATATCTAGACCTTCAGATGTTGGGAATAATTAAACAAATTAAAGACCATGACTGACTTCCCTCTACCCCTTTCCTAATAGGATGCCTCCAGGAGCCGCACTGGCCTCAGTCTGCCCCCTCCTTTATCTATGGGCTTTGCCAATGTTCCCAGTGAACCCTCAAGTCTCCTCTGGGCTCCTTGTTTTTAATTCTCTCCCTGCCTCACACCCTCCTAGAAACATATTTGTAACCAATTTAGCTTTAAGATGTTAGAGACTGAGGCCAATTCACACGTGGCTCCCCTAGAGATGTCTGCCTCCTCGCCCGTGTAACTCAGACACAATGCTCAGGTGATTCAGCGGGTAGAGTTCAAGCAGCCTTACAGGGTGTTTTTAATCTGTGGTGTTGGCTCAGTTCATGTCACCAGGGCTGAGACTCAGGCTGAGCTGCCTGATTGTTGCTGATTCCCATAGCCAGAGCCACCACAGATGGCATCGGACTGGGGACAGGAAGAGCAGGGCTGGGGAGGGCATGGTGAATGGTGAATGTACCAGCATCCCAGAGATCTGTGACTACAGCCCTGGTGTATATAGACACCCAGTGGGAGCTCTGTGCTCAGGCCCAGCCAGGATCTAGCCTTTAGAGCCTGCCCTCACTGTTGGCTGGTGGGGAAGCCTGCATAAAAAACTATCTGTGCACGCAGTAGCCTCAGACTCAGAGTGCAGTTTTCACACTTCTATCATGGTTGAGAAACTACAGCCTTTGGACACTGTATTTAAAGGCAGTGCATTCTGAGCCACATGGGAGGTTTTTCAGAACACTAGCAAACAGACCTAATCCTGCGATGGGGCCTAGGTCTGCACAGTCTAAACAGCACAGGTTGGATCCCACACGAGATGTAGCACAAACAGTCCTTATCTGCAAACTCCTGCCTGACTTTCTTCCCAGGAATTATAGCCATAAGTTGCAGGTATGTAACTGTGCCCTTTCAACTGTGTGTGTGTTTGTGTACACTACTATGTGCACACCTGTGCACTATAGGCTGAGGGAGCTCATGAAAGTCGGGGGAGGGGCACTGACTTCAAGTCAGCTTATCCAGTTAGCAGTTAAAATCAACACTGCCTGAAATTTCCTTACAACAAAGTCATAGAGTTTTAATGTTAACCAAACACATTCGCAGCAGAGCAGGGCAAAGTAGACACCCTCTGCCCTTCCCACGGTTCTAGCTCTTGAGTTTCCTTGTGTAAGGCTTGGGGGTGGTGGCCAGCCACAAGTGAGACTCCAGTGCATGGCTGCCTCTACAGACCTTGGCGCAAAAGAAGGGAACTCTCTTTTCTAGAAGAGAGACACTGCTTCCTAGCAGGGCTCTGGTGTTGGCAGCAGAGTGACAGATGATGTTAACCCCCTGCTCCCTACTAGTTGGGCTACAACCTGTCCCTCTTGCATAGCAGTCCTGACCTTGAGGGCTGAACAACTTACCCCTTTGCAGATGGCCACAGCTTCCTTGGACATGGACTTGGGATACGCCACGTTGTGCTCCATGATGGATTGGAAGAGTTCGTCCTCATCCTCCCCTTCAAAAGGTGCCTGTGGAGCAGGAAGCAGGGTGGGAGACAAACTCCGGCCTGGCCCTCCTCCCAGCCTTCTCCGTCCAGCAGGGGTTCCTCCCGACCCCCCATCCCAAGGTGAGGCTACACTCTAGGACTTTCAGGAGCAAAGATGATCGACAGATATGAGTAACCCCAAGGCCAGGGAAGTCAGAAGTTCTCAGATTCATGATCTATGCCCAGGTTGCCGCTTTCTCCAGAGACCATGTGGCAGGGGGGTGGAGGGCAATTTTCTTAAAGATCACTTAAAATTCAATTACCTGGCCAGCTAACATTTCATACAGCAGGACTCCAAATGCCCACCAGTCCACAGACTTCCCATAGGGCTGATAAGCGATGATCTGGAAAACAGAAGGCATCTGGTCAGAGTGGGAGGCAGCCTCTGTGGCTGGAGACTGAATACACACTTATTCTATAGGAAGAGTGGGCTAGCCCTGGGGTGGGGAGTCTCTGGTATGGTCCTGGCCTTCTGTGCAAGGTTAGAGTGGCTGCTACAATCCCAGATTCCAGCAGGGACTCAGAGAGTGGAAAGGGTGGGGTGCACCTACACCGTTCCCTCCACAAAGGCCCCTGCAGCTGGGCAGACATCTGTGTGACACCTTGCCTTTTTCAGTACTGGGTGTGGTGTGATGTGTTGTATTTTCGTGTATGGCATTTTATCGAGGAATAGTTATTTTTCTTTCTCAATACAGAGTCAAAACATTTCCATCTACTTAACACTACTGAACCACTTGTTTAAGGATGGTAAAATTTTTACAATATGTAGGGCTTTTGTTTGGGTTTGTTTTGTTTTGTTTTTTCAATCTGTTTATTTGTGGAGCTAGAGATTCAACTCAAGGCCTTGTGAATGCTGGGCAACTTCACCGCTGACCCACACCCACAGCTCAGTGTGGTTCTTTTGAACCATGATTAAAAATACAACAGTTTAAGATATAAAAGTATCTGAGATTCTTTCGCATCTGTTTTTATTCAGAAAGTGCAGATATAGTAAAAAAAATCTGTTTTTAAAAAAACTATAATTATTTGCCAAAAGAAAAATGATGAAAAAGACTGCTCTGCTTCCTGCTGGACCCCTTCCATGACAGTGCATTGAGCGGGGTGTGTGCTCTAGTTAAGCTCAGGCACTCAGAGCTGGACACTCAACGGAGTGAGTGCTTCGTCCCGCACTTCCACCAGATTTGTGTGTTGGCACATCGGATAGTTTTTGAGATTTTATTTTCATTTGACTTATATGTGAATGTGTGTGTGCACCTATGTGTGGGTATGTGTCTGTGAGTGTAGTGGCCCTGGAAGGCATCAGAGTCATTGAAGCTCAAGCTACAGGCAATTTTGAGACACTTCACAAAGGCAGTGGGAACCAAACTCAGACCTTCTTAACCATTGAGCTATGTCACCAGTTCCCCAAGCCCTGGTTTTCTTTTTTACCTCTGCGTAGCAATGCATTGAAAAGACACACACACACACACACACACACACACACACACACGCACGCACGCACGCACGCACGCGCACACACACACGTCTTACAATTTTTCCAATTGTCCAATTGTTTCCATAAATCAAAGAAGTGGAAGTAGGATTAATGGATCAATGGTACCCATGGCTGCCAGGTTTTGGTAGCTGTATGACCGTCTACCCTTCAGCACACAGAGCAAAGAAGCAGCTGTGTCAAAGGCAAGAGTAGTGCACAGCAAAGGATGAGGGCTGAGGTTTGTGGGCCAGATGGTTGTGTCCTGATTACTGCTTGCCAGTGTGATCCTGAAGAAAGCCACTTAACTTCTACAAAAACAAATACACTATGCTCACTGGGTTAGTATGAGGATGTGATACTGAACACCTCTTATACCTCATCCTTTACAGTGCCTTTTATTAGAATGTTCTGTAATTCAATTATCACTTGTTTCACCCAATAAAGGCACTGGAGCAAATGTATCTAGAAAGCAAATGTGTGTTTCTTGAAGCCTGTCTCCCACCTCAGCTTCTTCCTCAAAGTCAGAAATGCATAGATTGTGGTCAAAAGATAAAGACTTCCATCACCTAGGGGTCGAAAGTTCCAGAGCCCCACAGTACAACATGGCTACGGCAGTTAATAACAATGAATTGCCTTCTTGAAAACCACTATGACTGCCAGGGGCTGGAGCACACACCTGGAATCCTAGCATCTAAGACACGAAGACAGCAAGATTTCCATGAGTTTAAAACCAGCCTGGGCCACACAGCAAAATGAAGCTTTTTAAAAAGAAGTCACTGAGGGACTGGAGAGATGGCTCAGTGGTTAAGAGCACTCTCTGCTCTTCCAGAGGTCATGAGTTCAATTCCCAGCAACCATATGGTGGCTCACAACCATCTATAATGTGATCGGATGTCCTCCTCTGCCTACAGATGTACATGCAGGCAGAGCACTGTATACATAATAATAAATAAATAAATCTTTAAGAAAAAAGTCACTGAGAGCCAGTGAGATAGCTTAAAGGGCAAAACACTCACTGTGTGAGCCTGATGACCCTAATTTGATGCCAGAAGCCAGGAAAATATAAAAGGAGAGATCCAGCTCCACCAGAGTGTCCTTTGACCTCCACACGTGCAAGTGCATATGCATGCACACATACACACAGAACAGTAATACTTTTTAAGCAGCTGACTGTAGATTTTAAGCAAAAAAAAAGTTAAGTCCATGAGATTATATGTATGCAAATTAATTCTATTCATGCTCCAAACATTTTGTACACTATAGATAAGCATATTTTTATTTGGAAATTTAAAATAGACAAGTGACTAAACAAAAGAAGAAATAAATAAGAAATGTACTCCGAACAGAAGTGACTGCAAGACACATCCTTTGTGAGAATGTGTCTCAGTGAACGTGTTTTCACACCTTTAAGGTACTTGGTGTTTTATTTGCTTCTCACAGCCCAAGATGTTAAACCTTTTATGAAGGAAAATAGAGCTTGGTAGGTGAGAGAAGTTGCCAGAGGTGATGTGGTTAGTTCACAGCAAACCGACCAAGGGCAGAGTCATCCCATGGCAAGCTGGAGGAAGAGGCAGTCTTCTCAGGGCAGTGTGCTCAGTGGCCCTGCAACCAGCCTGGAGCTGTTGGAGGTCATTACCCTACAGGGACTCAAATTCAATGGGCAAAGGAGGTGACATTTGGGTACCCTAAAAATTTTAAAGCTACCCCATGACTCTGAGTATAGCTAGATATGGAAAGTAGGACTCAATGAATAAAGGACATACCCAGGAAGTGTGTCAGCATGTGACAGATACTGCACAGGATTAACCAACAATAACTGACCTGAGTAGGCTGCACAGGGATGCACAAATACGCTTATGTTGTGGGAGGATTGATGAGACACAGACATCAACGAGACACAGAGAGACTGGAGCATTCTTACCCTCTGCGGTGTTTGAAATCCATGTGTCATCTCCCAGGCAGATTTTCCGCACCTTTGCACGAGCATTTGCATACTCAGAGAAAACACACAGCAGCGTGCTGTGTGCTACTGTCACTGTCTATAAACAGTACTGTCATATTTGTTATTCCCTTATTTGCATGTTTTGTTTTATTTTTATTATTTCACTTGTGGAACAGTCTTTCTAGGTAGCTCTGCCTGGCCTCCAACTCAAGGACTTCCTGTGTTGGCCTCTGGAGTGCCTGGGTGGCAGGTGGGTATAACCCTACCTATCTTGATTTTATTTTATTTTCCTGTTACCAATATGTATTCAAAACATGCCTGTATTTTCATATACATTTAACTTGCTCTCTTGAATTGGTGAATAGTGATATTTTCTGCTAAATGTAAGCCATAGTCTCCGTCAATCACCCCTATTGAGGGACACTGCTTCAAGTGAGCTGCCAGAGATGTGCTCTGATCTTTCCAAGGTTATCCATGACGTTCTGACATGAATGTGGCATGTATTAAAGAATCATTCCTTTGTTGATAGTCATAAATATAGAGGTTATCGTCTATTTTTCATTATTAAGAAATAATGCTGGGATGAAGGAAGGACTTTGAAGGCGCTCTTCTGTGCATGTGCACTCACGTGCATGCGCCCCCTCCCTCCCACACGCATGCACATTCACCTGTATTTGTAACCTAGGTTTCTGGAAAGGAATTGCTTGGGCAGAGCATGCAGGTTTTAAGCATCATGCCTGGTTTTTTTTTTTTTTTAGCTCCATAGGGAACCTTCTAGAAAATTCTTGTATATCAAGTGACTGACAGAGAGCCAAGAAAAAGAGCAATCCCAGGATTTCTCTGTCTCTCTCTCTCTCTCTCCTCTCTCTCTGTCTCTCTCTGTCTCTCTCTGTCTCTGTCTCTGTCTCTCCTCTCTCTCTCTCTCTCTCTCTCTCTCTCTCTCTCTCTCTCTCTCTC
>OU015757.1:3102083-3142938 GCA_907169655.1 Acomys percivali | reverse complement strand
CTCTCTCTCTCTCAGATTCTGTGTCATGTACTCACAGATTATTGTGCCATGTCATATTGGAAAAGCCAATGATAGACCACTTCCTTTGAGAGGAAGGGGACCACTCACAGGACCCTTCACCCTTTCACCTATATCCTTATCACAGGAAGACAAATTTGGAGTCTCCAAGGATGCACCTCCACTGCACAGTATACCACTGCTGTGTCATGTCAGCCCAGAGGATCTGTTCCCTTTCTGTCTCTCACTCTCGCAACAAACATTTCAATGTCATAATTAGGAGGCATCATATGGCCATGAGCCATAGCAGCTTGATGATGGATGTGTTTTTACTGATGTGTGATAGATCGTTCTTTTGAGTTTTATTTTAAAAAATCTCCCTAAATCTTGACATATTTGGGGCCTGAGCATCTAGATGTGCTAATCTGCGAGTGAAAGCTCAGAAGGGTGACTTAGAAAGCAGGATTGAGGCCAGTGCAAGGTCCCAGGCACCAACCTTGACCCTTCCCAGCCCTCTCACAGCTGTCTGCAAGCAGGAGAAACATCATTGCAGGCGGGTGTGTGCTCTCACCTCTGGGGCGATGTAGTCTGGAGTGCCACAGAATGTCTTGGTTGTCACCCCGTCCCAAATGTTCTCCTTACACATGCCAAAGTCGGCGATCTTGATGTGCCCCTCAGAATCCAGCATCACGTTATCAAGTTTCAGGTCACTGCAGCAGACATAGGATTTGGGAACTTAGAATACGTGTTGCTTAGTTCAAGTCCACCATTAGTCATTTGATGTGAATACGTCACACACCTTTGCTAGGAGCTTCCTGGACACAAAGTTAACACGAAACAGGCTTTTTCCTATGGCAGCTTACAGTCTGGCATGGAGATTATAGCAAGGAGGCCCATGAGCCTCTATGCTGTCTTTGCCTTCAGAGTGAACTGTGCTAACTGTCTCACAAAGACACAGGAGACAGAGTCTCATGGAAGACAGAAGCCCTTGGGAAGACAAGAAAAGCACACAGAACCATATATGGTTCCAGAATCCAAAAGAAGTCCTTGAGTTAGCCTTTATACCTCAGATCTCTTCTGTTATATAAAAAGATTTTTTTTTATAAAAACATTACTTTTCAAGTGTCTCTGAAGATCATGGAGCTAACAAAATAATCAGAGTCAGGGAACTTACTTAACTCCAAGTACTTCTGGCTCTCCTATTTTGTGGGACAGTACCTAGGAGACCCAACTGCTCCCTCAATCAGATGTATGTCTGCTGTGTGTCAGGCACAATCCTGAGGCTAGATACATTAACTGTGAACAAGATACATAAGCACGCTTCTCATATTCCATGCTTAATATTCCAATGAAACCCCAGTGTTAAGAAAAGACAACTAATATTTCATCTGTGATCATGGCTATTTGGACTCTGATCAGCAATATGGTGAATAGGAAGATGACAAAGAGGTAGTGATGGTGGAAGGGGATGCCACAGTAGGACGGATCTCTAAAATGGTGACGTCTGGGCTTTAAAGAATTTGCACTTTGCTCTCATTCTAATATTGGCATCTGAGGGCTTCGTATTCTGGAAAATTTCTGCCTGTCTTCAGCATGTATCATTGCTCCCACATCCCATAGAGTACCTTCAGTACTCTCTTCTTCCTAAATATCTACTCCAATGTCAACATTTTGTGCGACAATTGGGTGGGGACCCTTGATGGGTCAGGATGCTCTGGTTCTAACAGAAGATGTGGAAGTCTAGTTCTCTAGGAAGCATGGAACCTACTTCCTAACTCGGAGCTCACTCTCACATCATCTTGATTGGGTTCTGAATATCTGCAGTAAAACTCTTTCCTGATCCTCAGGCCATGTAACAAGGATGGTGATAAACTTGACTTCTGGTCCCAGGAGTGGTTTCATAGCCCTGTACTTGTGGCTAATCTCAGTGACTGGTTCAATAACAGACATGTGAACCAATGGAGAACCATCGAAATCTTGACACTCTCTTGGTTACCGCCTACAAAGAGCTAAGCTCTTGTACACTGGGCTGACTCAGGCGCTGTAAGTGTGAAAGGTTAAGAGCCCCATTAACAGAGAGCAGAAAGCCAATGAAGATAAATCAGAGGCCAGAGGGAATGTGATATGCATATGTATACACATACATATATGTAACAACAATTAATGAAAAAAGAGGCTGTGAATTTGAAAGAGAGAAAGGGGGTGTAGGTGATAGTTTGGAGGGAAGAAAATGAAAAGAGAAATTATTTAATTATATTATAATCTCAAAAAATAAAGAAGAGCTATGCTATCAAGTAGAGATCTAATTGAAGGAGGAAACAACTTGTAACACTTGAAGAGATTTTTTTCCCACTGTAGAGGTCTCTATGAAATCATAAAATTATAATCTTTTGTCATATTTTTTTACAAGTTTCATTTGATTATCAATTTCTAGAACTCTATTTCAATTGATTTTCTGGATTGTGATCAACTAAAAACAACTGTGAAGATTTTAATGTGGAAGGGAATCTATAGAAAGATATTGAGGAGTTCACAAACTCTCTGAGGTTGCTGGAGAACCCAGCAGGGAGGCTCCACACAGTGGGAACCACAGCTGATCAAGATGCATAGCAGGCATGATGAAGATGCCGTGACTCCCACTAGACATAGACATTGCCTCTCCTTCCATGAAGTCCTGGTGCTGGACTCTACACGTTACTGCCAACAAGTATGGGAAACCAGCTGCAGCTGGTGACTATGGTCCCTCTCAGCGCTAGTCTTAGTCCCTTGGTCACCACTCTTCTTGATTTGAGTATTGGGTGACAACTGCGTGCCTAAGCCTGGGTCATGAGTTAGGTTTTGCTCATAGAAGGTGTGCATGCATGTGATCATTTCCTGTCTCTGTATTTTGAGATAGAATCTCGCTGTGTGTCCCAGGTTAGCCTTGGACTCATGATCCTCCTGATTCATGCTCTTATGTCACAGATATGCATAACTACAGCTGTAAACAAACAAACCAGCCCTATATTCACAACGGAGAATGAAAAGGAGAATCTATAAACAGGAGAGGAGAGAGGAGGGGGAGGATTTAGAGAAGGGACTGTCTTAGCACTTGAACTTCTCAACAACTCCAAATCTCAATTCAGACCCCACTAGGCTGAAAATGAGCCCTGAGTGCCCAGATCAGCTAACAAGAGCTCAGTTTCCATTCCTGTGGCTGGATTTTCTTCTAGCACACACTTCTAGTTCACACTTAATCTTCTCAGGAACTTGGTTGGTCCTAGGAGAGACACATCCTGTGCAGCAGTTAGAACCTACTGCCATCTGGTGAGAATCTTGTTGAGGGAAACCTTACCCATGGTCCTTGGTTTGTAGGGTTACACAGCAACAGATGTCACTGGCCTGGATGTGGGGTGACATCATACAGATGACAGTGTACCTTCTGAACAGAAGACAGCGTGTGTCTTCTGAGGCCAGAATTACGTTCACTAAAAGATGCTCTCGTCACAAGAGAGGAACGTAAGAGATTGGGGGATTCTAAGGTTCCACGTTACACTGACATGGTGGTGCATGTTTACTGAAGATGGCAAGATGACCAAACGATTTAAAACCAATGTGTCTGCCTTTCCATTTCTGTACATCCACTGGAAAATTGATGAGGCAAGCAAAAACTATTTTTCCCTGGCTTTCATCCCTTCATTGTCAGGAAAGCACAGGGATGTACCATGCTCACAACAATACTCTCCCATCTCACAAGTCCATACCACCACCGCTGAGTAAATAAAACTTCTGGTCTCTGCGAAACCCTTGCAAGGCTCTACCTTCCGGTCATCGCTCTTTCCCCTAACAACTCTAGCTTTACCCCCAGCTGCCTGGAAACCAAAGCTTGTGTCTTCCAGCAGCTGTTCACATGCCTCACCTCTCAAGCCAGGCCTTCATGACACCCAGCTATCTCTAACTGCAGGCCAGAATCTCTATTCTTGTGCAGGGGCCATGCTAATCTTCTCTGTATTGTTCCAATTTTAGTATATGTGCTGCCGAAGCGAGCACCAGAATCTCTATTCTTTCTACAGTAAAGAGGTGACCATCCAAATCCAGTACTGGCAGCCCCATCTTTTCATTTCTACACATTGTTTACCACAACCTAAAAAACTCTATTGTCTTTGGCTCCCTTCATTGTCTCTTGCTCAACAGTTTTCATTCCTTCTCTGTTTCCTCCACTTGGCATAGAACTCAGCACACAGTAGGCTTTTGATGAATATTTGTCAAACAAATGAATGAAATGGGCTTCTGCGGTTCTTCACGAGCCTTTAAATAGACCCTTTGCCAGGGCACAAGCTGACAGATGCACCCTCCCAACCAGCACCTATTACATAACAGTCAGTCAGTCCTCCATAGCCTGTGCCATTCTCATCTACGTAGTGCGCAAGAGGAACTGCACACCCTGGACCCACTGACAAGCAGCAGCCTCAGGCTCACTACCCTGCCTTGCGTGAAATATAAACTGCTCTGACTCATACAGCTATGATCACACACTTGTTTCTCCCCAAACCGGCAAATGCCAACTTCTGAAGTTAATCCTGTCTTTCAGGGAGAGCAACTTGGAGATCTATTTCCAAATTGCAGCTACATGTAAGAAAAAATTGTTGCATAATAATACAAATCCTGCCACATTCTGCAGTTGATTCTTCACATGCCTGCCGGATGTGGGGTCCAAGAGGAAAGTGCTGGCACCCTCTTGTCAGGAGCCACCTCTTTCTCAGAGACTCAGTGTCCTCATGTTTGAGGTCCCAAAGAATCATGGGTGAGACAGTCCATCAAGATTTTTTTCTACCACCATATACAGCTGCCCAAACTTTGCCAGGGCAGTGGGCGATGCTGCCTGGCAGAACACATGCCCAAGTTAGTACTGGAGAATTCCTCCCCCACCAGAGAGTCTAATTTTAAAAGCAGTTGAAGGAAGAGGCAGGGAGGGAGGAGCTGACGGAGCTGAGGGAGCTGAGGAGATGCACAGAACGGCCGTGCTCACTTACCGGTAAATGATACCCTTGCTCTGCAAGAAGAACAGACCGATGGCAATCTCTGCAGCATAAAATCTGAAAATTAAAAAAAAAATGGTGATGGAGAAACTCAAGGACACCATATGCTTGGCAGTTTTCAGAAGTCAATATAATATTGAATGAGGCGCAAGGCATGAAAAGCCCACTATGGATGGTCAACTCTAGGTCTCATAAAATGCTGAGTGCATGGGTGGGTGAACAGAATGGCTCAGAGTGACTCACGGGGGTGGGTAAAAGGTCAGCAACTGCATAGTGGGGAGGGAGTTATAGAGATGGATGGCCTGGGAGAGGATTCTTTCAACCTAGTACAAGTTAAAGGACTTGAGTGGCAGCTTCTGGCAGCTGTTGGAAGCTTAGCATGCACTTGACATCACTTCAGGGGTTATCTGTTTCAATTCAACCAGAATCCAATGACATAGGTCCTGCTAGTGCCACTTATTGTTCAAATGGGGAAACTGAGACTTAGAAATGAAGTCTGTGAGGAAGCCGGAGGAGACATACAGCTAATGAGTGGTCCAGCCAGGACCAGAAACAGTTGGCATCTACTGTGTAACTTCTTGGTGGAGGTCCAGGAAGAAGGAAGAGGAGTTTTTCCTGTGGTGCTGGGGTATAGGTGGAGAACCCAGAGTGGTGCATATCTGGGCAATCCTTAGTCCTTTTTAAAATTCTTATTATATTTCTTGAGTCTAGCCTCACTCTGAAGCTTAGCTAGCCCATAACTCTGTAGCTTGTCAGGTAGCCCAGGCTTGCCTCAAACTTTAAATCTCTCTGCCTTAGCCTCTCAAGGGATGGCCACTATGCCTGGCTCATGAAAGAGATCTTAAGTGCACTAAAGAATTCCAGTTACAGCACACGAGGGTTGGCAGGACCTCACAGAGCTGTGTTGGGTCGTGATGGTATGTGTCATGTAATGATGAATTAAACCTGGGTCAGCCAGATGTCAGGACGAAAAGGACAAGCAGGCCTAAGATGCTGTCACAAAGCTTGATTTGGAAGCATGGGGCTAAACAGAACAGTGTTCCTGACTTCACCAGGTGGGAAGGGAGGAAAGAGGCTGAAAGGATCAGGAGCCCACAGCCCTCCAAGAACTGTACAGTGGGGCCTCCCTGGGCTCTGGGGGCTCTTAGGAGAAGCAGCAAGATCTAAGCAAAGATCCAGGAAGGGGAACTGACGTTCATTCGTGTGGTTTTTTCTGTCCCTGCTCACCCACGGGGTTCTAAGCAAAGAAGAAGTTCTGTGAGATTTTTATTTTATAAATTATCTCTTACTGGCTCATGCATTGGAGGGGACAGAATGGAGAACCCACCGACTATGACTGCTAGTCAACTTGATCCTTCATGTCCCCCAGAACCAGAGGGGAAGAGGTATAGGAAACAGAGGAGCAAATGCAGGTGGGTCTCGCCCACACCGACCCTCAGGGGCTGGGTTCACTTGTTTGTAAAGCTTGCCTGAAGCCCCTATCTCCCTCTCCATGTTGCTTAGGATAAAATGAGACCGTGTTTGTTCAGTACTCAGGGTCTGGCACAAAGAAAGCTCTCAATAAATATTAGCAAACGAAAAAACAAACACCTGCTAAGATGTTCCCCAAGGAAGGTAAAAGGCCTTTCTCAGGACTGAGGGGCAAGAGAGAGAGAAGAGGGGGTGGGTTATGAAACAGCCATCATTGGTTTAGGGCCGTGAGTTTCTTAGCTGGCCTTCAGAGTCATAAAGAAACATCCCAAAGCAAGCAGAATAGGTCCTCATTGGCCAAATATTCCTCCCAAAGAGGAAGCTTGAGACATTGGGGAAAATCCCTCATGGGCTAAAACTTCAGAGGATGGACACCCATTTGCTCCAAGGAAAGGGAACAGCAGGTCTGCCTTACACAGCATGGGGCTCCTTGAACCGGCCAACTTGTTGGATGTGGTACATGAGGTCACCCCCGTTCACATACTCCATCACAAAGTACAGGCGGTCCTACAGAAAGAGAGCAGACAGCAAAATCAGCACCCCATCATTTCTCAGGCCCCAAGTGGGGAGCAGGAAGTAGCTGGTATTAGTGATTAAAACTACCAGAACTTTATATGTTCTCTCATGCAGGGCTGGCATTCCCTCAGGAGTGACCTCTGTGCCAATGTAAGCATGCAGACCAGAGCAGGTGGAAGGAAATTACTTTTAATTAATAGTTACAAATTGAAATTCATTTGTACTGGAAAATATAATTAACACATGGACCTTACTACCTAATTGATATCATTGTTTAGAACAAAGTTTGCTGGAACAAGAAGTAGAAAATATTGGGTAGATAATTTTACAGTAATAGGTATTTGTGGGAGCTGGTCTTCATATTGGCACTCTAGTGATTTCACCTCCTAATATGCATGCCGCCCCATACTACCATCCCTTAATGGCTGGACTAATCTGTGTAACCAATAAGATTCATGACCTTGGAATGAGGTCACAAAAGACCTTACAGCATCCACTCTGTGCTTTGTTGGATTGTGTCTTCGGCAGCAGCCCTGGTGTACAGAAACCCAACCAGTAATATGGAGAAGACTCCAGCACACCCTAGTCACGTGAATGAATCACCCTCTTCAGTCAAGCCTTCAGAGGACAGCAGTCACCACTGGACACTTGACTGTTACTTCATTTGAGACCAGAAGTTAGGCTATTAGAGAGGTGTGCTCACCTAGATCCCTGACAGAAACTATGAAGTGATTAATGCTTACTGTTATGTTAAGCCATTGAGTTTTGAGGTGACAGACAACTAGCAAAACCCATCAGTTTTGGCAAAGTTTGAAAAACAACAACCTAGGAAGATGGCACTATGGTTTGGGCTTGCAATAGCTCTCCAAATGTTCACATTGGAAGGCTTGAGCCCTGACTATGGTAGCTACCTTTCTTGACACTGTGACTAAAAACCTGAGATTGCACCTTAAGGGGAAGACAGGTCTACTTTAGCTCATGGCTTTGGTCCGTGGTCTCCATGGTTTTAGATTAGATCCATATGGAGCAGAGCATCATGGTGGCAGCAACATGTGGCACAGCCACTCATCTGAGGGCAGACGGGAACTAGACAGGGGAAGTACAGGAACGGGTCAGGGTGAACAGTGGTTCCCAGGAAGATCTTCCATTGGTTCCACCTTCTACCTTACCACCTCCCAGTTAAACATCATACTGTGTATCCATCAAAGGATTAGCCCACTGTCTAAGCCAGATCTCTGAAGACCCAATCACTTCCCACAAGTCCATATGCTGGCAGCCAAACCTCCAGTATGTAAGCCTAAGAGGACACATCATACTCAAACCAAAACAGGCAGTGCAGCAGAGTCCAGAGTGGGACCTGGAGGAAATGGTTGGATTCATAGGGCTTCTGGCTTCATTAATGGGTTAGTTTACTCTTCATGACTTAGTAAGCTATTGGGAGTGGCTGGAAACTTTAGGAGACAGTACCTGGCTGAAGGAAGTGGCTCCCTGGAACATTACCTTAAAGGGTGTAGTTTGACTCTGGCTGCCTCCCTATCCCTCCTTCCTTCCTATGCTCCACCACAGCCCTCCATCATCACATTGTGGCTCATTGGTGGGAGTAATGGTGGGATGGGCCCCAGTGACCACAGACTGAAACCTGGGAAGCCAGGAGCCAAGATCCACCTTTCTTCCCTTTACGTTGTTTTCCTCAGACATTCCGTAACAGCAAACGTTGACATGTACACAGGCATAGTTCAGGCATTTTCATGGCAAATCCAGAACATTGCCCTGAGGTTTAAAAGCAAGGGGTGTGGAATTATAACCTCCCTGTTATGAGACATGATGTTCTAAAGAGACACCTGTACCTTTGTCTTCAGCTTCCAGGTTGTGGAGATAATGGACCCCAAAGAGTTACTTTTCACCAGAAATCCCACACTGAGAGAAGGAAAGAGACTAAAGAATTCTTGCCAGGCCCCCTCACCAAGAGAAGGCATATGCCTCCCCTAAAAGAGATTTTACACAGTCTGTCAACATGCCGGACCACCTTACAGGATAGACCAGAGCCAAAGTGGGGATGGGTCAATGAAGGGCAGGACCATGTCTTGACCAGGATGGCTTAGTTACTATATGTCGCTCCCTCTATCTAAAGCTAAGCCATGTCACTAACCCCCAAGACAGGCTCCTTCTTCCTTCTTTCCAATGTGGCCATCTTGAATAATCTAATCTCCCTTCTCTGCTTTTTATACACAACAACAAGAACCTAAAACAAAGACATATGAAGAAGTGAAGCAACTGGGACCTGGAGGAAAAAAATCTGTATCTCAACTTAGGGTATTTTCCACATATCTCTCAAGGCATGCTGTGAACTCTTTCAGGTCAGAGGCTGTGTAGACCTGTTCCTGGCACTGTGAGCAACGCACAGTAGGTGCACAGAGAGTGAAAAAGCACATGATCAGAAGCCAAGGAGACTTTACTTAGGAACCCAGCTCTGACTCTTGACAGCTGAGCGTGTCTCAAGTGTTAACGTCTGGCTTTTTGAGCAGTGGAGGGAATCAGATTGACGATGCTGTTGCTAGGACTATTGAGGTGAGGCTCTCATGGTCCTTGGGAAATGCCCACCTGAGGTTCGGCTTCTTTCCTGCAGTCAAAGGGCATTTGCTAAATGAAAGAACGACACCCCCACCCCTTAGTTCTGCTTCGGCTAGGTCGTTCTTTATTCTGCTGTCTTTTGGCTTGCAACTGCAGGGCCTGCACTATTTGCGGGAAACTAAAATCCCCCTCATGTTCTCAGCCTAAAAAAACTGTTTCCTCTAAATTAACCCACCCAGTCTAAGTCAGGTCTACTTGATATAGTCTTCTGTGAGCCTCCGTGGAGGTCCCCTCCAATCACAGTATGGCTTATAATTATATATGTAACTTGATGATAATCTGTTTATCAAGTCATCAATTAAATAATGAAATATTTACAGAGCCCTATTAGATGACAGGCACTAGAGAGAAAAAACAACGAATAAAAGCAACAAAACCCCAGCCTCTGTGTTTCCACTCAGCGGAGTGACATTGCTAAAGATAATGGTAGAGGTAACAAACAGAGTGTCAAAAAGTAGTGAGTGCTATGTAAAAGATGATACAAGTTAAGGAGACTGGGATGCTGGTGGGTGAGGCAGGGAAAAGACTTTCAGCAGCAGTAAAGGGCTCAGGATAAACCTCACTGAGAAGACACTTGAGCAAACCCACCCAGAGCAGGTATGTATCTGGTGGAGGAAACAGCCCACGTAAAGGCCAAGGGCAGAGCGTTTACCTACCGTACTTTATGGTCCATCGGGAACCAGTGAGAGCAGAGAACAGGAGAAAGGAGAAGGTGGGAGAGGAGACCAGAGAAGGGCTGACTCAGATCGTGTAAGGGGATCTGTTCATGGGGAAATGTTAAGATCTGGGGCTTCCAACATAGATGTCCTCTGAGAAACTCCACCCAGCGGAGGATAGGGATAGATACAAGAACTGCAGCTGGCCTCTGAGCAAAGTGCTGAGAGTTGCATGGAAGGGGGGGGGCATGGAAGGAACCCGAGGGTTCAGGACATCCACAAGGAGACTATCAAGCCTGGTGGATCTGGACCCAAGGGGACTTGCACAAACTGATGCACCAACCGAGGACATTACAAGCAGAGAGCCTAACCCCCCTGTTCAGATGTAGGCAATGGACACCTAATTCTCCCTGTGGGGAAGAGGAGGGATGAGAACTGCCTCTGACACAAACTCTGGTACCCGTGATTTGATCACTGCCCCTTGGTGGGGCAGTCTTATGGGCACACAGAGGAAGTGGAGGCAGGTTATCCTGATGACACCTGATAGGCTGAGGTCAGATGGTGAGGGAATCCAGGCAGATGCTGGGACTTGCTACTGGACTCCAAGTGGAGCTCTGAGAGTGGTATGGAAGAAGAGGGTGGAAGGACCCAGAGGGTTCAGGAGCCCCACAAGGAGACCATCAAAACCTGTGGATCTGAACCCAGGGGGTCCTGCACAAACTGTTGTACCAACTAAGAACAGTGCATGAAGTAAACCTAGACCTCCTGTTCAGATATAGCCAGTGGACAGCTCATTCTCCATGGTGTGGGGATAGAGGGGACTGCCTCTGACAGGAACTCTGGTGTCAATTTGATCACTTCTCTTTGGTGGGGAGGCCCAGAGGGCACACAGAGAAATATGATGCAGGCTATCTGGATGAGGCCTAATAGGCTGTGCTCATATGGTGGGGGAGGATGTCCTCGTCTGTCAGAGGTCTAGGGGAAGGAAATAGGGCGGGAGAGGGAGGGAGAGTGGTAAGATAAGAGTGAGGGGATAACAGTCAGGATGTAAATGTGAATAAATTATAATGAATGAACATTTTTAAAGACCAAAAAATAAAAGATTTGGGTTTTCATTTTGTGAGTGACAGTCTAGTGATGGCTAGTATGGAATGTCTGCCATCTCTGGCCAAAGCAATCTGTCTATGTAAATTAATGAGTGAGTGGATCAATGACACAGGAATTCATGGGCACCTGAAATAGCATCATGAGTGGGAAGGTTGGCAAAGATGTGCTGCCTCAGAAGTTTCTCTGGAGACAGGCCTCAATAGATCACTCTGTGTCCCTGGGCCCGTGTGCCCTGTGTATGAATGAAGGCAACGTAACAAGGCATCTCCAACAGAGTGTGGCTCCAAGTCAACTTGGTGGGTCATAGTCAAATTTTTAAGGTGGAAAATTAAACAAGAATTGGTGTGGAATGGAACTTAAGAATAAAAAAGAAAGAAAGGGCCAGAGTCCCGTGTGCAGAGCGCCATGTGCTTGTGAAGTGTGGGCTGGGTTGTTTAATGTGTTTGGTAAAGCTGAGGTGTGATGTACATGTTAGTCTTACATGGAAAAGTTACAAAGCTCCTGGGAGGGCTGGAACACTGGGAGGATAGGAGAAAGCGGGAAACCGCAGGGCAGAGGTCCCAGCTTCAGAATGAACACGGCTTTGGAATGTCACTCTGCTACTTACTAGCTGTGCAATGCCAGGCAACTATTCAGCCTCTCTGATCTCCAGCTTTCTCTTTACTTCCTCACCTGCTCCTAGGGTACTCAACAAGATGGCATGTACAGCCTCCCTAAGAGATTTTGGCCATAGAACAAATAGTTAATCCAGCATTTGAAGGGAAAAAAAAACCATTCCTTTGAGTTACTCTATATAAAAGGTACCGTGTGTTTGTCAAGTGTGTATTTTAATAGTTATTACACAGACAATAATAACCCAAAGCCACAGTCATCAAATGCTTGATGTGACCTGAGTTAAGTGCTTTGTGTATTTTTTTAAAATCTCTTTTGTATCTCTAAACGATCCAACACGGTAAGACTGTTCTCCTCCATCTTAATATATGAAAGCTGATGCAGAGAAAGGTGACTGGTCAACAGTCACTAAGCTGGTAAGTGGCAGAGCTAGGGTTTGAACCAAGGTGGATCAGTTCTAGCATCAATGCTTAAAGCCTCTCACCATGCTGCCCCCAGTGAGTCCAAGCAGCATGGAAGCTTCTGGGTTAGACAAAGTAGAGGATTGTATGGATGCATCCTTCCTTCGAAGTCTCTAGCCCAGGACGGGGGAGGTTCATAGTGCTTTACCCATGCACACATCTGGAGCTGCAGCTTTACAGCAAGCAGCGCACGTCAACCAATTATATGCTTTTTGAGATTTTTTTCCTCAGATCAATACTGTTTCCTCTTCTAACAACCTAATGAGAGGCAGAGATGGAAATGGGAGGATCGAGTATGCAGTTTGCACAAAGGTCACCGTGAAGATGGTGCATAAAGCAGACAGAAGACCAGAGCCAACGACACTCAGCCCCTGATTCTTGGGGTGGGGGGTGGGGGAGCGGTGATAGAAAACAAGCCTAAAAATAGCATCTGTCTTTGCTGCACACTAAAGAGAAGCAAAACACTTGCTTTTAAAAATTATTTTTAAAACTAGCAGATGGCATTGGCCACAGAGGGAGAAGTGAGGGAGAGATTTTACTTGCTTGATTTCTGGCTGGATTAGCTTAACTTGCCCCCATCCCCAGACTCAGTAGTCAGAATCCCAGCACCATGATGGCCCCACTGAGGGTAATGCTTTATGATCTGTTTCCAGTGCTAATTGTGTCTGGGAGAACCCTGTCGCCCGCCATCTTTGAAATGTACTAGGCTAGCTTTGGCCCACCAGTGCCTTGGTTATTAAATGTTATGGTGGGCATCTTGCTGCCCCTTTGCCTCTGAACACTTAATGATGCCCAAAATGTGTCAGGTGCCACTTCACTGCCAGTCTTGCTGCAGTGAAAACCCCACAGTGAGGACCCAGGGTGAAGGAGCCACCAGACACCTTTCCAAATGGCAAACATTTCCATTTCTCAAAACAGGGTAGCAGATCATTTCAAGTAATCATAGGGGCATAGGTCTACACCTTTTATAATTTGTGTTTGTGGAGCTTGAAAATATACTTAAACATAGAAAACTCCTCATTTCATAGATGCTATTTCTGAAGGAGAAGAACAAGGGGCATAGAGTCAAATATTACAGGGAGTCATGGGTGGGACCAGATCATGTCTGAAAATGAGGAAAGAAAGGATGGGATTTCAGCTGTCTTCCTGGATGAATTCAAGTTCTTCCCCAACTTTTACTCCTTTATTAAAATGCACTTATTTAAAAATGAATTTTAGAAATTTAGATTATGAGGTTTTATTGTTGTCGTTGTTTGTTTTGTTTTGTTTCTGAGCATGGTGGGACAAACCTATAACGAAGCACTTGGGAGGCTGAAACAGGAAGATTGTAAGACCATCTTGGGCTATATAGCAAGATTAAATAAGTACATAAGTTAAAATTCACATTTAAAACAGAACCATAATTATTTTATCACATTAAAACTTCATAAATGGAAACTCATTGTCCCTGTTAAAAACATAAACTCAGTCTGGACTCTGCTATTTCTATTCCATATTCAATTTGGCTTTGGTGCATCAATACCGCGAAGAACTTGTTTTTTAAAGAAACAAACAGCATTTGTCTATACCACAAACTTCTGTGTCCTACAGTAGTCAGAAATGACAGTGTCTGAAAAGTCCCTCAGAGGATGTCTAGAGAGAAGCCAGCACAAGGACAATGCAAACTTAAGGACATTCTCTGAGTAAGAGTAAGATACAGAATGTGTCCCTAGAGCATCCAGAATCTTGGTTAAAATATACATATAACTAATTCAAACCACATTCAAAACAAATGCAACAGAAAAAAAATGGCATTAAGAGACCCAGGACCTGGGCTCACAGGGACTCACAGAGACTAAGCCACCAACCAAAAAGTACGCATAGTCTGGACCTAGGCCCCCTACACAAATGTAGCAGATATGCAGCTCGTTCCTGATGTGGGTTCCCTAACAATTAGAGCTGGGGCTGTCCCTGACTCTGTTGCCTCCCTTTGGACCCTTTTCACATAGCTGGGCTGCCTTGTCTGACCTCAGTGGGAGAGGATGCACCTAGCCCTGCTGCAACTTGATGCGCCAGGGTAGATTGGTACCCATGGTGGGGACAGGGGTGGGGGGCGGAGGGGGGCTTCCCTTCTCTGAGTGGAAGGAGGGGAAGGAATGGGGGAGGGGCATGAGAGTGGGACTGGGAAGAGAGAAGGGAAGGGGCTGCAATCAGGCTATAAAGTGATTAAATAAATAAATCAATAAAAAGAAAAATAAAACTATACATAATGAGAGAGAGAGAGAGAGAGAGAGAGAGAGAGAGAGAGAGAGAGAGAGAGAGAGAGAGAGAGAGAGGCACCAGAAGCATTCACTTGGGATGTCAACTAACTAGGGCCTCCTCCATAGCCCCCGACTCTTCCTCAGTTAGCCCCCTCTCCACCTCCCTGGGGCTTGACTTCATTCTTTACTCTTTTTACAAAATCATTGCCTCAGAAATTCCTTGTCTTGTTTTGATAAGAGTTTACTTGATGGGCTTCCCTCCCCCATATAAGAACCATAAAAGTATTTATTGAGGGTCCACTCAAAGTTCAGCACGGCTCTCCGCCTCTCGCCACAGCTCCGAGCCTCTCTCTGGGCAGATGCATGCTGACTTGTATTTGTACCCTTTCCCTCTCTCCTGAGCTCCAGCTGGCTCCAAGATGTCTCTAAGTGGGTGTTCCGCTGTCATCTCCAATTAAAAGCTTAGAAAGGCAAACTCACCACCTTTCCCTCCAAACTAGCCAGTCTGCTCAGCCTTAAAGATGCCTTTTCAAAACCAACGTTGCTACGGACCTCTAAGCTGAAAGTGGCTTCTGTGTGTTTTCAATTCTCTTGTCTTCGCTATCTCTTGTATTCCAGCAGTAAACTCGCCAAGCTGAAATCCCTGTCTGTTATCAGGTCATGCACAATGGTTGTGCAGAAGTTCCCAAATTTGGAATGTGAGTTCAGGGGGTGATCGTTTAAAATGACAACTGCCAAGCATATGCACAATTCATCTGAGGGCCTGTACGTGGAGCCATGGAATGTATAGGAGACAATCCTGCCCCCAAGAAAGCTGAAATAGAGTGTGGTATGATGGCTGCACAGTGGCGAGGGGGACACCTGCCATTTTTTCTGTGATTATGGTGCATATGTGTATGGTGTATGTACATATGTGTGTATAGATACACGTGCCCATGTTGGTGTATGTAGAGTCCACTGGATGGCCTTGTTTTTTTGGGTTAGGGTCTCTCACTGCTGCCAGCAAGCTCTAGTGATGTCCGTTTCCACCCCTCACAGCACTGAGGTTACAGGTGTATGAGGCCATGCACAGCTGTTTATATGAGAGCTGGGATCCAAGCTCAGTTCCTTGTGCTTATGGAACAAGCACTGTCATCTTTTGGGCCACCTCCTCAGATCCTCTGCCACTTTTCATGAGACCTTGGAGAGGACACCAACCATGTGGGCAGCTATCCGATAGTGTTCTAAGATGAGTTGTGGTGCGTTGTCTCCATAGTGATTTTTTTCCCATAATTTTCCTAGGCCAGTCCGTGAATTCAATGTGTCTGTAAGTTGCTCCCTTTATCACACACAGCCATCTGCTTCTCTCTGGAGAAGCTGTGAAGTGCTGTGATTAAGAGCTTTGCCTTGCCTTGGCATCAGCCAGTCCTGGTTCACACCCTCGTTAGATAGGATACTTGCTCTGAGACCTTGGGGTTGGTTATTCATACTCTCTGTTTTCCTAAATGGGGTAGAGTCACGGCAGCTTATCCACCATATGAGGTGCTTCTGCATCAGAAATGCATGCCAAGGGGGCTGGAGAGGTGGCTCAGAGGTTAAGAGCACTGTCTGCTCTTCCAAAGGTCCTGAGTTCAATTCCCAGCAACCACATGATGGCTCACAACCATCTATAATGAGATCTGTTGCCCTCTTCCAGTATATATGCAGGCAAAACACTGTGTATATATGATAAATAAATAAATGTTTAAAAAAAAAAGAAATGCACACCAAATCTGGGCAAATTCACGACACTTCATTGACGTGAATGTGTGGTCAAGGAGGTGCATCCACACTCAACTCTCCTCTCTCCCATTTTATAGGGTGAGAGTCCCACATCCAAAGCAAGAACTTGCTGCTCCTTTCATGCCAGCTTCTTCTTGCCCCTTCATGCAGATGCAACGGTCCTTGAGGTCTAGAACCACCTTTGTTCTTCTGCGGACTTCACAGAAGCTGATTATCAAATGAATGTGCGTGTTCACCATCAAGAAAGTAGAGAGACCCCGACTACCTTTGTCCCACACGCCCTAGCACTTACAGTCAGCTGGCATTTCTGAGTCCTTCCCTGCATGCAAGATCCTCTCATCATCAGAAGCCTAAAGCCCTGATAGCTGTCAAGTTCCCAGGAGCCCCTTGGGCACTAGCTCCCTTCTCCTGTGAGGCACTTAAGACTGTGTCTGTGTCTGAATCTCCGTGGACTCGATTAGCATCTCCCACTTCACAGGAGCACCAATTATTCCTTCCTATTAGATACGACACTTTTAAAAATAAGGTCCCTACTGAGTCAGTGGTACCTAATAAGCACTTGGTTGGGCATAAGCTGAACCAATCAGATTCTCTTTCCTCTGGTTATAAATTGGAACTCAGGAAAGTCGCTGGATATGAACTTGAGAATCCACTCTTACCACAGCAGTGAGATGCACAGAAAGAATGAGAAAGAAGGCAAAGCCTGCCTTAAACTTACACATTTCTAGTTCCTTCCAAAGCCAAGCACCCCTGTGCCTGCATTTCTTTCCGATAAGGTCTTTCCTAGTGTTAGGAATTTGTTTTTGTTAATGCATGAGATAGCTTAATGTGGGAGAGAAATATTCTATTTCTTACAACCCAGTCATCTCTGACCAAGACCCCTGACAGAACCTTCTTCAGCATTGCCCTAAGGCCCAAGCACGTTCTTGGGCATTAGTGTCAAACCAGATATGGCCTGAGTCACCACAGTCCCTTGGATGCTCTGTGGGCTCGATGGGCATGACACCAATAAGCGGAGACCATCCCCATCGGCTTCTCTGTCCTCCTTTGTATTCTGGGTTGATGCTTCTCCCAGCATGCCTTGCAGCTGAGTTATTGCTGGGCCATGGCAGCAAATCTGGGGAGGAAGTAACTTCTGTCCTTCAATGACTCATGAAATCTAATTCTATTTAAAAAAAAAAAAAGAGGTGCATATGTTCAATTGAAAAGAAAACAGTTAAAATAGATGTTTTGCTGAAGAAACTTAACTGCCTGTGCCCACTGGCAGTTGGGAAATTACATGAATGTGCCTGGTTGACAATTGTCCCTGAGAAAAAGTGCAAAAAGACTGGAGGAAATGAAATTATTTTGTGCCTGTGCAGCAAGGGGCCCCAGCCCAGCTCTAATCATGGAACCAACTTCCACTTAGTGTTTGTTAGATTCGGTGTGCTGTCTCTTTTAATCCCCATGTAATGGGCTCCTTTTATGAGATGATGAAACCCATATTCAGAGCTGTTAGCGACTTTCTAGTAGTCCTACAGCCGGTAATCACAGGTCCATAGTCATCTCCTTGGGGAATGCTTGCTTTGCCCTGTGTGTTTCTGGGACAACCCACTAGAATGTGATTCGCCTGAAAATGGCTCATCTATCAGCAATTCTCTAAAACTTAACTCCCCTCCAAAAGCTTTTGCATCTATTTTGCCATCTTGTGGGCATTTTTAAAAAAAATTTTAGAGGCTGAGCAGATGGCTCATATGGTCTTATCTCTGTGTGCCCTTGCATTGCTGTGTAAGCATAAGGACCCAAGTTTAAATCCCCAGCGCTATGTAAAGACTTGCCCCTGTAACCCTTGTTCTGTGAGGGGTAGAGGATATGCTGTACTGAGCATGTTGATCCTTGTCTCAAGGCAATAAGGGACAGAGAAGGTCACATGATGTCTGCCTCTGGACTGTGTGCATGAGTATGGATGCTTGCACACACATGTGTGTATAGAACACACACACACACATACACACATACACACATACACACTAAATTTTAATTGCATTGTTATAGACAGTTCTGAAATATTGGCAACTCAAGGAGAAGACGGTTACCTACAAATCCTTCCCTGAATCTAATTAATGTTTTGATTTGGCCATATCAATCTTTTCCATGTGCTGAACACATCTAAAATACATCAAATGAAATTTCATATTCTATATTTCCACTAAACATGGAAAATGTCATGTGTATTATTGAAAGATTTGAAAATACAGTGTAAGGATACTTCTGGCAGAGTTTCGCTTTTTCTAAACAACTTTTAAATAATGTGCTTTGGGGCCAGGTGGTGGTGGTGCACATCTTTAATCCCAGCACTGGGGAGGCAGAGAGAGACAGAACTCTGTGAGTTTAAGGGCAGTCTGGTCTACAGACAGATCAAGTTCGAGGACTGGCAGGGTTATTTAGAGAAACTCAGTCTCAAACAAACAAACAAACAAACAAACAAACAAAAACACTCCCCAAAGAGCTTTGTGTCATTTCAAAAATGGAAGGAAAAAACCCACAAAAACACAAAACAAAAAATTATTCAGGGTATTATTGGGTGCATTTCACTTTCATCTGTTTTGATCATTTTATAGTTTTTTTTTCAGTGTCGATCAAGGACTTTAAATTTTCAAAATGCTACATCTCTAGAAAAAAAACTATCAAGTTTGCAGTATGCTATAATAGATTTGTCGCTCTTTTAAAGATAGCTGATTCATAAAGGAATTCTGGGTCACGAAATACAACATGACAATCCGCTCAGGCTAAGCTGGCCCTCTGGCTGCTCCTCAGACACAGGGAGTGTGCGGCTGCCTGGGGCGTTCACATGTGTTCTCCCTGCTCTCTGCCACTGCTGTGCCCCCAGATAGCCCTGCTCGCTCTGGTCCCTGCTCAGATGTCAGCCTTACCAACAAGGCTTTCCTTGATGACCCCATCAAGCAATGCCATCTCACAGCACCTGTGCACCTGGCTCCAGCCTGTCTACTTTTGTTGCTCTGGTCATTTTTTTTGTCTCCCTGCTAGAATGGGAATCCCAGAGGGATGGAGGACTTAATCTCGTGTTCACTATGTGTCCTGCACGGTGACACTGCAGGGACTTGACACGATGGATTCAACAAACAAATACAAATGTGCTGAAATAACTGGGCATGGGAAACCTCATCACACTGGGCACAATGCTCTGGCTTCCAGGGATGTTGCCTGCTCCATCCAGCTCTGTTGTGCACCCCTCCAAAGCCAAGGGTACAATGGTGCTAGTATGTGAACTGTGCCAGACGACCACACCAGGAGGCTCTGCCTGGAAACCTCTGTGCTCATCTAAGCCACAAAAACAACAGCTATGGTGCTCCCCACGTCTAGTCACTTGCAGGGAGAAAATCTTAGCTAACTGTTGCAGTGTCCATGCAGATTGTGGGTGACTCTTCACGGTAGTAAGAACACTGAACAGGCCATTAGGGAACCCTGCCTCTAGTTCTGGGTTCCCATTTGTCAATTCTGTAACCTGAGTCACTTTATTTTTCTTGAGGTCAATTTCCTTTGGGCAGAAAAACAGACAATTGTGGTGAAGCGTGGTTACCACCATAAAAGGGAAAATGTCCTGTTTATCATAAACAGCGACGTCAGGCAGGAGGGGGACTGCAAAGTCTTCCAGACTTGGAGTTCTGGAGTCTTCTAGAATAAATACAGGCTCTATGAATAGCCAGCTGTGTGGCACTACACAAGCTATTTAACTTCTCTGACTGCTAGCATTCTTATTTGTGATGTAACCGTCTAAAAGAGGGGCTGGATGGGTGTGGTGAAACACTGTAACAAGGCAATGACTGGGGTGCCTGTCACCGCTCCCTGATCCTTTGGGTCCTGTTTACAACATAGTTACTGTGGCTTGAATGGGAAATGTCCCTCATAGGCTTGGTTCCCAATAGGTGACACTGTTTGGGGAGGCGTGGGTGGCAGAGCCTTGCCGGAGGAAGCGCATCACTGGGGGGTGGGACTTGAGGTTAAAACACCTCACCAACTTCCAGTTGGCTCTCTCTGCTTCAGGCTTGTGGTTGAGACATGAGCTCTTCGGCTTCTTGTTCCAGCCACCAAGTGCCCACTTGCTGTCATGCTTCCCCACTGTGCTAGACTCTTATCCCTCTGGAACCCCAAGCCTAAGTGAACCCTTCCTTCTGTCATTTGCCTTGGTCAAGATGTCCTCCACAACAGCGGCAAACTCTCACGGTCACTGGTGAGGTCACCTTGGTGGTGTCTCAGCCTGATGTAGCTCAGCTTAAGTAGGAAGAACTGGGGGCCTAGCGCTGTGTCCCTAAAGAAACTCTCTGTGTCCCCGATCCTTGGTCCTCCAGCTGTGGACAACCCCTACTGTCACATCTGTGTATGGCTGAGATGAGACGTCTCTGAGGATTCACACATGCTCAGTGTTCCGACAGAAAGTCAGCTTTGCCCCAGAGGTAGGGAAACCGAGGAAGTGGAAATGTGAGGTATAATGAAGGAGGTGAGAGGTGACAAGACCAACTGAAGACATTTGGGGGTTCACCTGAGGGGCGTCAGGTAGAATGATATCCAGGTCACCCACATTTAAAAGACCTCCTTACATACCAGTGTATACTTTAAGTGTATTGGTATTCCAGCTAGTCTGCAAATCCTGGCCCTGACTGGACTAGCTTCAGGTACTAGCTGTATGACCTCAGTCCCCTTATCTATGAAATGGGCATAATAGTAAGATCCATCTAAGAGTTTCCTGGATGCTTGACTTTGTGACTCCCATGTCACGCATAGAGGGGATATTATAATAGTTATTTTGTGCAAAATTAAAATACGTGTACTTATTCCAGAAGATTCAGGTCTAGTTCCCAGCACCCATATTAGGGGTTTGTACTTCCAGATCCAGGGCCTTCTGGTTTCCACAGGTGCCCCCGTATACATACACACACATACACAAACACACATGGACACAAACACACATACACACACACTTTTAAAATTCAGGCTGGATGTGTTGTCACATGACTTTAATCCTAGCACTCAGGAGGTAGAGGCTTAAGGATATCTTTGAGTTGGAGTCCAGATTGGTCTACATAGACTCCAAGACAGAAAAGACTACATGGGAGATCCTGTCTAAAACAAACAAACAAACAAACAAACAAACAAATCTTTTATAATGAAAAAAGTAACATAAATTGGGCCATTTTATGTAATGAGAAAATGCACTGAGCAGGGGTGGGATGGGTGGGTGTTTGTGTGAACACAGGTGAGATGGCTGTGGGTCTATGTGAACATGCGTGAGGTGTCTGTGTGTCTATCTGAACACAGGTGAGGTGTCTGAGTGTCTGCTCCTTTCCCAGATGGCTTCACCAGGCCTTTTTGCTTAGAGCAAATGGATTTCTCCAAGCATCCCCCATTCCACTACCCACCCCAAAAGCCCCTAGAAATGGATTAACTATTTTATTTTTATCAACCAGTAAGAATGTTGTCTGTTGCATCTCTCGACTTTCTGGAGTGGGGGACTGCCTAAAAGGAGTCACAGAGCCTCTCCCCATGCAGGACAGTAGTCCATGATGCTCAGGGATCTTAGTCCCTTCTCCCAGGCATGCGGCAGCACCTAAAGCAAAGCCTACAGCTTGGTACTATTGCCACATGACTGTGGCTTTTGGAATATAATTCCAGAAAACTGAAACACAGATGGGGGAGGCCATTTACCATCTAAAGAATAACCTCAATTCCTTCCACTCTGATGGCCATTTAAAAGCAGCTCGTTACTAATGAAGAAACTATCCTTTAATGAATATTAGTCACAAATAGCTCCTCCTTCTCCCCATTTCAACATACCCGACTGAAACTGCATACTGCCGCTTGAAGTCAGCCACTGGCCTGCTTACCAGGCATCTGTCGTCCACACACAAATGCCCTTGAGTCAGTTTGGGAATCAGAAGTGGAAAAGGGGAAGGGGGTGTCTCAAGAGTTATGTTCTAATTCTGTTAACACCTGGACCCCTTCCAGACTGAGTTCCCCAAGGTAACATTCTAGATATTTGGCTTCTTTTGTAACTGACCTTTGCCAAGCACCCATACGATGCAAATTATCATTTACCTACAGTTTTATTTACAGCCACTCTCACTTTTCCTTAAAGGTTTACTTTACAACCAAGTTTTAATCTTCCTTAGAGCGCAGTTGTGAACCAATTCATTATCCAGAAGCTTAAACAAAGGGAAGAAATGAAGCATCAATTCAGTCTTTTTCTGTATGAAACAGATCACCAGGGATCAAGTGAGGGGAAGCCATTCATTGTAAAGAGCATTCTAGTTAGCAAAGGCAAAACAGTTATGCATTCCAATGAGCTAACGGACTTAGTGCTGAGATCAGTCTGGGCCAATATCACCAAGATCCTTGAGCGTCTCCTGCCTTCAGGTGAAAGAATTCATCCAGAAGCTGCAGTCTTACTAGGGGGTAGAAGCTGAGTCTGACCAAGCCTCTAGACCTAGCTGCCAATTTTCAGAAAATGCAAGGGGCAGCAAAGCATGCAGAGGTGCTGGCAGATTGCAGTAAGCAAACTGCAGACTGAACTCATTACTGAACGAATGGCCCCGAATTTTCAGCAGACCAAAGAACAGATAAAAGAAGGCGATGAAAGGGCTCTGAGGGCTCACTTGATTAGCGATGAAAGGTATACCAAATTAGATGCAGAATACAACAGCATCCATCCCATCTCACACAGAAGGGAAGATGGAACACCGGCATCTTCAGTGGAAAGGCCATTGGGCCTTCACAGAACCACATCTACAGGAATGAACTCTTAATTTGCACTTTTGCTCTGGCCTCATCTCCTGGACAATGGAGGCCAACATCTAACTGGAAAACGGAAGGATCAGAACCCACTGAGCTGGCGTCTTTCTCTTGTAGGGGCAACAGACAGCACATGAAATCCCCTGCTCGTCCTGGTAGCCATGTTTTGAACTCATCAGCCCTTGCCTACAACCCTGAGCCCAGCCTCAGATGCTCCTCTCTAGGCTGTGTTCTCAGGAAACCCTCTTCTGTGAAGGCCCCTAGCAAAGGCCTCGGGCAACCTGCAGAGATGTCTGCATGCTTCTCCAAGGGGTTGGGAGGGCTGACTGCAACTCTCTAGAAGTACAGACCATAAGCCTTGCTGAGTCCCTGTCCTCAAATCACCCCTTAATGTTATAAAAGGCTCGGATTGTCTGGTTATAAAACTATTTGCCTGAGTTGGGACAGCATCTGCCCAAGGGGACAGTGCTCAGTGGCAATCTCGGGAATTGTCAGCTGACTTCTGTGGGCCCGGCATCCTTCACAAGGCAAATAACCCAGGTATCACCAACGGCTCAGCATCGCTTCGGGATGGCTACTGTTAAGATAGCGTTATTGGCCAAACCCTGTGGAAAGCCTGGACGTGGCTGCTGAGAGCACTGGACCAGTTACCATGGTCTGGAAGCAGGAGTGGAGCTGTGTCAGGAACGGTGGCTTCCCAGGCAGGGCCAGCACGCGCTTCTCCACCATCGTGCACTCCACATCATCATCTTGGATCACCACGTCTTTCTTCAGGATCTTCACAGCGTAGAGCTCATCCGTGCCCTTCCGCTCTGAGAGCATCACCTGGGAAGGACAGCAAGTCCATCAGCTCAGTTAGAAGAGGCCTAGAGGACAACCATGGGGACCTGCAGTCCATGCAGACCCACTCCTTGCTTTGGATAGGATGCGTTGTGTTAACTCGGAAACGAGTAACACTTGGCTAGCACCTCACACTTTGAATGGCTAACCGTATCAAGAGAAGATGGTTCTAGGAAAGCCAAGCATGTATTGAACCCTTTGGGACATCCATCAGTAACAACGCCAGCCATCACTGCTAGAATGATAATCATCCCCATGGAATCAGGTTTCACCGTCTTGTTGTATTTGCATAATTGAAATCTTCAAACGTACCAGACATGCAGTATATACTCACACAGTAAATACTCACAACACAGGAATGAATGAATGAATGCCCTATTCTGTAAAAGCCTGCAGAGAGAATCAAGCAGGCACGTTCCCTGACCCTGAACTCAGGGAGGAAAAGAGATCAGACAACCAATTATAGGAATAGTCAATGCACTTCCTGTCTTAACAGCCTCACCTGCTTGCTGTCTTGGGGCCTCTTTCTACAAGCTGTGGTCATAAGCAGGGTCAGCAAAGCAGGTGGCTATGGATGCGGTGTTATTTTCATTATGTCATTATTATCCTTGGTAGTGACCGTGTCAGAGGAAATATGCCCTGCATGCTCTATTCTCCAGGAGCCTCTCAGGAAGCACAGGCTAGGATCACCTATCTAGGAAGGCTTCCCTAAAGAAGTGATCTGGCTGGCATATTTGCTAAAGACACTCCCTATGTTATCTGTTCTGTAAGCAGCGTTCATCAGCATCATATTTTTGGGTATTTATCAATGTACCAAACAATTGTTGATTTTCATATGTTATTTCTTATTTACTTTGCATAAGATTCTAGGAATTGGACACTGCCATTAATCTTATAAGAAACTGGAATATAAGAGGGTAAGTAGCCTGCTGGAGTAGAGCCCAGAGCAAGGGCAAGATTTAACTCTGGCTTACTTGATCAAAGTTCCTGTTTATTATTATTATCATCATCATCATCATCATCATCATCATCATCATCATCATCATCATCATCATCAATAATTGTGTGCAGGTGCTTGCATGCCATGGCACACATGTGGTGGTCAGATGGCTGTCCAGAGTTGGTTCTCCTCTGTGGGATCTGGCCATCAAACTCACCTTGTCACGTTTGCACAGCAAGCACTTTACCAATGGAGCCATCCCACCAGCCCAATGCTCCTAGCTTTAAACGTTTCACCTGACCTCCAGGAGAAGCCCCAAAGAGGTTAAGAGATTAAGACTAAAGTCTTCCTCCTGAACAAGAGAATGTGACAGAGACTTGAGTCTGGATGGAATAGGGAGGGACACCCTGGAGCTTACAGGGATCAGCACACCCACGCAGCTCCTGTCCTAACAGAAAAAGGTCCAAGTGGACTCAGCCATGAAGGCTTCTAGGGTCCTGCATCCACACACTAAATCTTCCAGGCAGACCTCAACAGCTTTCCTGAGCTCACCCAGCCTCTTGCTTCTACTGTCTTCTCTCACCTTGCAGTCACTGGTGGCAACGGGCACTACAGATGAGGGGTCGTATAGGACGCTTTAGGAAGGCTTCTGGCGCACAGTTCCCGCAGTGGGCCTCTTCTCTGCCTCAGTCTCCCACAGAGCTGCCCGTCTCAGTGGATGGTACCTGCACTGCACTGACTCAGCCCTCAAAATAGCTGCTGGCTTAGGTGGCAATGCAGCCGCAGAGTCTGTGGTGGACTGCCCCGCCCCCACCTCTTCTCTACAGGATTCTTGGGTTTCTAGCCCTTGCCAAGGGAGGAACTAGGACCAAAGGAAACCAATGCCCTGAGGCAGAGAGGCAGAAGGAAGTGGGGTTTTCTGCTCTCTGGCTGGAGAGAAAGCTAGGACAGAAGAGTCCAGGGAGCAGCACGGTGATCTGGTTTGGACTAGAAAAATGAGGAGAGCCAGCACCTGAGAGTCTAAAATGTCCGGTCACACCAAGACCTTCATTCAGTCTCCAGGACCCTCCTTTCTGCCCTTAGTGAAGGAGCACGGAGTGACAACACCCAGGACTGCAGGGTGATGACACAACTTAGCTATCTCACCTGCCCTCGTGTGCCTTTTCCACATTTTCTCCTAATACGTAAACTGACATTTGCTAACTGTTTTTAATAATCTAGTCACTGCCTGGCACATCTCAGATGTTTAGTTAATGCTTACATGGGAGACAAAGACAGCAAAAGTAAAAATGCAAATAATTAGCCACAGAACTCGCAATGGCCATGGCCACATTCCCCTCGTGTTCCTGGAGTGAAAACAAATCTCTTATTAATTGCGTTGAGCAGTTCCTGGAGATTCTAGAAAATTTAATACCAGCACAAGAGGGTGTGGGCTGTTTGCCCAGCTGTCCCTGCATCTCCAGGGTGAGGATTCCACACAGACTGAAAGAATGTGTTGAAGTAACGTTCTTATCAAATTCCAAGCCACATCTGTTACCCAAAAATCTTCAGGGAGGGATGTGATAAATAGCAGGACTCCAGCGACAGCAAGTAAAATAGAGAAAAGCAGCCCAAGGCCTCCCAGGGGAAGAGGGGGGGGAGGCTGTGGTGATAAACTTTGCTGCTAAACCCCAATGGCGAGCTGTGCCGAGCATCTTGGCCTCTGCCCACTGAGGGGGTAGGGCTCTGCAGTGGTGAATGTGTGGATTTAAGCATTAGAATGCCTGCTATATATCCAAGTTTGGCCATAAAGTAGCTGCGCCACATTAGGAAAAGCACTTAGCTTTTCTGAGCCTCGGTTTCCGAATCTGTCAAACGGGTGTGCCAAAAAAACCCTCAGTTGGTAGTCTGGGAGCCCTATGAGACAGGGTGCATGCGAAGTGCAACTTAACACTGTTTGGCAACTGAAGAACCCAGCATTGGACTGTCCCCCAGAGTGGGCACAGCAACAGAAACATATCCCTTTCAAAGTTCTGGAGGCTGGAAGTCCAAAAGCAAGATGCTGACAGGGTTGCCTGCTGTTGAGGGCTAATGGGAGTTCACCCTGTGCCTCTCTCCCAGCTTCTGGTGGCTGCCAGCAAGCCTTGGTGCCCCTTGGTTTGTAGATGTATATATCTCTCCAATTTCCACCCTTTTCTTCACACTGCATCCCTCCCTGTTGTCCTGTGTCTGTGTCCAAATGTTCTTACAGGGACGCATTGCATTAGGGCCCACTCTAATCCGGAGTGACCTCATCTTAACTCAATGACATCCACAAAGACCTCATGGCTGAGGAAGGTCACTTCCCCACATACCAAGGTTAGAATTTGAGGTTGTTGTTTTGGTTTTTTGGTTTTGCTTTTGTTGTTGTTGTTGTTGGTTTCCTTTTTTCTTTTCTTTTCTTTTTTATTTTTTTAGGAGGGTGAAAGGGAGGACAGTGGATAGAATTTTAAAAGTCTGCCATCTCTCCTGGGAAAAGGCTCGGGCATGACTAGTCCTTGACCCTAGCTCTCGCAATGGCTTCTGACCGTCTCTGCTTCCGTTGTTCTTACTCGCGAGCTCCACACACGTGTGACATTCCACACAACCAGATGGTGCCTGAGAAACTCAAGCCAGCTCACATCACTCCACGTTCCTCAGACCTCCCTCTGTCTTCCTGCTGCACAGGGAACAAAACGCCTATCTCTCCGGTGGCTCCCTACCTGCAGGACTTTCCCCCAGGTTTTCAAGCATCTTACCTCCTAATGGCAGGTCACAGGTCACCGTGAGACCAGCTGTGTCTTGACTGCCTACCCTCTCTAAGCATGCAGTGCTCATGTCGCAGACACCACTTCATCTCACTTCACAGCACTTTTGTGTGTATGTATGTGTGTGCACATGTATGGTATAATCACATGTGTACATGTAAGTGTATTCCCCGTAAGTGTGCTTGCCCGGGCCAGAAGCTGTCTCAGGTATCCTTCCCCCCTTTGCGCCACACTTTGATTTTTGAGACAGGGTATTTCACTGAACACAGAGTTCACAATTGTGGCTAGATTTAGTGATCACTGAGCTCTTGACATCCGTGACTAGGCATCTGCCTGTGTCCACCCATCTTCACCCCTAATAGTGAGGTCAAAGATGCATGAAGCTATGTCTGGTTTTTATTTGGGCTCCAGGGATTAGAACTTGAGTCATCAAAAAGAGAGAGCAGGGGAAGGGCTGGAGAGATGGCTCAGGTGTTAAAAGCTCTGCCTGCTCTTCCAGAGGTCCTGAGTTCAATTCCCAGCACTCACATGGTGACTCACAACCATCTATAATGTGATCTGGTGCTCTCTTCTGGCATGCAGGGGTACATGCAGATAAAACACTCATATACTTTAAATAAATAAATAAATAAATCTTAAAAAAAAAAAGAACTTGGGACCTCTTGCTCATGCAGGAGGCACTTTGCCCACTGAGTCATCTCCCCTCAACCACAGAATATCTCCCATCCCCCACACAGCATCTCCCCTCCCCCACACAATATCTCCCCTCCCCCACACAGCATCTCCCCCACACACACAGCACCTCCCATCCCCCACACAGCACTTCCACAGCAGCCTTTATCTTTTTCTTTAGTGAGGTCAGCTATTTTGCCATCGTTCTTATTCCTAACAACAGCACACAGTCAACAACAAATCGATATTTATCCACTAAGCGAGTTAACAGATCTGAGTGAGGGAGAGCAGCTACAACTCCCGAGATCTAGGTCACCATATCTGGATGCCCAGAGTTCCTCCTCGGGCCTTCAAGTGCTTAGAAGATGACATTACTTAATGTGTGTATTCAACTTCACTCAACCCATATTTCCCAAAGAAGTTGAGAGCGTTTTGAAGATTATATAACACAAACAAGTGAACTATATGACCCATAAACTACCTCAACACAGATGGTTAAAAATGACTATATACTACATGGTCAATACTTATGCCTGGGTATTTGTATGTGAGTATGTATGTAGTATGTATATTTTTAATACATTATTTTGCCTTCCTTTTTTCTTCCCATTCTCCTCTCCCCTCTTTATCTCATCTTTCTTCTCTCTCTCTTCCCTCCTCCCTTTTTCCTAGAAGCCGCCAATACAACCGGCAATGCACAAAATGTAATAACATTGATATTTTCTATAGGGAAAGTGATTTTGTTTTCAGGCAGGAAAGCGCACTCTTCCTAGAACTTAGGTCTGAAGACAGTTCCTCCCTCACACGCAGAGCTGGGACGGACAGCGTTCTTGCTGTCACCCCTGTGATGGGTCAGAAGAAGGGGAGAGACACTCTGAGAGCTGGCTGTGCTGGCTGTTTCATGACAACCTAGCACAGCTAGCATTACCTGAGAGTGGGGGGAACCACAACTGAGAAAATCCCTCCTCAAGATCAGCCTGAGTGCTGTAAGAAAGGAGACTGAGCAAGCTGTGGGGAGGAAGCCAGTAAGCAATGCTCCTCCGCGGTCTCTGCATCAGTTCCTGCGCCCAGGTTCCTGCGTTGAGTTCCCCTTGATGACTTCTGTCAGTGGCAGAGTGTGACCTGAGAACTGTAAGCCCAAACAAACCCTTTCCTCCCCAAGTTGCTTTTTGTCCCAGTGGCGTTTTACCACAGCACTAGAAATCCTAACAAAGATACTAGCCTAGCAAGCAGAGATGGAGAAATCGCAGCCCGCAGCCCGGTTGGTACATATGCATCTGAATAGATAGAAAGATGCCAGGACTCAGGGTCCCCAACTCTACTGAGCTCTACTGAGCTCAAGGGACATCAGTAAAGTGTCTGAACAGAATTCAGATGAGAAGGGGGATGAACAAATAAGTAATTAACTCATCGCTCCAAGTGTACACACCACAGGGAAACTGAGGCCTGTGCCCCATGTCCCCTGTGCCCTGCATCCCCTGTGCTAAGTCCACTAAGGGACAGACTTGTGGGCAAGGTTGTGGACAAGCATGGGGCATCATCCGAGGGTCCTGTTGTTCTCTGGGGGGTCTGTCTTCAGTTTGCTTCCCACCTGGCCCCTCTGGGGTCCTGCGAGGGAGCAGGGAAAGGCACATTCTTCTCTGAGCCTTAAGGCAAATGTCCCACTAGCTTGCGAGAGCTACTGCGTCTCCACACTGCATATCAGAATTCCCTGCAGGGATTTTAGGAGCTGATGTTTGGGCCACACTCCAGACCAATTAAATCAGAATCTTCTAAATATCTGGGTGCTTCCTCTGTGAGGCCTGTGGTACGGGAGCAGGTGGGAGTGGGAGATGACAGGGAGGTAAGCTGGTTAGGGTCAATCAGGATGAATGATAACGGTCAGGATCTCAAACGTGGGCCAAACACTGTCCAGCTGCTCTCCCAAGGACACTCAGCCACTCACAGGCAGAATTTTGAGAAAAATCTAGATGTGTCCTGGTTCCAGGATGAAGGCTTACTTCAGCATCCTTTCTTTTGCAACATGGTAGACATATTAACAGTCTATGTAATTAATAACTGCATTACATCATCAGTGGAGTCTGATGACGCAGAAACGTCTATGTAACAAGAACTGTAAAATCACACAGGTACAAATTCAAGCTCCTGAGTTTGATATTCAAATTCTGACTTTTGCACATGCTATTCTCTGACTTGCCAGGAAGGTTAGTGCAATTTCTTTGTCTCTGTTTCCTCATCTAATTTTCCCTGGCAAGGTCATGGCGAGATCAAATGACATAACACAAGTAAAGCTCTGTATTTCACACCAAGCAAGCCATGGTTATTAAAGCAAAGAAACACTTATGGAGAAAAAGAAGTGGGTTCAAATCCTTTCCCTGGGTATAAAACCATCTTCCCCACATTCTCCGTATATGTGAGAAACAGCAGGAATTGAAAGGACAGACCACTATTTCTGTAACATGTGCTCTGGGAGCCTTGCACAAAGCCCAGAATTAAAGGCATGGCCGTTAAGAGGGGGCTAGCCCCAAGTCCTCACAGGGATCCTAAAAAGATCCTCTACAGGAATCTGAGTGCTTAGCAGCTGACAGAGCTTTCCTGTGGAAGTGGCAGGTCAACTACTAACATCCAAAATTCCAACAGAGAGCACAGGACTATAGCCCTCAATGCCTGAGCCTCTCAGATGCATGCTGTCTGCCATGCAGACTTCTCAAAGTCTTCAGATGGCATCTTCAGACCAATGACAAAGCGAGGGGTTTAAATGGCCTCATCCTTTGTGATGGTCAGCTTTGTCATTGTGACCTAAACTAGAATCTCCTAGGAAGAGTCTCAGTGAAAGACTGGCCTCACTGGGCTGGCCCATGAGCGCATCTGTGGGATATTGTCTTAAGTTAAATGACGTGGTGAGACACAGTCCAGTGTGGGCAGCACCATTCCCTAGGCAGGAGTACCTGAACTGTCTAAGAGTAGGAAAATCCACCGGGCGCAACAAGCAAGCAAGCAAATGAGCATGCAAGCATGCATGCCTTGTTCCTCTCTCTCCCCTAGACACAATCTCAAGCTGCAACTGCTGACCTCTCTGCGGTGATGGACTAAAACCCGGGATTGTGAGCTAAAATCAACCTGTTCTTACCTAAACTGCTTTTTGTTAGTGTATTCCATCACAGCAACAGAAATGAAACTGGAACATCCTTTATAAGAAAAGACATAAAGTAAAAGGAAAAGTTATGCCAGCCAGGATTCTCTTTCAACGTGTCAGATGTGGGGATCAGACACCAACAAGAGCCATGATGGAGGCTCAGTGAAGTATGGAGTGTGGAAAGTGCCTCAGAGAGTAAGAAAGAACTCAGGGTGATGCTAACCTCCTCGTGCTTATGAATTCATAGTCGATGGGGCGCGCCCATTTTTGGCCTCACTCACCATGAAGATGTCTGACATGTTCCACATTATCTTGAGGTTCTTGAATTCTGATCCACCAAGGCATATTCCTTTGGCTTGAGTTTTGGATTGACTTTTCTAAGTGTACACATATGCATGTGTTCAGATGATATATGATTCGGTGGCTGCACCAGTTTATTATGAAGTCGCAAGGCACAAGGAGCTCGGTGTGTTTGCCTCTATCAGCAAAGAGGAAGTTAGCAGTCTATAAAAGGTTCGGGGCCTTTAGTAGCTTGTTTGGAGAAGGTAACCAAACAGGCTTTGCTTACTGAAGGCATATCTCAAAAAAACAAAAACAAAAACAAAAACAAAAACAGAAAAGTGGTGCAATGGGGAAATTGTGTGCAGTGGGTGTAGGCCTGGGTGGGATAGAATCACTTCTTCCATGCAATCTTCAAGTCTGCTCAGGAAAAAGACAAAAGTCACCATGCACAGCAAGGTGGGGAACATACGCCGGCCATCCCGTGATTCTCACGCCAAGGCTCCTACAGAAGTTTCTCAGGCAAGCATGGTAGTGAGCACCTTTGTGCACTGTTAGTGAGGAAGTCTGCCATAAATTAAAGGTCAGCCTGGGCTACAAAGTGAGACCCTGTCTTAAAACCATTAAAACTTTTTATAAAATAGAAACATTTATGTAATAAAGCATGGATCTCTAACAGAAATGAGCTGATTTTAGTGTCAGAGGTCAGGATAGCAGGCTCATCCAGAATGAAAATTTTTTATTTCTTTATTACTTTCATCATGTGTGCATGTTTGTGTATGTACAGAAACACATGAACACGTATGTGGAGGCGAGAGGACTATCTTGGGTGTGAGTTCTCAGGAACTGTCTATCTTTGTTAGTTTGTTTTAAAAGAACACGCGCAATTGCGTATGTAGACTTCCATGTGAGGATGGTATGTAAGGGCTGTGGTGTGTTGTGAGCTCATCTGGAAGATGCACACTGACTGTGGACGTCACCACAGTGTCATGTCTGCAGAAATGTCAGCTGCGTGTTCTCTACAAGGCTCTTGCTTTCTGAGATTACTTTTATTTTATCATACTTTGCTTTTAAGACATGGTCTCTCTCTAGTGTTGGCTGGTCTTCAAATTTTGATCCTTTCTTCTGTCTCAGCCTCCAGAATGTTGGAATTGTAGACAAGGTCTCCCGATGTAGCCCTAGCTGGCCTGAAACTCAGCGAGCAGATGAGGATGACCTTAAAAGAAATCACACTGATCTGCTTGTCTCTGCCTCCTGAATGCTGGGATCAAAAGACATATGCTAGCCCCTTTCTAGTTTCGAGACCGGGTCTCTTACGGGTCTAGTTCACTGAGTTCCACCTTCTCCAGTCTTAGATTACAAGTGCGCGTCCCCATGCCCAGGTGTTCGCTTGATTGCTGGGCATGGAACTCACGGATTTGTGTTTACAGGACAAGCACTTTTCCCGGCTGCAATCTCTTTTGTCCCTAAACCTCTTTAAATGATGCTGCAGTGTTGTGTTTTAGGTTTAATTTAGTTGACTTTTTACCCACTAGCACAGACAACTCTGGGGAAAAGTGTGAAGGGAACTTTAGATTAGAGGCCCTTGCTGCCTAGTCCTACCCAGCTCCTGCAAACTCGTTAAACGTTAAACGAAGGCCACTATACGGTGGGAGAGGCAACTCCCACTGGCTGTAAGAGAAAAGGGAAGGGCAAGGAAATTCAAACCTGAGGCTGTTACCAGTGCTCCTGATGAAGATGCTCAGATGCATCTAATACCAGATGCTTGACTGAGGTTTAGTGAGAGATATGAAGAGCTGTTCTCTCTACCCTTGAGGCTGCATCACCTCTAATTACTGGCATTATTAGAAATGCATGGATCGGTAATAGTTACTGAAGGTTTCTTTTGAGCTAAAAATAAACAGTCAACTTGGAAGACCTTACGCTAAGGGAAACGAGCCAGATGCAGGAGGACAAATATTGTAGGTTTTTATATGGGGAATCTGAAAATAGTCAAACTTCAGAAGCGCTGAGAGAATAAGAACTGGGGTACGGGCAGTGTGGGGATGGGGAGATGCTTAAAACTCCAATTCCAAGGTAAGTATTAGAGATTTAGTGTATGCCACATGCAAAGTACTGGATTGTATACCTGAAATTTGTTTAGAGAAGCCTCAAGTGTTCTTGGAAGAAAGGAATGAAAAGGAGGAGGGTGGGGAGAAAAGAAAAATAACAGAGAGCAGAGATGCCTAGTAAATGAATAAACTTCGTGACATGTCTGGTTTAGTCATTTCTTTGAGTTGTATGTTAAGCTTGACAAAGCTAGATGGCTAAAATAAAAGCAGATTTAATTTGACTGTTTTGTACATGGCTCTCAAGAAAACAAGCCAGTAATTGATGCCTTTTTACCAAAAGACAATGAGACAAAACCCTTAAGGGTCTGTCATTCATTTAAACAATTAGGCGGCACAAAGAAAGCCTGTTTCTTTATAATCTCATCTGCCTTGTGAGCATTAGGCTGGCTTTGTTGTTCGCATGACAGACCACCGAGGCTGGAGCCTGCAGCTTCTCCGGGGCAGGAGTGGATCACACTGAGGACAGCGGCTGCTTTGAGGGTTTGCCTCTACTCCCTCTGCCGCGTGACTGCAAGTCTCTCACTGCTTGAGCCTCTATTTCTTCATCCCTAAACCGGAGATATGACAGCCTTACCTCCTTAGACCATGCTGTGAATTAAATGAATAACACCGAAAATACTCACCTGTGTCCTAGTGCTCAGGAGTAGAGCGTAGATTTCCGCAGTGGTGTTTCCTATGGTCAGTGCACAATGCACAATATAACACTTGGGGAAACGATAGGGTGAAGCAAACCATGCCTCCTCTAATCTTATGCATAATCCTCATTTGCATATCCCAAATAGCTATTCTGGGTATTAGATGGTTGCAGTCAGCCCTCTGGTTTTTGCTATCGTGTTTGTTGTAGAAAAGATTACAGATGCGTTGTGCTATTAGGACATCACTGTGGATCTCGGATGTGGGACAAAAAGATGTGTGTGTGTGTGTGTGTGTGTGTGTGTGTGTGTGTGTAGGGAGACAGGAGCTGTGGAAGTTCCAAAGTTGGACCCGAGAGTCCAGTTTTCTTATTTCTTTCTCCACTTTGTGATGTTAAGGATCAAGTCCATCACATTAGGCATGCTACACAACTGCTTAGTTGCTGAGCTACAAACCTAGACAGAACCCCACTAGGTAGCTCAAGTTGGCTTTAAACTTAGAATCTCTTGAGATCTGGGTTTACAGATGTGTACCACCGTGCCTGGAGCGTTAAACCCTGTGCAGATTCTGTGTTTATGGGCTGCATGGTCTCTCAGTAAGATGACTTGATTTAATACTGTAGTATTTCCCCCTTAAAGAATCAGGCAGCGTTTAAAAGAATATATAGGATGAAAGGAAATTCTCCCTTTGGCCTATGGACCAGAGAGGGTACTCATTTCCATTCTCCTGGTAAAGGCCTTACTCATACCAAACACACTTTCAGAAGCATGTACCTGTCACTCTTTTGCATGTGTGGCTGTCCCCTCCTTCTTGGGTACAGTTAATTGGATCATATGCACGTCTGAGCTACATGAGATCACTTGATTCTGCTTTCTGGTATTTTAGACTTCTGGAATAGTCTAAATGTGGGCTTTCCACACAGAAAAGCCTGGTAGGGGCAGTACTGATAGACAGCCAGAGAGAGAGAGACAGAGGGACACTGACAGGAAGGAGGGTGGTGGGTGGGTGTCCCTGAGGCAGAGACACAGTTGCTTGGGCTCTTGTCAAGAACTCGTCTCGCCCTGCCTTTGGGCATCTCAAGATGCACAGCTGCGTACCACGTATTTCCGCTCCTCAGCTCCTTTCACTCTCCTGTCTGTCTCTCTGCAGCCGATGAACCATTATCAACCTGAAACTCCTGATCATTTTCCTCTGTGTAATTAATTTTGTTGAGAGGAAAAAAAATGGACCTCATCCTGTTTTGCAACTCGCTATCTTCGGAGGACTGAAGTGTCAAGTTACTTTGTTGAGCAGAGACCTGGGAAATCGGGAAAGTGATTTAGAAAGATGAGCCTGCAAAAAACACACTGCCATCAGAATTGCCTACGGAAGCTTGGGGGCTGAGGGGGAGGGGGCTGAAGGGGAGGAGGACTGAAGGGGAGGAGGGCTGAGGGAGAGGGGCGCTGAGGGGGAGAGGCACCATCACTGAAACAGGAAGCCAAGATCAGACAGCCAATGTCGAAAGGCTTCCTGAAAGAGGATTAGGGGGACAGGTAGCAGAGACTCTCAGCTCTCTGCGAGCCATATGATAAAGCAATTTAGCATATGGTGCAGGAAGATAGCAAAGAGGATGAAGAAAAGGGAGTGCTTTTGTCTGCAGGGTTATATAACCACATCTAATGTATGCATGCATGTGTGTGTGTGGATACATGCCACTAATGAGATTAAAATTAGGAGCGACTCCCCCAGCTGGGGCTCAAAGACTTTAGCAGAGAAGGTCTCCACTATTGCTAGGAACTAATGCCCCTTTAATCTCCTCAGGACATTTCCTTCCGATAGAATTCGGTGCTGCACCTGTGTCCACCTGGCCATTGGGATGCTAGTGTGGAAACAGGGATTCCCTTATCCCTTGATTGTGCTTGGCACAGTACTGAGGACCCCCATCTTGGGAGCTCAGGAAAGCATTTTAAGGTCTTGTAAGGGGAGAAACTTTGAGGTGGGGGGTTGAGTCAAATACTCAAATGATTATGCAATGTTGATGTATTTGTCTTTGCATCAATACAATCACAAGATAAAATTTTTAACTCATTTCCATGGAAGGAGGAAGAATATACTTATGCCACTATGTACCTCTGGTAGCCATTTTATAAATGCCATTTCAAAATAAGGAGTGCTGTAGCTGCAATCCTGATACTCAGGAGGCAGAGACAGGAGGGTTCAGAGTTTGAAGGAATTCTGGAGTATACAGCAAGTTCCAGGGTAGCCTGGACTACACAGAGGGACCCTGCCGGAGGAGGAGGGAGAGATGGAAGGAAAAGATGGAAGGAAGTGAAAGTTTGGAAAGATGGTGTGAACCCCAAAGTAGAAAACAGTACTCTTGCAAGATTACAAGCAACTGGGATAGTAAAACCAGATCCAACAAAGTCCTATCCAGCTCCTCCAAGTCACAACAACTCTCCCAGGTCGCATCTTGGAGAGGTTGCCCAGCCTTTTTTAGTTACAATTTCCACACCGATACAACAGAGTTATTATCAGTGGCTGTCTTGTAGAATTGGGTTGCCAGTTAATACCACATAGTGCATGGAAGTCCACAGCACAGTCCCTCCGTGGCAATTAATATCTGTCTAGGATGATAAGGGAGTGGGAATAGAATGGGGCTGGAGGGGCAGTGCAGTACAGATAGTGAGGCTTGGATAAATGAAGGTCAAGACTGCAAAGGAGGCAGCTGAGCGTGCCTGCTCCTGGAGATGCCTCTGAGATCTGGAGGACTGCACGAACCTGAAACCCATGCAGGAGGGCAGAGGGCACAGGTGTGAAGGCAAGCTCACAGGCATCTCAAGAACCCTACTGATGCAGACTAGTTCACAGACACGTGGGTGAGAGGGAGCTGTCCAGCACTCAGGTCAGCAGCTCACAGTGAGAAGAAAGAAAGAAAGCTGGTGCTGAAGGGGAAGTGAAAAACAAGTGGAGAAATTGTTTAGCATATTCAAATACGTGACTGAGATAAGCTAGGATGCGTGGGTTCAGTATCAAGTCGTTATGAGCCCGGAAGTCACCATTGGAGGAGTAGCACAATAGTGGGACATTTGCCTAACGTGTTCAAGGTCCTAGGTTCTATCCTGTCCCAGTTAGGCTTTCTGTTACTGTGAAAAGACACCATGACCATGGCAACTCTTACAGAAGCATTTAACTGGGGCTGGCTTACAGTTTCAGAGGGTTAGTCTATTGTCATCATGGCAGGAAGCATGGTGACAGTAAATATGCTGGAGAGGGAGCTGAGAGTTCTACATCCAGATTGGCAGGCAGTAAGAAGGCAGAGTGACTCTAGGCCTGGCTAGGGCTTCTGAAACCTCGAAGCCCACTTGAAGCAACTGCCACACCTATTCCAACAAGGCCACATTTCCCACAAGTGCCATTCCCTGTAAGCCTAAGGGGGCCATGTGCATCCAAACCACCACATACCCTAAGAGCCACAAATCATGAATTTCTAAATTAAATTTGAGACATTAAATGACATTAACAAACTTGTGACTTCACCAAGTTACTCCAGCCTTCTGTCATATTGGTCTTGTCACCTTCAAAGGAGGGATGGTGTGGCTACATCATAGAATATCTGGGAGCTAATCCACATGGACCATTTATTAAGCCCCAACACATTGTAAGAACTCAAAGTATGAGAACACCACCATTGTCATCATTACTACCACTGCCAGTAGACTGAAAGTCCATAAGGATAGATGCTTCTGTCTGTTTGGTTCACAGACATTGTCACTATACTGAAAGAGTACCTGGCAAACAGTAGGCACTCAATAAGCCCTCCTACCCTTATGCCCCCCAACACACTCACTCACACACACACACAAACACACACACTTGTGACCAAATCATTAATTATGGATGTCAGTGGACACTTATAAAAACAAAGAATTATCTCCCTTGAGATGGCTCTCTGCTCACAAAAGCTCTGGGCTGGGAGTAGGCATGCGTACCTTTAATCCCAGGACTCGGGAGGCAGAGGCAGAGGCAGAGGCCAGCAGATCTCTGAGAGTTCAAGGCCAGACTTCCAGGACAGCCAGGGCTATATGGAGAGACTCTGTCTCAAACAAACACGGAAAAGCATGACCTCAAAATCTGGGTGGTGGATCTGCAGAGTGATGGACAGCCTGAGACGGGTGTTTTCAAAGACTGCTAGCTGGAGAGGCCACTTTGTAAAGGACAAAGATGGAGTAGCTGGCAAGGCACCAAATTTCAAAGGAGCAGCTTGATTCTCTATATCCACTCAATGTAAAAGACAATGGAGGGGGGTCCAGATCATAGAAAGGATGCTCAAAGGACAGAGGGACCCTGAAGCATGAGCCTCCTCTCAAGGAGAGGTTCTGGAGCGGACGGGAGATTGGCACCTGCCACACTGGAATCAAAGCAGAAGATTTCATGTCCTTTGAAATAGAGTGGCCATCAAGGTGTGAAATTATATGTGAGCCTCAAATTTGAAGACTGCTTTCCTCAACTGCATCGCTGATGTTAGTGTTAATCCCATCAACTGAGTATAAAACCACTACCACAACCTTTGAGCCAAATCTGAAGCAAGCTTTAATTAAATACTGGCCAGGATGATGGACTCTTGCCAGGCCCATTCCGGGGTCCCCAGAAAATGGTGATGAGTCACATTTTTGCAGAGGCTCATAAAAGCACACCTATAAGGCGATGTATTTCCCACCAGGTCCAGTTACAGGTAAACATGTATTCTGATGTACTTCATGCTTACATACCTCCCTCCTATGTGACCAAGCACATACAGTGTAGTTGGGTCAAACATACTTGTTTAGGGGAGTGAAAACACGTGGCTTGTCATTTTACATGCACAAGAGCTTCCTCGGGAAGCATCTGTCCTGGGGCAAGAGGCTTACAGGTTAGAAGTGTTTTTATTTTATGGATCTCTTAGGCACAGCATTTAAAACTGAAAACATAACTTTGGCTCTCACACTAGCTGTAGTATAAGAACAAAATTACTTTTCACTGCTAGGCTCTCCTAGAATGCATTAATATAAATACATAACTGGCATATCAAATCTGTGATTGCACCTATGTGTCTTCTGCTCTGGTATGAACGCTGAGCTGTGGAAACCAGCCCTGGCACCATGGCCAACAGCAGCTAAATTCTGAGTGTGGGAGGACTCCTTCTTGGACTCTGGGGACATTCAGGCACTTCAGGTTCACTTCTTAGACATCTGGGGACATTCAAGTACTGGACCTTGGCACCATTCCAGGAAGATCAAGCCATAGAAGAGGTTGGTGTTTTCTGCCTTCCATGCACACCAAGCCATAGAATAGGGTGGAATTGTTTATAGCAACTGTGGCTGTGATACCTGGGTGCCCAGTTTCTAAGCACTCGCTGCTTCTTCCTTTCAATTTCATAAGCTGCTGACTGCTTCCTACTTGATTTATTCCTGGCTTCTGCTGTGGCTCAGGAAAGGCAGCTCCAGCACCTGGCATGTCCCATGATTTGAACACAAGGAAATGTCACTGGGAAGCGGTGCTTCAAGTTTTTTTTGTTTGTGGGGTGTGAGAAACTGGGTGTTCTAAAGGAAAAAGTCAAAAGGTCTTTTGGGACACTGAAGAATCCCAGCCAGAGCTGTCAAGCAGGCAGGATGAGTGAGACCACTTACCAGCCACCACAATCATTCTCCCAGAGTCCCTTGCAGCAAGGCGTGGCCATGGAATGAAATCTCTCTGATAGGGTGTGGGCAGAATCGATTTATGTCAGTTCCGGAACAAAGCACCTTGAGCTGCTTCCTCCTCCTCCTCTCCCTCCTCCTCCTCCTCTCCCTCCTCCTCCTCCTCTCCCTCCTCCTCTCCCTCCTCCTCCCTGTTCCTCCCCCTCTATCCTCTGAATGTAGAGAATAGGTTGGAGAGACTAATGGAGCCATATAAGGCAGAAAGAATTCTATTCCTTAATTATCATATGGAGAGAGTGGGCGAGGCCAGGAACATCCATCTTGGTGTTCCTATTTATGGCTTAAATTACACCTCTATTTTATCTGAGCCAGTATACCTCTGGGAATCTATTTGTTACAGCAGTTGAGTCCATATCCTGACTATTACACAAATTAGCCTAAATCAGGATGAAGGCACCCTCAGGTCCCTCCCTCCTTCCTTCCTTCCTCCCTTCCTTCCTCCCTTCCCTTCCCTTCCTCCCTTTTCTTCTTCTTCTTCTTCTTCTTCTTCTTCTTCTTCTTCTTCTTCTT
>OU015757.1:3073316-3100911 GCA_907169655.1 Acomys percivali | reverse complement strand
AGAGAGAGAGAGAGAGAGAGAGAGAGAGAGAGAGAGAGAGAGAGATCTCCCACAGCAGAGTGTAAGACATAAGAGAATGTGGAAAACGTTCCTATCTGATTTTTGGCTTATACTTTTCCATGTGTGTGTCTGTGTATGTGTGTGTGTGTCTGTGTGTGTGTTTGTGTGTGTGTGTCTGTGTGCATGTACATGAAAGCATAGGGTGGGCACCTGATTGGGTGTCTTTATTGCTTTCCACCTTATTTTTTAATCACTGAATCTGGATCTCACCAATTTGACAAGACTAGCTGGCCAGCAATCCCTAGGGATCCTTATGACTCTACCTCCCAGTGTTAGCATTATAGGGTCATGCCATCACTACAAACTTGGATCCTTGTTCTTATATCACAAACACTTATCAACTTATCTATTTTCCCAGCTCTTGTATAACTTTAAAAAAATAACTAAGTAAAATGCGACACTGAGCTGGGTGTGCTGGCCCGTGCCTTTAGTCCCAGCACTTGGGAAGCAGAGGCAGGTAGATTGCTCTGAGTTCAAGGCCAGCCTAGACTACAAAGTGAGACTAGGATAGTCAGGGATACACATAGAAACCCTGTCTTGAAAAAACAACAAAAAGACCAAAAAAACCCAACAACAACAACAACAACAACAAAACTACATTACCATAAGTATACATGAGTTTTGGAAAACAGCGATAGTAGCCCTAAAAACAGGTGTTTAACCTGGCACTTTTGGATGACAGACTTAAGTCCATAGTGTAGAGTTGATCCTCTATACCTGTTGGCTAGCCTCTATAGTGCCAGAAGGATCTAACCAGGGCTGGACCCTGAATGCTACAACACCAACCTTCCTGGAGAGAGGTGCCCTTCAGTACAGTAGTGGCATGAAAATTATGGCTTCTGGTTGGATTTGAGGCCAGCTTCACCTAATCGTAAGCCCATGACTCTGGAGACCATAGGCCCACATGAGGAATATACTGTTGTCATTTCACTAAATGCTCACGCTGTCAAACTGCCTCCTAAATATTTATGACATACGTTGCTCTCAGATTTTGTCAGAGAAGCATCTTTTTGCTGTGAATACTGATGTAGGTACTTATAACTGGTGTAAGTGCTGAATATAAATAATTGAGTTCTCAGGTATGTGTGGGTCATTCATATCAACCCTCAAGCAAGGCTCAGGGAACACTGCAGAAGATGGTGGGGCGGGGCCGGGGGCGGGGCTGGGGGTGGGGGCAGGGAGGGTGGAGAGGAATGTAAGAGCCAGTCAATGTGGAAGAGAACTGAGAAATGCTCAATTCCAGACATGGCATGGCTGTTGCACACATCAACTCACAGCTGTGCTTCCCTGCACAAGACCAAGCCAGTCACAGTTCCAACAAAGATGTCATGTGGGGGAGCAAGCCCCATTTCTGGAGAAGCAACTGGCAGTTGGTGGCTGCTGAGGGAGGGAGATTCACTCTCCTTTGGGGATGTGGTCCCTGGTGGGTTGCCTCTGTTCCTCTGGATGCCCCTCCATATATGTGGGCAATGAAACTGGACGGAGGAGAAGGAAGCTATTAATAATAATAAAAAGGACATGAAGTGGGAAAGAGATGGTGCTGGGCGGGGACACTGGAAAGGTTTGCAGGGAGGTAGTGGTGGAGGAATATGAGCAATATACACTGTATGAAAGTTAGATATAAATGTACAAAATTGTCAAAGACTAAATAGAAAACGTTATTAAAAAAAGAAAAAGACCTGTGTCTGTGCTGCACAGATAGTGTATGAGGTAGTTGTCATGCTAACATGATAAGGTCAGTTGTACGTTTCTTCCCTGTTTATATATTCACAGCACATACATGGAACTGCTAGACACCTCTGTCTCTAAGGAAATCAGACACGCCAACAAGCCCTGCTCAGTCAACACAACCTTCCTGGTAATCATGAGTTCACTGTCCAAACAGCTCTCCTCTTGCAAGTTTCCAGGACTGGGTGACACATTTGGAATGCAATGGCCTCACACTTGCTTCTGCCCTTGTGTCATTTTCACAGGTCTTAACAAAATGCATGCTCGCGTCACCCTCCGTTGCTCTGCAAATGATCACAGCGCTTGCTGAGAGAGTGTATGTTTTTCTGGGCCAGATCTGATACTGTGGACCTGGGGGAGGGAGGTGTGAAGCCCCAAGGCTGGTTCTTTTCATCTTCTGAAGGGAGACAACAGACTTGTGGCCATGTTCCTTGGTTTAAGGGGACTGATCTACGTACCTAGGCAGATTACGCAAATTGTTCAAAGTCTGCGTTTGGATACAAAACTGCATTTGTTTCAAACCACTATGGGCACCATGGCAGTGGCGAAGGATCACTCTGCTTTAAATGATCATAGAAGTGTTTGTGATTCTGTTTTGCTTTCATGATGGGCTGTTATTCTATCTGCGATTTATTTAATGCTGCATCCCCAGTCTGCAAGAGAACTCTCAATTATTATAACAGTTTCCATGGAAACATATGATCTAGTCTCTCTTACTTGCTCACTATTCCCCAATGATCTATTCTCCCACTACCCTGCCCAACCCCACCCCAACCTCAGCTCTTTCCAGAAGAGCCCATGGAACTTCCATTTTCTATGAGCAATGCTCCAACCTATATTGTTCCATGATCAAAAGGATGTGCATGGTACACTGACTTTTGAGCTAACAAGGACAAAAATAAGAATGGTAAATGAGCTCAGGGAGACTAGAAAGAAGCAAATTCAATTAATGAAAGTTCACCTACAGAGGCCTGGTTAGCAAGAGGTCACGGAAGTGGGCAAACTTGGGTGGAAGCAAGACTTCCCAATGTTTACCCTTTTAATGTAATTTTAATTGTGAGCCATGTAAATACAAGACTGGCTTAAAATATAATTGGAGAGGAAAGAAATGAGGAAAGACTGTGAGGATTATGGAGTTTCTTGGGTGGCGACAATGTTGAAACTATGCTGATTGTTGTGACAAATTGAAAACCACTAGATTGCATTGTTTTCATGAGACAGTATAATGAATGAAAATTACATATCAAAAAGCTGTGAGTGTGTATGTGTGCATATGTGAGTGTGTGTATGTGTGTGAGCATGTGTGTGCATGTGTGAGTATGTGAGTGTGTGTGTGAGAGTGTATGTGAGTTTGTATGTGTGTAAGCATGTGTGTGCACATGCGCATGTAAGTATGTGTGAGTGTATGTGAGCATGTGTAAGTGTGTGTATGCATGTGTGTGTGTGTGCATGTGTGTGTAAGCGTGCACTAACAGTTATTTAATTTTATGGGTTGGAGGCCTGACTATGCTGCCCATCTGGCCTGACTCCTGAGCTCAAGCAATCCTCCTGCCTCAGCTTCTTGAGTAGCTTTATGTGTACATCATAGCACCCAAATTAAAACTTAAAAATCTTAAAACTCCTTCGTGAGGCTGAGTACAGTGTGGCTCCCTATGATCCTAGCACGTGAGAAGATGAGGCAGATGAGATGAAACTTCAAGGCCAAGCCGAGTTACCTCAGAAATGATACAAAGCAAGACTCCCCACTAGACTCAGCCTATCAGACTCCTCCTTTCGGCCTCGTTCTTCATAATCATTGGGGAAGCTGCTCCATCCTTCCTAACATTCAAAACATCCTGACTCTCTGCTCCATAGCTCATCTCCAGGCCTCCATAGATTCCTTCCCTCCCACCGAGTGATGCCTCTCTTCCTGTTATCTTTCCTTCCTAAGTCTGTCTAGGCACCATTTCCACTCCTTTGCTTAATAAATTTTTTTTTCTGGTCACCTGCTGCACACCAGCTTCTGTGAATTGCAGCTGCCATTTCCCTTCCCAGAATCCCCAGACACTTTGTTATCATAATCTAGTTCATAGATCCCCTAATCCTGCCCTAGTCAAGTTTACCACTTGCTTCTCCACCCCACATCCGAGCTGCTCATCGCTTCTTGGAAAACTCACACAGTGGTGTGGACCATGACCAACTGCCTATTGTCTAACCCTGTGGGCCTCGGTGTTGCCTGGCCATCCCCTTGGGTGTCTGTCCTTTCATTTCATTCTCATTCCCTGCTGGGGCTCCTCAGATTCTGAGACCGCATTTCAGACGCTTTTATTGAATCTCGGCAGAAAAGTTTGGTACAGACAAAAGAAAATGTAAGCATGCACCTGAAATGCTGAAATCTAGTATTGACTACAACAAGGGATAGTCTTCCTCTTGGGTCATGTAGATCTTAGAACAGGAAGAGAGACAGACCAATATGGAAATAGGAGTGTCATTCATTAATAGTTTGAGTGGACAAAATAGAACGCAGAATGGATGAGCAAGGTGGCACACTCCTGTAATCCCAGCACTGGAAGAGAGGGCTGAGGCAGGAGGGATTATGGGTTGGAGGCCAGCCTGGGCTAGCAAGACCCTCTGTAAAATAGGAGAATGAGTGAGTGGTTAGGAAAGACCTCATAGAAGTGCTGTCCCAGTAGAGATGTCAATTAGAAAAAGAAGCCAGCCATGCAAAACATTGAGGATGTCAACAAGGCTCCATGGGGAGAAAAAAAAATTGGCTCCATTTTGAGGCACTCAACAGCCACCATTGTATCTATAACATGCTGGTGACAGGAGAAGACAAAGCAAAAATGTCAAGCAGCAATGAAGGACCAACATAAGCCATAGAGGTCGTTTAAGTCAAGAATGAGAATGGAACAGAGAAAGTATCTGAACTGTGTCAGGGGAGACGTCTAAGCTAAGGTAAGCTTGTAAAAAAAATCACTAGAGCTAAGTGAAGGGTGTGTGCGTTACAGGTGCAAGGTGGAGAGCGACACCAGTTAGGAGAGTCTGAGGTGGCCTAGCTGAGGGCTTTGTTGCTGAAGATGGAGTGGAATTAATAGGTGTTGAATAGACCTGGACAGACCCAACAGGACTGACTAGTGGAGTGTATATAACATGGAAGGACACATGGGTGGCATAAGGACAAAGATGGAGGATATAGGGGGATTCAAGGATAACTCAGTTTTCTGGTTTATGTTTCACAGAAGAAACAGAAACCTACATTTTCTTGCACACCTGAGTTCACGGGATGAGATTTATACCAGACATCTTTGTGGCACTCTAAGGGATTCGAGGACTCCAAACAACACTAAACAAGTCAGGAATACTTATAACACAATCTCAACTCTGGTAAAACAGCGTCTCGCGGTGTCTATAAAAGCATCCAGGATCTCTCAATGAGTCCCAGAGTCATCCTTCAACTGTGCTGCTGCTCAAAAGGAACTGTTCCCATGCTCAGCCACCACTGCAATCTCTTCCGAAAGCAAACCCGATCATGTCACTTCCCTGCTTAAAAACTTTCAACGGCTCCCCATTGAACTGCGAACAAAACCCAGACTTACCTTCCTGGCTCATCAGCATCAGTGTGCTCAGGGCCCTGCTTCCTTCTGCAACCTTCTGTCACTGCTCATGTCACTGAGGGCCCAGTGCCTCCTGATGACACCTAGTGTGCCCTCCTTCTCATGTCACTGTGGACCCAGTGCCTCTCCATTGCATTTAGAATGCATCAAACTCCTCCTCACCTCAGGATGCTGCGCTGCGGTCCCCTCTGTTGGAACAGTTTTTCCTTGCTCTGGTTTATTTTTTTTAAGAGACTGGATTTCATGTATTCCAAGCTGTCCTTGAACTCACTACACAGCTGAAGAGGACCCTCCTGCCTCTACTGCCTGAGGCCCAACTTCTGAAGTTACAGACATGTGCCTCTATATCTGGTTTCTGCAATGCTAGCAACCAAAATCAGGACTTCACGCATGACAGATGAGCACTCTGATAACTGAGCTACGTCCTCACCTCCCCTTTCTCTTTCCCATTCTTGCCCTCCCCCCAGATCATGTGAGCAAGTCCCCTCAAGTTTGTAGGTGACATAAGCCCTTGTTGGTTTTCTTTGTGATGTTCAGTACAGGCTGCAATCTGGATTCATTTATGCACCTCTTTTCCCACCATAGGAACAGCTGCTCCATGCGAAGGGAACGCAGCCACCAAGTCATGCCGTACCTTGCCAAAGCTGCCTTTCCCCAGCACCATCAGGAAGTTGAAATCAGTCAGTTTCATGCGGTCCCTGTTGCCGTTGTTGTCAAATTTAGAGATGGTGTTAGCCGTCTTTTCTTCTGGAGCCTTGGTACCCTGGCCGATCTTGGCTCTCTGGAGGAAGACATAGGAAGAACACAGGATGAGGGCTGGGAGCACTCTGGTAGGAAGATGCATGAGCTCAGCAGGTGCCATGGCTCCTACAGCCGGGCACCCATTCTGGGCAATGCCCAAGTCTACATCACTCTGCAAACTGTACAGCCTAGAGGCCATCCTGGGCCCTTGCACCTCTCTTTATCCCCCAAATCACATCCTTCTCCAGGAGACATCATATCTCTTTCTCGGGCGCCCTAGAATTCATTGACTTCTTCCTTCTCCATCAGCCTGTTAGCATCCACCTGTCACCTAGAGGACCCACACATGTTCCTTCCCCACAAGGCTTCACAGTAGCCAACAGGAAGCTTCTCAAGCAACTGAGTCCCCTGCTGCCTAAGACCTTGCATCTGTTTAGAGAGTAAGCACTCTTTCCCCCCAAAGCTGCTTTGCCTCTCTAAGGGCCCTTCCAGGTGCTGTACACAAACAGCGGTTAGTCACTTCAGTCCTCACTTACTTTACTTTCCTCACACACACACACACACACTTGTTTCATAATTTTTGTTTCCCTTCACACCAGAATGTAAGCTCCTGGAGGACACGGGCTTTGCCAGTTTGGTTTTCACTGGTTCTCGGGGTATCCGGATGAGTATGTGGAGCAGAACAGGCAACTGAGTGCACTTGGCAGATGAACCTTTCAGTACCTCAGTCCCCCTGTCAAAGTGATGGTGACAGTGCCATGTGTTCTTTGCAGGCAGACCCCAAAGAATGGCCACCATTATTATTGTTTCTCTATTTCGTGTCTTTTGATGACAGACAACAAAATGCTTCCTAGAGTTTTGTTTATCTCACTCCTCACTCTGTCCCCAATGAGGCGGGGGGTGGGGGGGGCATAAAGTGGGGGTGTGAGTATGCTCCTGACTGAGTACACAAGCGGAGGTGGGAGTCACCCTCAGGCATTAGTCCTCATCTACTTTGAGGTAGGGCCGCTCTTACCATTTGCCACTGTGTGCACCAGGCTGGCTGGCTCTCGAGTTAGTTCCTAGGGATTCTCCTGTCTCTGCCTCTCATCTCTCCACAGGAGCACTGGGATTACATTGCATGCGATAGCCACACCTGGTTTTGCATGAGTTTGTGGAGCATGTTAACTCAGGTGAAGAATCTGTGTTGGCAACCAAGCAACACTTGCAGGTGAGAAAATAAAGTACACTGAATCAACTAAACATTGACCCAGAGCTAGGTATAGCTCAAAGGCCAAACAGAGGTATTGGAGACAGGGTCAGAGGGCTATGAAGACCTGGTTAGCCGCACTGAGTTGTTGCAGCTGTTTCTGAGTATGATGCGCTGCCTCTGAAAGGTTTTTTCAGAAGGACCATACTGCCACCATAGTTTTTCCAAAAGTCACCTTGGTAAAGTGGAAGAACCCAGTGGACAGATATGAGTCTGGATGCCGTGGGGAGGGAGCTGTAGTTACCAAATGGGGCATGGGGTGGGGCCTGTGCTGGATTCATATGTTTTCAGAGTGGGGAGTGGATGAAGTGGATGTTTGTTGGGAAATGGACTTGTCACCGCTGGGGCAGACAGGGAGAGAGAGAAAGGAAGGCAGAAAAGGAGAGATTACATTCTGAGCCACTGGGTACCTGCTGGTCTTCCCACCCAGGTAAGAAGTATGTTTGGAGGGTTGGGTGAGGAGATGAAATCGCTGATGGGTGTGATTTTAGAGCTTGCTGTGCGGTCCTCCTTCCACACAAAGGCTGAATCAAATTTGTTTCTTTCCCATGCTCTCTGCATCCCATTGCTGGCATTCAGTGAGCGAGGCTGCAAGGCTCAGGATGCTTTTCATCTTCTTAATTAGTGGTTTTAAAATATTGAAGTTGGGACCTGGGGAGATAGCTCAGTTTGTAAAGTGTTTGCCTTGTAAACACACAGACCTGAGTTCCCACCTTAGAATCTACATTAATAAAAAGCTGGGTGTGGCGATGCATGCTGGGAGTTCCAGAGCTGGGGAGCTAGAGAAGGTAGGATGGGTCCGTGGGGCTCATTGGCCAGTGGCTTAGCCTACTTGGTGAGTTCCAGGCCAGTGAGACACCCTGTCTCAAATAAAAGTGGACGGTGTCTGAGGAAGGACACCCATGATTGTCTTCTGTCTTCCACGTGCACATGGACACATGTGGAACTTCACACACATGAACATCCATGCGCAAATAAATACAAATAGATAAATAATTGAGATGTAAACAGAGAAATTCACAGATCTTAGGTGCATCATTCTGTGAATTTTGACACTGTATACTTACCCCTACCTCAAACAAGACAGAACAGATGCAACTCCCCAGGGAGATTTGCAGCTGATCTTCCTTTAAAGCCAAAGGCAATCTCTGCTCTGGTTTCTACTTTCATAGGTCAGGGTTGTCTGTTCTTGACTTTCATCCAGACAGAATCAAAGCACTTAGACTCGTCTTCCTCTCTTCAGAACATTCCTGAGACCCCCTCCACACACTTGTTTTTCTGGGTTGCTGAGAATTCACTGTCGCTATTGATCATTCTCGCACTGATGGGAGTTGGTGGTGGTTGAGGCTACTAACAAAACATGTGCCCCAGTACTCAAACTAGTTTTGTAGTAAGACATGTTACTTATTTAAGCCTAAGAGATCCAACACACAGCAGGAATAGGTTAAGGGCAAAGACATGTGAGAGATAGAGGCATAGGATCCAAGGGACCATCTCATATGACCATCTCATGTGGATAAAGGCCTCACATAAGAAAGGAGCCCGAGACAAGAGTCGCTGTCTTTCTTGGGCTACATCCTCATACCATCCTGAAACCTCCCTCTAGCCTCCTAGGTTTTCCTGACTGACCCATGCCTCCTTCCCAGTCTCATTGCTTTGTCACTGTGTCTCCTGTAACAGCCTTTGTAACTGACTTGGGATGCACTGGACTCCCACACTTGGTTCTCATTGTGCTCCAAGCCCAGCCATTGGGAGTGCATGTCCATCTGCTTGAAGGTCCTGAAGCACAAAGGTCCTTTTGCAGTGTGAGGAAAGAGCTCATGCCTTCCAGTCTTTTTTTTTTTTTTTTCATTTCGATTTGCTCCAATGGATCCTTGTCTTTCCTTTCATTTTATTTTTATTTTATGTGCACGAGTGTTTTGTCTACAAGTGTGTCAGTGCACCACAAGCATGCAGTGTCCATGGAGGCCAGAAGAGGGTGTCAAGTCCCCTGGAACTTGGATTACAGACAGCCATGTGATGCCTGTGAGTGCCTGTGCTCTTAGCCACTGAGTCATCTCTCTAGCCCCCAATATAAGCAAGTTTTAAAAGTCCTTGGGGGCAGAGCTTGCATTTGTGTCCTGTGGTTTAGATAAGGTCCCCATGCTGGAAGCTTGGTCCACAGTCCAACATGAGAGATGATGCAACCTTTAATAAATGGGACCCTGAGGGACATGAGTGTGTGGCTTGGATGCTCCCCCTGGAGGGAATGATGCTGGTTTCGTGGACTTATCTCTCTCTAGAGAAGCCTTTGGAAAACAAAGCCACCCGTGTGCTGAGCTCCTTCCGCATGCATCTGGCTCCTTTTCCGTTTCTCCCTGTTGCTGGGACCCAGTCAGGTTCTCACCAGAGGCTGTGCAGTCTTCCCAGTTTCCAAAATGGAGTGGGCAAAAGGAACCTTTTCTTTTAAATGACCTAGCTTCAGTACTTTGTTATAGCAACAGCATATTAGTTTACTACCTGGGACCTAAGTAAGAAATCTATTCTGCCCAACATTTGTTGTTACTTTAACATTTAAATCTGTTGCCAATTGCTAAAAATCAGGAGAGGTCTTATAAAGATCCAGAATTGGACTGGAGGTGTGGCTCAGTAGCAGAGCAGTTTCCTGGCATGCACGAAGCCCGTGTTCTCTTTCTAGTACTAAAGACAAAAGCACACTACAAAACCAGACTCTGAGCTTCTGAGGAAGTAGACCTGGCAACACTGGCAACATTGGGTGGACCAGGCCTCCTCATTATGTACCTGGCTCCTGAAAGCATTTGGGGCTGTTCCCCTGACCCTATGAGCCTTCTGAAGACAAGAACCTGTCATATAACTTCCTACAGCTCCCAGAGTTGCAGGTGCCTAGCAGGTCCAGCATCAAAGAGACAGAAAATGAAAGTCATAGCAGAAACAATCATCCACTGGCGGCTGCCTTTCATCTTGCAATTGGCAGCCAGATAAGCCTGTGCAGAAACAGAGCAGAAGGCCAGCCCTTCCGAGGGGAGCTGTGTCACTCTGCATCACATGCCAGGGAACCACCAAGGCTCGAAGCACCATCTCAGATCAACATCTATGCTGACTTCAGGCCTGTCTGTATCCTACCCCTCCAAGGAGCCTCTAAATGCACTCCTGACTACTCTAGAAGATCAGAAAGCAAGGGGTGCTTGAAGAGGCGCCCACAGGAGCATACTAGGGAGGATCCGGCAGCACCATTACCAGCATTAGACACTTGGATGCTTATGATGTACCAGATGCCTCTAGAGGAATGATGTCATCCAATCCTCATGTCATCTTACGCATAGTGTCAGAATCCCTGTGCTACAGATGATGAGTTGAAAGCTCAGAGAGTAACTTCCCCCCTGTAAGTAGGATTCAAAGCCAGGTAGCCTGGGCAGACTGTTAGGCATGCTCCCTCACCTCTGGGCTACTGTCTCCAAAGACCTCCCACTCTGCACACCCCAACACACACACACACACGCTCACCTTATTAGGGGTAGGTGCCTCTGCTAGTGAGGGAAGGGGCCTGTGAATAAGGCCCCTACCTACTGTCCCTGGCTAGAGACACTAAGCACAGGAATTCCTGGTGTTTTTTTTTCAGAGCAGGGGATAAGGAACTATTAAAGTCTAGCTGCTTATAGCAGCCACAGCTAGATCTGACAGTCATCCTTAGTAGCAGTAGGTTCACGCAGCCAGGGGAACGGAACATTGAAGAAAAAGCTCCCCATACTGACCGTGAACAGACCCCCTTCCTTACCTTTGATCCCCAAACGATACAGTAGTAGTCGCTCACTGCATTGTAAGGTGCATTCTCAGCCATCTGGGTTTGTTTAAAGTATATGGGAAGATATATACATATGTATACACACAATGGCATTCTGTGTGGAGAATCTGCTGTCTCCGAATTTGGTATCTGCTGGAGTCAGAGGAATCTGGAACTAAGCCCTCACTGACGTAAAGGGAGAGTGCCCTTGCCTCGCCTCACCTCCTCAGCAGCCCACTCCTGACAAGGCTTATAGGGGCCAGTTCCACATCAACTACTACCACTTGATTGACTGATTGATGAGTTTGAGATAGATGAGTCTTGCTGTGTGGCTCAGACTTGTTGCTCCCTCTGTCCTCCTGCCTCCACTTTCCAAGTGCTGAGAGTAGGAATGTACCTCCAGACCAGACTTTGGATCTTGATAATTAATTTCTAGAAAAACTCAAACCCAAGGCCATGACCAGACCTGGGACCTTGGAGAGTTTATTCCCTTCTCGGGCCTCAGGTTCTTGTCCTAACAGAGAACAGTTGGGAGTGGTCCCAGTGGAGCCTTCAGGGGTATGACAAGCAAGGCACTCAGAATGACACAGCGTGTCCTAAGTATTTTGTTAAATAAGCGAATCCTAAGCCTGCCGGGAAATCCACTCTGAACCATCCAAATTATAGTCTTCTTCTTTAGCCCACAGGCAAGGCCCGGGGCAGAGGGTGCCTCTGGAGAACATTCTGAAATGTCTGCACGTTGCATCCAAGGCACCCCACCACATTTCACTCCCACCCAATTCTGGCAGCCCCAGTGGCCAGTCACTCACAGTCCTTCCTGATAAGGAGCTTGAAGGTAATTCCTGACTCATTCTGGGTGCTAATTGCTTATTGTGTGCGGATTACATTTCTCACGTTCAAGGTCAAGTAAAATCCCTCCATGTGTCTGAAAGCGATTTCAGTCTGTTGCAAGCGTTTTTTTTTTTTTTTTAATCAACAACTATGGTATGGAGCGATTATAACTCAGGCATAAACAAGTATTTGCAGGCTCCTGCTAGGGATAAAGGGACATATTTTGTCGCATGCAGATAAAACAACCCTGTACTTCAAGCCAATTACTGTCTCAGACAAATGCTCTTTTCGCATAGAGAATGTTTTCTTTGGTGTTTGGAAATGTCACCCCTGCTGCCTCAGGACAGAAGAAATTATTTTGCAAAGCTGAGGCTTCATTTTCTACAGGAGAATACTGGCTATTTTTGTTTATTTGTTTGTTTTGTTTTATTTTGTCTTGTTTTTTCTACCCATAATCATAACAGCTTCAGCCAACAGATACTGCCAGCCCAGACAGATTTCTCTGGAAGTCTTGCCTTCCAGTTCTTTTCTGTAAACATCCAATTCCCAACCCTGCATGGTGGGAAAGTTCTTTTTTATCAAGTTATCCAGGTTTGCACAGCCACCAAGAAAAACAACCTTCAGTGATCAAGGTCATTGTATGTGAGAGTCACTTTGTCACCTAGACAAACACCTGATAGACATGATTTAAAGGAGAAATAACGTATTTGGCTCCCAGTTTCGGAGGGATCTGCCTACGGTCTCTTGGTCCTGTGAGCTTGGGCAGGACATCATGGTGGTGGGAGTGTGTGGCAAGGGACATCTGCTTACATCATGGTGGACAGGACTCAGAGAGCAAGACAGGAAGAGCCTACCCACAAGGACCTACAACCACTGCCTACTTCCTCCAGCTGAGGTTTCTAGAACTGTCCAAAATAGAGGTGCCACCTGGGACTCAGCATTCAGACCATAAGCCTGTGGGAACACCTCAGACCCACACTAGGACAGTGGAGGGAAGATGATTGGCAAGCCCAGGGCCAATGTGTTTATTCCACTCATTTCCCAGGAGCCCCCACGGCATCTAAAGCCATTTCCTTTGTCCAGACTGCATGGAGGACCGAGGCCCATGGGTAATCAAGTACTATGCATCAGGTTGGGTAGGAAGTTAGCATACTTCATGGAGTAAACTCTGCCAAATTCTCTGACCTCACCCACTTCCTCAAACTCTCCTGGAATTCACCCCTACACACACACACACACACACACACACACACACACACACACACACACACACACACACCTCTGTTCTCACTGACCTTCTTCCAGTCTCATATAACTGCTGAGCAACTCCACACCCCAGGGCCTTTGCACATGCTCCCCTCACTGAATGCAATCATGCCCACCTCCACCCCACCCCCACCCTCCACCCCGGCTCCTCTTGCTTCAAGTCCACTGCCTTTCCCTCCATGGCCCTCCCCACAAACCTGTGTTCTTAGGCAAGGATGCTATGCTTTGAAAATGTCTAATGCCTCTCCCACAGACTTTCAAATGGTCATGATTTTCAATTTTCCAGTGTGGTTATTTCATGAATAACAATAGTAACCCATCTTGTTTCAGCTCTTCTTACAATTTTTCAGGATAAGCACTTGGTGCATTAAACTGTGTGAACAAAGCACCATGTTTCCCACATGAAAATACTTTCAACTCATGTGACGCACATACACCATGCATAGTTATACCCACCCTCCCCTAAACATCTCCCTTTGCAAAACTGGCAGGGGTCTGCAAACCTGCTACTGCATGAGAGCTGGCAGTAAGGGTCCATGGTTGCAAAGACAGAAAAGGAGCTTATCTGAGGTAGGAACAAACAGCAGTAGGGTCCAACTCCACCCAACTCCAAGGGCTGGACAAAATGATTGTGTATGAGGAAAGCCCGGGGGAGCTTTCTTAGAGTCATCAGTGTAGCCAATCGACTAGAGAGAACAGTACAGACCCAAGTTCAGAATTCAAACAAAACATGTCTACTCTATCTACTTCCTTGCCCCCATCACTGCCGTTCCATGCCAAATCAGCATCACAAAGCCCTGGGCACCAGAAGAGGACTCAGGAAGAAATGGCTAAGTCTGAACTAAGTAGAAGGAAAATTTCACAAGGGAAGGGTTTTGAAACATATAAGTAGTTTTCTAGGAGCTGAAAGAGCACTGCAGAAGCCCAGAGTCATGATAGGTATCCATACATACCATACCACGGACAACATAAAAAAATCACGGTGATCCGGGGGATCTGGCTCCCATAGAAACCGTGGAAGACCCTCACCTCAAACTTCTGCCGCAGCTCTTCATTGCCCTCGCTTCCTTCGGGTGGCACAGGAACGTTGAAGTACTCGCCCTCTTCCTGGCTCAGTAACTTGAACCTAGTGGGAGACAAGTGGTTGGGATAAGTCTGTGACTGCACGTGAGAGCATCAAGCTGAGCAGGAGGCCTGCCTGGGAAACGGTGTTGGCAGCTGAAGAATTAGCTCAGTAGGGTAAAGCGTTTGCCACGCAAGTGTGAGGATCAGAGTTCAAATCCCCATAATGCACATAAGGCTGAGCTCAGTAATGCATCTCTATGCCTAAAGTGAGAACGGAGGCTGAAACAAGAGAGTCCCCGGGAACAGATGAACAGTCACCTAGCCTGCGCATGCAGCACTGAGCAACACACACTGCCTCAAACACGTTGGAAGGTGAGGGCCTCCACGTGTCTGCTGTGGCAGCCATGCCCCTGCACAGGTGCACACACAGCTCTGCCAACTGTGTCACCCACAGAGCGTGTCTCTCTGCTGAGTCATGCTAGCAGGCCTCCCTGCTGTCTTTTCCCACCCAGCCCCTGTCTGTTCCTTCACACGTGACCACAGACCTCCCGGTGTTATTTTCTGCTGCAGAAGCTGCTAGGGCTCTGAATCTGGCTACTGAAGGAACAGTGTCCCTGTAGGTATGGACTCAAGGCCTGGTACGTCCCGGTGCCTTGCTTGGGTCCCACCTCACCTCCTTGCTCCTTTGGATAAGCATGGATCCAAAGTCTATCTGAGTCTCTGGATTTTGCTTCTACACATTGTAACAGACACAGACACACACACACACACACACAGACACAGACACACAGACACACACACACACACAGACACACACACACAGACACAGACACACACACAGACACAGACACACACACACAGACATAAACACACACACAGGCGCAGATACACACACAGAGGCAGACAGACAGAGTCAGAGAGACAGAGAGACAGAGATGGAGACAGAGACAGAGGTGAGCAGTGAGGCAGGGTTGTGGTTTGAGTGTGAACTGTCCCTCAGAGACTTGTTTTGAATCTGAATGCTTGGAACATTTCATACATGAAACCCAGCTGTAGGAAGCGGGTCACCATTGTCTCTGGAGGTCCCGCCCAGCCTTTCTTTCCTGCCTCCCACAATGCATGCCTGGCCCACTAGGGTACGGACAGCTGGCTCCTCCTCATGCTTAGCCACCACTTGTCTCATGCTGTGGTCACGTGTGAAGGAACAGACAGGGGCTGGGTGGGAAAAGACAGCAGGGAGGCCTGCTAGCATGACTCAGCAGAGAGACACGCTCTGTGGGTGACACAGTTGGCAGAGCTGTGTGTGCACCTGTGCAGGGGCATGGCTGCCACAGCAGACACGTGGAGGTCATGCTCAGCTTAAGCACATGAGACCAATGAACTACAGACTGAAATTTCTGAAACTGTGAGCCAAAAATCTGTCTGCAGCCTTTAAGTTGTTCTGTTGAGTGGGTGTAGTCCAAAGAGGTGCAGGTGTTCCCACAGTCTAACGTGATGCCTCCCCCATCCAGATGGGACCCGCAGAGGGTGAGTGTCCAGTGTCGTAGCATCTTAGCGCATCTGCCAGCTGCCCCCAGGACCTTCTCTGTTCAGTACTAACAACAGAAGTGGACAAGACAGTACAATCCACACTCCAACTATTAGTATCCAAAGTCACGGTGGGCCTCGCCCTTCAGAAAGTACAGCTCACTGGCTTTCATAGGTAGTGGGCACCCCAGCCCCTACAAGCCTGGATCAGATGAGCAAGGAGTAAGTGAGGGTCCCATCCTCCCACACCCAGCAGGCTGGGGGAGGAGCCAGCTCCTGGAGCAGGCCTGCCACCAGCAGAGCGGGAAGAACAGGCCCAGACTTTGTGCACTTCTGCGGCACCCATGGAAGGACTCTGCCCAGCTCAACACACTGAGCCAGTGTAAAGGAGGGCGTCTCTTGCTCAGGAGGGACCCTTGCCTGCGTAGCTGTCTCTAGCTGTGGTCCTCTGCCAGGGAGCAGGAAACCTGGCCTGCATGAGATTACAAAAAGCTCCTGGCTCCATTATCCTGACCTGAGGGACTACGGCAGGGACACTTGTCACCGAGGTGCCCGCCCTTCTATAAGGGAGCGGCAAAGACAACAGGACACATAAACACGGGCACCGAATGAAAGAAACACACGGAAGCAATGGATCAGACTGACGCAGAAACACAGCTGCAAGAGGTGAGACCTAGAAAGTGTCTGGTGACATTGACTAGAGGGCGGGTAGCTCGACAGTGAGGGAATTAGAAACCAGAGCAGGGCAGCGTCTCCGGCAGTTGCCCTGATGTTTACCACATTAGGCTGGAGTTACACAGACACTCTCTGCACTCTAAGAAAACTACACACGGAGAAAAGAAGCATTTAATGTGAACAGGTAGAATTTCATAACATGCATGTTGGGGAAACATTAATATCCTCAGAATTGAGAGTCCTTTTCCTCTGCAGTGCTGCAGACCTAAGCTAGGCCCTTGTGCTTGCTAGGCAAGTGGTCTACAGGAAACGACATCCCTTATAAAAAGTCCTTAGGAATCAATGAGAGAAACGCAGAGCCAGGGCTGTCCTTCACAAATGTAAACAAATGGCAATCTGCAAATGGCTTAGCATAATTAGGAATACAGAATGTGTACAATCCTTGCATTGAGTGTTTGACACGCACATTACTAAGAGCTGACAACTAAGGATGAGGTAATACTCTAACACACTCATCAGATGGAGGTGTTTTTAAAACACAGGATGTGTTGGCAAACATTTTATTGACGTGCACGTTCTCAGAGCCATCCATTTCAGTCTTGGGATTTATTAGGATATAATTAAAGCTGTATACACATAAGAGTTGAGCTGCCAGTTATCGTAGAGTCATTATTTTTAAGATTTATTTATTTATTACATACACAGTATTCTGCCTGCATATGTGCCTGCATGCTAGAAGAGGGCACCAGATCTCTTTATAGATGGCTATAAGCCACCGTGTGGTTGCTGGGAATTGAACTCAGGACCTCTGGAAGAGCAGACGATGCACTTAACCATTGAGCCATCTGTCCAGCCCAGTGGAGTTATTTTTCTTTTATTGATGTGCATTTCCCACCTTAAAACAAATGACTGTAAATGGTTTGATGAAACTATAAAAAAAAAAAAACCCTCTCTAGCCAGGCATGACATCATTTCTTATAGCTGCACTTGGAGGCAGAGGCAGGCAGATCTCTGGGAGTTCCAAACGCCACTCTGACTTATAATGCGAGTCCAGGACAGCCAGGGCTCTGTTACACAGAGGAATCCTGTCTAGAAAAAGCCAATTTTTAAAAAGAAAGAAAGAAAAGAGAGAAAGGAAAGGACAAGAGGAAATGATGTGTGATTGCAGCTCAGATAACTCAGAGGACAAAGACCTTACCTGTCAATCAAGGATGGAGTTAGGAGCCCTCAGACCCATATAAAGCTGGACCCTGCGTCTGTAACCCAACCTTCCTAGAAGCTCAGTGGTCACCTAGCTTGGTGTACCCAGCAGTGAACCAGAGTCTGCCTCAGGGAACCTGGAAAATGATGACCAACACCAGAGACTGACCTCTCGCCTCCAAATCACATAAATGCCAAGGCACACAAGTACCACCCCCCCAAGAATATTCACACAAATGGACATGCATGTGCACACACATACACACTACACCTATATATACAGACTTCTAAAAAATGGTTTTTCCGAGGTTATTGCGTGATGGGAACAGGCTCATAACACACTGTGAAGTTTTATTTTCATTTTAAGAGCATATACAGAGGGGCACTGACCGAGAAGGGAGAAGGAGGAGGCAAAATAAGCCTCAGAGTCCATGCTGCCACCACTTCTCCTCTGCGCTGACCTAGCTCTTGATTCACAAAGTGCTTCAGGATGCCTGCAGTTCTCCAGGCCCAGGCTTGCCTCAGGGCCTTTGCACAAGCTGCTCTCTCCCTAGAGAGCAGCGGGGCCCAATCCCTCCTCCCCTTGGACCCCTGCTAAATGTCACCTTGCCAGTAAATTCTTCCCTGAGACCGCACTGCGTGAAATCTACATACCAACCCTGCTCCCAGCATTTCTCAGATGGCATTTACTTACCAGCCTGGAGCACGCCATGCTTTTTTTCCCCTTCTAATGTTAAAATGGGTTTTTTTTCCCCTCCACCTAGAGAGAAAACTCCCTGAGGCTGGAGTTTTGTTTCCTTGTGTCTCCTGAGGACAGAGAGTTCTGGACTGTGGATTTCCAAAGAATGAACAACTGCCGGTGTGGATGTCATCAGTGAGGCCTCAGGGGCAAACCCTAGCCACAGCAAGGGTTACTGACTCCATCAGTAAAATAAGCCAAGAGCAGTTACACGGAAAGTGACATTGCTGCATTCATAGATAGAAGAAAACACGAGGAATGAAAACGTAAAACTTCTGACAATTTTACTGAGAGAACCATGGCAAGTGTTATGCACTTAGCTTAAACAAGCAACATGAAAATATAAAGGCATAAAAGGTCCACGAGACATGAAGATATGGGGTTTATCAATGCTGAGATGTGTCCCTCACAGACAATAAACAGGATAATACCCCATAGAGTATTTAGGAGTATTGAATGGAGACTAAGTTTAGTTAAAAGAAAGGGAAATAAGAAAAGAAAAACTGCAAGGGGCTGGAGAGATGGCTCAGTAGTTCAGAGCACTGGCTGCCCTTGCAGAGGACCTGGGTTCAACTCCCAGCACCCACATTGGCTGCTTACAGCCATCTGTAACTCCAGTTCCAGGGGACCAGAAGCCTTCTTCTGACCTTCACAGGCACCAGGCATGCACACACTGCACACACATACATGTAGGCAAAAGCCTCACACACATAAAATAATAAAATAAACAGAATTATTTTTAAAGAAAGAAAGCAAAGAAGCTGCATTCCCTGTCTAAACCAGTTAACTGAAACTTGACACAGGAACAAATACTTGAAGACTTATTTTACTTTGTATTTGTGTGTGTGTGTGTGTGTGTGTGTGCGTGTATGTGAGCACGCGTGCGTGCACATGTGTGCTTCAGTGTATGTACACGCCCCATGTTTATACAGATATTGGAGAAAGCTCCTTGGATCCGCAGTGTTCGTGAGGCATCTGATGTGGGTTCTGGGAACCGAAGTCTGCAAGAGCCGAAAGTGCTCTTAAGTGCTGAGCTATCTTCCCTGCCCCAGGAGCAAATATGTAAATGCAGAGCTAATTCTCAAGGTTAAAGCATACGCCTACATGTAAGTGTGTAAGAATGGGAGTGAGAAACATAACAGCCGACCCAGAAACAACAATAGAAGTTAGGATGTGACATGTCAAAACTTAAAGGAATTGCCTATTCCCACAACAGGCTTTGTTATTCTTAAAGGACTAGCTAAGGTAAGAAGAGAAAAACAAACAGCAAAACACTCAACTGGAGTTCAAAGACAAATGCAGAATAAGCAGACAAAGAGAAGAAAACAGACACAGAGCTAAGACATAGTCCCAGAGCAGAGTCTTTGGAGAAAACAAACCAAACAAGTAACGCACATGAATCTCCAGCAAAACCAACAGGAAGTGGGGAGACAGCATAAACAGACACAATTAGGGGCACAGGGGAGAGTCTGACAGCAGGTACAGAGATGGCAGCTATGAGGCAGATGAGTGCCTGGAGGGAGGGGGGCAGGTGCTGCACATCTGGAGGCTTCCACAGCTGCCTCTGTGAGTCCTGCCACGTGGTTTTAAATCACAGCCAGCATCACTGGATGACCAGGACATGCTCTGTGGACTCCCTCGTGGTGTGGACGTCGTAGAGTACGCTAACCCAAATCCAAGTGGCATACCTGAGCTCTGGGCTCTAGCCTACTGCTCCTCCAGGCAAGTCTGTGCGGCGTGTTCCTGTACTGGGATGCCAGAGGCACCTGCTCTGTACAACAGTATTTGGCAAGAGGATTTTTCCAGGTCCCTTACTGACGTAGCATATCACTGTCCACATCAGACAACATGTCACTGTATAACATAGCAGGATGGCTGGAGGGAGAAACTGAGTCTGCAAGAGGACATGCGACTTACTCAGCATCAGAGAGTGTTTAAAAGACTCTCTGGAGGCCTGGAAAGGCAGCTCAGTCAGTAAAGAGCTGCCTACACAAGCAGGAGGCCCTGAGTTGGGAAGCACAGCACCCACACAAAGCAGCCTGGGTGTGGCATCGCAGGTCTGTAATCTCAGTGATGGCGAGTAAGGGACTTTCTTGGCTAGTCTAGTTGAATCCATAGTCCTAAAAAAATATTACTATTAATTCTACATTCTTTTGAGAGAGAGAGAGAGAGAGAGAGAGAGAGAGAGAGAGAGAGATATTTAAAAAAAACAGAAAGAAAAAGAAAAAAGAGAAGAAGGGAAGGAGAGAGAGAGAGAGAGAGAGAGAGAGAGAGAGAGAGAGAGAGAGAGACTCCTCTCATGTAGCTTAGACTGACCTAGAACTCATTTTATAACTAAGGAGGACCTCTCCACCTCAGCAGTGCTGGGATTGCAGGCCAACACCAGCACATCTAGTATGTGTGGCATTGGAAAGGGAACCAGTTGCATGCTAAGCAACTAATCTTATTATCATATGCAGGTCTCTTATGTCTTTTCATTGTCTGTTCTCATTTCAAGTTTTTTCAGCAGATCAGGCAGGCGCTATCCAGGCAGAAGGCTACTGTGGGTGCCAACATGGCTGAAGTACACATGGCAAAGCTAGGGGTGCAGAAATTCAGCTTTCTTTCTGAAAATGGACTTAAGCTTCTTGAGCAGGTAATTGGACCAGGAAAGAAAGGAGTGGGAGAGTTACACAGAAGGTGATGGCCTGGCAGGCTCTTCCCTTCATAGACTGTGTCATCACCACAGCTGCAGGGGTGGGATTGGGGGCAGATGGGGGAGGGGGTCAGGAGGGGCGGTAATAGCTGGGGCAGAGCTACCATTTCTCCATGAAGGAGGCCCCAGAAGCACTGAGGGGAAACAAAAACAAACAAACAAACAAACAATCCGGGTCCCGGTGTGACCTGGGGCTGGACTGCATTGGCCCTGTGAGAAGGAGACACACAGAGGAAGAAAGCTGGACCCTGAGGTGCAAGCAGGAAGCCCGTAAGATGCCTCAGAGTGAGGTGAGGCCAGACCTGCTCCTGAGCTGTGCTGTTCAGAATGGCTGCTCCGTGAGAGACAAGCCTGGAAAGCACCTTGGCAAAAAGACCTTATTCTGTGACCACCATGAGGTCACAAACGGTCTGAGAAAGTATAAGGGCGTTTTTCACAAGAGAAGCCATGTTTTCCTGCACCTGTATGTTTAGCCTGGTGTCTAGCATCCAGTCAGAGCCAGTCAGAGGTAACTACCCTAAGAGCAAGGATGATTGTGCTGTCTCCTGCCTCACTTCCACCTGGCCGGGATCATGGACTCACTCTCTCTCTCTCTCTCTCTCTCTCTCTCTCTCTCTCTCTCTCTCTCACTTTCTCTCCCGCCCACCCCCCTGCCTGCCCCTGCCCCCACTGTCAGCTTGACCTGCAGAGGAGGGAACGCTCTGTCTGCGTCCACGAACACGGGAGCAAGGCGAGGGGGAACTGTGCAAAACCATGAAGGGGAAGGAAGAATGGCTGAACTTTCCATGTCACACTTTCTGTGTCACATTAAGCATCTCCTTCCTCCTGTCATGTCACTCTGTTGAGCTTAGTCACCGCGTGCAGGTGGCTCCCTGATCTGCGAAGGAAGATGTGCACTTTCGGAAAAGCGAGTTAAGGCCAGCTTTGATTCAGGCCCTAAAGCCCGGGCTTCCATTAAATGTGTGTGTGTGTGTGTGTGTCTGTGTGTGTGTGTGTGTGTGTGTGTGTGTGTGATAACACACATATAGATATATATGTATATGCATATATTTGTAGCCAAGCTATTTCAGCAAATTTTTTCCCAAACACCAATTTTCTAGACATCAGTCTAGCCAATTTTTTTCATGAAGTCAGCCATTGTGTCTCAGCCATGAGCTGAGGACGGCCTTGACTCGTGTTTTTTATTTTACAAGTATGGTGGGATTTTTTGTGGGGGTGGGTGGGTTTTGAGACAAGGTTTCTCTGTGTAGTCCTGGCTGTGCTGGGATTCCCTCTGTAGACCAGGCTGGCCTCCAACGTAGAGACTCGCATGCTTCTGCCTCCCGAGTGCTGGGATTTAAGGCATGAGCCACCACTGCCTGACTAAGTATGGTGTTTTTAGCCATTTCCAAATTGTGCTCTGTTTAATACCAACCCCTGCCATGTTCCTGTCCACGTCACTTCTCTCATTAAGTGGTTCTTGATTTGTTGTTGTGCGTAATTTCTTGATCAAGGTTTATCACCGCCCCCTGCCATGAGTTACAAAAAAAAAAAAAAAAAAAAAGCAAGCACATCTGTCTATCTGTCTTCTATCCTGATGCACCCCCCTGGGGCTAGAATGTCCTGTCCATTTGAATAAGAGCCCATGATAAATCAATATGGGGCAGGGACTAGGCAGCTGTAAGGTGGACAATGTGGAGGTGCGTGGGCTGGAAGATTTGTTCTCTTTCTTGAGAAATCCATTTGACTTTTCTTTTCTTTCTCTTGGAACTGCAAAACTCCCAAGTGAGACAATTTAGAAAGGAGACAATTTATCTTAAAGAACTAAGAACAGGTCCAATCACCACGTCCCCCAAAGCCACAGATGGGAAGCCAGGTTAGACCATAGATCCCAACTCTTTTGCTCAGGTGACTGTAACGTGGTCTCCCACGGCTGACCCACTGCCCTGTCAGAAATACTGGATGAGGGTGCTTTGTCCTGGCATTAGAAGGGAGAAAAGCAAAGACTCCTGAAGAAATAAAGCATGTGGGTGACTATGGGCAGGCTGGGGGAGGCACTGGGTGACTATGGGCAGGCTGGGGAGGCACTGGGTGACTATGGGCAGGCTGGGGGAGGCACTGGGTGACTATGGGCAGGCTGGGGGAGGCACTGGGTGATTGACTACAGGCAGGCTGGGGAGGCACTGGGAATAAGGGAACACCCCCTTAAGGAGTCAAGAGTAGCCAATGGGTTGCTCAGATCTGTCCGGTAAACTTCTAAGCCAGCTTTAGTGCCCATGAAGCTGTGTGCCCTAGGATGGGGGAGTGGAAACTAAGGATGGGTAAAACCTGTGGCCAAGGGAGAACCACGTCCTGCCTGGCATTCAGCTGGTCACAGTTACAGCCTTGTCGTGTCAGATTGTGTATGAGGGTACATGTGCGTACTCCTGGAGGTCAAAGGCTGTTGTTGAGCACCTTTCCCAATAACTCTGCACTTTGCTTTTTGAACCTGGAGCTCATCAACTGGGTAGACAGAGGTTGCTTGTCTCTGCCTGCCTTTGCTTTCTGGCCCCCTTGCCACACCGGTGCTGGGGTAACAGATAGCAACACTGCTGTTGTTCTGCCCACTTTTGAATGGGTCGTGGGGATCCAAATTCAAGCCCTTGTGCTTATACAGGAAGCACTTTACCGACTGAGCAATCCGTCTCCTCAGCTGTTTTAATACTAAACGACTAAATTTTTTTAGCCTTGGGGCTTAAACCTAAGACCTTGCTCCTGCACGCTGGTAGATGCCTCACACCCAGCCAGCTCCCGGGCCTCCTTTTACTTTTTATTTTGAAGCAAGCCTTCACTAAATTGCCCGGGCAGGCCTTCACCTTGCAGTCTTCCCAGCCTCGGTCCTCTGAGTAGCTAGGATGAAAGGTCAATGCCGTCGGGCCCGGCTAATTTCTGTTTCGTAAATTGAAAAGCCAAATCAGGCACATTGATGAGGTCGAGCCAAGCTCCCAGTCATCGCTTTGGGCTTCTGTTTTCATATTGCAATATTAAGGGAAAACATATTCTGCCCTGTGTCTGATGACGGATGGAGTCGCACCACGGTTTCCAGTGCCGAATCCTTCTTACCAGCCATCCACGCCGGCTTTCTGCAGCTCTGAAATCCCGAACGACAGAGACCCCATGAAGTCATTTCTGCTGGTCAGGTCCCAATCCCAGATCTCTACAGACAGTCTTCTGTCTTTGTCTGATTCCTTTAGCTGACTGGAAGGAGGGAGGGAGGGAGGAAGGGAGGGAGGGAGGGAGAGAGGGAGGGAGGGAGGGAAGGAGGGAGGGAGGGAGAGACAGCCAAGGTCATCATGATTTCTCAAGCAGATGAAACGCACAAGAGGATAAGAACCTGTAGCTGGGAGCCCTAACTGTCACGAGCTGCTGCAGGAGCCACACTTGGTCCCTGCTCCTCCTCTGATTGACAGCCTGCGGCTCAGGCAGGGGACCTAAGCCAGCTCCAACAAAAGCAGGTTGTCTCTGTCTTAATCCTCATGGACAGTCACTGGGAAAAATCCCAATACCCAAGACATCATCATCGGGCATGTACGTGTATGCATTTGCACACATGTCAGTTGAATATGAAGCAGAGAGACACCCCTTGCCGGTGTCTTTGGGGGGCTGGAGGAACTCAAAGGGAGAACACATCACCCCCGAGAGGCTCTGGTAGTCCTTGCTTTATCCTGAGAAACAGGCAAAGATATGAAGCTGCCTTCAAGACCCATGCTGCCAGCCCGCGCCTGCAACATGACGTGTGGTGTCAAACTATGGGAGGCTGCATGCATCCTGCTAAACCTTCTACCTACCAAGGGGCCTCTCTAGCAAACCTCCACGAGCAAAATAGGAATGAATTAGCCAGAGATTATTAATCACATTGCCTAAGGAGTGCATGACGCGCATCATACCCGCTCAATAAACATCAGCTGCTATTATTAACAACCACTGGCCCAGGCACATTAAGAGGGCGCCCCTCACACTCTTCCTGGACAGAGAAGCCCCTAAAGAGAAGCCGATATAGTTCTCCCAGTAAGCTGTAAACCCAGCACCATCTAAGCTCAGCCCTAGAGATTTTGTAACCTATAGACTATACTCCCTAACTTAACGTCACCAGGCAGCACGCGCACTCAGTCCCATTCAACCCACCTTCTCACGCCACAAGCATCCAACCCACCTTCTCACGCCACAAGCAGCCTCAACTCAGGGGCTTGTTTTTTTTTAAGTTCTGATTTTTCCCTTGGCTCACAATACTGGAATCCAGAGGGAAGAGGAAGGGGAGAGGAGGGAGGAATGCCCAAGTCTTTGGTAACCTACATCCCCGCCTCTGTCACCCATGCTGGCCCATGGTGATTTCCACTTACAATCTGAAGGTTTCGTTCCACTCGGGGTTGAGGGAGCACTTGATGGTTTTGGTCTTCTGCTTGCTCTCACTTTTGGGATCAGGGATCAGTTTCAGTTTTACGTAGGGATCTGACAAGCCATTGGGGTCCATAGGTACAAGATTTTTAGCATCTCTTACTGAAAAACAAAAATCAGTTTCAATATTAGCAATGTCCAAAATGTTTAAGTATCTGTTAGCACCCATGGCAGGGTCCTGAGCATCACATCTGCTTGACTGGAATTTGAATTTTATTAATATCAACAGCTAGAGGCATGTAAATGAGACAATCTGACAGGATGTAGAATCTGTTCCATATTGGCTAAAAATTATTCTTAAAAATCTTCCTCGTTAGCATATATTAATTATGCCAAATAATATTTCCCTGTAATATTTTCATGCGTGTGTACAACACATGTGCTTGCTAGTTTTATGCCAACTTGACACACGCTAAAGTCATTTTGGAGGAATTTTCAACTGAGAAAATGCCCTCACTAAATTTCCTGTGATAAGCCTGTAGGGGCATTTTCTTGATGGACGGTCAGTTTCCATTGAGACTTGGTTGGTTGATTGGGAAGGACTTGAGACATTAGGACAGTACGTTTCTGGATGTGTCTGTGGGGACATTTATGAAGACGATTAGACCATGGGGGCGCTTGCTGAATGAATGGTCTAACCCGCTGGTGGATACCAAATATGAATTAGCCGTCAGAAGGTGGTGGAACTGCAGAAGGCGGAGGCTGGTTGGAGAAAGAAGTCACTGACAGCACATCCTTGAGAACTAGATATTATCCTGGTCACTTCCTGTAACTGCTCTGCTCTGCTTCTTGTCTGCCGTGATGTGAGTCTCTCCATCACAGCCTCCCACCACAAGCGATGGACTGAAGCCATGAGCAAAACACACCCTCGCTCCGTCAAGCTGGTCTCTCGGGTATTGGGCACAGCAATGAAACAGGAGCGATCTACTCCTGAGCAGTCAGCCCCATGCAGAGAACGGTGCTGCATGCAGAGGGAAAGGGGACCAAAGACATGGTGCCTAGAGAGCACAGACTTCCCTTTAGAGGTAACGAAATTCACCAGGGCTAGATAGATAACGGCTGCAGTGTTGTGAATGTAAGGTGCAGTGAGCTGTGTATTTCAACAGAGTAAATGTTACCTTCATCCAAAAAGAAAAAGCTGAAAAGGCAGAAAGAGTTGCCATATCTAAATAACGTGCACCTGCTATCGATGCGTCATCATCCAGCCGCAGCAGCACCCAGAAAGTCCATAGGGAGTATGCTGGGAAAATAACAGTGTTGTAGCTAAGACTCCACCGAAGACGACTAAGGCCTCCTTGATGAAGGAAAGGGAGTGAAGATCAGCACTGAAGATGCAATGTGCCAAAGAGAGGATGGAGGAGAAGAAGAAGGCATCTGCCCAGTGAGCAGGAAAGCTGAGCAATACCAATTTAAAGGGTGGAAACATAGGTAGCCAAGAAAAGGGAGGGACCAGAAAATGAGACTTGCATGGAACTTAAGGATATAGTGTAAAACAACTTAAGGATACTGTTGACCAAGGTAAGATATTCAGTCCAAAAATGAATGAAACTACCTGCTTGAATGTATGACTCCTACTGGAAATAAAAAGATGCTTCAACTTTTTAGCAAATCTATTATTAATATGTTTGTCGATTTATAAGCAAAAGGAGAACTCCACAAGGGCATCGTAGTTATCTGGAAATCGCATGAAATCTCTGGACAGGGTCATGGCTAGTTGAAATAATAGCATCACAGTTTGTGAGAAAAGCACTCTCGCTGAAGTCAGGAGTGAGACAGCAATCAATGCCCGTTTCCACAGCTATCACTCTACACTTTTCCTAAGTGTTGCACAGTTGCAACAACACAACAAAAACAGGAAACCTGCACGCTCAAGATGACAAGAATAACAGATGGGAGGGTGAAAGGATGGAACACAGCGGGTGAAGCCCCTGCCCTCTTCACTTGCGGCAACGTTCACTTCCACCGAGTCACTGTTCCTCTCCCATAGAGGTCACACTCCACAGGTCCCACTCCTGCCCCACATAGAGGT
>OU015757.1:3038041-3064240 GCA_907169655.1 Acomys percivali | reverse complement strand
ATCACTATCACCACCATCACATTACCAACACATCATCATCATCACCACAGTCTCTATTTCTCCCCTTTCTTTGTTTTTTTCTCTCTCTCCTCCTGAAGACTGTAACCCCAGGATCTCCCTCACTTTAGCACACCCCATCCTTAATTTGCTAGTATTTTCTTCCATATTATAATGGTTTTCGTTCTGAAGCAGTGTCTTTCAAAGAGCAAATACTTTCACATTTTAATGAAGTTTAATTCATCTTACTTCTCTTGTATGAGTCATATTATAGTGTCATGTCTGAGACCTCTATGTAACTCCACATTATAAATCCCCCAGCATTTTCTAAAAACTTCACTCTTTCACCTTTTTCATTTAGCTCTGCCCCCTGCTCAGAGTTAATTCTCCCATGTACTGTGAGGTGGAGGTTAAGATGTATTAATGTGTATGTAGACACTCAATCATTCCAGAATCATTTGTTGAAAGCCTGACTTTTCTCTAACTTCACAGCCTTTGGACTTCTGCAGAGAATCACTAGGTCACCTTTGTGTGGTTGTTCCTGAATCTCTACTTCAGCAGTCGGTACTCCTGTTGCTTGGACCACTCCTGTCACCAACGCAGCAACATTGGCTTAACACAGATTCATTCAGCAAGACTTAAGGCTGGGTTTTGGCTTTTCCAACTTTATTCTTCATTTTAAAAACATTCTGGGCTGTGTTAAATGTTTAGAGTAGCATATAAATTCTAAAACTGCCTTATTCATAATTTTAAAGTCCAGATGGTATTTTAATTGAAATTTATAAATAAATCTTTATAAATTGACATATTGGGTAAAGGTTGCTCAGTGGATGTAGAATACTTCTCTATCAAGCTTAGGATTCAAGGTTTGATTCCCCAAAACTGAAAGGCAAAGGAGGGGAAACTGAAACCTTTGCTCTGTGGAGTCTACTTATCCACAAACATGGTACAACTTTGCATTTATCTGGGCAATGTTACCTCCATTCTTTATAATTTTAAGCATATTGATTTAGACTTTTGTTATTTGATTTGTACTTGAAAATTTCATTTGATTTTGAACCTATTTTAAGTGTATTTTTAAAGTTGGTTTCTAATTGTTCATTGTTAGTATTTACCATGCACTGTGTGTGGAGACCACACAGCCTGACATGTAAGGCATGCAGTTATTGGTTCAAAGAGTGTTTCTGTAGATTCCTATGAGAATGCATTAGATGATCATGTCTCCTATGTAGAGAGGAAGTATTTGTGTTTGCAATTTGCTTGCTTTTTTTTTTCTTGTTCTATCACACTGGATTGATCTCCAAAGATATGCTGAGGCGGGGTGAAGGTGAACATTCTGTAGTCTCCCCATAGCATGGAGGAGAGCCTGCAGACTGTGATCGCTACATGTGTGATAGTGCTTGGTGGATCCCTTTATAACACCAAGGATGTTCCCTCCTGTCTCAACATGCTAAGAACACTCATTGTGAACAGGCACGGAATGATGTCAAGTCCTTTTTCTGTATCAGATACATTGGATTTTCTTTCTTCAGATTACAGACTCAGAGAATCACATTGATGATTTTGTTGTTATTGACTCAGTGTTGCACTGCCAAGGTAAAGTCTACATGCCTAAGGTGCATTACGTTCTGTATAGGTTGCTGTGCTTGATTTGTAAATGTTTTGCTGAACTCCTGTGCTTGTTTTCTTCCGGGTTATGTGCTTATAGCTTTCTTGCACTGTTTCAATTGGTTTTAGTACCAGAGTGATGTTTCTTCATAAAACAAGGAGAAAAGAGTTTCTTTCTCCTCTGTTTCTTTTTAAGAAGTGTTGTTGTCACTCCTTTTTAACTGTTTGGTAGAATTCATCAATATTAATTTCATGTTAAGAGTGTGAGAAGAGGGGGCTGGAGAGATGGCTCAGCGGTCAAGAGCACTGGCTGCACTTCCAGAGGTCCTGAGTTCAATTCCCAGCAACCACATGGTGGCTCACAACCATCTATAATGGGGTTTGGGGCCCTCTTCTGTCATACATGCAAATAGAACATTCAAATAAATAAATAAATATTTAAGAGTCTGAGAAGATAGCTCAGTCACTAAGTGCCTGCAAGCATGAGACCGTAACTCTGGATTCCTGGAACCCTTGTCAAAAGCTAGGCACAGTCCTAAGGGTGAAGATGAGACAAGCAGACTCCCGAAGCCAAACTAGATGAACTCATGAGCTTCAGATCAGTAAGAGATGGTGACTCAAAACAGTAAAAGTGGAGAGTGGTCAAGGAAAGGGGTCAATACCCATCTCTGGCCTCCACATACACAGGCACATACACATGTGCATCTGCACACACATGAACTATCGAGTAATAGAACACATACACAAAGTACATATAACACACACATTAACAAGTACATATGACACTCACTAACAAGTACATGTAACAAGCATACTAACAAGTACATATACCATACACATACACTAAGAAGTATATATAATGCAATACATTCACATACATTATACATAACACACATACCACACACAATAGCACATACTAACAAGTATATATAACACACACTAACAAAGTAGATATAGCACAGATATACATACATGCACACACACACACACTTTTTGTTTACGTTTTAAGCATCTCTTTATCTGGATACCACAGTTTAGTATATTGCAATTTCATTTTCTTTCAGTTCAAGATATTTTCTAATTTGCCTTAGTTAGAAGTTAGTCTTAAAGTTTCTGTATCTCCTCAAAGATTTTTATGCCCATGATCTTGGTTCCTATACAAACACCTACTATATCTCTACACCAAGCTTCCAACTTGTGTGGAGCCATCAGTGGCAAGCTTGCACTGGACATCCGATAGGAACAGCAAAGTCAACATTGCCAACATACTATCATCGCCCTGTCCTCTCCCGCTGTCTTAATTACTTTCTTTCTTGCCTCTGCCTCCCGAGTGCTGGGATGAAAGGCCTGTACCACCACACCTGGCACTTAATTACTTTTCTATTACAGTGACAAAACAACATGACCAAGATAACTTATTTTTTTTCAAAGCACTTATTTTGAGAGTTCACAGTTCCAGAGGGTTAGAGTCCATGGCCATCATGGTAAGGAGCATGGCAACAGGCAGGTAAGCATGGCTCTGGAGCAGTAGCTGAGAGCTTTCATCTGGCTCATAAGCACAAGGAAGGAGAGAGAGATAGAGAAATAAATAGGAAAAGTACAGGATTTTGAAACCTCAAAGACCACTTGGAGTGGCCACACCTTCTAACCCCCCCAAATAGCTCCACTAACTGTGGGCCAAGTATCCAACATAGGAGTCTATGGGGGCCATTCTCATTCAAACCACCACACTTACTTCATCTACTCTCTTGTTTTCAATGACACTTTTATGGAGTGCTCCGCCATTCACTCAACTGTGCACGTGAATTTGGAAACCACCTGGCCTCTTCCTACGGGTTTCATCTATGACTATCACCTGTGTGTTCCATCTCTTTATCACTTTATATGCTTGAGCCATGACACCTCTAATTTAACAAAGATAATGCCACAAGGCATTTCTTAGTTCCTGTTCCACTGCTGTAATAGAATACCCTGACAAAAACAATTTAAGAAAGCCAGATGTAGTGGCACATACCTTTAATCCCAGCACTCTGGAGACAGAGGCAGGTGGAACTCTGAGTTCAAAGCCAGCCTGGTTTACAAAGCAAGTCCAGGACAGCCAGGGCTGCACACACAGAAACCTTGTCTTGAAAAAACAAAACAAAACAAAACAAAACTTAAGAAATTAAGGGTTTACTTTAGCTCTCAGTCCAAGGTGAACACATTATGTGGAGGTACATTTAGCTCACACATAAGGGCAGGAAAGTCAAGGCAGCAGGACCTTGAAACAGCTGGTGACATCATATCCACAATCAGGAAGTAGAGAGGAAAGCAGCTTCCTTTCTCTATAATGTCCTGGATCACAGCCAGGGACTGCTGCCATCCACAGTGGGTAGGTATTGTCAGCTCAATTTTCAGGGATATAAGATGACCCCAGCCAGGTGTAGTGGTGCACACCTTTAATCCCAGCACTCTGGAGGCAGAAGCAGGCAGGATCGATGTGAGTTTGAGACCAGCCTGGTCTACAAAGTTAGTCTAGGACAGCCAAGGCTACACAGAGAAACCCTGTCTCAAAACACCAAAACAAAAAAAGCAACAAAACAAAACAACAACAACAAAAAAAGAACAACAAAAAACCCCCAAAAATAAATAAATAAATAAATAAAATAAACAACACCAAAAAAAGAACAAAAAAACAAAAACAAAAACAAAAACTTTAACTTTTCCAGTTAAAATATAGAGTTTGGAATATACTCGCCATATAAGACTACCCCTCTTCCAGTGCATACCCTGTGCAGCAGACTCAGGCTGCAAACTCTATATTTTAACTGGAAAAGTTAAAGTTAAAGTTGGGGGTTGTCTTATATGCTGGAAAATACAGTAATCAAGATAATTACCTACAACAATGCCCAGAGGCCCGTGCCCTACATGATTTTCTGTTCAAGTAGACTGACAATTAACACTAACTGTTACACCCAATTGTGGTTACTCACCCATATTTGAAACCTGGCATTGTGCTTGGCTTAGATGAGTGGTTGGCAAACAGCAGTTCCACCTACGCTGGCTGCTTAGACACTTAGCTTTTCCTATCCTAGTTGATTTCTGACCCTAATCTTACCTTACCCACCTCATCCTCCACACCCTAAAGTGATCTTTCAAACACTCAATTCTGACCATATGTTCCCTAAACAGAAGCATTTCATAGTTTTTAAGAAGTCTATTTATATTTTTCACCATAAAACTAGGTCAAAAGAGAAAAACTATGTAATTATCTTTAAAAATGATTTAAAAGACAACTGAAAAATTCAGCAACAATTCTTCTTTTAGCACTTAGGGAAGAAGCAATACACGAATGCTGTTATCGATATAATAAATGTATCAATAGCTTCCATCATAGTTCCTGGTAAAACTCAAGAGGCAGATCTATTAAGACCACAATAGACTGCCCAGCATCACAGCTATAATTTAACATCCCACTGGAAGGACCGACCAGTGCAATCACATGAAAGAAAAACACAGGAGGCTTGGATGTTGGAAAGGAGAGTGTAAAATTAACTAGCATGGTCTGACTGCATCTTAGAGAAAAATCCCAAAGGTTCTAGCGTGTGATTGACACCATTTTTTCTACTTCGTAGACCAAAATTTTCTATTTTTAATGTGCAGCCTTGGCTGAGTATAAATTATGGTTTTTTTTAATTAGAAAAGAATAAATTTCTGAAGAACTGAAAGGAAATCATTGTGCAATATGAGGCCAGACTTGTGTCTGTTATGTTTAATAAACTAAATCCAGGAGGCTGGAGAGATGGCTTGGTGGTTAATAGCACTTTCCTCTCTTGCAGAGGACCTGTATTCAGTTCCCAGCACCACCCTGGGCAGCTCACCCCTGCATGGAACTCCAGCTCCAAGAGTCACAACACTGTCTTATGGTCTCTACGAGTACTTGTACTGAGGTGCAGATAATCACACACACACAAACACACACACACACACACACACACACACACACACACACACACCTGGGTTTTTTTTTTAATAATAAAAGTACATTTTAAATAATAAATAAATACACTGGAATCAGATCAACTTGGATGCCCCAAGATTTGGCTCATTCTCTCAAGTTCTGGGTCGACATCACTGTGAAACTCATGAAGCTTGTGGGTTCCATAACTGTGTTCTCCTTAGAATCAGAAAATTGGAAGTCTGGGTAGTTTTAGAATCCAATACACCTAGTTAGTGTTGAGTGTTTTCCACACAGGTATTCCTGATAACTCAGGGGACCTGCAAATCTCAGGGCTATTCTATACCTACTCTGACCCCAGAGTGACTATCTCTGAGCCTGTAGGTCTCTTCCTGTCCACAGGAAGCACTTGAACTAATCTTCACTGAGGTCTCAAGCTCAGTCCTCTTATGCCTAGAAGTCCCTGGTAGTGAGTGCAGTCCTTCTAGGAATGCACTTGTTGCTTTATGTGGGGACGAACATCCATCTGAGGCTCAATGCAGACAGAGGAGAAACTTGTCAGACCAGTTGAGTAAATCAGAGAACCCCCTCCCCGTGAATGTCTGTTCCCCAGGCTAGCCCTGAGGGTCTTTCTGTATGCTGAGGACATCTGTTCTGGGAATTCAGTAGGCAAAAAAATCAGCTTTGCTTCTTCGTGTTTAGAGACCATCTCTCCCCTGCTCCCTGTTGAGGGAGAACTGGGACAAACAAGGCTTAATGCTTCCCCATTCACATGCTCAAGGCCGGAACCAAGATGAGGCACCCTTGAGGGCCTGTCTTTGCCTAGGTGCCGAGTGGTTGTAGCCAGCAGCTTACAGCCCCTCTGCTGCAACGGTGGATGACATGGCTCTGGGCGCTGCTTCGAATGCGATTATTTCTAAAGATGTGACATAAATACTAACATGGGGTCCCTCGAGCTGCAGAGTTGCTGCTTGGCAGCTTAATTTGGACATTCAATCAAAACCGTTCACAGTAGCTTCGCACAACCCAAGCAGCAAAAGCCAGAAGCTGTGCAATCTGCTCTCTGTGATCACTAAGTGATGGGTTTAATTTCCAAGGCTTGGGACAAAAACCTCCCCAGCTCCGAGGAAGGCAGTCATACCTCGCTTCCCTGGAGAAACAGTACATATTTTTTTTTATTTCTTCAATGGGCTCCCTGTTTTGATAAAAGAACCCTATCTACATTAACCACATCACTGAGTCATGGAACGCAAAGGCTTTTTGAGAACCTGACAGCCACATGCTCAAGTCATGTTCCCCAGGCAGTCAGAGGAAAGAGCTGTCACTAGAAGATAATATTTCTGTTTCTTCCACTGTTGTACAGAGGCGATGGGGTAAGAAATGATCTGTTAGAGGGAGGCCAAAGAGAGAAATGTCTCCCTGTTATATACTGGCATATATCCTCAGTATCACAGAAGCCATGAAAAACAGGAGTATGTTCCTGCTGGGCCCATTTATCATAAATGCATGTGGGACGAAGTGATACTTGGATGATGGGTGTATGTGCACGCATGTGTGTATTGATGAATAAATGAATAGATGGATAGGTGGGTGGGTGGGCAGATCAGTGACTGGGTGGCTGGATGGATAGGTAGGCAGGTAGGTAGCTAGATGGATAAACGTTTGCACAGATGGGTGGATGGATGAGTGTTTGGATGATGGGTGGGTTGATAGTTGAATGGGTAGATAAATGGATGGGTGGGTGGGGGATTGAACAGGTTGGTAGATATGTAGATGAATATATGCATAGGTCAACAGGTGGGTGATGGGATGGATGGATGGATAGATGGATGGATGGATGGGTAGATGAGTGGAGAGACGTCTGTGGATGATTAAAGTGAAGAACCTAGTCTGAAGGAAGTGGTCATTCCCACTGTTGTTTTACTGAGCCATTCGTATTTCAAAGTTACTCGTGATAGCACCGTTTGAACTCTCCCCACACCAACCCCATTCTTTGCTACTGGACATACATGCATGTGCAGAGATGCACATTTTTTTCATTCAAAACACTTCCAAATTGTGCGAGCTAAGAACTAAGATGCCATCTGGCCATCTGATGTCATCCTCAATATTACAACAGGATACTGAGGGGCCTCTGACGTACCTGGCCATTTAGACACTGAGCTTTAGGGAGGTCTGTTATATGGGAACATCCCGTGAGAATGGCGGGGAGTTCAAGAAAAGACACCTCAAGAAATTCACAGCTACTTGTTCCCTGAATAATACCGGTGATGTTTTGTTTTTTGATTTTTTGGTTTTTTGTTTTGTTTTTTTTTTTTTTAAGAATGCCTGACTTTACCCAGACACTGATATAAAGCTGATGCCCATCTCCAAAAGGCTTGCACAGCAGAGGTGAAGTGCTTTCTAGCACAGACCCCACCCTGTACCTCTGCCCAATTGATCACCATGCTCAGAAGGAAGAGGATGCCCTACAGAGCCTGCCCACCCAAGATGCCATCTCTGGCTCACGAGAAGCAAGGCCTAGGTCTCTTTCTTCGGCACACTGTGACGCTATACTGTGTTCCAGTTTTACGTGATTTGTTTCCCCACTTCCCACTTACTGGATTCTGTCACTTGTACCCTGAGGCTCATCCCGCCACCCAGGCCCTGCAGCGAGACACGAATCATCTCCTCTTGCCTCAGGGAGAAAGTTGTCAGGTGTAACTGAAGAGCAAAGGCAGCAATTGCTTGACTTTTCAGTCCTCAAAGCTTCTGTCTCCCCCTTCTTCCCCAGCAAGACTCAGAAGGTGAACTCCAGCATGACAGGGAGTGTAGGCCAAGAAGCTGATAGACCCTTCTCTGTTCTGTGGTACTCTCTGGGGCCCTCACTGTGAGTTAGACTCCCACCTAACTCCAGCTTCCACGGTGGTAGCTGCAGGGCTGGGGATGTGGCTGGGTTGGGAAGGAGCCTGTCGAACATGTATGTCTCTAGAATGAACCGGGTGTGGCGGTGCACAGCTGAGTTCCCAGCACCTGGGAGGGAGAGGCAGAAAGATCAGGGAGTTCAAAGCTATCCTTAGTACTAGAGCAAGTTGGAGGCCAGCCTGGGAACATATGTGTCTCAAAACAAACAAACAAACAAAAAAAACCACAGGAAACTTCCAAGCACATCTTGCCCCAGTACAAAGCCCCAGGACTGGTCCCAGACTCTCAGTCCTGGAAAGAGGCCGGATCCAAATCTGACAGGGGCTGAGCTAGAGCATACTGATGAGACACTTTTTCCATATGAGTAAAGATCAGATCCCCACAGGCTGAGAAGAGGCTTCTCCCTCTGTTGTCCTCAGAGCAGCAGCTGCCTATATGGCAACAGATCCTCAGGCCCCACCCAGACCTCCTAAATCCAAGATCAAGCCGGTGGTCTTTCCTGTAACACAGCTTATCCTGATATTGCTGAGGTATGAGAACCTCCAGCTTGGACTAGCATTGTCTGACAGAACTTACTAGAAGAATGGAAATGCACCCTTTGCCCTCTAGCAGCCCCTGGACACTGGCTGCTAAGGATGTGAAAGCCGGCTATTGTGTAGGAAAAAACTGAATTTCTTAATTTTCACTTAATTCTCATTGATTCCTATTTAGATGGTCCCAGGTGGCCTATGGCTGCCATGTTGTACTGAGCGGCTGAAAGTCTTACGTCAGCCTCCTGCCTGACGGCCCTAGCTCTGTACCCTTTTCCTGCAGGTCAGCCTATGAGCTGCAGACAAATTAATCTTCTCAGAGCATAGATCTTATCATGTCGTTCCTGCGCCTGAAACCTTCTCAGTGACTCACCATCCCTTACTGAGTCGAAATCCATTTCCTTTTGTTCCTTTTTATAAAACTAAAAATGATTTATCTCAGAATATGATTTTAAAAAGCGACTAAATAATTGTAACACATAACGATGAGTGAGCTCCTATCAGCTGAGGATTGTGCTAAGTGCTGTACACAAATCTCATTTAATCCCCACCAAACCCTTACGATATCCATGTGACTCCCCACTTTACTTATGTGAAAACTGAGCTGAGGAGGTCCAACAATGCGCCTAACATCCCACAACTGGCAAGAGAAGAGCAGGATTTGAACCCAGGCCAGTGCTGGGGATGACAGTGAGCTGGCATTATCCCAGCACTCCATAGACTAAGGCAAAAGGACTTGAAGTTCAAGGTAAGTATGATCTACTTAGGGAGACCCAGTCTCAAACACAGTAACAATTTAAAAATGACTGTACAACTATAGGACACCCCACTACCCTGGCAGGCCCTCCTGGGTCAGTTTTGACACTAACTGTGCCCACTGTTGTTTCGTAAGTGGTCCCAGTCACATGGAAGCAGCTTCCAGGGCTCCCTTAAACATGTGCAAAGTTGCTCTTCTGCAATGAACAAGTGAAAGCTGTCGTCAGATGCCTTGGACTCCTCCAGGGAAAGACCAATGTATTTATCCTCAAAATAGCATATCTTTCTATCTCAGATGGTATATTTGGCATATCTTAGGAGAAATCGGCACATCACTCATCAAAGTTCAGGCTACTGAACTTTAGGTTGAGACCTTTTAAAAATGATAAAGACAGTTCAGGCAGGTAAGAGCTACACAGGTGAGCAAGGAGAGGTGGCCATCAGTTTAGAAAAGATCCTGAGAAGGAGATGCATTCTAATGTCAAACTCCATCCTGCAGTGGGGAGTCTGAATATTTATTTGTTAATTAATTAATATATTTATGTATTATATCCTGGAAGTCTCCCACTAGACTAGACACTGACTTTGTTATGGCTGGATCATGTCTAGTGTACTGGAGAAGGGACCAACAAGCCAGGGAGGCAGCAGGTCCTTGTACCATTGGTTATTTAACAAGTGATATAGAAATATTTCAACCATCAGCCACTTCAAGGCAAGTGAGTGCTGTATTTTATTCTTTGTTTATTTTTATAATTTGTGGTGCTAGGCATTACCTGGGGGAGCCTTGTGTGTGCTAGGTTGAGCCCTCTGCAGCTAGGCTCTGTCCCTAGCCATAGTTTCACTTTTAAGCAGCCTCCAGAGAGAGGGATCAAATAAGAAAACTGATGGCTCCTGGGACCTAAGGGAGAAGGAATGAGGGGTCATAGCTGCCTGCTGGGTATTCGGGTTTGGCCATGAGTGTCCTCCACAGCAGTCAGGCCGAGGATCCCAGATTATGTCCCTGTTCTGGGGAAACTTAACAACGTAGCACCTAGCTAGAGGAAGAAGGTCCGGTGGTGGGCCATTAGCGGTGTGTAACCCTGACCTATTCCTTCACCTGCCATGGTCCCTGCTTCTTTTGTTCTGCCTCTCTCTTATTCCTGTCAGTAAGTGAAGCAAGAGTTCTCCTGTCCTGTTTCCCCATTTGCCATGACGTTCTGTTCTACTACATGAGGCCCAGAAGCCACCACAGGCTGACCAATCTGCAGCTGCAAGTCAAATCTCTCTTCCTATAAGTTGTTTGCCTCAGGCATTTGGGGGCACACTGGTGGTCTGCTGACTAGCACAGTATGGGGCCGTGTCGTGGAGTGATGGGAATTAAGGAGCTCTACGAAGGAGGTCATAGTTGAACATAGTAAAAGTCCTAGAACAGTCAGATTTACTTCAGTGAACTTCACACCAACAAATACATTTTTTAAAAAAAAAAGGAAGTAAAAACTAGCAGTGCATGTGTGGAAATGTATGTGTGTGCACACATGCAAGTGTGTGCACAGTAAGCTGATCCAGATTGCAACCAGCCCACAGATAGCAGCAAACTCAACTGAGCATCTTCAGATGCTCATAATCTTGGCAGAGATACTGCTGCAGGGCTTTAGAATACCTGTGGCCTTTCCAGAATGTGCCCACTGCTGCCATTGGCTTCACGAACCCTTGGCTGTGGCTACTACCACGTGGACTCATTCTTCTTCTCTTCTGCCTGAAATCCCAGCCTTCTTGTCACGACTTCTCCAGTCATATGTGGCTGCTTGCTGCGCTCATCAAACTCCTGCCTCTGAGAGAGCAGCAGACGGGACCTGGTGTGCGGGGCTGAGCCCCATAGGTACTGCCTGACAGCTATGTGCGGGGTGAGCATGCTCAACAGACACTTCCCACCAAATCCCAAGCAGAGATACCAGCTCTGGAGAATCCAACTAGGCCAGAGATCTCGTCTTTGCATACACACTGAGATCAGTGGAGCTCAGGTGAGCTTCTTTTGTTCCCTTCCCTGTGTCCTCTTGTTTTCATGGCAGTTCAGGAGAGAATGCTGTGTCATCGCAGGCAGGGGATAAACTTGGGTTCCCTCTACCATACTAGGCATTGGGCATCCTGAAGGGTCTGAGGCAGAGTGAGCCTTACGCAGGAACCCAAGAGAAAGCTTGTAAGGGAGCGCCATGACCAAAAAATGCTTTTGAGTTCCTTCTCCACCTGCAAGGTCCACCTGCCCTCCAGCTGATGCTCATAAACAGGTAACATTAACCAGGCCTCAGCGCTGATCAACATCCACGCACCAGACCTGTAGAGCTTTGAGCGCCCCCTAGAGGTCAGAGTGTACCTGTCCTTTATCCAGGAGGCTCCCTCCTAGGGTTCATTGCTGAAAAAGTATGTTTAGCCTTCTTGTCATATCTCTGCTGCCAGCTCCTCCCTAAAGGCCTCGTTGGCTTCACCTCATCGTTCACCAGCCCTACTCCTTTCAGCTTCAGCACCTCAGCATACCCATCAGTTGCCATCTCCAGAAGAGACTGTGATACTCTAATGTTTTGAAAGGAGCCTGTGCTCTGAATAGTCAGATGGCCTCGGATGAGACAGACTTTGGACAGGGTCACAGTGATGCTACTTTCTAGCTGTGTGACTGTGGGAAGTTACCGGGGCTGTTTGGCCTCAGTTTCTCCCTCTGAAGTATGACTTGGGAGAGATAATGAACATTAAATTATTATAGAAATTATACTGACTACAACCTATTACTGTTCTATTCTAAGTGCTTAGGTGAATCATTTGTATGTATTTTGTAGATGTTCAATACATGCTAAAGGTCTTTAAATTCCCTATAAGATTAAAAGCTCATGAGAGCAGGGTCTGTTTCCATGGTGACCACATCGGAGTGCCCAGCCCTAGTACCAGCATCCAGACCACAGCATGCGGTCATGAATGAGCATGGAATTATTACAAGGGTGAATAACACTTCAGCATCCCAATGCCTGTGACATGGGTGTCTCTTCTCTCATCCCCTTGGACACCTTGCATTTGCCTCTGCCACAGAGAAAGACTTCATTGAATTATCCTTCTACTTGCTGTATGAACCATGGTGACTCGATAGGCCAGTACAGTGAGGCCTGTGCTGAAGGACCAAATAAATGTCATGAATCATACCTCCTTAGGGGCATCCTGAGGGGAAAGAGAAGAATCCTAACGTGCAAAGAAAGTTTGCAGGTGCCACTATCCCTTCTGGCCTGTGATCATCCTAATGACCACAACACGCACCTGTTTAAGTGTGTCCCATGTGCAGTGATTCCTTGTCCCCACTGTCCTTGCTCTTCACAGCCACACTTCTTCCACCTCTCTCTGGAAGATTTAGAAAAGTCAGTGTCCTGGCTGATTTAAAACAGGCTGTTCTAGGAGGCCATCTGCTCCCTTTACCCCAGGACACGGGAGCCGGAGTAAACTGTCCTCTTGTGCGGTGTCTCCTGCATTTCAAGCAACCTTGTCTGATCTCAAGTCACTTCCTTTACCAAATTCATAAAATGTAGTGGTGAGGTGCGGAGGCATCGAAGCCAGAGATAACCTGGGCTTCCGCAGACGTGCTGTCACTCAGCAGCTCTGTGCCCCAAGTCACGTACCGTCTCGGTGACTCAGAACCTTCCTCCAAAAGAAGGGGTTTTATAATAAGAATGTTATCTCCCTGGGACAGCGTAGTAATTAAGTGAATTCATACAGTCTTCGGCATCCAGTAAATGCAGTGTGTTCCATCTTGTTATTATTGGCTGTTATTCGGCATCGGCATCCCATAATGATTCCACAGAATGCTTGGTGACCTTAACCCCACCACACACCCCAGAGTGCTCAGGGAATAAGCATTCTTCACAGCACCCTTCTTTCAAATAGCCAAGTGTTTGTTTTCACATAACAGTCAACCTAGCAGTAGCAAAGCCAAGCCAGCGTTAGACCAACCTCTAAATTAAACAATTGCTTCAATTTGTAATTTACCTTCCAGTCTTTATCTCAATCAGCAGCCAATTCTACCTAGTTATCAAGCCATAAGTCTGTTCTATGTTTTATCTGTTTTCCTTCAGTTTTATAACACTTCCACTAAGAACAGCACTAAAATCCAGGCAGACAAAAAGAAAATATGGTTCATGAGCTGGACTGGTGAAGTCACTAGAGCCGGGAGGAGCTCCAGGGCATAAACTGACTCTGGGCACAGGAGCAAGAGGCCAAGCAGCTGCTGAGGGGTAGAAACACCACAGAACTTCAGCTCGGCTCTCAGCATTGCGGAAAGAGCTTCCAGGAAAGAGGAGCCTGACATGCCAAGATTCTAGAGAAAGGAAGAACAAAGCATAAGGTCCCTGCAGGGCTTTGCCAATTAACTCGCGAAGTCTGAGGCACCAAGGTGAAATCAGCCGAGGGTTCTTGGAATTTTCACGGTCAACAGAAATTGGAGCTCCAGACCTGAAGCAGGAAAGGGCGGGGCCTGGGGACATCTTCAATGTCTATAGGGGGGATGCTGGAATGGGGGGTGGGAGGTGGGGGTGAGGGTGGAGTCATCCATCCCTCTCTAACTTAATAAGAAGGAATGGGATAGCGTGAGGGATACAAACAATAGCTCCAAACACAACATACCAAGAAAACCAGAGGAAAAGACAAGACTTCGGAAGAGCCTTTTAACATTGATTTAGATCACCCAAACTATTGACAATAGCAAGAGTTTTACCAGAAAAGAAACAACTGAGAGCTAAAACGTCAAATAATCCCCAAACTAAAGAACACTGTCACCAGGCCTAACAAATAGTTTTCAAAGCCTGTTGAGGTCATGGAAAACAGAGGGCACTGTAAAGTGTCATAAGCAGCTCTCGGCCCTAGAAGTCTTAGGAGAAGTGAGTCCTGCCTCCCAGGCTAGACCCCAAAGCACATCAAGAACACAACTCAACAATAACCTGTTGGAGACAAGGAAGAACCTGGAGCTTAGTGAACAGGAGAAACTGAGGTCTGCAACTGCAACTAATGAGGAGGCTGAGGCAGGAGGATCACAAGTTCAGTTCCCACCTGGGCTACAAAGGTTGTTTGAGGCCAGCCTTGAACAACGCAGTGGAACCTTGTCTCAAAGCAAAGCAAAACAGAGGGTTGGAGACATAACTTAACGCTGGAGTGCTTGCTTAGCATGCACACAGACCCAGGCTGTTGGTTTTGAGAGATGTGCTGTAGTAATTGGAGGCACTAGCGACAAGGGAAGACAGAGGAGGGGATACCATTGGTAACGTTTCCACAGTCTGTAACCACACTAAATGTAAACATTTGCTAAAATAAAACACAAGTAGAATTGCAATGTACATGGCTAGCCGTAGAGTGGAGGCAGTGGGAAACAAATGAGCAAGCCAAAAACAGGTCAGGAGGGCAGTCAGTCAAAAGCACAGAAAACAAAAAGGACGGAACATGGAAGAGAGTGTCAGAAACAAATGTGGCACAGTAAGGATGTCAAAGGCCCACACAGAAAGGAGAGGAAGATTAAAGCCAAGAACAGACAAAAGCTGTTCAATATGGTGGGAGTTATCAAAGCAAGAGTCAAGGAGCGTACAATCACCAGAACAGGACACACGCGCACACACACACCACCTCACACCACACCACACACCATATATACACACACATACACACACACACCACCTCACACCACCCCATACACCACACACACACACACACACACACACACACACACCACCTCACACCACACCACACACCATACACACACATATACACACACATACCACCTCACACCACCCCATACACCATACACACACACACACACACACCACCTCACACCACACCACACACCATATACACACACACATACACACACACCACACCATACACACACACACACAATCACCAGAACAGGACACACACACACACACCACCTCACATCACACCACACACCATACACACAAATGTATTCAAGACCGAAGATTAGAAGAAAGCCCCATAGCCAGGTTAAGAACACATTGCCTCCTAGGAATCAATAACGAGGTTGACCCAACAACAGCAATGACGGGAGAGCAATGTCTTTAAAATGCTGTAAGAAATCATTGTCAATCCAAATTCCACAGCAAATACATTTTTCTTTCGAGAGTAAACATGAAATAAAAGCACTTTAAAATGCACTTCCAGCAAGCCCAAAGTAAAATAAAATTTCCTGGAACAAAAGGAAAATGAAAACACAGACATGTATGAAGAAAAAACCAGAAAGGCTAAATCTACTTATCAGTCAAAATGAAGGTGGGTCAACTAGGGCAATACTAATGTGCAGCTTATACAACTCGAAGCCGAGGTGAATGGGACAAGATCCATCAATGGAGCCAAAACACGTTAGAACCTAGGATCATTGAGAATGATAAAGGTACTAATACGCTGGCTCTAAGAACTTAAGGCTCAAGTCAATATAAAAATAATTTTTAAATTATCTGACTAGCTAATAGAAAAATATATACTTTAGAGACTGCAAAAATGACAGAAAGATAAAACGTGAATAAAAACATGTTGGACACAAGAAAAATGGAAATCATAGCTTCAAAAATATATCAACATTTGCATAAAGTATGACTAGTCTAAGTTAAAACTCTGATCATTAGAGTGGCTTAAGTGATATCATGGCTGTGAAGATCCATCCGAATGTGAAAAGACAATAGATCATACACGTTAAAGGAGCCATGGCATCTTTACAGACAGAGAAGATTTAAAGGCAAGAAACCTAATGACATAGAGACATGATTTACAGATCAGTGTAAAGCTCTCGTTGCTCCCGAGGTCTGAAGATCCAGAATCTATGTAAATGTCAACTAGGTGTGATGCCTGTAATTCCAACCTTGGAAGGCAGGCAAGAGACCCCCCCCCCAGAGCAGGCTACAGAAGTGTAGCCATCTTGGTGAGCTTTGGCTTTCCCTGAGAGACCCCACCTCAGTGAATACAGTGGAAGAGCCACGGAAGGTGAGTTCTGATACCCCCTCAGACATCTTCTACCTGCCCACACATCTACCCACGTGTGAGCTCACACACATGAAAATGGGGGAAAGGAAGAAAAAAATCATAAACAGACAGTCCACCAAAGAGCTATGGCAGTTAAACTTTATAATAATAACATTGCTTCAAATACATGAAGTGAAACGAGACAATCGAAAGAAAAAATATCCAAGACCATAACCAGACACTTGAACAACGCCTCTTTTTAAAAGATGTATTTTTTTTAAACAATGTATTTGTGTGTGTTCATATGTGGGTATGAGCGTTTGAGTGCAAGTCCCTATGGATGTCAGGTATTGGGCTGCCTAGAGCTGGAGTTAATAGGTGGGTGTGAGTGGCCAGGACTAAGGATGAGACTCTGGCTTCGGTAAGAGCAGTACGTGCTCTCAACCACTAAACCGTTTCTCTAGACCTGAGCACCTCTGTGTGTAGCCCTGGCTGTCCTGGACTTGCTTTGTAGACCAGGCTGGCCAGCCCCAAACTCACAGAGATCAGCCTCCCTCAGCCTCCCTCTGCCTCCCAGAGTGCTGGGATTACAGGAGTACATCACCATGCCCAACTGAACACCTCTTTTAATAACAGAACGAGCAAACAAAAGAACAACAAATGAAGAAAACATGAGCAGCTCAATTAACAAAGGAAGTACACAGGAACTATTGCAACAGTAACTACAAAAGAGTGTGTTCTCTACAAATGCACAAGAAGCATTTACCAGTACCGCAAAGAGAATGGAATTCTGTATATTCTCTGACCATGCCACGGTGTAAAGAAACTAGAAATCAATAATGAAAAAGAGTAACTAGAGTATTTACAAATGTTTGAAATCAAACATGTATTTGAAAGTAAGCCATCAGATTAAAGACATTATGTAGCAGACATTCAAAATCACTTGAGTTTCATGAAAGTCAAGCAAAGCTATGTTGAAAGGAAATGTGTAGCCTTAATTTACAGGTAGACAATGAATGCTTTAGATTTCTGTCTCCAAAGGTTAGGGGGAAGCACAGTGCATTGAATCCAGGTGCACTTTTCCATTTGGCTGCACGATCCCCTCTAGGTCCCTTGTCTCCACCTCCCCGCCCCCACCTATACTCCCAGCTAAGGTTGGCTATTTGCTCTCTGCCTTTCCCACTTTTCTCTTTGCCAACACAACCAAAAAGAAGTAGTTCGGAAGGGTCATTCTACAGAACTGGAGCCACAGTCCAGCCCTGCTCTGCAAACATGCCACTCCCCCCCCTTCCCCCTGCCCCCCTCCCCGGAAATTCATCTCATAGATTTCTCTGCGTCGTCAGTTGGGAATTCCTGTCATTCTTTTCAAACTGCACATTAGGCCCCAGCATGTGCAGACCACAGTACACACAGCCATCCACCCCTCCAACAGCAGCAGTCAGGAGGTTATTAGCGTTTGCCTCAACTAGAAATGATGCTGTGAATATCTTTGCATGCCCTGGATTCTCAGACTTTCCTGGATGGAGCCAAGACAGTGGGGAATGCCATACCCTAGGCTAAAGTTGTGCAGCACTCCAGCCACAGTGGCATCCTCCCTGAGCTCCACCCTCACGATGTGCCAATTCCCTCTGCAAATGCCATGCTTCCCCACTGGAAGGAACGAGAACTAACAGGAATGTAGCAGGATAAACTCCAACAGGTAACAGAACTTGATGCAGATCATTCAGCTCTTCCCAGGACAATGAGTCAAAGGCATTGGCAATGGATGAGATCCCATGCTTCATGAAACTCAGATGTCACCACCCTTCCTAGCCTGAAGAAACAATGCCACATAAGGGAGATCCCACGCTATGGGATAGGGGCCCCTGGCACAGCCAAGAGCAGAGGTATTGGGACAGAAAGGCCTCATCCTCTGTTTTCTCACTTCCTGGCCATGCCTTAATTCACAAACTCAACCAGAGGGATAAAGAGCAAAGGTAAAGATGTCTCTATGGGTTCATCGTCCTGTGACCGAGAAGAGTAGATGGTGACCGAGGGTGATGGGTGTCAGTATTGAAAAGCCCATAAAAGGATGCATGGATGCTAACTGATAAGAGTATCAGCTGGGCTAAGGGGTAAGAACTATAACTGGAGCACTCAGGAGGCTGAGGCAGGAGGGTCATGAGTTCCAGGACAGGCTGGGCTACATAGTAAAATTCTGTCTCAAAAAAGTTTCATTCGGAGTAGAGTGAAAGGCCGGTGACGCAGTCCCCACAGGGAATGTCTCCCTGCCGCCTTGGCTGCCTGAGCAATGGAAGGAGGGCAAGGACGGGAGGCTGACTTGGCCACACACAGTGAAGTTAGGCTACTTACATGGCGGTTCTTAGCTTGATGGGTGAGTTCAGGTCAACTGGTCAAGGCTTCCAGTCTATTCGCTGTGAAGTAAGATTACCTGGTGTCTCCCCTGCCTTCAGGCTCCCTCTATGTGGTGGAGAATGCCACACGCCAATGAAAGGGGGAGGGTCTTTCTCATTTTCACTATGTAGGCCAGTGGTTCTCAACCTGTGGTTTGCAACCCCTTCGGGTGCTGAACAACCTTTTCACAGGGGCTGCATATCAATTATCCTACATATCAGACATTTATATTAGGATAATATAATTGTAGCAAAATTACAGCTATGAAATAGCAACAAAATAATTTTATGGTTGGGTGTCACCACAACATGGAGCATTGCATTAAAGGGTCCCAGCCTTGGGAAGGCTGAGAACCACCGATTTAGGCTGTCCCGTGACTTGTCTCAGCAACTGGAACATCAGCCAGTGTGATACAAACTTAAAGCTGCTTGGGAGGGGCTGGAAATGACTCACCAGGTAAGGCATTTTCTCTGCACGCATGGCAGCCCAAGGTTGAATGCCCAGCACCCATGTAAGAAGCCAGGCTTGTGGTTGCACACTTGAAACCCAAGCATTTGAGGACAAAAGTGGTCTTTTCCTGAGAGCTTGCTGACCAGACAGCATAGCCAAAACAGTGAGCTTCTGGTTCAGTGAGGCACCCTGTGCCAAAAAGATAGGTGGAGAGCAACAGAAAGGCACCCCAATATCCTGACTTCTCCAACAACACACATACCTCGGGAACCAGGGAACCAGTACATGAATGACCACATTTTCTGTTATTGCTCAGGGCAAGCACATGACCAGAACCACAGGAGCAAAGTAGAGATGGCCCACCAGCTGTATAATGGTGATGCTTATCACTCCAACTTCTGTTGAACTATCAGACATGACAGTGGAGCCATTCTCCAACCATCCAGCCCCAAACAACACAATCTAGCTCTTAGGAACCCTCCAGCAACAGACCCACTAAATTGAAGGAAAAGAATGTTTGTCATTTTAAGTGCACTTTATGGGGGGGGTGATTTGTTACACAGCAAGTGCTTACTGATACAATTAGTAAGCAGACCTGGGCAATGTGTCTTCTCAATAACAGTACTACAGTGGAGAGTGCAAGTGCATTTGTGAATAGTGGTGCCAGAAGGGGGACCATGAGACAAAGATGGGGAAGCCACTCCAGTTACTTTCCTGTGAAGCTGATCCAGGTGAGATTTAAGAGTTTGCTCCCCTTTGACAGGAATTAGAGAGAGAGAGAGTGAGAGAAAGAGAGACAGACAGAGAGAGAGAGAGAGAGAGAAAGAGAGAGAGAGAGAGAGAGAGAGAGAGAGAGAGAGAGAGAGAGAGAATATCTAAATGTTTAGATTGCTTTGTCCCTTCCAGCTTTCTTTTCTTTTCTCTTTTAACAAATTGCCCTGTATGAAGAGTCCTTTTCTATTTTCCCTCCTGGGAAGTTATTTATTTTTTTATGGGCTTCTTTTGGGAAATAAAAATCAATTTTGGAATGCAAGTGATACATTTTACTTCTCCCATAATGAAAGCTAGAAAATTAAAGGCCCCAAGGAACAACCTCTCTGTACTAAAATGATGTAGAACGTAGCCCCAACGTTCCTTTGTGAACATTTTATAAATCGTGGCCAGTGTGTGCTGATAGAAACCTGGAAACTGCTTGTGAAAGGCGGGGCCGTTTCTAAGGATGGCTTCACTCTGGGTGGGCCTGGATGGGCTTTCACACCCATAGAAAGACATTTTCAAATCACCTGCTCTGTAATTCACAGCTCTGGAAAAAAAATCTACCTGCACCAGGGCTCTCCTGTGTGCAGTCCAGACACCTGTTCACCCTCCTACTAAAGAAATAATTAATGAGTAGCTATTATGTGTCTAGACTGACTGACAGAAGAAGACAGGCAGCTGCACCCTTCTTACAGCTCTCAGCTTAGGCAGAAGCTGTAAACACCACACAAGACCTCTTAAACTAAGATCTATGACAATACACTCCAGTGGGCTGATTTGTGTCTGGAGTATTATGGCACACCCTTGAGAATAGTCCTGCAAGGAACAGGGCAAACAGAGAAAGCCAGAGAAGTCATGATCGATTGCAACAAGGTCCCACTTGATCCACGACAGAGGTACACCCCTGAGAAAGCCTTTCCAAGTCTTCTCCCCCCTGAGGCAGAGAACGGGGCTGTTTGGTCCACCTTGATGGATCACAGTAGGCGGGCATCCCTTGACAGGTGGCATTATTCAAACTGTTAACTCCCTCCAGTGTGGCTCCCAGGGAAGGGCTGGTCAGCAGTCAGCACTCCATAGTTTGTGCCATGAGTGGTTCACTTTTGCAAACAGCATCCATTACATAGGGGCAGGAAGATGGGGGGTGGTAATTCTTCCAGGTGCCATATGAAAGCAAGCTCATTCTCCAGGTGCAGCATCCTGCCTTAGGATAAGGATTAGCGTGGTCACTAAATGATGCATATAAAGGTTTGATAAGAAAGGGCCAGCATAAGTGCAGGTGTGCACAAGCATGCACACACAAACACACACACACATTAAATAAATAACTATGTGTAATGAATTTAAATTTTTAAAAAAGGTGTTGAAGGGACAGCTCCATATTCACTTGCAGGCAATCTGGGTTCAGTTCCCAGCATCCACATGGTGGCTTACACCACCTGTAATCTAGTTCTATAGCATCCATCTCCCCTTTTCTAGTCTCTCAGATCACAGACACACATGCACATAAACTCACACACACTCTCACACTAATACAATAGTAGTAGTAATAATAATTTAAACATAAAAGATGTTTGGTAAAAGATCCCTAACTAAAACCTCACTGTGCCCTAGGGGCTGCAAGAGCCCAGACCAACAGATCTTTTCTTCCCTAACATGCTTCTGTGAGGTATGTGAGGAAGTGAGGACTGGTGGACCAGCTGACCTGCCCAAAGTCCTACAGCTAGGATGTGACAAGGCTGGGATTCAACACCACTCAGCCTGGCAGCAAAGCCTTTGACCCCGTCCTTTTCTCCTCACACCTCAAGCCCTGTCACCACACCTTCCCCTCTCACCTCAACCGTGCAGAAGCTCCTCCATGCACAGCCTTCTCTGACATTGTCGCCTCTGGCCCCCTTCTTTCATAACCTCAATTCTGTCTCTTTCTCCTCTATTTTTGGATAGTTTGGTAGATGTGCCCCATTCCCTTCCATCTTGGAACCCCTTCTTCACAGCTCATCCTCCACTGGCATCACTATTAAAGAAAACAATACCTCCTTCCACAACCAGTCATAGTCAGAGACTCCTCAGTGATGCCTCCTTTGTCCATGCTGGCATGTTAAAGGGCCCAATCGTTTGTCCATAGTGCCTGTTCCACTCTTCTGCTTCCCTATTCTCTCAAATGCCCAGCATCCTGGCCTTTAATGCTCTCCATAATGAGCCATCATTGTCTGTATCTCTATGTTAGACGACCAAATTGATGACTTCATCTTCACTCATAGTTTACCCTTCACTACTTCTGCTTGGCATCCTTTAACCCCTGGAGCAGATTCACGTCCCATGGTCCTAAGGACACTGCTCTCCCAACACTATGCTCTCTAATGCCTGCCTTGTGCAATAGCTTCCTCCTCCACAGCTGTGTCTGTGACTTCTGCCTGCATCCTCTCAGCTCTCTCTCCACAGCTGCATCTCTGAACCCATAGATCTATCCTGCCTCATGTATATCACCACAAATGTGGCCCCAAACATCTCAGCCTTGATATATACAAAAGCAAAAGCCCCATCTTTTCTTTTGAGTGAGCTCCTTGGTCTTCTCGTCCTCGTTGGCTATTGTGTTCACCACTTGCACATCTTCCTGAGCCAGAAATCTCTGGTAACCCTTCACGACTCCATCTCTCTCCTGGTCCTATAGATCGATTTATTCTCATCCTCCCATTTCTGTTGTCACTGCCTTAATTCAAGTGTGCTTCGTCTCATCCATTCTACTGAGATCAATAGCTCTTTGATGGGTCTCTAAATCTCCCGTCCCTTGACCGCCCAATCCTTCTTTTTAATTGTCACCCGTAGTGCCTAGATCAGGCTATTACCATCTCTGGGAGCTCACTGATGCCTGCATAATTTCCAGAATCCCCAGGAAGTCTGAGAAGGCCTGTCTGTGATCTACCATCTGTCAACTTTTACTGCTATCCTACAGTCCAGACAACAGCAGAGACCCAATGCACCTGCACGACCCTCCGCCATCACTCAGCCCCAAAACCCACCTGTTCCATCGATTGAATCACATATTGAGCAAACACTTAGTGCGCACCTGTCCACGTCAGTTCTATACTGCGCTCATGTATACAGATGTTTAAAAAAAATAGGTGATTCTTGTCCTTCCCCCGGTGGAAAACAGCAAACAAAGAATCATAAGAAACTGTGATACATGCAAAGAGAGCAACGAGCCGAGATTGGTCAGGGAGAGTTGATCTAGACTGTCCTGGGGTTTCTCTGAGAGGGTGACATTTACTGTCAACTCAAGGACACTAAGAAGCAGACAATGAGGGCTTGAGGAAGGGGGCTGGAGAGAGGGCTCAATGGTTAAAGCTCTTGCTGTCCAGGCATGAGAACCTGAGGTCAGATCCCTCAAGTGGAGCCTGTGTGTCTCTGCAAACCCAAATGGGACACAGACGAGTCCCCAGAAGCTTGCAGGATGGCCAGCTGGGCACTCCCAGGGGCAAAGCAGAGACCCTGCTTCAAACAAGATAGAAGGCCAATTACTGATGCCTGAGGTTGTCCTCTGACTTCCAGACGCATGCCGCACGCCCGTGTGTGTGTGTGTGTGTGTGTGTGTGTGTGTGTGTGTGTGCACGCGCGCTCTCTCTCTCCCTGTGTCAATCTCTGTCTCTCTGTTTCTTTCTGTCTCTCTCTCTCTATCTGTCTCTGTGTCTGTCTGTCTGTCTGTCTGTCTGTCTCTCTCTCTCTCTCTCTCTCTCTCTCTCTCTCTCACACACACACACACACACACACACACACACACACACACACTGGGACTTCAGTTGAAAGGTTGAGAAGTCTCAGCTTAGGGGAAGCAGGAGAGTAGCAACCTGGTCTGATTTCCACTTTAGAAAGAGCCCTCTGGCTGGGGAGAAGAGTGGATTTCAGAAGGCAGAAGCCCACAAAAGCTTCCATTCATCTTTCAGAGCATAAAACAGACAAAGAAGCTCATGGAGTCCCAGCAAGGGGCAGGCGGGCTGCCCACCACTATAAGTCCCCACCTCCTCCAAATTCCAGCAATGCCTTTGACTAATGGGGCCTTTCCTGGCCCAGAGGCTAGAGTGGACCTCTCAGCATGTTGCTGGCATCATCACTTCACTAGCATTCTCTTTTAGAGCGAGCATTCACTGTTCCTGCTCTCTTAGTAGGTTTGTGAAACAGTGTGTGGAGACTCATACTCACACCTTGAACCCTCATGGTGTTGAGGGAATAGCCTCCCTCACTGGAAAGACTTGAAAAACAACCGCATGAACGAAGCCAGAAGAAAGATCTGTATTCTCAGGAAAGCTGGACATCCTCAGCTGAGGATGGGGGTCAGTCACGCTGTATTAACTGAAGCCTCTCTGCTCCCCAGCATGTGAGGAGTTTGGGTTACCTCTCGGAGGTGGTATTATTTTCTTTTGTTAGAGTGGAAGAAGACATAAACATAGATATAGACATAGGAATTACCTCATAGGTCACCACAGGTTTCTAAAAGACCAAGAAGTTCCAGCATTTCCTCCTTTTACCAAAAGTGTGCTGGCTGGAGAAAGGCAAGCTTGACCCAAGCCAATACATGTCCTGCGACTAGTGAGTAATTATGGATGAGAGCCTATCCCTTTTTAAAAGTTATTATTATTAAGTTATTATTATTGTTATTATTATTATTATTATACTGTATGTATGAATGTTTGAATGTAAGCATAAGTATCACCTTCATGCCTGCTGCCTATGAAGGCCAGAAGATGACAACGTCCCTAGAGCTAGAGTTATAGACATTTGTAAGCTGCCACTGGGTACTGGGACCTGAACCCAGATTCTCTGCAACAGCAGTGAATGTTCTTAACTCCTGAGCCATCTCTCCAGCCACATTCTTCTTTAAACGCTTGTGTTCAGCAAGTATTTGTTGAACACTGACCAGAGACACAAGACAGCCACAATAAACACTCTAAAGACAAAATCTGCTGGTAGGATGGGGCTGGGACTGGGAATGGGGCTGGCTCTAGCCAACGCACCTGCCTACCTTCTCTTTGGAAAGCACCCCTAACCTGACTCTTGAGTTATGATAAGAAGAGATTGTCCTAAGCCCAGGTCAGTCTAACATCCTGAGAAATGGTTGAGGAGACCTGGTAAACCCTATCAGAGCCAAGGAGGGCCCCACGGGAAAGACAGTAGCTGCAAGGCAGGAAAGGAATGGAAGTTGTGTGTTTGCTGAAAGGCTGGAGGGAAAGCATACACACCCCACAAGTCAAAGGCCTCCATGTGGGCACATGGCTGACAGCATAGGCTTTAGATTCAACAGAACAGTTATGCCTATGTACCAAACCAAATCACCTTGGGTAAGTCACAGTGCAGTGGTTTGGGTGAAAATGGCTCCCATGGGCTCACAGTTAGCAACACTATTGGGAAGTGTGGCCATTCTTGGAGTAGGCATGACCTCGTTAGAGGAAATGTGATGTTTCAAATACTCAATCCAGGCCCAGTGCCACTCTCCCTTTCTGTTGCCTGCCGATCCGGGTGTAGAACTCTCAGCTACCTCTCCAACGACAAGTCTGCCTGCGTGTCACCATGCTTGTCACCGTGATGACAATGGGCTACACTTCTGAACTATAAGTCAGCCTCAATTCCATGTTTTCCTTTATGAGAGTTGCCATAGCCATGGGATCTCCTCACAGCACCAGAACACTAAGGCTGCCAGAAAAGCCCTCTGAGCAGCAGTTTCTCCATCTATAAATGGAGAGAAAAACCTGTTAGTACAGGTAAAGAAATAGGCACTGTGCCTGGTACTTGTGCTATTCGGGTCCTATGTGGCTTGAGTCTTGGAGCTCTGACTCGAGACAGTGAGGGAATGAAGAAAGGGCACACACACACACACACACACACACACACACACACACACACACACAC
>OU015757.1:3013227-3038031 GCA_907169655.1 Acomys percivali | reverse complement strand
CACACACACACACACACACACACACACACACACACACACACACACACACGCATCATAGGTATGTACATAGGTATGCACAGGAAATCTGGGCTAAGGTGGTAAGGTGGGAGTTTGCTCTCTCTAAGGCATCTACTGCCTGTGGCAACCAAGGACTCTAGTGTGTTTATTAGGCACAGGACAGGGGTTGGGGTTAGCTAATCTCAGCACTACACCTCTGTCAGTGAGCAGTCTCAGACTGTAAACATCTGGGAGGGGGAGAATGCCACCTTGGCTAGTCTTCGCACACACTGATGGTCAATCATCCATAAACATTGATGCTCAGACCCCCAAGGAGAGCTTTGTTACCCCTCTTGAGCCTGGTTCATACAGGTTAAGTGGTTTTGCCAATTTCCCATGGTTCTGAGGGCTTGGAGTCCTCGATAAGGCTGTGCCCATGTCAACAACACACATCCACTCAGGGCTGATTCTGTCAAGTAAACCCTGCTGTAGCTGCCTCTACAAAACAAAGAAATAAGCAGAGGCTAAGTGTTAGGATTCTGCTTCAGTCTGCCTACCTGTGATGTCATTTCCTACCTGCCATGGAGGTGTAGCCCTGCTCAGTATATAAAAGGACAGACCCACCTCTTGCCCCCCCCCCCCCGTACTCCTCCCCCATGCTCACTTAATAAACCTCATATAATCTAATATCTGCTATCTGGTACTTTATTATCTTATTGCCTTATCTTATATTTTTAATCACAAAACTAAGGGTAGCTCCAGTTCTGAAGGGCTTGCCTAGCGCACACAAAGCCCTGAGTTCCATCTTCCACACTGGGCAGGAGGAAAAAAGAAAGAAAGAAAGAAAGAAAGAAAGAAAGAAAGAAAGAAAGAAAGAAAGAAAAAGTTAAAAGAAAGAAGTGAAAAGATGCCACAGGGGTGGCCTTGGGGACAGCTGGCTCTTTGTGACTGTCTACTTGTCTTTCTCTACTAACCATCATTTTCTACAGACTAGTTAGTTCACTCTTCTTGCCCCAGTTTGAAAGGTCTCTTAGATTGGGGTTTCTCAAGCTATAGGCAAAGACAGTGAGAAGACTGGGAGAAGAAACAAAATCAAAGCTCCATTGATCTTCAACCCAGGGAGCAGGCTCTCGGCTCTCATCCCAAGTCCCTGCAGAGACCCATTCTCTGAGCGGAGGCAGGCACCCAGCGAGGGTCAGAGAAGGCAGCTGCATGAGAGCCCAAATCCAGCCATCCATGGCTGCCTCATGCGGCTCCTAGAGGGAGGAGGAGGCGCAGACAATAGCAGTCAGTTACCCTGCCTTCTCGGCCCTTCGCAGCGCCCAGCGGGCAGCTGATGATAACTCAGGGCATCTGACAGTGCATCTAAAGCTTGCTGCCTCGCCAGCCTCCAATCACCAGGTGTCTGAAGGGTTACATGAGCAGGCAGCTTCTGCCCTCATTAGGAGCTCTGGGGTGGGCAGAAAAGATGATTGTAAAAGGGATGTCAGGTTCATCACCTAGGTGATAAGAAGGGATGGAGAGGCCCCCAGAATTCAAACCTCCTGACCTGGGCCAAGGAGGCTCCCCATTTACAGCTCATTTGCATTGCATATTTAACAGGACTCCAGCTTACACTGGGAGGGATCATTGTCATGCACCGAAGAAATCCTGCCCTCCTGTTTGCTCCACCGATCCCGCCAGAGGAGAGCTGTGGAGCAGGTCTGCGCAATAGCGTCTGCCCTCCAGGAAAACAAGACCTCAATCAGCCCACAGTGTTGCAGACCGCGGCAGACCACACTATTCCGGGATAGACAACCAACTAAATAAAGCCGCGGTTACATCATGCAGAAGGCCAGACAGAGGGAAAATTCCAACGGCTTTCTCTCTTTTCCCAGAGACTCTGTAAGCACGGATCAAGCTAATCGTATGCAAGTCTTGTACTATGAATGTCAAACTGCAGCCGAGTCACATAAATGAGCTGTCAGTGCCTTGGTCAGAACTCTCCAGAAAAAAAAAAAAAAAAAAAAAAAAAAGCCTTCCTCCCCTGTTTGCAAAGCGGTCCTCATTTCGGCTTGATTGATATGCACACACCCTAGCTTGCCAAAGAGTTTTTAATTTTATGGTCCAAAAGCCACAGGGTCTCCACTATCCCTAAAGAATTAACAACACTGTCCAACAGTATAATTAAGTGCTAAGGTCTCTGTATTAAGACAGACAGGAGGTCAAATCCCACTTATAGCTTACTAGCTAGTAACACCAGCTCTGCAACCTTGACCAAGTTGAGATAGAGAGAGGGGGGAGGGAGGAGGGAAGAGAGAGAGAGACAGAGACAGAGAGAGATTAGAGATAGGGTCTCTCCCTATAATCTCTCACCTGGAGTTCATCAGCCTGCCTAGGCTGGCCAGCCAGCCTCCCCCACTCTTCCTGTCTCTGCCTCCCCAGGGTGGAGATTGCAGTGCACTGCTGGGAATCTGAATTCAGTCCTCAACCTACACACAAACATTTTACTGGCCTTACTTACCCCTTACTAAACCTTACTTGCTACCCCTTACTAAGCCTTTCTAGGTATCCACTTCCTCCTCTATAGCATGGGGGAAGATGTTTGTCCCATGGGCATTAAATGATATTCCATACACTCAATGTCCAGTGCTTCTTACAAAATGGAAAGTCAAGAGATAGTGGCTGCAGTTGAGGAAAAGAAAGAAATCGAAGGGTAATTATATACCTTCAAGGAGTTGTAGCATATACCACAGCCTCAATAACAGATTCTTATTGTACTCAGAGAAAAGAGCAATTTTTATAGCAGATGACGAAGCATTCTGCTCTGCTCTTCTTGGCTGTACCAGTTAATACAGGCTCCCGCTGTGCCTTAGGCGTGCCGGGAGCACATCCACACACCAAGCGCATCCATGCTGTGGGCTTTTGTAGGTACTGTTCCTCTGCCCGGGATGTTCTTCCTCCAGGGAACCACCTGGCTGCCCCATCACTTCCTGCAAGTCTTCAGTCAAATGTCCCTATCTGGTAGCTCATTCATCAACCCTCAGCCACATTTGAAAATTCTCCTCACCCTCCTTTCCTGCTTGAGTTTTCTCCCTTACCATTTGATTTTCCCTCAGTATCTGAGGGACAATTTGGTCCCAGGAGGCCCATAAATATTCAGATCCATGGTCCTGGGGACCAATAATAAATAAATAAATAGATAGATAAGTAAATAAAAAAATACTGTGATGTTTGCTTATAATTAATGTATGCTCTCCCATTTATTATACTTCGGCAAACTTTGTTTTTAGATTGTGTCTCTCCACATAGCCCAGGGTGTGCCAGAACTTAAAATGCCCCTGCCTCAGCTTCCTGAGGACTGAGATTACAGGGATGAACCATTACACCAGCTCAAATCCTCCCCTACACTTTCAGATCACCTCAACATTACTTGTAATATGTAATACAACATACATGCCGTGTTAATTGTTCTGCTCCATCTATTATTTGCAGAATAATAGCTAGAAAAGAATCTGTATGTGTTCTCTGTGCGTGCAAGTTCTCGTGAGTATTTGCTTAAAAGGTTGCTTGAGTCTGGATGGGGAGGGCCAAGAATACCAGAAGACTGAGTATTCTACTTATTAGCTCTGCTTTATTGTCTACAACAGAGGCTCTCAATCTACAACGTAACCTGACCCACTATCTGTGTCAGTATGCAAAGTTTTATTGGCCACACTAATCCTTTTGCACACACACCGCTGGAAGCCACTGTGAGTGCTCCAATAACACAGTTGTCGGCAGGCAGCAATAATGACAAAAGTGTACTGTACTAGAATGTAACTTCCATGTGGACCAGGACAAATTCCCAGTGACTAAGTCAGCGTCCAAGACCTAGAAGACACTCAGTGAGAACTTTTACTCAGCGAGGGAGCTGAAAATATTAGCAAACCTGTGCTGCAGCTATGTCGGAGGGACAAAGTAAGGAGAGACAAAAGGAACAGAGCCAGGCATGAAAGTATACAGTGTTTAAGTGCTAGCGGACCTACAGAGGGAGTCATCCAAACAGCAGGGATCCTCTGAGTGTTTTTACATGGGACGTTGACACACCAGCCTCAAATGAAAATTGATACGCTCACACTCACCTAGGTGCAGCTCATAATACTGATCAGAAATGCCGGGGATGACTCTGATGCAAGCCCAAGTTCAAGAAGTCGGTTCCAGGGGCTGGAGAGATGCTAGCTCAGCAGTGAAAAGCACTGGCTGCTTTTCTAGAGGACCAGTGTTTGGTTCCCAGAACCCACATGGTGACTCACAACCATCTGTAATTCCAGTCTCCGAGGACCCAAGGCCCTCTTCCTGCTTCCTCAGGCACCGCACACACACGGTACACATACAAATACTCATATGCATAAAATTAAAATATGAGGTAATATAATAAATAATAAAAATTAATCTTGAAAAACTGACCACTATAACGAGTGGAACTAGGGTTGGGCTAGGAGACATTGCTGGCATCATCTTGTCTTAGATATTGAATTGTTTTTTAAAAATCTATAGTTATTTCATTAACCAATAAAAATTGTTTCTACAAATCAAACTGAGAAACCAGCCTACCTTCCTTTTGCTCATAGGAGCCATTTTGAGTCTGTAGTTAAGTTTCCATTTATATAAAATGTAAATTTCTGGTTCTTGGAGCTGGGCTGCACCCTACCCCAGTAACCATAGAATGTATCAAAAGCCACCCCCTTGAGATACCTGTTCTTGAAAATGTTTCACATCCATTGTTCCATGACCCACTTTCCTCACCTGCCTGGTCTACTTCTGTACCCATGCTTACATGCAAAAATCACCTACCCTATAGATTTTCCCTATATAGAGGACTTGAGAAATTGTCCCAGGGATAGTCTCAGGAACGCTGCCTTAGGGGGAGATAGCCTCTTATTCAGCGCCCATGTGCACACAAATAAAGCTTGCTTTAATCTGGCCTTAATTTGGGTTGGTGATTTTTCTCCTCGCATGGATGGGATTAACAATGCTTTTAGGCTTCTGTATTTCAGGTCCTCTGACATCTTGAGACCTTACTGGTGACAGGGAGGACCTGTCATTTCTACAGTAAAAGACTGACCTGTAAATGCAGCTTTCCTGTGAAAATCAAGCCACGTAAAACTTCACTACCACCACACAGCCATGTCCTTGAAGGGCCTCAAACCCAAGGCCTGGGCACGAGCCAGCTGAGGGACAATCCTCTACAACACCAGTGTCGCAATGTAATCCAAGAATGGAGTTGGGTGAGGAGATTTCTGAGTGCTTGTGAGAAAACTCAAAAACAACAACAACAACAACAACAAAAACCAAGATGTGAGTCTTGTGACCTCAGTTTCTTCAAAACACTGAACTGTACTTAGAACATGTGTCTGTGTTCCTCCCGGGGGCAGCAATAGAAGTCAGTTTGCTTCAGCTGTTATTCATATGCCTCATATGTAATTCATGTTTTCTTTTGTTTTTCGCCACAGGCAGCCTTGTCCTTGTGACTATACACTTTACTCACCATCCACAGAAACCACACTACAGACGCATGCTCCTCTGTCCCACCGGTTCAATTCCCAGAACCACACGTTTTTGATTATGTGGTTTGGACAAGTTTTTGAATCTCTCCCTCTCCTCTTTTCTTCCTGTGTGTCTTTCTACTTCCTTTCCCCTATTTTCCATATCTAAACAGGGAGCGAATGTTAGTAACTACTGCATAGGGTTACAATAGGATTAATTGAGAAAGGCCCACCACCAACACCAACACCACCACCAACACCGCCAACACCGCCAACACTGCCAATACCAACGAGTGAACTGGCATTATTGGGGGTCTGTCTGGGGCGTTATATATTCAGATGCTAATTCTGGGGCCACCCGAGATCTGGTTGCAGTCTTGAGGAGGGCATTCTCATGTATATTGATCTGTGCTGTGTAAACTTTGCTCCCCAATTATCTCTGATTGGTTAATAAAATAGCTGGACAGCCTGTAGCTGGGCAGAAGAGAGATTAAGTGGAGCTCCTGTCCCAGGGTAGGGAGGTAGGACCAAGAAGAGGAGGAGGAGAAGGAAGAAGAGGGTGAGAAAGAACTCACCATGAGGAATTGACCCAACAAAAGCAGATGCAGCCCAGAAAGGATTGATATGGCAAGTAACTTGGGGTGTGTGGCTGGCTGGGAATTAACCAGAATAGCTTAGAGGATTAGTATAAACCAATATCTACCCAGTTACTGAGCTTAAAGCTTATTAATAAATTTAATAAGTCTTCCTGCCATGTATTTGGGAGCTAGAGTGGCTGATTTTAAAAGCCCTCTAATGTATTAAATAACTATTATATGGCATTGTCATCAGCAAGTGTTGGAAGTGACAGAGTAGAGTGAACTCACCCAGGGCTGAGGCCATTCTGAAGTGGAACCATGTCTTCTTCCCTGCAGTTCTAAAGGCATCCTGTCATGTCAGAGCTGTCATGGTGGGTGAGCATGCAGCACTAGCCATGGCTTCCCCTACCTTTTACCCTGCTCCCATCCTCCCTCCCCCCTCTGTCTCTGATTATTTTTTATTATTTTTTTTATTTTTATTTTTTGAGACAACATTTCTCTGTATAGCCCTTGCTGTCCTGGACTCGCTTTGTAGACCAGGTCGGTCTTGAATTCACAAAGCTGCACTTGCCTCTGCCTCTCTGAGTGCTGGGATTACAGATGTGTACCACTGCACCTAGCTCTTCCTATCTCTTTGACAGTCCAGGACCCTATCCCTGCTGCACCCCAGCACTAGGAAAAAGCTTAGCAGGCTTTCTCAAGACCACTGTATTTCTAAGCTCAGCCAACACCCACTCAAATCAGTTTCTAGAACAGTCCTTCCTCCTGGCCTTGGTCTCTGCTGTTCTTCTGTGTGGAAACTGCAACAAGTTCTCCTCCAAGCTTATCACTGTAGTCTCACATAAACGCCATCATCTCTGCTAGTGACAAGCAGGCCACCTATCATACTCCCTTAGGGACACATTTTGTTTGCTTCCTGTTCCTCTGCCATCATAAAGAAGAACGCAGGAGTCATGAGTGTGTCTCCCATCTTTTGCAGAAGAACAGTCAATGCACACGGAGATGCCTGATGAATATTTGTTGAAGTGTGAAAGATCTGCCATTCAAAAGGAGCCCTCCCCCTAAAGCCCAGACTCCAGAACCCATTAACGAGAAAAGCCAGCCAGGAGCTGGGACCTGGGCAGCCCTCCTGGACATGAGAGTTCCCTGCAGGAGGTGGAGACAGGGACTATGTGAGCTAGAAGGCTCTGGTGAGCAGGCCCCAACTCAAGCCAGGAGGTCATGATGCAAGAGGCTCGTGCCAGCACACATAAGGAGATTCAGAGCACAGTAAAAGAGAGTTCTGACCTAAGGGCCTCTGACATCAAAGCTTCACAACACCCGAGATACTGTGAGCGTGAAGGCGCTTGACAGCATCCTCGGTACCAGGCGTGACCACCTGTAGCCAACTACACCGGAGCAGCGCGTGGATAGCGCCTGCCATCTAGTGGGCAAGCAGGCGAGCTCCTTCTGCTTCCTCGAGGTTCGAGGTTCCTGAGCAGCAGCAGGGTGCCACCCTGGGACTTCTGAGGGGAGAAATCTGCACAGGAATTTTGTTAAAATGTAAATGTCGATTTGCAGGCCTGGAGTTGAAGCTGAGATTTCTAAATGGCTGACAAGTTCCCAGGTATTGCTGGTGCCACTGGTCCACAGAGTGGCCAGGGTGGCTAGGGGCTCCTAAGACAGGACACCTCCAGCAGAAACTTGGAGGCTCTTGGAAGCCAGATTGCAGGATTGAGGGTGGAGGGCAGTGGCGTGTCAGAGATTTCTTTAAGTAAAAAAATTCGGACTACAGGTGGCACTGGGTGGGGTGTGGTAGTGACGAGGCTATCAGAAGGCAACCAGGGTACCTGAACCTCAAAGAACAGACCCAGTCTCATGAGATAGAGAAATGGAGAGAGACATACGTTGTGACAATAGAAACTCAAAATACCCAGTCTGGTTCTGCCTACGACCACCCAACATCCTGCTCAAATGAATCAATGCTCTGTCGCTGGGTACGTCCACTCAGTTTTGGTTGCTGCTACTCTTTTGGGGACCATTTGTTTTTTTAAAAAATTTTGCCCCATTTAAAATTTTCCATTTTTCTGGTTTTTTTTTTCTCACTCTCTCTCAGAAAATCTAAAAGTAGCCAGGTGGTGGTGGTGCACACCTTTAATCCCAGCACTCAGGAGGCAGAAGACAGGAGGATCTTTGTGAGTTCGAAGCCTGCCTAGTTTACAAAGTGAGTTTCAAGACAGGTAGGAACACATGGAGAAACCCTGCCCCCTCCGTGTGTGTGTGTGTGTGTGTGTGTGTGTATGTATATATATGGAGCTGGGGAGACAGCTCAGTGGGTAAGAAAGCTCAGTGGGTGAGAACATCTTCTCTACAAACCTGAGGACCTGTTCCAATCCCCAGCAGCCATGTAATGTAAAAAGTCAGGTGTACACACCTGTAACCCAAGTGATATAGGGTGACAGAGACAGGAGGATTGCTGGGCCTTCCCGTCAGCCCAACTCTAAGTTCAGTAAAAGAAGTTAGACCAAGAGTGATATGTCTTTTTCTGGTCTCTGAGCTTGTTCATGGATACACACATGCACACACCACACACACATATACACACATACATCATCCATGCATATATGTATAAATACATGCATATACATACACCACACAAATACACATATACATACATACATATACACATATACAAACACACACACCATACATACACACATATACATACATCACACAAATACACACATGTACATACATATACACATGCTCACACACATACATATACATTATTTACACACATATACACCACACACATTAAAAACATGTACATATACTTACAACACACACATGTACATACACATAGAACACACACAAGTATAAACAGTTCTTCAGGAGATGAGGCAGAGGGATCATTAGTTCAAGCTTAGCCTGAATAACTTAGCAAACCTCTATCTCAAAATAAAGTTTTCGAAGGAGGGCTCAGATACCCAGCAATGGTCTGGAGTGCACAAGGTCCTAGTTCAATCCCTAGTAGCATAAAAAGTGAGGGGTATCTTTTGCCACCAGAGAAACACAGAGAAGTAAGACAAGATGACAGCACCCCCACCTCAAGGTCTCCACCCCCAGTTCTCTGTGATCCCAACATCTGCAGCCTAGTCCACATATTTGCTCACCTTCCTTCCTGTCTTTATAGAACATACAGACACACTTTTGTGCACAGGATGTACCTGCTGCAGTTGTTAATTTATTCAACATGAGTTCATACCAGACATTTTTTGGTGAAACCTAATCTTACATAATAGCTACCAATGTTCCTGTAGGCCAAGGGTCTCTCGTTAGAGGTAGCTCTTTTTAGAGCAAATAGTCTAGGCTTCGCAGGCCATATGAACTCTGCCATTTGATTGAAAAAAGCAGCCAGAGACACACATAAATGAATGTGACTGTGGTCTAATAAAACCTCATTATAAAAGCAGGTGGTGAGCTAGATTTGGACCCCCAGGCCATAATTTGCCAACTTCTGCAACAAATCAATAGCTGTAGGTGTTTTATTTAATTACTTTAGAATCTGTATTTAAGTTTTGTAAATAGAAGACTATACACTTTGAATGAGCATATAGGTTATAATTGCATAACTTGGTGAATTTTTATAAACCGAGCACAGCTGATCAACCAGTTCCCACTCGAAGCTGACCAGCTCCACAGAGGCCAATTCCAAGGCGCGTCCCAGTGATCCCCGAACATCGCAAAGGGTGGGTGCGTTCTGCTCAAGTTGCCTACTGCTCTCACTACAGGCAACAACCATGCTTGCTTTGTGCCTGCCTCTCTGCGTGCCGGTGTTTATTTCAGCAGGACAGACTCCCAAACAGGGAGTTTGAGAGTCACCATACACTTGTGCATTTGAATCAGCATTGCTGGGGACTCCCCGGGAGACTGCAACAAGTTCCTCAGGCACTGAGAAACAGTGGCTGTGCTGTCTTCCCTCTTAAGGTCAGGACCTCAGACTATTGCCTGGCCTCGCTTGTTCTCAAAAGGCTCAGAGGACCAGGATGAGGAGATTGAGCAACTTCAGCTTCCTCCACATCCTCGAAATTTCAACACTCAACACATCCGCCTACAACTTCCACGCCACAAAGAAAGCACAGACCCGGGACTCTCTCGCCCTGGCCTGTGCAGCACGCAGATGGCTCTGTAACGCACTGACTAGGGTGTGCAGCACTGTAGAGGTGGGAACGCCACTTGACCCAGCTTCTTTATTCTAACCAGTGACACTGACACCCCGCTGGGCTCATTTCAACAGCAGCTGCTTTCAGGCCAAAGCACAGGAAGTTTCCCATAAGGCTGCTGCACTGCACTGCAAGCTCTTCACACAGCATAGCTATGGTGTATGACACAGCCTGAGGGGTATTAGGTGTCAAGGGCTCCTGAGCTCCCAGACTCCCTAAGGGCACGTGGGTAAGTGAGGGCAGAACCCCACACTCAGCATGTTTCCAAGGTCAATATTCAGTGTTTATTAGATTCTCAGTAGCTTCTTTCATATCAATCAATCAACAAGCAAGCAATCAGTCAATCAATCGGTAGAGATGAACGGATAAGGGCTATGACAGAGTCATGCGCAATTGGCAAAACTCATCTACTGGACACCTCAGACATTTACGTAGGATAATATGTAAATTCTACTTGAAGTAGAACAAATTCTGATTCATATGGTGGATTGCTCAGCAAGAAATTAGAGGGTATCTGTAATTTACTTTGAAATGTGTCAAAGGTATGATGAGTGGGTGGATGGATGGACATATGATCAGGCAAGTGCGGGCTCCGGCAATGGGAGATCTTAGGACAGTGACGATGCTGAGGTTGTCAGACTGTATCCCTACCGTGTGTGTGTGTGTGTGTGTGTGTGTGTGTGTGTGCGCACGTGCATGTGTTGCAGGGTACAGGTGGGTAGGGGAAACTGAATTCAGGATCTTACAAATACTAAGCAAACTCCCTGCTACTGAACTGTTTCCCCAGCCCTCTTTCTGGATTATTTCTGGGAAATTATATTTATTAGGCACATGTGTGAGTGTACATATGTGTGTACATATAGGATACATGGGATACATGTCACACACAGCACATGTTTGGAGGACATAGGACAAATTGTGGTCAGTTCTCTTTTCCCAACATGCTGATCTCAGGGACAGAATGCTGGTGTCTTTTCTTTCCTTCTTTCTTTCCTTCTTCTTCTTCTTCTTCTTCTTCTTCTTCTTCTTCTTCTTCTTCTTCTTCTTCATTTTTGTTGTTTTTTTTCCTACTATTCATATCTGGTGCCTGGCTTTTCAAGCAAGTACCTTTACGCACTGAGCCATCTTGTCACACATTCATGGCCCGGCACCCTAAGCGCTTCTCTTACTAAGTAGCCCAGACTGGCCTTGAACTCGTCCTGCAGCCCAGTTAGACCTTGAGCTCGTGATTCTCTGCCTCAGTCTCCCAAGTGGCTGTAGTTACAAGAGGAAAGCATCAATCCAGACTCAAACTGGAGCATTTCTTTCTTTTTTTTTTTACATTTTTTTTACATTTATTTCTTTAAAAGTCAAATCTGTGGAGGAGGAATGGTTTTGTAGTCAGAGACTGCCCCCTTGTGGTCCTGAGCTGCTAGTTCATGGTCATTTTTTTTAGGTCCCGAAGCCCAGATGATTTTTTTCCCTTCACCCACATTTCACTCCCTCCTTCTGCTTCAAGCAAGTAATCAGCTCAAAGGACGTATGTGTCTGAGCAAAAAGTAAATACAACTCTCAGATCCATTCTGATTCCGTGTCCAAATACCCACAAGCTTACGAGCTTTGAGAAACCGCGCACATTAAAGAGTGAGATTTGTAGACACTGTGCCTGGAAAATACATGAACTGAAGTCAACTTTAACTTGGCAAGAGGGTGGATAGTATGTCTGTGTAGTCAAAGGACAAGGCAAAGGAAAATGATCCAACGACCTTTAGGAAAAGAGACCTTACTTCCTGTTGTAATAGAAAATGACATGCTATGCCTGGAAAATAGTGGAAACTCAATGCCTAATAAGTTAATGACTGAGAGATAAGTGAATAAAATCTATAGACTCCCTGTTTCTGGTAGCCTAAGGGAAGGAACCACACCAGCAGGTAACAAACCCACCCCAGTCCCTTTCACATGCACACCCTTTTGGAAAACACCAGCCTAGTAAGTGCTTAGGAAGCTAGCTTAAGTTACTTTTTTTTCCTCCTCTGTTCCTTTGTCCCTCTAGATAACTGCTGTACTGTAAGCGACTTAACTCAGCCATAGCTGTCATCAGGAACTTTGAGGCCCATCTGGAGTTCTCACGCTACCATCACAGTACTTAGCATGGAGCAGTCTGTACCTAGCTCGCTGGATAGCCCATGAGACCCTTCAAGACAGAGATCGAATTTCATTATCGTTGGAGCTAACCTGGTGCTTGGGTCCTTCAGGAATGAATGAGTGGGTGGATGAATAAATAACCTCCTAGAAGCCATCTTGCCTTCCTACCTATAGCAAACCACCGTGCTCACCCTGCAAACACCTAACCGGCCAGGCTGCTCCTCCGCCTCTGCCACATCCCTTGGGGTCAGCACATACACAGGTGTGCTCCCCGGTCTTTGGATCTTGTCCTACCGTATTGACCTCAGAAGGAAGACACCTTCATGGAAAACGACCCTCAGGGGGTTCTGGTGCTGTTGCTGTTGTTGTTGTTGTTATTGTTGTGTTTTGTTTTATTCTTGCTAAGAATTCTCATGTTCACAAATACTTTGTCTCCAGTGTTTCTCCAAACACTAAAGCGATCTTCCGTGGGCTCCCGCATCTCCTTACGTTCTCCTGAGAGTGCCTTCAAAGCCTTTCTCGGAGCCGCAGTGGAGGTAGACGTGTAGAACCTCAGCTTCTCCCTTTTTTATTTTTCTTTTGATATGTGGATGTTGTGACCCAGGATGGAGCAAATGAGCCATGACCCTGGAATTACCCAAGTCAGCCTGGGAGATGTTTCAACCAAGGAAGCTTTTGTCCAGCACAGGCCCTGTCCAATAGTAACAACACTGCTTGAGAATTCCCAAGAGAAACATCAGGAACTGGTGCTTTTGTTTTTCTAAGAACAGCCACAAATCTGATAAAATATAATCATAGATACAAATATGAATAATAGTTTAAAATGTATGACTGTTGGGGTAGAGACAGGGAGAGTATGTTTGAGACAACCTGGCTACATAGCTATATAGTTATATGTATGCACACACATACACTCATGGACTGGAGATTCATAAAGTTCCATCCCAGGCTAAGAGCTTCAACTTACAGGCACAGGAAAGCACTTTCTGAACAGGATGATGGCTGTGCAGACATAAGACCAATAACTGACAAATGGGTCCTCATGAAACTAAAAAGTTTCTGTATAGCAAAGTAAATCATCATTTGAGTGAAGAAGCAGCCTGCAGAAGGGGGGATAAATCTTTGACAGCTATTGACAACTTTGATGGAGGTTCCGTGCCTAGAATATATAAATATGAAAACAAATAGCCCAATTAGAAATTGGGCAGAGAACAAAACAGAAACTTAAAAAAAAAAGGAAGAAGGAAGGAAGGAATCTAAGCAGCTGATACACACACACACACACACACACACACACACACACACACACACACACACACAATTCAGCATCCTTACCAATCAGGGAAATGTAAATTAAAACCACTTTGTGATTTAATCTTTCTCAAGTTCAAATCGCTAAGTTTTTTTTAAATGACAATAAAGGTTGGTGAGGATATGGGGGAAGAGAGAGAGAGAGATGTATTCATTGTGAGAGGAAGTGCAAAGTGGTGCAGACACAAGGGAAATCACTGTGGAGGTTCCTAAAGAAACCAGAAACCAGATCTACCTTATGACCTGCCAGTCTTGGGCATACACCCAAAGGACTCCACCTCTTGCTAGAGATACTTGCTCATCCATGTTCACTGCTGCTCTGCTCACAACAGCCAGGAAATGGAAACAGCCTAGAGAAATGGGCAATGAAAATATGGCATATACACAACATACTGTTATCCAGTAAGTTAGATGGACATGGATGTGCATTATTCTGTAAAGAAAAATGGAGTTATTAAATTCACAGGTGAATGAATCGGTACAGGATTAGTCATTCTGATTGAAGAAACCCTGACCCAGAAAGACAAATAGAGTATGTGTTATGTCACATGTGGATGCTAGCTTTCAGTCTTTAGACATGCTGGTTTAAACTGGAGTGTCCGTAGAAGGCAGGGGACTAGTGAGGGGCCTATGAGGATGGTTCAAGAAAAAAAAAGAGATGGAATGCAGGGGCTATGAAGAGAAGAATGAGAACATAATGGGCAGGATGAACTGGGATGGTAGAGGAGGGATAACTGACACTAGAGAAACCAAAAAGCCATATGGAAGCCTCATCCTGCAGAAGCTTCCTAAACTATACATACATCCACATACAAAAGGAGTTTAAATGGAGTTATCCTATAATGGGGACACAATGCCTCTCCATGATACCATAGACTATCAGATAGGTAGCCCAGTGAGAGGTATGGGATACTTCCTTTTGAGTTATTGGTCCCATATTTTCTGAGTATTACAGTCCATGGCTCTTGGTAACCCTCCAGAACTTGAATGTAATATCCTACTGCCAAAAACCTTACATACATGAGTCACAAGAGATGGAGAAATCAAGTTGGTGCCAAACTGGAAGTTTTATCCCCATTGGCTGCCTTTCGCAGTGCAGAAAGGTTCTGTGCATTCTACTGGGGGAGAAAACCCATCAACAGTCTGACACGACTGCAAATCCTGCAGCTGGAGAGATATGCTCCCTGGTGCAATAGTGGCACAAATGTTATGGGAGTGACCAACCACTTTCTTGTTGGATTTAAGACCTGCTCCTAAGAGGGAACTCATGCCTCATATCATTAACTGGACCAAGACTCTATGGATGCCTAAAGTCATAGGGAGACCTTAATGGACATGGTGATAAACTGCTTTCTAACCTTTTTCCTTTATATGCTTATGTTAGTGCGCCTCTCAACCCTCATCAGAGACGCTTCCTTGTCCACTGATGATGATTTACACAAAGACTCAAGCGTGGTCATCATGCAAAGAACATGAGACTACTGTGGGGTGCTTGCATCTAAATGCTATCTATATCATAGCCCCTTCCATCAAAGTGCAGGAGCCATTGCAGATGAGGGGGCAGGAAAAGGTCAAGATCCAAGACATAGTGGACACCTGCAGCAAAACAGTGTTTGTGAGAATGACAAAGCCATCACACACATGACCTCACAATGGGTGTAATCTAGTCTTGAGACACGGTGTTGCCTTCTTTCACACTGTCCCTGGGTATAACAATGCCAACACTGTTTCCTATGTTTCTAGAATTATCACTGCTCTTATCTTTTCTACGTCATCCAGAAAACAAGGTGGTGATGGGTCCAAGGCGTGATCCCTGCTCCTATAGTGACTTGCTATTGACATTGGATGAGATACTGGAGATTGTCCGTGTGCTCAATTTTCTTATAAGAGTAGTAGTGTAAGGCAGACCATTTGCTGATCCTAACTTCAGAAAGATCATCTGTGGAGGCCTCACACTTAGCAGAATCTTTGATGGGTCAGGAACCAAAAAGACTCACTCTTCCCCTGTGGGGCTAATGCCTGTGGGAAGGAAGAAAATAATCAAACCCAACACAAAACCGTAACTGTCCAAGTTCAAGTTCACTATACTTCGAGTGACTAAGGCATGGGGAGGTCAAGGGTTAAGCATCAGCTGGGCTCTGCAAAAGAGTTAAATGCCAGAAGAAAATGTGGCAAAGACAAACATTCACATGGCCACCATCTTAAAGGATTCCTGGAGAGACTGTGGATGGACAGTGGCACCATTGTGTCACATCTGTGTGGTCTGAAGATATTAGGAATCCATCACTGGTGGGGTTCAGGAGAAGAACTGGTCAGATTTTCATTCTGATCTTAGCCTACAAGATTCACATGAGTGGATAGACAAGTTGGGTTTCAGTAGCCAGGGGACGTAGAACACCCTCAGCCCAGGGAGGAATTGGGTTCCTGAATAGCTTGTGACACCCAAGTCAGATAACACCACCAGACTTGGTGGCCAGTGAGAAGTTCTAACACCACACACTATTCTAATGTTTTTAGGACATGAAACACAAAGCCACTTCTGGTTCAGAACTGCTGAGAAGGTGCCAGGAAACCTTTAACTCTAGCATCAGAATCAATCAACAAGGCTCCGCTCAGACCAGCCTGTGCCTGGTGTGTGCAGGAACTATTAGCAGGGCGTAATGACACAGTGGCCCAGAGGAGGATCTCTGCTCTGCCTGTGACCTTAGTCAAGCTGTGCAGCTTTGCCAAGTCTTAGTCCCTTCTTGCCTGTGAGGGCAAGCAACAACACTTGTCCACTGAGCAGTCTCACAGCCCCACGCTTAGAAGAAAGACAAAGACTCTACTGAAATGCTCACAGCTATTTAATTAAGATTATCAGGGCTCTAAGTATGAAAAATTCCATCCTGAATTTTAAGGGAGCACTAACTTTTCTACCTTCCATTATTGAGTTGAATTGTGATTCCCCCAAAATCCTAAGTTCAAGCCTGCATCCTGGCACCTGTGACCATGACCTTATATGGACATAGAGTCTTTGCAGATGTGCTTAATGAGGATGACGTCATACAAGGTTTGGGTGGGCTTCAATCCAATGGCTGGCATCATACTCAGCAAGTGCAGAGCAAAGAACACATGCAACAATAGAGCCAAGGAACCCCAAAGATTGTCAGTAACCAGCAGACGCATGGAACAGAGTCCCTGGGAGCCCCACACAAGGAATGACACGACTGACCCTTGACCTGTACCTCCAGACTCCAGGGCTCTGCAAGAATAAAGTCTGTGGTACTTTTTTGCTGTTGCAACAAATGTCACAGGTGTGTCCCAGGACCTCCTGAGAGTCATTGGCATGGTTAAGCAGAGCCTCTGACCTTGACCTTGACCTCAAATCATCACAAAGACTCCCCATGGATGCCTCTAAGAGCTACTGTTGCTAAACTAGAAAGGAAATAGATGGCAAATCGAGCAAAGGAACAAAAGTGAGATAAAACAGTAAAGTTGGTGTGTATAGGAGAGTGCTTTCCAGTCAAACAGACCCAGCTTGGGAAGCAGGTGCATGCTGAACCGGTTTCCTGATGTTGCTTTCACAAAATGAGGACCATGCTACATAATGTTTAAGGAAAAAAACCTGTACATGTTAGCTACCATTTTAGTATCACTGGTGGTGAGAAGTCTCAGAAGCATCACGTTTCTATCTCACTTGTCACACTCATAAAATGAACATAACAGACAGTTGGCATTGGGGATTGAGAGGGCTGTGGATTTAAATACTCTATAAAAGTGGGAGCCCATAGTAACCATTTTCAACCACTAGGTGGCAGCAGAGCCTCAGCGTTATCCCTCAGGCACTAGAGGTGAGACAGGCTTAGGGTCAGGCTTTCCTTCTAATTTGTTGCTTTAAGATTGTCTCTGTACCCCACCCTCACCCCACAAGCAGGGGGAGACAGCTGCCCCCTCCCTCGGCCTCTCCTTGAAAGAAAAAGCCTCTTCATAAAACATCCTTCTCCAAGAACTCACTGGGTTTCCCAAATGGCCCTTTCAAAAAGGAACTATATTTTAACAGGGATATTTTTTCAACTTTTATATATCTTAGGAAACCCTTGACCAAGGCAGGGCTCAGCACATCATGCTACTAAACCATTCTGGGGCCTCAGAAACAGGCCAGCTTACACAGTCAACTCTTCTATGATGAAACGGTGACACCTTGTTTTTACAGTTAGTTAGCAAGGTCTATGCCACAAGCCTGGGAGAGAAGATTCCTTCACATTTTCAGGCCAGTGGGTCTAGATTTGTGCTGGCTTTACCGCGACTCCTGGTTAGAATGGGTAATGGACCTGCTGGTCCAGGACAGATGAATTCCTGTCTTGTTTGAGCATCATGAATGCTCATTGTAGAAAGTCAGACAGACCCTCTTTTCTGCCCACTGTGTCTCTCTGCCCCTTAACAACCTGTGCTGTTTCTTCTCATTAGTTTTGACACAAAATGAGTACGCAGAATATTATAGCAATCAGTATAGCTCCAGGTTTTAAAAAAAAAACTTTCAACTATATTAAAGGCATGGGAAGTTCCCTGGAGTGCGCAGCCCTTCCCTCCCTCCTTAAGACATAAATTCTTCCAAATTTGGTGTTGGTCATTGAGACTCCGTGTTCCCATTGGGGAAGTCTGGGGTGGAAGCGAGCATACCTTCTCTGCTATCTGAATAAGATAACAAGGACTGCACGTTCCAGGAGGCAGCAAGAGGATTCTGTGAAATTACAAGTCCTTTGAGCGTCCTCAATACATGGAAATCGTAGGTGTTTGAAGTGGTGTAGAGATACGTGAAAATTACCTTGATTTGATCATTACCTATTGTTACACCATGCCCACAAATATGCACATTTATTATACTTCAACTAAACATTCTTTGATTTTCTTTTTCTTTTTCTTGGGTCCACAGCCTGAGGATTCACACTGCAGGAGCAAAGCAGCCACATTTTGTCCCTCTGTGCACCTGTAACCTGCCTGTGCACTGCCCTCCCCTCCTCACATGTCCACAGAACCCAGATGCTCTGGCATCAGTACAGGAGCCTCGGGACCACCTACCGACAACGATGAGAACCTCCCTGTCAATGTGGGCCTGGATGTAGATGCGGCCGCGGCGTTCTGTGTGGTCAGTGCCACAGAGGCTGGGGACATTCATCACGCAGCGCTTGTGGACGTTCATCATACAGGCTGTGAGGGCAAACAGAGAGAGCCATGGCTCAGACTGGGTCAGGACGACCCAGGCTCAGGCTCAGGAATCAGCTGTACCCGGGCCAGCTGGTGACTTCCTGTTCCCCCACCTTGCAGACAGTTGCATCTAGCAGAGAAAATCCACCTTGCCAGCATCACATCAGAAGTTCTCCAAATCTTTCCCACAACTCTAATGGATAGTATACCCTCCCTGATGAAGGCCAAGGGTATAGCCTTAAGCAGGCACCTCTGTGTTTCTGTACCCCAGTGCTTCTGAGGCTCCAACTTGAATGCCCAGTGCATCACTCTTACAAGTGAAGGAGGATACGGAGGTGGCCATATGGAGGACACAGCCACACCCGGCCAAGAAGACCCTCCAGGAATGCCTTCACAGTGTTGTCAAACCATCTCATGTTTAACACCAGCACCCAAGTGTGACATCTCCTAATTGTAAAGGACTGATGCACAATAGCTCCCTGGAGAGTGGTGCAACTGGGAGGTAGCATCTGAGACGTGTTCTCCAGGGGATGAGCTGGCCTGCCTTGTTCGGAGGCGAGCTCAGTACAGTGGCTAACCATACCCGTCCTCCACAGGGGCCAGGAGGACACAGGGTGGCCATTAGGATAGAAGCCCTTCTTGTGGCGTCTCCCTTTGGGCAGACACCCCAGGAAATCAGGTACTTACTGTCACATTTCATCCCCTGGTGGATGAGTCCATACAGCAGAGATCCACAGTGGTCGCAGAAGGTGGGGCTGGAGTACGTGTGGATCTTAAACTTGTGTTTGCTCCGGGGGTCCTAAGACCAAGAGAAATAGACAGAAGAGGCCGCTGTCAGTGAGGAGCACTGAGGACTAGGCCTGCATTGAATGCCACTGGAGAACTCGTCAAGGACTGTGCCAGGTCCTGCCACACCTGTGGGGACCATTGCTGGAGCACGGTAGTACGCAGACTACGAGACGAGTGGGGTCCCATGGACGCGTAGCACGTAAGGCAGATGATTGGTCAAACTCCATCTCCAGAAGGAATTCACAGCATCAACCTTCAAATCCTAGCATTCAACAGGCCTCCTGCTCCTGTCTCCTCCCACCCCTTTATTCTGCAGACAATCTTCTGGAATGATCTAAGCCCAAGTCTAATCACAAAACATCCCCACTTACAGGTCATTTGACAGTTCCTCATCCCCAGGGAACAGACTTCAAAGTCCAGGGGTAGTCTGCAAGCTGCGGCAGAGAGGGCAGGGCTTCTATCCCTCCCACTCACAGTAGAGCCTTGAACTGAGGCGGAGGGCATGCTGTCCAAGCAATACCAGACTTCCTAGCTTCCTTTGTAGCTTAGCATGGCCGTAGGGCTGGGTTCTGACAAATGGGAAGTATAAACTTCCAGACCATTCTATTAAAAGAGACATGAATGTGTCTCCTGCCTCTTTTTCCTCTCCTCACTAGCTAGAAGGTGATAAAAATGTAGGTGATGACCTTGAACTCAAACTTGGAGCCACACTGAGAAGAACACAGCCAGCCTAACAGCCTTGGGCTTTGTCTTTTGGCTTGATAGCTAAGAGAAAAACTTCATGTCTGTCTTGCTCAGATCACTACATCTGGAGGTCTAAATACTTATTAATATTTGTTGATTACAGCAGCTAGCGTGGTTCCTTAACGCGCATGGGCATGACGATCTGGCAGTGTGGCATAGAGGACACAGGGACAGACTGGAGGCTAAACCAGCGCTATTCTTCTTTGTTGAATGGCTTTGGGCAAGTTATTTCCTCTCCTTCTGCTTCAGTTTCCCTGTCCATAAAATGTACATAATAATAGTGTGAAGACTATCATTATAGTATAAGACTGTTGGAAAGAACAAATGGATTAACCTGTGTGCAGAGCGGAGCACCTGCAACATGCTAAGCAGTGCACACAAGCTTCACACTGTCATTGCCATGTCCCTACTGTGTGCACTCATACACACATGTAGTACATGGTGTGCACTCAGTACTCAGAACGTGTTCTCACACACTCTCTCTCTCTCTCTCTCTCTCTCTCTCTCTCTCTCTCTCTCTCTCTCTCTCCTCGCTCACTCTCTGCATGCCCTTACTCGACAGAAGTTAATTCTGTGGGTGAAGGTTCTGACCCAGGGCAGATGGGACACCTTGTAGTTGAAGCCTGCTGTCCCTCTCTTCTTCCAGTCGTTCATCTAGTCACGTGATTTACTGAGGCAGGGGTAGGTGCCCCTTAAAGTGTATATGCTCTTCACAGACCGTTTGTGAGCACGTAAGGAAATAAATGCAAGACGTGTTCATTGTTTTCCAAGTGGTGAGTGGCTTGGCCAAGGAGACTCTTCTTTGCTAATTTCAAAACTAATTCATGTATCTACTCAAATCTGAAAAAAAAAAATTAACTAAAACTGACTGTATCGAGGTATCAGTGCTGGTGAGATCATGCTGGGGATTTTTATGCAGTTGGCAGGATTGGACATGAGATGGGGTGGGCTTTACAGACACTTTCAAAGCTAAACATACACTATCATAGATGACCTGTCTCTGAGTCACAGTTGAAATGAAAACATGTCTATCAAAAACCCATATGTGAAATTATAGTCCCTGTGTTCATAATGTCTCAAAACTTAGATATAAAGCAGACGGCGTCCAGTGTGTGGATGGGGAAAGGCTGATGCATCTTTGCTTTTGGTCCTTCTGGGCCTTTTGATGGGCTGACCTTGTGGAAGCCAAGACCTGGGTTTCATTGGGTTTGCCTTCCCTGAGCCTACCTTATGCATACAGCAAGACTCGCCAGGGGCTTCATGAGCTCTCCTTTAGGCTTTAAAGCAAGTCGCAGTGAGCAGGGCTCACACACTATTCTCAGGATCAAGCAATGAACCAGTGGCCACCCACGCCATTCATGAGTCTCAGACGGGCAGCAGCAGGCAGAGAGGCCTCCATGCTGTACAGCCCCATTTCTATGATGGCTTAGAAAGAGCAAAACTAGAGAGACAAAATCCAGATCGGTGTATATGAACAGCCCTGGATGGGGACAGGCCTGAGCAGCATTTGGGGACATAGTTTAGTGATTGGAACCATCTCTATACCAACTGGGTGGATTTTTGTTGTGTCTAATAAGTGATTCTGCAGTATGAAAAAGTGTGCTCTGGGGCTGGTGGGGGATGACTCGGCGTGTTAACCATTTGCCACACAAGACTGAGGACTGGAAGCCAGATCCCCAGCGCCCATGTAGAAGCCAGTGTGTATGGCAGTCCATCTCTACCGCCAACCCACCCAGGGCAGCAGCAGGGGGACGCTAGAGCAAGCCGGCCAGAACCGGTGAACTCTAGGTTCATTGAGAGACCACGTCTCAATATGCAGGGAGAGAGTGATGCAAAAAGACACTGAAGAGCAGCCTCTGGCCTCCACAAGCACATGCGCACGCATGTCCACACACATGTAAACATCTGTGCACACGCAAAAATGTCTTTTAATAAGGCTCTCTCAAAGTGCCTTGTAAGCACAGACAGAATTCTGCCTAAAAATGGGCAAACTTGAATGCAGACAGAGCCAGTGGCCAAAGTCTGTCAAGATAGGGTAAGCAAGTCCTCAATAGTTCCTACTTCACAAATATGTCTGCCAGATATATTGGACCAGAAGGCTGATGATGATGCTCCAATGTTACAGAAGAGTTTTGGGTGACTGTTCTGGGAGCAAACTGTCTCTGTCATTTTCTCATTTTGGAAGCTGCTAACCTGCATTTCCTGTCTACTCAAATAATTAATTTAATTCCTTCTCAAGTCTTTGATGGGGTTGAAGACCAGATAGTTTAGTTTTACAATTAAGCTTAGTTGTTTAGGGGTTAAGACGTTTTCAGGTCTAGATAGATATTTTAAATTGATAGAGGTGAGATATGATAGATATTGATTTACATTCAGAATTTTAGACCCACCAAGATAGGAAAGATGTTTGCTTCAAGGTTGCCAAATACAAATAGCCAAAACACTATGAACGTAACATAATTCCTGATCATTTTGTGGTTCTTCTTGCTGTAGGTAATTTATTGTATACATGTGTAATAATAAAGATATGTATGTAAAAAAATTTATTAAAATTTTTTAAAGTGTCTTGTAGGTTTCTGTGCCCTGCCTCTTCCTTTCATTGTAGCCCTCTGTCATTGCTGGCCCTTTCAGAGTCCTGAATGGCCGAGCCTGAAAGGCTGTGTCCACTTTGCTCTGACCAGCAGGACCAGCAGAGCTCAGATCATGCTCAAGGACACCGCAGCCACCCACCCACAAGTGCCTCAGTTGTTACTCTAGTGACAAGTGTGGGGTTTAGGAATCACTTTATAAAAACCAAAGCTCACGATGAGCAGCTTGTCTTTGTTCCTGGACAAAGAGACCACCACACACTGAGTTCCTAAGGAAGAGACCGCTGTCTCTGCTGCAGGCCACTTCCCATTGGGCCCTCTTGAGCATCTCCCTTAAAAATGAGAAAGGAGTGCTTTAAAGCCATCCGAAAGCAACCCCTATGCATGACCGATATCAGCCCTTGGAGTCTCCCAACCCCACACCTAATCTCTAAGGAGGGGAGAGCTGGGTTTGTCCTGCCCTCGTGAGTGGACTGTGTACATGGGTTTAGCAGGCAAGCTGCCACAGAGCCCTCTCTCGGGAGGCTTCTGGGTCCAGACCATGTCTGGCCCTGAAAAGGTTAGTGTGGGTGGCTGAGGAAAGCTGAACTCCAAGGTCAAAGTCACGCTGTCTCTTTTCTCTTGGCGTTTGAGGTCCTTTCCTTCTGTGAAGTCCACTGTGTTGACCTCATGAAAGTCAGGGCTAAGTTTTCGTCTAGAGTCTGACTTTCCTTCGACCTGGCTGATGTATACAAAGGAGTCCCTGGAGCCTCCTCAGCCCTATTCTCAGACTGAGTGCAAATCTCAACTAATTGTGAATTGCCTCTGCTTGTTTTTAACTTTTCTCCACGTCAGTGTCCTCTCAGGCCACCTCAGGGAGAAGCCAGGCACTTCTGATTATGTGACATCACCATACACAGGAACACGACATCACCATATATAGGATCCCAACTTAACTGTCCTCTGAGAGGTCCCCCAGCAGCTGATCAAACCAGATACTGAGACTCACAGCCAAGCATTAGGTGGAGCTCGGGGAGTCCTGTGGAAGAGTGGGAGGGCAGGATAGAAGGAGAGGGACAAGAACGCTGCCAGGGGACCAACAGAGTCAACTAATCTAGACCCATGGGAGCTTACAGAGATGGAAGCACCAACCAAAGAGCATGCAGTGACTGGACCCAGGCCCCCTGCACATATGGAACCGATGGGCAGTTTGATCTTCATGTGGGTCCTCTAGTAAGCTAGGTGGGTGCTGTCTAGGACATGGACTCTGTTGCCTGCTGCCTTGCCTGGCCTCAGTGGATGAGGGGGAGCTCAGGCCTGATGAGACTTGATATGCTGGGGTGAGTTGGTGGTGGGAGACTCCCTTTTCTGGGGACAAGGCAGAAGAGGATGGGAGGGGGGACCACCAGGAAGAGAGGAGGGAGGGGACTACGATCGGGGATATAAAGTGAATATATAAAATAAAATAATAAAATAAAATAAAATAAAAAGACTCAGCACGTATTTTCAACCATACGAGGGAGCAACTAGCCCGTGCAACAAGAAAATGAAGGAGAACATGGCTACTGAGAGTCATGTGTGAGTGTGTGAGTGTGTGTGTGTGTGTGTGTGTGTGTGTGTGTGTGTGTGTGTGTGTGCTGGCATGCCTCAGGCAGTCTCCAGCCCTCAAGACATGCCACATGAAAGGTGTTCTTTGTTCCCATTTTAACAATAGCAACATGGACTCAGATTGGAAAGCAGTTGTGTATGTGTGAGTGTGTGTGTGTGTGTGTGTGTGTGTGTGTGTGTGTGTGTGTGTGTG
>OU015757.1:2949639-3008278 GCA_907169655.1 Acomys percivali | reverse complement strand
CCAACAGGACACACTCCAGCAGGGCACACCCCCTAAGGCACATGCCAACAGAGCACACCCCAACAGGGCACATTCCATCAGGGCACACCCAAGCAGGGCACACCCCAGCAGGACACACCTCAGCAGGGCACACCCTAGCAGGACACACTTCAGCAGAGCACACCCCAACAGGGCACACTCCAGCAGAGCACACCCCAACAGAACACACCCAACAGGACACACCCCAGTGGGGTACACCCCAACAGGACACACCCCAACAAGACACACTCCAGCAGAGCACAACCCAACAGGGCACACTCTAACTGGGCACATCCCAGGACACACCCTGGCAGGACACACTCCAGCAGGGCACACCCTTGCAAGGCACACCTCAACAGGACACACCCCAACAGGGCACACTCCAGCAGAGCACACTCCAACAGGACACACTCCAGCGGGACATACCCCAGTGAGGCACACCCTAGCAGGACACACCCCAACAAGACACACTCCAGCAGAGCACACCCCAACAGGGCACACCCCAGCAGGGCACACTCCAGCAGGGCACACCCCAGTAGGACATATCCCAGCAGGGCACACCCCAGCAGGACACATCTCAGCAGGGCACACCCCAAGAGGGCACAGCTTTAGCTTATGTTATTCCTGAACATCACAGGTCCTGAAAGCCCCAAAGCTGTATTCCCCAAATGAGAAGAAGTACCCAGGGTCGGAGCAGTGGGTGGCCTAAACTGAACTAAAGACTCTAGTTGGAAACAACTCTAAAACAGAAGGATATGAGCAAACATGGGCTCTGTGTGAGCTGTGTGACCACAGGCAACGCACTTAACCTCTCTGAGTCTCTGGTTCCCTGTCTATAAAAACGGAACCTCTTCATTATAGACTGACTTCAGTAACAAGGATCTCAGCACAGACCTGACATCAGGGAAGTGCTAGCTCTCCTCTTATACTAAAGAGAAGAGATTACCAAACCACAGTCATGAGCCATCACAACCCCGCACATCTACACACCATGTCTGATTCTATTCCTTTGACACGTTTCTTTAATGTGAATGCTCCCCATGGGTTCGTATATTTGTGTGTTAGTCCTCAGCTGATGAACTGTTTGGAAGGGTTAAGGGGTGTGGCCTTGTTGGAGGGCACAGGATGCTGGGGGTGGGTTTTGATGTGGATCAGAGTATAAAGCTCTCAGCTACTGTTCCAGCACCACACTCCCCACCATCATCATGAACTAACTCTCTGAAGCTGGAAGCAAACCCCCAATTAAATGCTTCCTTTAGTAAGAGTTGCTTCGGTCATGGTGTCTCTTCACAGCACTCCAAGAGTAACTAAAGCATTTAAAAGTGAAATGCCTTAAAAATGGGATTAATGTGCAAATGAGAATACTCATTCAAATGAAATTCTTAAAATCAAACTTTAAAATGCCTATCCCAATAGGTTTTAGGAGCTCTAAAGAGACAGGTATATACAATATGTTCCTGGTAGAGGGGCCTATTGGTGTGATTCTCAGAGAACAGGTTGGCACTATTTATTGAGCTGAGTGAGTAGCTTTGGGAGGGATGCACCGGAAGCAGTGAGGCAGGAAGGAGACCCCTGCCTAGCCAACCACATGAGCCAAGTCAACCCTGCAGATAATGGAGTGACAAATGTCAACTCAAGATTGCCCTCACATGGTTGTTTGTCATAGCTTGTTTATCTTGGACTTCTCTCTCTCTCTCTCTCTCTCTCTCTCTCTCTCTCTCTCTCTCTCTCTCTCTCTCTCTCCTTCCTTCCTTCCTTCTTTCCTATCCTCCCCTTCATCTCCCCTCCCTCCTTGTCTTGAGATAAAGTCTCTTACTGGAGCAGAAACTGGCCTGCAGCCCGTTATGTAACACAGGCTGATCTTAAACTCACAGGGATCCTCCTGCCTCCGCCTCCTGAGTGCTGTGATTAAGCACAAATGGCTTTAACAAGCCAGTCAGTGTAGGCATGAGGTTATGTGCACTGTATTATGTGCTTACTTCTGTGCCCTTCCCATATCTGGTTGCAGTCTTTGTTCTGTGAGTTTCCTGTCTAAACTTTGCTCCCCAATTGTACACTGATATGTCAATAAAGCAGCTTAACAGCCAGTCACTGAGCAAGGGAGAGAATTGGTCTGCACTTCCTGCCAGCCAGGGGAGGAGGAACTAAAGGGAAGAAGTGGGGATTGAGCCACAGGAGAGGTTCAGGAGACATTAGGAGAAAGAAGCTGGATCAGAGAAAGCCATAAAGTGAAAATATCTCAGGGATTTATACCGGGAGAAGCCAGATTAGCTTTGCATGTTAATATAGACATATTGCTCAGTTGTTGTGTCATAAAGCATATTAAACAAATATAATAGTTCAGCCTCAATTATTTGGGTGCTAGCCTAGAACACTTTTTTTTAACTACCACTAACATGTCAGTACTGGTGGGAGCTGCCTAAATGTATCCTAGTGAATGCAGACCAAGCGACCTTATTTAGGCATGCATAGGACAGGACTGCATTGGCATGGGAAAGCTACATGGGATGTGCTGTGTAATTGTAAGACAGTTAATGTCATGAAATGATCAAAAATCCAGGCTAGCCTTCCCACATCAATTAGGAATCAAGGAAAAGGCACCACAGGCAAATCTGATAGGGACATTTCCTCAATTGGGGTTTCATCTCCCAAGATGGTGCTAGCTTGTGTCAAGTTGACATACAAGCAGCACATTGGGCTATACAGAGACTATGAAGCCAGTGTGGACATCAGAACCTGACTCTGCCTCAGATACACAGACGAAGAAAAGAGGAGTGTCATTCATAAATATTCACACCAATGCAAAACTCTGGAGCCACACACACACAGAGAAAACCTAATGAAAGTGTTCATTCCTGAGGCAGGAAAGAAGAAAGTGGATTTCTAGCCATTTTTCTACAGTTTTAAATAAATTAGAATATTTCAAGGTCCATCTGAGTACTTCACTCTAAACACCAACACCTTCATGCCTATGACTTCAAACAAAAGACTAACCGTTTCCAGAAGACAAAAGAGCCTGGAAACCTTACAGAGACTTGGGTGGGTTAAGATTACTGTACAACAGAGGAGTAGAAAGTCGGAAGCTGTAATTCCACCCACACGCCACAGGGGAGAGGGGGCGCTGTGTTTGTTCTTGCCGAGAGAATGAATAGAACTGACAGAGTGTGTAAAAGACTGTAGGTGTGGTGTTTGATGGTTTGCTTAAGTGGCTTCTAATCTCGGTAACTAATTGTTCCGTTTCAGGGATGAACTTCCACTGTATATACCTGGTAGGGCTCTACAGACAACTTCCTGAGTCCCTGTACATACATGGTCCAAGTCAGTGTGGAGGTTAACGGATAGCCACCTCCAAACGTCACTCCTGCCTCTAGCAGTTAGCCCTCTCACTCTGGGCAAACTAGTCAACCCTTTTAGGTTGTCGCTTTCTCACCTGGAAATGGCTTACAAAATAGTAAGACCTAATTCGTAGGTAAACAAGAGAGCTTGCTGAGACATTTCATAGCAACTGTCTTACAGTAACCGGTAGAAATACACATTTAATTAGTATTCATTGCTACTGTTAATTTTCTTTCCTTATTCCTCACCCCTGCCCCTTTTGTGGTACAGAGACGGAATCCAGGGCCTGGGGCATGCTAGGCAAGCACTTTTTCCATTGATCTATATCCCCGGCCTCTGTTTGCCCATTTTTAAATTCAAGTTCATTTCTTTCTAATTATTTGTAACAAATTTCCCATGCATGAAGGATATCAATGATTAATCCACAATATAGCATTTCCCCAGTTCTTCCTTTGCCATTTACTCCTGTTAACGATCTTGATTCAGTACGTAGAGCCTGTGGGGAGGAGGATTTTTGTGTGTTTATGTGTGTATGTGTTTATATGTTTGTATGTATATGTATTTGCATCTGTGTGTGCTTATGTATGAGTGTGAGGTGTGTGCATATGTATATATAAGTGTGTATATGTCCATGTGTGGTATGCATGTGTATTTGCATGTGTGGTGTGTGTGTATTTATTCATATGTACACATGTTTAATGAGCATAGATTGCCCCTTCTTTTTCTAGGTATTATCCTGCTGTCTAATTAGAAAACCCTCCCCAATGTTTCCTTCCGGTCCCTCCACGTTCTCCGTCTTTTATTCCAAGATCATGATTTCCCTTGGAATTCATCTTAACATGAGCTCTGAGAAAAGATATTCACTCCTTTCTTAGTGTTTAGCCAGTTGTAACAACACACACACACAGAATACATCTTTCTCCCTGCTCGTCTGAAATGTCTCTTTTATCATGTGCTAATTTCTTATGCATCTTTTGTTCACTTTTAAATTTCTCTTACACTCCAGTGCTCTCTCTGTTCTTACTTCCAAACATACAGTTTTAATATATGATAGGTTTGTGACATATTGGCACCTGAAAACAGTTAACCACCCACCCCTCCCCGGCATGCCTGCTGCTTTAAAAGTTTTCTAGGCTATCCCCTTTCCCCTTAAACTTTTAAAGCTTTGATCAGCCATAGAGAGTGATGTGATTCCTAATGTACATATGCAGGAGCCCTTCTTAGGGCCCCTTCTAGAAAACCTGCAACAACAGTGCCAGCTCCATGTCGCTAGAGCATCCAAGCCCTGTTCTCCACGAGCATTGAACAACTTACAAAGGAAGAGGTGAGGATCTGGACTGAGGACAAGAGGCTGGCAGAGCTGAGCACCGAGCAAACCGGGAGTGGGGAGGTGCAGAGCCTGGGATGACAGGAAATTCGGAAATAACTTGAGCTTTTCTTTAAGTTCCTTCAGAAAAGTATTTGCCTCATCCCACCTCACTAGTTAGGATGAAACTCTTATTTTTATGTATTTTCTCTTTTCATTTTATTTTATTTGTTGCCTTTAAACTGGAATATTTGCCACGTTGTTGTAGTCAGTGTCTGTTAAAATGCAGAAGAGTGATGTGTGGCTTTCTGTTATAACCAGACAGCATGGTCCCGGCTTGGGAGAGGTATGCTACTGCTGCTGGTCCTGTGGCTTTTCCCAGTAGACACCTGTCCTTCCAGGTGAGCCAGTTTGCTCACTTTGGAGGTTGATAGCTGTCACTGTGATGAGTGTTCTCAGCCCATTAGCTAGGCCATCTGCGGGGCCCAGCATGCATTGGAGAAATGGGGAGTCCTCCACAGCACACATGGATTATATTGCTTCTGGGAGGCTAAGCAAGCAGAGCAAGCTCCACCCTAACCAAGCAACTTTAGCCTTGCCTTAAGTGACTTGGTCCAGCCCCAGTTGTGATTCCAAATTAGAAAGGATGGGCTGCCACCTCCTTTCTATCAACTCAGTGCCTGAAATTGGCCCAGTGACTTCCCACCCAGCACTGAGCTTGGATCCATTGAGTGATGTGCCACCATGTAGAAAGGCACCACAGAGCAGTGACGGGCCCAGGAAGGCCAGATGGAGATTCACTCCCGACCCCATGACCTAACAGCTGTGTGACCCGGAGCAGGTTCCCTAACTTCTCTGGGCTCCCATTTCCTCACCTTTAAAGTTGAAATAATAAAGTTAGGCATGGTAACACACTCCTGCGGTTCTAGCACTCTAGAGGCTAAGGCAGGAGGATATGGCTTTGAGGCCAGCCTGGGCTATACAGCAAGTTCATCCTAGTGGGGCTGTGTACAGAGATATTGCCTCCTCCTCCAAATTTTTAAGTGATAATAACAGCAGCACAGACTTCTTGTGGGATTCTGAGACCTCTGTGGACTAACAGGGGGCAGCACAGTGCCTGGTACACAGTGAGCACCGCGTGCTTGCTATGTGGGATAAATAAATGCGCCTGCTTTTTTAGTTCTGTGAAGGCTCATGACATCACAATTTTACTGCCATAACCAATATGGAGCACACACCTAACCCAGGTTAGGCTAATGCAAATGCCACCTGTGATCCTGAACAAGTCACTTTCAAGGTCTGGTCTCAGTTCCCTCTTCAGAAGTCAAAAGGGCTCCTGGGTTTTCCCCCCATAAGTGTTTCAGACCTCAGGCCAAGGCTGTTCGAGTGCCTACCTCTTCCACCAAGGCCTGCCCGTGTAGTCACTGTTCGAAGCAAACAGTGAGTGGTTCCAGGAAACAGCCAACTGAAGCAAACGACAATCTCACTTTACAAATAAATCTTCCATTGCCACAAAACACATATGCTCATCCCCTCTGCTCCTGACCCAGCTTCCCCCAGATGCCATGATATGGATGAGGGATGTAGATTGAACTCCCCAACTAAGAGGGGACCACCCAAAATGCAAGACATGTGCTGACTACACTTGCAAAAAAAGCTGGAGTGTGATTTATGAATACACTGGGAGGCGCCTGGCTTCCAGGAGGCACCTCTGACACAAGAGCACTATTTGGAATTACCCAGGAATCCCTGGCACTACCGAGGACGAGGCTAAGGGAAATGCCAGCAAAGCATCGTCCATCCATGGGACCCCTGGGTCTCAAGAGCCTGTAGGCTCCTAACTTCATAATTCTGACCCCTAGCAACCAGGATCCCAAGGCATCAGGTCCACTTAGACAGGAGCCCCAAGTGAAGCACGCTGGTTCTATGCACGCTGGCACTGAAGTCCAGACTCCTTTTTGAAAGCCTTCACCCTTTAGAGGCCATTAGGAGGGCATGGCTGTACCCATCTACAGGAGTCACCACATTACCAGCCCTGTCCTGGTGAGGAGGTAACAGTTCTCGCTGCCACAGGAAAAACACAGGAAGCTCCCACCACACTGCTCTCACTCAGCAGCTGTGAGGGCTGGGTGGCCTAGCTCCATCCCTGCACTACAGGAGAAAGCTGCATAGGTGAGACCTGAACCCAGGAGGTGTGTTCCAGCCTGCATGCCCTTCTTACCATGCAGAACCCGCACCCACCACCCACCCCTCAGCCTGTACACATTATTCTGACCGCATCTCCACATTGCCACTGAGAGTAGCAGAAGGTTTTGTTTAAAAATAGGAGAAAATCTGTTTCAGCCCAGGAGTTGGGGGAAAGGTGACAAACAAATGCCAGAAGCTCTTGAAGGGTTTTGTTTTTGTTTTTGTTCTTGTTTTTTTGATATGTAGAAATGATGAGTCTGGGACTGAGAGACGGGAAGCTGGGCCTGGATCTCTTCCCCGTACCCCAAATTAAAGGAAAAGAATGAGCGAAGGGGGCAAGAGAGACAGCTCAGTTGGTACAAGTGCTGTGTGAGCAGGAGGAGCTGAATCCAGATCCCTAGAATGCACAAAAACTCGAGGTGGTCACGGCATTCCCACTGTACTCCCCCCAGTTGTTAGAAAAGAAGATGTGATTCTCTGGGCAAGCTGACTGACTGGTCTGTGGGTAAGCAGCCTGCCTCCGCAGGTAAAGTAGGAGAACCGGGGAATATTCCTAACTCTAACTTCGGCCTCTACACACAATCCCACATATTCAAACACACATGACACACACACACACACACACACACACACGCCACATCACACACATACCAAACACACATAACACACAAACACATACCCCCACACACACATACACCATACAATACCTCACACACACACACACACACCACTTGGACCATACCATATGACACACACACACACACACCACTTGGACCATACCATATGACACACACACACACATACCACTTGGACCATACCACATGACACACACACACACACACACACACACATTCCACTGCATCCACAACACACACACTCCACTGCATCCATACACCACACACACACACACACACACACACACACACACACACACACGAAAAAAACTGGACATAGCCCACAGGCACCTGTAGCCTCAACATCATCTGTTGAGAGTACAGCATGAAAGTCCCTGCACCCACAGATCTCCAGAGAAACCAGGAATGCATACAGGATTGTCTCTCCAATGGGGAAGATGCAAAACCTGCTCTTCATCTAGAAAGCTAGGAACTGGAGGAAATTAATAGCCTACTGCGCTCTGTTATCTGTTGGGAGAGGCCATATCAAGCCTCCACAATCAGGGCTGGGGGTGACTAGTAATCTAAATAGCCCGTTTATTACTTATACAGTCAGGGGCTCCCCCAAGCTACCACAACCAGGATTGGAGATACCTAATAGACTGAATGACCTTCACATTATCTGAATAGCCACGAGCTCCCAAAGCTCCCTGAGGTGGTTAATAGTCCAAATGGCCTCTGTGATATCTGTATGATGGAGACTACATAAGGTCTTTCCTAGGGCCTTAAGTTAGTACAGGTAGCCTATCTCTAGAACCCGTCTTAGAAGACATGACGCGTACTCTGAGTTGAGTTTCATTGTAATTACACTTTCTTGTGCACTAGGGATTGGATCATACTAGGAAACTTTTATCCCCAAAATTATACTGTGTTGGGAATAAACCATCTGGCACCAGACTCCCCGAAGTTTGACCCAGGTTGATTAAGTCAATCTAAACTGAGTTTTCATTCTCACCTCTTCGTGGTTCCCTTCCTTGCCTGCCATGACCACCTGCAGGGTCCCCCTATTGCTGGGGCTTAACGCTGCCAGCCTAGTCCCATGTTCAGCGAGAGGTCCCGCTGCCGAGGACTAAGATAGGGGTGCACAGAAGGACTCCTACCATCCTCTCCAGCCTCCACATGTATACATACGTGTGCGCGCCTGCATACACATGCACATATATCACATGCACAATCACAGTGGGGATGGAGGTGGCACTCGGCAGTAGAGTGACTGTCTATTGTGTTTTGAAACCCTGGATTCAATTTCCAGCAGTACCAAACACCAGGTGGATAGATCAATAGATAGAGAGTAGAGAGACAGACAGATACGACTAAATCTTAGAATGGGTGGAGAGGGCCAGGCATGGTGGCACACATCTTTAATCCCAGCACTCGGGAGGCAGAGGCAGGTGGATCACTGTGGGTTCGAGGCCAGCCTCATCTCCAAATAAGTCCAGGACAGCCAAGGGTAACACAGAGAGACCCTGTCTCAAAAAACAAACAAAAAAGTCTGGAGAAAGGTCTGACTAGGAAAGTAGTCAATTGACTAAATTCAGGAAGAGAAGGTGAGTTTTAGCAGGTTCCCATGCTGTCTCTGACAAAGGCAAGCACCCCATAAATATTCAGATGATGAGTACACCCCCCACAAAGCCTGCAGAAGAAACAAGTGGCAGAGATGCTCCTGCAGACCCCTGTGGACACATGGTGGATGCTCCCACCAGGGGGCACTATAGATGTCACCTTGCTGTGAGCAACATCAGGGAAAGAAATGTGCCTAGGCCATCATACCTCAGCAACAGCATGGGAGAACACAGACCTCTCTCCATCAACCCAAAGTGGCCAATTGGACTAAGTTTGTATTTCCCCTTCTCGTCCTGAGGTATCCTCCACTGACAGCCCCCGCCTGCACATGCGGAAGTTGTAAACTGGAGGTCCATCCCAGATCGGTGTTTCAAAAAACTCCAAGGTGCGGCTAGGGGTGTGGGCTCAGTTGGTAGAGTGCTGGCCTAGCAGCTGTGGGGGCCTGGGTTCAATCCCTAGCACTGCATCAACTGAATGTAGGGGAGGCACCTGTAATCCCAGCACTCCGGAAGTGGAAGCATCCAAAATTCAAGGTCATCCTCAGCTAAACAGGGAATTTGAGAGCATCCTGGACTACGTAAGGCCCCTGGTTTAACAAAACAAGGTCAAACACTACAGTGGAAATTCTCAAATCGTTTACTCCATCTAAATGTAGGAGATTTTGGGCTTCAGTAGAGAAGCTGGGAAATCTAGACCACGGTCCTACAAAGACTGGAGTAATGGTCAGTACTAAGTGATGGCTTCCAGGCAGGTGTGACGGGCCTGGGCCAGGAGGACACTCTTACAGCCACATTTGGCTTGCTTACTTTCCTGACTGGCCTCTGCTGGCTTTGAAGTCAGACATGCTGATTGACAGCATACATCCTTACAAAGCCACATGGTCACACACAGAGCTGTGAGCAAAGCCACCACACAGCAGGTCCACAGTACAATGACTGAGTTGAGTTTTGTCGTGGAGACGTGTCTTGGCTGCACACCCTTACATGTGGGCCTTGGCAGTTTTTAAAACATTATCTTTGTGTATAAGATGTGACATCATAGTATATAGTTTTGCTTGGAATTTCTCTGATGACAATGCTGAACCTTTCATACTTTTTGCTTGAATTTTGAAAAAATATTTTATTTATTTTATGTGTATGAGTGTTCTATCTTCATATACACCAGCACACCAGAAGAGGGCATGAGAGGAAACAGATGGTTGTGAGCCACCATGTAGTTGCTGGGAATTGAACTCAGGACCTCTGGAAGAATAGCCAGTGCTCTTAACAGCTGATCCATCTCTTTGGTTTGTTTTTTTGTTTTTGCTTTTGTTTGTTTTTTGTTTTGTTTTGTTTTTCAAAACAGGGTTTCTCTGTGTAGTCTTGGCTGTCCTGGACTCACTTTGTAGACCAGGCTGGCCTCAAACTCACAGCGATCGGCCTGCCTCTACCTCCTGAGTGCTCGGATTAAAGGCGTGCACCACCACCGCCCAGCAGCTGATCCATCTCTTAATTGTTTGAGTTAACATACACATTAGTGGATTTTATTGTGACATTTTCATACCTCTGTTGCTTGAACTTGGGCATCTTTTACAGGCCTGTTGGTCAACTGTACTTTTTTTTTGGAGAAATGTGTAATCAAGTGTGTAGCCCACAAACAAACAAGCAGGTTTAAGAAAACATTTAAAATGACATGACCTAGGAGCCTGGGGAGATGGTTCAGTTCATGAAGTACACAAGCATAACAACTCAAGTTGGATGCTCAGAACTTGCACAAAATTCAGACAAACAAAAGCAGGCATGGTGGCACACACTTGTAATCTCAGTGCTTGGAAGATACAAAAATTGGATGGCCATGACTTCCTGGTTAGTCCTCAGACAGTGAGAGACCATGTCTCAAAAAAAGCATGGTGGATTGTATCTGAAGAGGAATGACACCTAATGATGTCCCTTGTTTTCCACATGTAAATGTATACATGCATGACTACACACACAGGCACAAATGGGACAGCCATAGGGTCCTGTAATCTTGCTCTGGATATTTATACAAAAGGGCCATAATTAATGAGCTGGATGGATGGTGAAGTGCTGCTTTTACAGAGGACCTGGGTGTGACTCCCAGGACCCACCTGGTGGTTTACAACCATCTGTAACTCTACCTTCAGGGAATCTGATGTCCTCCTCTGACCACTGTAGGCACCAACCTCATATGTAGTGCACATTTATACATGCACACAAAATGTCCACACACAAAATAAAATTAGTAAGTGCAGTAGATAATCTTTAAAGAACTGAAATTAAGATCATGCGAGGTCAATACTTCCTCGTGCACTGCAACATTAGCCATAATAGTCAACGTGCAGAAATATCAATGCCCATTGGAGAATGAATGGCTAAAGAAACTGTGGTATGTCCATGTAACAAAATACTTCTCAGCCATAAAAGAGAAGGAAATTCTGCAATAGGATATAACATAGATGAATCTTGAAGACATGATGTTAAGTGAAATAAGCCAACCGCTGAAGCACCGGCCCTGTATAGTCCTATTTGTGTGAAGTGCCTGTAACAAGGCAGAAGCATAGGACCAAAGAGTGTAAGACTGGTTGGTAGAGGCTGAGGGAGAAGTGAGTGCCTACAATCAATAGGCATAAAGTGGTTATCAAGCCAGCCCAATAAGCTCTAGAGGCCTGTTTCACAACAGGGTGCCCAAAGTCAATAGCAATATCTTGTACGCCTCAGCTTTAGTAAGAGACCCGATCTATGAAATGTTCTTTGCAAAATAATATGGCTACCTGAGGGGAAAGCAGGAAAACTGCTGGTTGCCTGGGTAGTGGTTAACTTGATGGATGGAGTTGGAGATGCAGGGGCCAAAAGAAGCATAAGAGGCCCATGATTACAAAGAAAAGTTCTCAGTGTGGGAATTCATCTAGCCTGATACTTTTCACATATAATAAATGGTTTTCAGAAATATGTGACTGGCCTAGCAAAAGCCAGCAGCTTTGTGTCCAAATTCTAAATTGCTCAGAGAGGGAATCTTGTTAGTCCAGTAGTGAGCGATGCCAAGCGTGTCTGGACCCAGGAGGCCTGAGACTGTGGATCCCCATGCCTTGGCAGTACACCTGAAAATATCATTCTTGAAGTAGAGGGTTGCTGCTTTAGCCAGCACTGTCCAGGGGAACCAGGCAGTCTAGGATACTGGGTAGGAAGACTGAGGTCCAGATGACCTAGGCTTGAGTGTGCTCTTGCTCACTGTCATGTGTGTCACTGGATAAATCACTTGGGCAAGCCTGAGGACCTCAATTTACTCCTGTGTGAAATATGGATGATAAAATGTGAACATGTTTCCTAATGCATAATGAAAAATGAAGAGTTATTGTGTGTAACATGTTTAGAATTAAATCAATGAATTCTGGTTCATTGATATTACATGCGTGTGTGTGTTTCTGTATGTGTGTGTTAGTGCACATGTGTGCACATATGTGTGTGGTGAGTGCGCGTGCTCTTGCCCGTGAGTGAAGACCAAGGACATCAGATGTGCTGGTTCATCACTCTCCCCTTCTGCCCATAAGATGGGCTCTGTCTCTCAACCTGGAGCATGTCAGTTTTTCCCTGCTAGGCTGGCTGATTAGCCAGCTGCAGTTGCTCTTGCTGCATGCACCCTTCACCAGCACTGGGGTTTAGGGTGTGTGCAGGGATGCCCAGTGCTCTCCACGGGTACTAGTGACCGAGACTCAGCAAGCACACTTACCCTCTGAGCCATCTCCCAGGCCCTAATTTATTAAATAATAGAATCCTAGAGCACCTGAGGGAGGAGAGCCCTCAGTAACACAGAAGGCCGAAGACAGAAAGATGAAGAGTTAGGTCTCCTGACCCCCGAGCCCAGTGGTCTCTCCAGGGCCACGTTACTTTTTATTTCTCCCTCCCCCTTTCCCTGGAATGTCAGGCTTGGAGGTTATGGGGTGTGTTCTGCCCTACCCCTGACTCCCACCTGGACCAGGAGAAGCTGAAATCATTTATTCGTGAGCTCTGGTTTACTCTCTGAGAGCAGCAAAAACAGCTGGGTTCTCATCTCTGCCCCTCTAGCACTATGGATCTGCTTCTGCCCCACAGCGTAAAGCTGTGTGTTCGGGGCAGTGAGGGATGGACAGCTAGCTAGCTGTGTAGCCAACCTTGATGAGCTTGTTCTGCACCGCTGAGGCTGCGGCCAGCCCACAGCCCACAGAGCAGGCTAGTGTGGAATTCACTTGACAGTCCAAAGAAACTGCATTCGTTCCAATGCCCTCATTTGATTAGGTCCTGCTCCCCAGGTGCATCATGGGAGAGAACTCCAGGTTTCTCTTTTGTGGGTAGCAGAATAGATGTGTGTCGTGCCTGTGATACGACGGCACATTCACCACATAAGACTTCAAAGGTGCACTGGTAGACATCTTACTTAGTATGCACAACACACAGGGCGTGGAGAAGCTCTCTCCTGGGTTTTTCTCAGTTAATCCCCCACTTGGAGGCCGTGAGACCAGAGGTCTCTTCTTCCTTTTCCAGAAAAGGAAATGGAGGCAAAAGGCTATGAAGCTAGCTCATGTTAGGGGCAAACCTGGAAGGCAAACCCAACCACTCTGGCCTCAGAGCCACTGCATAGATTACTTATATTGCCTAGACACCAGTCAGAATTCCTTGAGAGAATTTTTAAAAACACAGATTCTCGGGCTTTTGACAAGCTACCCAGATAACTCTGGGCACTGGGTGTAATTTTTTAAAGTAGCATTTAGAATTCCTTTTTCTTTTTAAAAGTGTGTGTGTGTGTGTGTGTGTGTGTGTGTGTGTGTGTATGTGTGTGTGTGTCTTCAGAGAAAAAAGTCAGAAGAGGGCATGAGCTGGAGTTACAGGTAGTGATGAGCTTCTGGGAGCTGAACTCATGTCCTCTGTCAGAGCAGCAGGTGCTCTTCAGCACTGAGCCATTTTCCAGCCCAGTATGCAGAAACTGTAGTGGGCATGTGGTATATGGCTCCCTTTGGTGTCTTGCTTCTATTTTTCCATAGCAAGCCCTCAGCTCTCTTAGAAAACTTTCCCGCTCCTCATCTTGGAGAGAGTTCCTTAAAAGCCAACCCCTGATCAGTTAGAGGATATTACTGTGACTAAATCATCTCAATCCCTGTGACCGTTTCGAATTTTGAGAGCAAACTGGCAATGAGTCAGACTCAGATAGAGCATACTCGCTTCCTCGAGTTTTCCTTCAACACTCAGAAGTGCACTACATCCCAGCCAATGAACTCTTCTCAGCATCACTAACTAGTAATAGAACTGCTGCCGACGTTTGGGGCCATGGACCACCACCTCAGTTTCCCTGGAGCCCAAAAGAAATTAGGAAACAGATATCTATAAAGGAAAATGGATCCATTTAGAATTTGGTCGAACTGTGGAGAGAAAAGAATCTGGTTTCTCTTCACCACGTCACTCTAACTTTCTTACTGAAATCTGTGAGACCATAACCAGATGGCATACAGATGAATTGGCTCTTGCTGGGAGAAGGGCAGCAAAGCCTCAGACTTCCCCTACTGCCTCTGTTCTCAGAGTGGGACTTTTGGGGACACACCAACAGAGATGGGTAGCTAATATAACTGCAGCCTGTAGGGCATGCCCAGTAGTCAGTCATCCCACTGGGAGCGGGGCTGATAACCACTGTACAGAAAGGGGCTCAATAGTTTGAGCTTCCTCTTTATCCTGCACAGCTGCTCTGCAGATCTAACATCTGCCCTTGAGACTTACTAAAAAATCTATATACGGTAGCCTTTTGGATGTTTGACCTAGATGGGACAATCCTCCAGACACCTGCACCACCACCCCTCTAAGGTATGGTTTTGGCATTTGGTGACACTCAACCTGGTTACTGAGTATTTTGGCTGTGAATACAGAAGCTGTAGACTGCAGTGTTAGATAAGCAGGACACAATTTTAGCATGATGGTATACTTTCTGATGTTGATAAATAATAGATAGGTGAGAGTGGGAGGGTGCGGGGGAGGGGAAGAAGGCACTGTACAGTTTAAACTGTGTGGCCTCTATTGAGAAAGCCGCAGGGCTGTTCTGGTACAGGTTATGGTGATGCCAAGAGGAGCCGTCTCAGCCCTAGCTGTTGCTTCTTTCCTGGTTGTGAGTTACAGAGGCCCCCCACTTGGTGTTATGTAACGCAGAGCAATGCAGGCGTTCAGAGGAGAACAGCTGTCAGATTGCTTTCCTGAGCTGAGGAAAGTGGACACTATCAGATGGGGAAAGGTAAGCCGTTTCCCTTACTGCGATTCACAGTGCAATGGGTGGGACCATGCCTAGCAAAGTCAAGACTTCATTGCAGTCTCTAGGGCCACAAGTGAACTGAGGTCACGACATGTGGATGACTAGAATATTATCAGGAACACTAGAAGATTCTCATTTGTGGGAATTAAGCAGGCTCCCAGATGACAGGGTCGCTGGAGCATCTAGGAGCCTCTTTACAACACTTCTGTCGCACTTGAGATTCCATTGGTTCTCTGTGGGAGCCTGAGGCTACGCTAGAGGAGAAGTAACACCACTCATGCTCCCCCCCCCCCCCCCCCCCCCCCTGGCCCCAGCCATCACCACCTTCACCCCACCCCACCCCCGCCACAAAACTGGAGGGACCAGCCTCAGAGCATCCCCAAGTGACCTTCAGAGTTCTACATGCAAAAACTGGAGTAAGAAAGTAGGAGATATTTTTTGAGATGGGGGTCTCGCTATGTGGTCCATGTTGGCCTTGAACTTGCCATCCTCCTCCCTCAGTGATGAGGCAGTCCTGAGTGATGAGATCATGGGTATGTGCCACCACAGCCAACTCAGTGAGCAGAGGTAACAGCCGCACCAAAATAGGTTTAAGAAGCCTAGCCTCTGATTTTCAAGTGTATAGAATATTGCATATTTATATGTTATTACATATCTAATAGTAAATGATGTGTGTCTAAAACACTGTAAATGACATTTTAAAGATTTATTTACTATATATAAAGTGTGCATTAGGTCACATTATAGATGGTTGTGAGCCACCATGTGGTTGCTGGGAGTTGAACTCAGGACCTCTGGAAGAGCAGTCAGTGCTCTTAACCACTGAGCCATCTCTCCAGCCCTGTAAATGATATTTTAAATATTATAAAAAATACTACAATACTTTCACGTTTTTGATGCCTCACACCTCTATAGTTAACTATCTGCTTTTTAAAGGAGATTAATAACGACACTATTCCTACACCAGCATTTAATCAGCATGGCTTTTATTAAAGTGGGATTTATGTATAATAGTGTGTAGACTTTGAGTATGCACTTTGAGTCATTCAGAAAGACATACACACCTGCATAAGAACTGGCTCAGCCAAGATCTACAGCATCTCTGTCACCCCAGACACTGATACACAGTCGCCGGCCAGGATTCCATTATGAGGCTGTGGTAGATTTCTCTTACATAAGCATTCATCAGTAGTCACTTGAGTCATTTCCAAATTTCAGTCGCTATAAATACTGATGCAATGAATGTCATGCTGGCTAAATAGATGCACCTCTCCTTAAATAACCCCTCAGCAAGAATTCCTAGAATTGTCGTCCTTAGGGCAAAAGCGTTAGGTGTCATCATTTTCAAATCGCAAACTACTTCTAAGACCATAAAATATTGACAAGCCACCTAGGGAGTGCTTTTTCCACTTCAGAACTGCCAGGCCCGGGGCCCCTGTTCAATACTTAGTACTATTTTTATTAGCCATTATTCTTTGGCAGGTCACAGGGTGGCCTGCATTCACTCCTGTGCAGTCGAGCCACCTCTAGATATTAATAATAATTTCAAACCCATTATTGAGTGCTGCTTTGGGCCAGATACTATCTTAGGTATGGTCCAAGCAGTTTTTTCACTGAACACCCAGGGCACCTACCCCCTAGGATCTAGATATTATGCTCTCTATTTTAAAGATCTGAACTAAAGGTTATAGAAATTGAATTACTTTCCCAAGGTCACAGGGGCACATAGTCGGAATATGACACCGGCGCTTCCTGGCTGCAGAGACTAAGTTCTCGGTATTGCATCACAGAATCTGAGCCTTTATATAAAATAGTGAAGACGGAAATGCAATTATATCATCTGGACCAGGGACCGTGGGGGATTCTTGGTATACTCAGAGCAGGGAGGGAGGTAGAAAGGCCGTCAGCTACTGTATCACAGGCTTACTGTGCACCACATGAAGCACTTCCAGGCAAGGGCTCTGTGGTGCTTGTGCTGTTGACCCATTTGTCTTTGGGAGCTCTTTTCAGCTCACATGATGATGGAGGCTGAGAAATCCCATGATCTGCCGTCTGTAAACTGGAGAAACAAGAGGGTCGGTAGCAGCCGGGCGGGCACAGTGGTACACACCTGTAATCCCAGCACTCAGGGAGGCAGAAGCAGGCAGGTCGCTGTGAGTTTGAGGCCAGCCTGGTCTACAGAGTGAGTCTAGGACAGCCATGGCTACACAGAAAAACCCCATCTCATAAAACAAAAACGAAATCTGTAATATTACGAAAAGAAGGAGAAAGAGTCCCATGGAAAAGCAGAGACACCATTTGTGAACTCTGCCACGTTTTGAGACACCCAACCCCACTCCACCCCAGCCAACGGCGAGTGCTGTATATATTGTCTAGTCTCATGGCCTAGGTTCACTGGGACAGTGGTTGGCTCATAAAGCTCCCTTGGTATATCACGGTGTGATCACATCTGTAGAGAAATGTCACACAAGCATAAGCCTATCATGGTATCCAGACTCGATCCCAGCTCAGGTGGTGCTGGGAATAGCAGAGAACACATTTTTTCCTTAGACAAAAACATGCATTTCTGCTTCATAAGCTTGCTGCATGCTTGGTATCTCAAGGTCACAGAGGAGGGAGGGGCTGCTCCTCCAGACCTGCATGGGCGCCAGACGCTGCCAAAGACCGCCTATCCAGGTGGACAAGCAGCCAAAGACAGCCTATCCAGGTGGACAAGCAGGTGTGCCCAGGTCTTTAATCATGCCTCCAACCGCAGGCAGAAAAAAGGCCAATGAACCGAGTCAAGCCAGTTCAGGAGTCTGGACCAATTCATCATTCTTGCTGCCAAGAGATCTTCTTGGAATAGCATCCAGAGAGTCACTGCAGCCAGGCTGCCAACTCCTATGCACGGGGACTGTGGGGAGCAGCTTCTGTTCTCCCCATGCCTAAAGCAAAGAATGTCTGTATTCCTCCATTCACACAGAGAAGGGCAGCTCCCTCGGCTACCTACGAAGCCTTCACACTCCCAGGAAAGACTGCCAGATGGTCAACAGAAGAAAGCCTGCTCATCCTGTAGACGTGCTTGGTCTGTTCTGGCTTCCCACCCATGTACACTGGAGCCGTCACTGTTGTCACCAGTGTCACAATCGTCATTGTAGTCGTCATTGTCATTATCATCGTCATCTATATAAAGATTTGCACCAAACACTGTGTTAGGAGTTTCCATTGATAATTAGGCATCTGACACTCGTAACAGTGCTGTGATGTAATGGCTATCATTTTACCCACTTTTCAGCTGAAGAATTTAAGAGATTTAAAATAACTATCCCAAGGTTATACGGGTTTGCGTCTAGGAGGGCTGGATCTATATTCTATCCTACAGTCTACAGTTGTAATCAGTACACAATACTGCTTTTCTAGGGTTTCCCCAAGAAGCCGCCTATCTCCACCCTTTAATCATGGGACATGCATACAAAGTCTCATCTCTTGGAGTGGATACATATACTAGGGTTCTCCACATAAACAGAGCCAAGAGGAGGGATGTAGCTCTAGCTATGTAGATTGGTTTTGTGATTCAGCTCACATGGTGATGGAGGCTGAGAAATCCCATGATCTGCCATCTGAAAACTGGAGAATGAAGAGGCTCAGTAGCAGCCAGGAGCAGTGGTGCACGCCTATAATGTCAGCACTTAGGGAGGCAGAGGCAAGCTGATCTCTGTGAGTTCAAGGCCAGCCAGGTCTATGAAGGCTGTCCAGGACAGCCAAGGCTACACAGAGAAACCCTGTCTCAAAAAACAAACAAACAACAACAAAAGAGGGCCAATAGCACGTTTCCACCAAAGCCAAGTCCAAAGGCCAGAGAGGCAGAAGAACCTCTAGTGGATACCCTGGACCAAATCTGAAGGCCTCAGGCCTGAGGGCATTGATATCAAGGGTAGAAGAAATATAGATGCCCTGGTTCACACAGAGCGTGAACTCACCTCACGCCTGCCCATTTTCTTCTACCTGAGCCTTCAGCAGATGGAACGCTGCCACTCATACCGACGACTGGACCGCTAAGCTCTTCGGGAAATCCCCCTCAAAGATCCACCTGAAAACTGTTTCATCCACTCTCAGGGCATCCCTTACTCCAGGTGAACTGATTCTTGAAAAACCGACCATTGTAAGCCCATCCTTTCTCAACTTGGGACCTACCTCTTTGAATGATACTTAATTTCAAAATAAAGAACAACGCAGTCATAATTGCACTCAATGCCCTTAGATCTGAATTAACCACAAGCACACTAATGCCTTCCCTGGGGAGTGAGGTGAGGTCCTGAGATCTGACTATTCTTCTCTTGCTACTCTGTACTTAAATACCAAGAGGTAAAATCTAACAATGTAAGAACAGACATGAAGTCGATACATCTAATCTTACATAGCAAAAGCCTATGAGGAGAAAGAAAACAGATGCATGTTCAACAGAGGTGCATATCTACACAAAATGTATTTATAACAAAACGCACATGCTAGTTACAGTCATCTTTTCTATAGTTTTTTTTTTTTGCAAGGTTATAGGTGATGCTTGCTTGTAACTTCCTTCTACTCGGTTCCCTCTGCTGTCAATCAAATACCTCAGCTGACGGTGGTTCTCTGCTAGAGGTAATGGTCTAAACCTTCATTCTTGAAGGGTCTGGGCCATGTAATAGTGTCTGGGTTCGGATACTAGAGCTTTCTATAGACCTTAACCACAAGTCTTGGTGGTGCCCTAGGAGAACCCTTGTGCTTCAGGCACACTTTTCCTTTCTCCCCACAGGAGGGACCCACTTCTTAATCCAGCAAAAGCCATTACTCCTGTCTTGGCATATTGGCTCAGAGGCAGAAGAAGCCCTAAATAGAACCATCAGTGTTTCTCTGTGTGTGGAGAGTTTCTCCCTGAAAAGCCAAGGAGTCTAGGCTGTCTGAGGACATCGTTCCGGAGAGAAGAGCCCACAGGTTTGCAGATGGGTCACTAGGAGTAATTATGAGTGGACCACTCTAACTGCCACCAGTGAGTAGCAGGATCTCTGCCATCAGGAAGACAGCATGCACTCATGCTAGTTTTGAGAATCCTTACAGCCACCTGAATACCTTGCCTCAATTCTAGAAACCCCATAATGTGACTTTCTATTCATCCAGAACCATTATTGGCACAAAACTTCCTGTTTGAGTCTAGGCTACCAAACCAAAACAGGTGACTTTTAAATAACACACTCACAAATTATTTCTCACTGTCTTTGAAGACAAGAAGTCCAAGGTCCATGGAATGGCAGCCTCAGTGAGAGCCCATTTCTGTTTATATTGCTTTTGTCTTGGTGTCCCTCTCATGATGGAGGAGATAAGGCACCTTCCTAGGTCCTTTCTCTAAAGGTGGATGCCATTCATTCATGAAGGCTCCTCATTCTTGATCTGTCCACTTCCTAAAAGTCTTGCTGCTAATACCATCACCTGATGATTACAATTCCAATGTGAGTTTGGGAAGAGACAGAGCATTCAGACCACAGCAGCACATGGTCAGAGCTTCCCAATCAGCACAGCCCACCCTTCTGGCCACTGTGATCTGTGGTTACTGAGTGGCTGTGCTGATAAGGAGAAAAGGAAAGCCACCGTGTTCTCATAGTAGAATCTTCCCCCAGATAAATCAAACACAGGAATATTGAGGCAAGAGGTGGAGAAGGAGGTTCCCAAGTGTTCCATTGAGGCATCTCGACTTATCATGCAAGTATCGGGCATCGTCACCATCTAGCATTAGTGGTGGCCTCAGGCAGAAGGAAGGAAGGAGGTTAAGGCTAAGAATGGCTGTTGGGTAGAAAAACCAACAAATACCCCAAACTCTGAACAAACGTATACCAAACACTTCGCTTTATCCTCCTATCACTCATATTGTCATTGACTTAATGTCGTCTTTAAATCAACTTATCTTTACTTAACCTAAATAACTATCCTTAGGTCGGAGTTTTTTTCAGTCCAGAAGAATGAAATTATCACTAAATGTGTTTTCTCAACCCATACTAAAATACATGGTGAGTAAGAGAAAAATACTCATCTGTTTTACCTACAGACATCTCTTGTCTCACTGGCAGTAGTCATACTGTGGTTATTTGTTTGTTTGTTTGTTTGTTTGTTTTTGAAACAGGATCGCACACAGTAGCCCATGCTGACTTGTAACTTGCAACTCTCAGCTTTCTGGGTGTGTGGTTACAGTGTGGTCTCCAGCACCCAGCTAATCCTTTAGAATGAATCGTAGCAGGGTCAACCCCCATGCTCCTGATATTGTGACCTCCCAGCAAAGGACCAGAGAATGTGTTGGGAAGCTGCCCTTGTAGGATCAGACTATTGACTGAGCCTCATCCACTGAGCTCCAGATCCCAGTGTCAAGGTAAAGCCACTAAGCAAGATCATAGTGGGGTCAAGCTGTTTTCCTGCCCAGCCACACTCCCCCACTGAAAGCAACCCGATCAGGGTGACTGTGAACCAGGAAGCATGGCCGAGGCTGGGTACTCACATCGGAGGCTGGACCCTTGTCCGCACCAGGGCAGGAGAATGTGACAAATTCATGGCAGCGCTTGTGTACAACAAAGCAGCAGACTGCAAAAGAAAGAATTGGGGGGGGGGGAGAAATAAGGAAGAAGCCATTAGGGTTACTCCATGTGAAGACACCGTGCAAAACAACATCAGATTCCACCTTATGTCCTCCGTTGGGCACACTGACATGACATCCTGCATAGGTGTTAGATGTCTAAGTTAAGTGGGGCAGGGGGTTTGGGATAAAATCCTGGGCGCATAACACACATGGATGCATTCACTTCTATCTGCCCCCACCTGCACTCATACATATGCCAAGAGGCATACACACACACATACACTCACCACACACTTGTATACACATGGAAAACTAGTTTAGCTAGTGTGCTAAGAATCAGACATACCCCAAATTACAGTGATCTTGGAGATCACTTAGAGTGCCAAGTCTTTGATTGGTTTAGGAATAGGATGCTGGGGTTTTTTTTTTTTTTTATATCAAGTACCAGATAAAGTAGTTTGATGATATTTAGGTCCATAACACATACGAAACATGTGTCTTTAAGCATTAGACTCCTACCTGGAGGGACGGGTAGAACAGGAAGGGTGTGGAGGAACCGTGAGCAAGAATGGCAGAGGCGTGCTCCTCTCACCAGATCAATGTCAAGTCAGTGTAGGAGGAGAAGAAACAGGCCGCAGGCTGGGGGTGGAGCTCAGAGTGGTGAGCTTGCCTAGCCTGCTGGAAACTCTGGGATGAAGAGGAAGAGGGGGCAGCATGCAGAGGAAGGGGGAAGATGAAAGGGAGGGCAGGAGAAAGGAAAGAGGCAGACAAGGAGAAGATAGGAGGAGGAGGAGGAGGAGGAGCAGGAGGAGGAGGGACTAGAAGATGAAGGAAAAGAGAGGGGAGTGTGGGAGCAGGAGGGGAAAGGTGGAGGAAGGAGGCTGAGGCTTTAACACTGCTTACAGTTTGCAACCAAATACATATAAACTACACATGTGAAGTCCTGTGACTCAGAGCATCTGTGATACAGCTTCACAGTCTCAGGGATACAGCGGTCTGAGAAAGGGGCAGCCAGTGAGTATATACATGATAAAACAGACCTTTTGCAGTTTTGTTTCCCAGATCTTCTACATCCTCTAGATTCCCTTCCTAGGGGATGGACTGCATTAAGGACCAGCATGGAGCTTTTATAAAGCACATATTCAACAAACACAGCAGAAAAATTTCAGGCTACTCATAGAGATGTGATCGTGTGGATCAGTAACTACAGACAGTGCAGGGTCTGTGACCATTAGTCATAGGATAGTCTTTTTAAAACATATTTTATTAATTTATTCATATTACATCTCAAGGGATAGTCTTACTCCAGATTCACAGAAAGTACAAATGCCAAGAGCTTGTTACCTGGAGGCAGTCACTGTCCCCTCTTACAAGTCCTCAGAACCCCAAGTGACACACACACACACACACACACACACACACACACACACACACACACTAGAGTCTCCAACAAGTAAGAAGCAGGGGAAGAAAAAGACAAGGAGAAAATAACAGCAACTTGCATCCAAAGAAATATAAGGAACATCTTGACTACAGGCATTATGCATATGCCATTTGAATCCTAATTTGAATAAACTGGCAATATTAAAAATTCACCAAGACAATCAGGAAAATAGATCTATTCACTTGGCCTTTATGATAGTAAGAAATTATTTTTATTGGTATTAGAAAACAAATACCTTTCGTATGATAGTGCCACGGTGGTTATTTTAACAGCATCTTTATCTTTGAGAGCTACAACCTAAAAGCTTTATTGATAAAGGAATTCAACTCAGGGATGCTTAGCAGGGTGACAGACTGAAAAAAAAAAAAAAGAAAAGAAGAGAGAAAAAAAGAAACTAGATCATTAGGCTCATGAGGCAGACACGTGAGGATTTAATGCCAAGCTATCTTCTCTTGATTGTTCCATAAAATACAATTTTAAGACAGAGACCTAAGCAGACAGAGAGAGGCCAAGTTACAAAACCCCAGGGCAGGAGGGACCACAGAGTCTAATGTGCTGCAGTCTGTGCTCCCCATGCGGACTGCAAACACTGATGAGCTGCATATAAGACTAGTTTAAGTGTGTTAACAATTAAGATGGGGATGGCTGGTGAGGTGGCTCAGTGGGAACAAGCACTTGATGCAGGGGCCTGACAATCTTGCCTTAATCCCAGCAATCACAGTAGAAGACAACTGCGTCCTGAGATTTGTCCTCTGACCTTCATACATGTGCTGTGGCCCACGCACACACACACCATGATAATGTGTTTGTTTAAGAATTAAGATTGGGCCTCCTGAACCCTCTGGGTCCTTCCATCCCCCTATTCTACCATGCCCCTCTCAGCTCTCCAACCGCCCCCCCCCCCAGAATCCAGCTGCAAGTCCTAGCATCAGTGCCGATCCCCCACCGTCTGACCTCTGCCTCTCAGGTCTCAACAGGATAGCCTGCCACCCATCCTGTGTGTGGCAACAAGGCCGCCCCACCAACGGGCAGTGACCAAATCACAGGCACCAGAGTTCATGTCAGAGGCAGCCCCTCACCCACACTCCCAACAGCCAAGGACAGTACATGAACTAAACCTAGACCTCCTGTTCAGATCTAGCCAATGGACAGCTCATTCTCCACGGCTGTGGGAAGAGCAGGGGCTGCCTCTGACAGGAACTCAGGTGCCCCTGATTTGATTAATTCCCCTTAGTGAGAAGGTCCAGCGGGTACACAGAGGAAGGAGATGCAGGCTATCTGGATGAGACCTGATAGGCTGTGGTCATACGGTGCAGGAGGAGGTCCCTTCTGTCAGAGGCCTAGGGGAGGGGAAAAGGGCAGAAGAGAGGGAGGGTGGGAATGGGAAAATAAGAGCAAGGGGATAACAATAGGGATATAATGTGACTAAATTAGAGTAAAAAAAATTTTTAAAGAATTAAGATTGGGGCTGCCACTCAGTGACAGTGCTTTCTCCCAGCATGTTTAAGACTCAAACACTACAAATATTAACAATAACAAAAATGAACAATTAAGGATAGAAGAAGACAAAAAGAAAATTCCATGTTCAGCTTTCAAAACAGTGTAAGGAAAACTAGTGCAAAGAAAGCATTGAGGGTTCGTTTGAACAGACAACTGACTGGGGACACATGTGAGGGTGTTCTAAAACCTACATTTGATGCCATTTCTACTTTAAGCTCTTTAATCCATCTGTAATTTTTTCCCCAATCTAATCAGCCCTGGAATGCTAACCTCCCCACCCCCACAGGTACCCAGCTGTCCCAGCAGCCTTGATTGAATAATTCTGTCCTTCTGTCTGGATTTCCAATGCCAAGTTTATTAAGTGTTCAATAATTATATATGCTGAGGTTGTCTCCAGGCCTTTAGCTTTGTGCCCTGATCTGTCGTAAAGTACGGCACTAGGGGGTTTAATTACAGCAACTTTATAACATGCTGTGCCCCAAGTACCCTGAGTCCCCCGTCATTAGCCCTATTTTCAGCATTTTTTTTAGCTATTGCTAAGGGTTTATCCTTCCAAGTGAACTTCAGAAGCAGTTTATCAAGGTTGTTAAAATACCAATGGGAATTGTATTGGAGGCACGTTAAGTCAATCTCCGTCCTCCAAAAAATAAAATAAAACAAAATAATTGGGAATTTCACTGAACTGGCCTTCCATTTTCAAAATTAAAATTCAAGACAACTGACACACTGACCACAGCAAGTCACACCTCCAGGACTTGGTTGCTCCCTTGTTTAAAAATCTCATTTCCCATCTTGTGGAGAGTCTTTTAGCTCTCCATACACTCCCTATGCAGTTCTTACAGTGTACCATCTGAGGACCCCTGCTTTAATACTCCTTTTTCCTCGTGTTCTCCAGCTGGTTGCTGTTTGCATACAGGAGGGCAATGCAATCCCACAGTGAGGATTGTGTAGCCTTTTAGAAACTCACGATCATGGATATGGGTTTTTAGTTGCCTTCAGAATCCTAGCTGGAAAATTGAGTTACCCCAAGTAATCACATTTTTCTTTTCTCCTTTCTCACATATATACCCTTCCCCCACCTTATCGTGTTTCCGCATCTACAACTGTCAGAACGCCAGGAAATAAAGGGCTGATAGCTGTCCTTCCCAGCCTACTAGTATCACCTCTCCCTCCCTCCTTCTAGGCATTTCTCACAAGCACCGAAGTGCCTTTCCGTGATTCCTCGGAGCAACTTGTAGTTTGTGGTTTTCTTGGAAACTGCCCATGTGCTTACAGGGTAGCATCTTACCTGGCATGGCATTAACCTGCATCTCAGTCTCTCAAGTCACATTCTTAGGTGTTCTTATAGTTTCTCACAGACTTATCTTTATTGTCTATTATTTTGTTTTGTTTTTTTCTTTTGGTAATAAGGATGGAACACAGGGCCACCTGCGTGTTAGATACTACTGTACACTGAATGTTATCTACCTTTATATGTGCCTGTGGTGTATGTGTTCGTGTGTGTGTGTGTGTGTGTGTGTGTGTGTGTTTTGTGCATATGCATTCACAGGCTTATGGAGTCCAAGTATCTTTCTTAGTAGCTTTCCACGTTAGTTAGTTAGTTAGTTAGTTGATTTGTTGGTTGGTTGGTTGGTTAGTTAGTTAGTTAGTTAGTTAGTTAGTTAGTTAGTTAGTTAGTTAGCTAACTTTTAAGACAAGGTCTCTTACTAAACGTGTAACACACTGAGCCTGCCAGGCTAGGGGCTACCATGCTCCAGGGATCCACCTGCCTCTCACCCCAGCTGCTGGAGTTACAGATGTGAGCTGCTATGCCTGGCTTTCACTTAGGTGCTTGCAATCTGAACTCAAGCCCTCACGCTTACGCAGCAAGCAGCTTACCAACGGAACCATCTCCCCAACCCCTTTTTATTTTGTGACAGATTTTCACTATGCTGCCTGGCCCGGCCTTGATCTTCCTGCCTTGATGTCCTGAGAGGCTGGATTGCAGCCTGGGCGACCAGGCCGAGCTTTCTGTTAGTATCTATGTTTACTACGTTTTCTGTGTTAGTATCTGTGTTAGTATCCGGCTGTCAGAAAGAAGCCCAGGGGTTTGGTCATCAGTTCTGCCAGGCTTTTCTCCACTAAAGCTGCTTCTGCTTTCCCCAGTGACCATGCGGCTGTGCTACTTACTGTTAAGTCACAGGAATTCTGGACCCTGGTGGCTTGGGTTTGGGGCATGTGTCATTTGAAACTAGAGTATTCGGGTACAGTATCTGGTCTCCGTGTGCTTCTGTTTCCTCTTTGAGAGATGACAGTGAGAGAAGTGGTTCCCATATCGTGATGGTGCCGGCCACCCTCAGAACCAAGCCATCTAAACCAACAAATACCAATTCCCATCATGCACGGCTCTCGAAGCTTCTTGAGCAGACGACCCAGTTAATTTATTCCCATTCTTCTTCATTAAAAATTGAAAGATTTTTCAGTCTCAAAAACTATTATTTTAAGTACAGTTTTGGCTGTGTTTATGTTTTATATTTAGTGTGATTATTAAGCTTCTAAGTGGTCCATCATAAAGGTCTAACTCTCTTCCTTGACCCAGAATGAATTGGGAAAGTTTCTTCCCCCTGTTTTCAAGTGGTAACTTTATTCTAGAAGCCTTTTTCAGAGCTTCCAAAGTGTGAGTTAGGAGTTTCTTCACCCTTATGGGTCCTGTCAGGGCATGGGAACTAAACAGCACAGCATCTCGATGTTTCCTGGGTCTGCTGCCATTCCCAGCACCAACACATAAGTGATAGTCAGTAAACTAATGACTGGCGCATGAAGAAACAAAAGAATGAGCCACGGGAAGAGAAGAAAGTACCCTACGATGTCGGGTAGGCAGGGGTGGCTCCTGTACCGAGTGGTTCCTCTGCCTTCCCCAGTGGGTGTGGTCTCTTTGGGCAGCCTTCCAATAACCCAGCCCTATGAGGAGGAGCCAAGTGACCTAAGTGGCCTGTCACTCTCCCTAGCTGTTGGGGACAGACTTTGGAAGTAGAAGAGCTGCTGCAGTGCAGGTAACTCCAAAACGTGGCTTGTTTCTTAAAAGCTGCGCAAATCAAATCCCCCATTAACTAAAACGTGCTTTTAAAGAGGACTAGGGCCGCCTATTTTAAGAAACAAACTAAATCTCTTTGTGATACAAATAAACACCCCCTCATTTCTGTTTGGCAAATTCAGGGGCAGACTAGCGTTTCTTAACAAGGAGGCATTTTCAGAACTACTGAGTGTGCCAGGTCCCCACTTCCACACAGGTAGCTGGAGGAAGCCAAGAATCCCTCCATGTTTCCTGCTGGATTTAATTACTCCTTGCTGTCCAGGATTGGAAAGTCTACAGCCTGGCAACCTCTCAACCCAATCTAGAGACCTTTGTTGATCACTCAGTGGGGTCCCAAACACAAATGCCTTTCAGCTAGGTGAGTGATACAGATGCCTGGGGAACAGTAGGACTACACATGTGAAGGAGACCTGCAACGGGGCCTCAGTGCGGAATGAAAAAGGTCTCACACTCCATCCGTCTTGTACATGAAAGGCCATCAAGGCTGCACACTGGTTCCACAGAATGATGCATGTGTCCTAATCCTGAGGAGCTGTGACTGTTACCTTGCAGGGGGAAAATGGCTTTTGTAGATGTGATTAAGCTAAGCACCCTGCAAAGGGGAAAGGCACTGACATTGGGGTGGGGTCAATAGCACCCCAAGAGTCCTTTTATGAGGGAGGAGGAAGGGTCAGTCAGAGAATGAGCTGTGATGGTGGAAGCACAGCTTGGTGGGGTGTTCTTCCGGAAAGGAACGTGGCCGAGGAATGTGGGTGGCCCATAGCAGTTGGAAACGGCAGGGAACACTATGTCCCCACCAGTCTCCCATGAGGAAGGTGGCCAGCTGACACCTTGACTTTAGTCCTAACAAAATCCATTTTTAGACTTTGGTCTCTAGAGCTGTAAGACACTAGCTTCGTGACATTTTAGGCACCTATATTTCTTTGACTTTGTTACAGTGGCTTTAGGAAACTAATATACTTGGTAAGAGTTAGAAACATACGATTGATGCTATAAGCATAAGACAGAGACACTTCCAAAGGGCCTCTGTGGGGTAACCGCCCCAGGAAAGTGTCTGCAGTCCTACTGCACTCCCCATGCCTAGTTCAGAGCACCACAATGCACTCATCATACTTTGAACAGGCGAGTACAGAGGGAGCCGATTTTGTTTCCTGTTCTGACTTTGAGCTTCTTTTATCCAGTTCTCACTGTGTCCATGGTATAAAATTAGCGTGCTTGGGTGCCCATCCATGCTCCGGAACCCCTATCAACGTGAGATAGACATTCCAACATTAGATGCAGCTAGCTGTGGTGGGAGAAGAAGGCAGACACTGAGCACTCTCCAGGCTCTCACCTGTCTCAGGACGTCTCAAGTGGAGAGGCTACCATTGGCAGAGGATGCTGGCCACATCTCAGGAACCGGGTGGATCTCACCTCGAGCCTCCAATTGGCTGCTCACAAGCTGAAGGCTAAAGCATGCTTTTTGTACCTCTCCGATCCTCAATTCCCTTTTCCAAAATGGAAGTAGTACTAATACCTGCTCTTACAATACCACTAAGAAGCTCAAGCGTGTCCCAGGGGCTAGGTGGAGACGGGCACCTGCCTTCCAGCAGTCAGCACACAGGCTTGATTTTTGTCTGGGGGAAAAAAACTGCCCTTTCCTCCTAGGTCAGAGACAAACCCTAGAGCCCAAAATGAGGTAGAGTTCCTCCCTCCCCGGAGCTGAAATGGAGAAGTCTGGCTCATGTGCACCCAATACCTGACCTCACTGGCATTAAGAGAGGGGACTCAGGAGCTAGATGCGATGGCATATACCTAGAATCCTAGTGCCCGGACGGCTGAAACAGGAAGATTTCAAGTTTGAGGCAAGCCTAGGCTACATAGCAAGATGTCTGTCTAAGAGAGGGGGCAGAGGGGAGGGAGGGAGGGAGGGAGGGACTGATTTTCACACGTGTCAGTGAAACCGGAGTTTTAATCAGAACCTGGGCCCAATGTCTGCCCCAAGAAGAAAAATCTTTACTCTGTTCCCAGGGAGGCTGATTCTAGTCATTTGCCCAAGGTCATTCAGCCAGTGGTTGGTGACACTTGTGTTGGAAACTTGGTCTGCTCTCCTCTGGAGCCCACACACCCTGCTGGTATGGCGCAGGCACATTCGTATTTGTCATTCATCTCCCTGTTCCAGAAGAAATCCTCCCCCGCTTTGCTCACCCCCACCATTCAGTCACTTGCTGAGCCCCACTGTTTCTTCCTTCACTACATCCTTTCTACCAGATCCTCCTGCACACTCCCCACAAGCTCCACCTCAGCTGCCCTCAGTAGCTCGGATAGACCGCGGCTTGGTAATAAAGCCTCAGCCAGGCTCCCCAGAGCTTCATCAGCCTGCCTTGATATCTCATCTCTGTGAGCCAAAGTTTCCATAACCGTAGAAGAGATAGGACTGCAATGCCACATAATTGTCAGGAAATCTAAATGAGATGTCATGTGTGAATGTGCAGCAGCAGGAGACGGAATAAAATATACTCTTAAGAGAGAATCATTTACTTTCTTCCAGGATGAGGAAGGGGGAGTGTTTCAGAGTACAAGCTCTGCAGCCAACCAGCCTGGACCAGGCTCCACGACTTAGCAGCTTTGTGACCTTGAAGATGCTCATTGTAGTTTTCCTGTCTCAGGAGCAATAATCATACATCTTATACCAGGGTGTCATGAGGATTCTCTGAGTTCATCTTGACTCAGTATGGACACAGTCACTACCTAATAAAGGTCAAGTGTTGTCAATAGCATCCCCACTCACTTCCTCCCACCCCAGGCAGCCAACACACTTGTAAACACTCACTTTCCTATGACCTGGCTTCAGTGTCACTTTCCTGCTCTGGCTATCCACTGGCCGCCTGTTGTCTAAATCTATGACATCCAACATGGCAGCCACTAACTACAGGGATGCTATACAGATCTAAGGCAATTAAACAAATGCCAGCTACATATCTAGTGGATCTCTTAACAGTTCATATGTCAAGAAGCTCTTGTATTGGGCTGATACAGATCTGTGTGAGGTGTGGCTGTTATTGTCCAAGTCTTAGTGGATGGGGGCAGCCTAAGGAATAGAGTGCAAGCATCAGTCAGGCTCTCATCCTTGGTGTAACTACTGACCAGCCTTAGCTCTTTTCTCCTCTCGCTCTATTGCCTCACTTCCTGCTAGGCCAATGACAGCCACTTGTGATTATGGATTGTATGCATTCTCCATTATGCATATTTTATACATATATCAATATACTATCATTATATCAATACCAACAGCTCACCACATGTGGTCCACAGATGAAAGAGAAGGCAGAAAAGCAGGCCTTTAGCAGCAGACTGCAGGCCAGACTGGAACAGAAACAGCACGTTATCCAAAGACAATTCACTCAGCATCCCAGTGGGACAGGCGATGGTTTGCTTGTCTTACTACCTTGATGCAGGAATTGCAAGCTCAGATGTCTGCAAAGGCCAGACCTTCTGGCTAAGTGAAGTCAGCCTGGGACATGGGCCAGACTGGGTTGAACTAAAGGATACAGGTCTTTCCAAAGGACATTTGGCTGCAGATGGGTGGCTCTGGGTTCGTGATTGCAGATGCCAGAGAGGGTTTCTGCTAAGCTTTATGGAAGCAAATACATCAGGATTAATGTAGTTGCATGCTGCCAGCTTACAGACTCAGTCTTATCTGCTTATTCTACCTCAAGCATCTCCACCTCAGGGATGTATGTTTCTGAAGCAAGTATAAGCCAAGCATAGGACAGGAAGAAGATCATCTGTGTCACATGTGGCTGTGAGGAGGAGTATGTGGATCGTACAATTCTTAATTTTAAAAAGCATGAATGAATGAATGAATGAATGAATGAATGAATGAGTGGATGGATGGATAGATGATGAATGATTCGACAAGTTGGCTCATTTGCTTGCCTTCACACTCAGAAGCAAGCATCATAGCTGAGTCAAGAGGATGCAGCTGAGGCTGTGGGTGACTGGATGCTGTGTGTGAGTGTGTGGGGGCAGGAGGCTGCCCTCACATTGACAAGCCATGTAAGTTCAGAGGCCGCTCAGAGCCCTGTCTGGCATCTTCTCCATATGCAGTGAGTGTTCCTTTGAAAAGAGTGCACCCTGTTTGAGGCTTAAAAATTTGAACATTGCCAATTCAAAATTACTGTTTTGTGTCATTTCCGGAGGAAACTATTCTTTCCAGCTCCTTATACAATCCTTAGATAAATCCTACATCTTGTAGAAACATCCTCTGCATATGTGAGTCCATATGTAGGTCTATATGTGTGCAATCAGCCCTCCATATGCAAGGGTTCTATATCTGACGATTCCATCAGCCAACTATCAAAAACACTTGGGAGGAAAAGCCTGCATCTGTCCTGAACTTGTACAAACTTGCTTCCTGCCATTCTGCCCTAAATAATGCACCATGACAACTATCTGCATAGGATTTTCATTGCAACAGGCATTAAAAGTAATGTAGAGACACTTAAAGAATTCAGGAGGATGAGGGTGGATTACAAACCAATACTAAACCATTTTGCAAATGAGTCTGAACTACCTGCATATTTGAAGAATTCAAGGGCATTCCTACATCCAGTCCTCAGCTGTGCCCAGGAGAAGTGTGTGGATGGATGAAGATATATTTCTATTTCCTTTTTCATCATTGCCTGGTTTTCGGCACGGCGTCACACTCAAATCCCCTGGAGAGCTGCTTATAAAGATGCTCAGTCCCATCGATTCTGGCTTAGTGGGATTGGTGCAGAGGTGAGGGCAGGTGTTGGGAAGCTCCCTAAGCAGAAGCACTTGGAGAGTTGAGCATCGAGCCTCAGCACATGCCTCCGCCACCTGCTTCTCCCCAAGTGAGCACATGCCAAAGCCTGTTCCTCTTCGCTTTGGAGACAACAGCCCCATTCTGCTTCCACAGATGCACCTCACCCTGTCAGATGGATGAGCTACCCGGTCAAATAAGGAACTGCAAAAATGTCAAGGACTACCTCCTTGAGAGGGAGGGAGGGAGGAAAAGAAGGAAAGCAGAAGAGACAACAAATTGATTATCAAAACCAAGCACTAAAGAGGGGAGACCCAAGCAGGGGCAATCACTCTGCAGTTGTCAGCAGCTGCTGGAAAAGAATATTCTCCTTTACTGTGCTACCAAGTCTGTAAAATGGAGTGGTTGGGACCATGGGAGGTAAAGAATCAGCCTCAAGCAAAGGGGTCACACCACAAGAAAACCCACAGAATCAACTAACTGGAGCCCGTAGGGGCTCACAGAGACTGGGCTGCCAGCCAGGGAGCCTGCATGGGACGACCAAGGCGCTCTGCGCATGTTCTCCTGGGGGACTCCTAACAGTGGGACCAGAAGCCATCTCTGACTCTGTTGCCGGTGTTGCTTTGTCTAGCTTTAACAGAAGAGGAGGTGCCTAGTCTTGCTGCAACTTGGTATGCCATGGCTAGCTGGTCTCCTTTTCAGAAGAGAAACAGAGGAGAGTGGATGGTAGGTGGTGGGGGTGGGGGACTGTGCAGAGGGGGCAAGGGACTGGGGGGAGAGAGGGGAAGGGAAACTGCAGTCGGGATGTATAATAAAAATCTTTTAAATTTTAATTAAAAATCTATTTTCAATAAAAAGAAAAAATGGCCCCTCATCTCAGAATAAGTGAATCCAGGAAAAGAAATCTCTCCCCACCTCTGCCCTCTGCTTTTAAGAACTTTGAAGAAGGCAGACTCCTGAGAGGGCCAAGAGTGACACTTGGAGGCTGTTTTGTGCTGTGTCTTCTTTCTTGTTCATGCCTTGAAGATGGGGACAGGGCACGAGCATAGGATGTCACCATCTCTGAGGAACTTGAACACGCTGTCGCTCATGGGCCATAGTGCCCTCGGACCATGATTTGAAAATCAAAGTACGGTAGACCTCTCTTGTTTCTGCCTGGCCAGCATGTGTCTCCCATTCTATTCTGAGAAATCACTCCTCCCTGTGTGTGTGTTATCAAAGGCTGCCCTCGTCCTCTGGATCGGAGAAGGGATGTAGGTAGGACCAAGTCACAGTGTGGACTCGGGGATGGACAAGTCACTCAAGCCTCCAGTTGAGAATCAGCACTGGGACTTCTTATTTTATTTATTTTATTTTATTTATTCAGAGGCACATCTCCTAGTCAAGGTGCTCAGCTGGTAAGGAAGATCATGTTTATTATTAAATGTGCAAGCATGCGTGTGTGTGTGTGTGTGTGTGTGTGTGTGTGTGTGTGTTATATCAATTAAAGGTGAGAAAGTGGAAGTCAAGCAGCAGAGGTTCCTGTTTCCCCAGTATTTTGTGTGTCTCCACGAATCAACATCGCTACTGAGGCCACAGTTGTTACCAGCATTTGGTTCAGCCCATGATGAAGAAAGTGCTTTACAGTGTCCCACCATTGCCATAGTTTATGTGTGTGTTGCATCCCTTGTCAATGACAACTGAGCACCGGAATTTGCTCAGATGAGAGGACATGTCAGAGGACTCCTGATTTGACAGGAACCCCATATCCATGAGTGCCTGGTATTGGGGTTTCTTTTAAGCCAGTCCCTGTTGGACTGGCACACCCACCTTCTGCTGTCATCAACACTCTGCCTTCATTGGTGAAGGAAAAGACGCATGGCCTCAAGGTCATGGCCTTTCTGGACAAGAAAATGAGTCACATCCATCAAGTTTTGCCTGCAGAGTCATGTGGTTTGGAGCCAGGAGATAAATGCATGTTGATCTCAATCCCTTTTGAAAGCTACCGGTGAAACAGTAGCCCTGAGTGCAAGGAGGGTGGCTAAGTTAATATTACCAAGTAAATATCAACAAGCAAAACAAAAACAAACAAACAAACAAAACCCCAAATCACCCACCATGCCACAGAGACCGCAGAGGGCTTCTGCTAGCTTTACTACCCAGCATGCACTCCTTCCTTTACTTCCTAGAATGATGATTTTCCTTTGGGAAGTCAACCTTCTCCCACTATATGCAGCTCTTGTAAGGTGTCCACCAACATACCAAGCTTTCTCCTTGCACACAACCCAACACCCCAACTTTTAGTGAATCACACTTTCTCTGGAATTTGATTTGGGGCTGAGAGGCACAGGGGTGGGAACAGCTACGGCTGATTCATCCCACTAATACCACCGTGCAAAGGCCATGTGTCCATTCCTATCACGCACATCCCCAGAGCTGTTTGCTGACACTTGGCTTTGCGTTGTGTGCAGCCCTATCTCTTCCCAGTTGTTCTGTTGTTCCCTTAGGCAACTACAGTCTGCTTATGCTGTTTACAAATGATTGTGAGCCCCAACCAAGTGGAAGATATGGGCTCTGTCCTCATGTTGATGTAAGATGTCCTTTCAAGAACATCTTCAAATAATGATCTCCAAAGTTATTGTAAAACAGCCAGGGCCTCCTCTTTTGCAGACAACTCTAACTAGGACATTCTGACTCCCTGGGAGGCCTGGTCCTGCCTCTGTGGCTCTTCATCTCCCCTCTCCCTTCCTCAGTGGAATCCCCAGGGCCCTCTCTTAAGTGAAGGACCTTCTGTGATCCTCTGCATCTCAGACTAAATAGCAACTCCTTGAGGAGCCCTCCCTGACCCACTAATCTATGTTTATCCTGCTTACTGTTTTGTAATTTCTTCCATTTGACCTATGGTCTGTAAGATACTTTATTGTCTTCAAAATAAAGTGGGCTAGAAGAGTGACTGCTAGGAGAGTCACAGGGATTAGATGTGGCAATCAAACTGCCACATGTGCACCATGGATATTAGCTATTGCTGTGCCTCTTGTCATCGTCACCACTGCTGTCATCGTCGTCTCCGTCATCATGAGCATCCTCTAACCTTTCCAGCCGTTTGCCTCTATTGAAGGAGATGAGTATTTATTTTTGTCCCCACTGATGCTCTATCTACCACATAGGAAAAGCTCAACAGTATTTAATTGGCTGTGAGTTGGTTGAGATTTGAAGCCAGTAGCCATGAGCCATCCACCTCCCTCCACCTCTCTGCTTGTGTTTCCCTTGGCCATAGTCTAGTCAAGGTTTGTGCTGCTGTGACAAAACACCATGACCAGAAACTGAAAGGATCTATTCAGCTTCACCAAAGGAAGTCAGGACAGGAAGCTGGAGGCGGGAGCTGATGCAGAGGCCATGGAGGGTGCTGCCTACTGTGCTCCCTATGGTTTGCTCAGCCTGCTTCCTTATAGAAGCCAGGACAACCAGCCCAGGAATGGGGCCACCAACAATGGGCTGGGCTCTTCCCCCATCAGTCACTAGTGAGGAAAATGCCTTACTGCTGGATCTCATAAAGGCATTTCCTCAACTGAGGCTCCTCCCTCTCTGATGATTCTAGCTTGTGTCAAGTTGACACACAAAACCAGCCAGTACAGCCGTGCTATATTATTTCACTTCTTCTTAATGTACTCTGCCCCAAAACAAAATAAAGTCAGAGCAAAAAGGTTTCTGACATGAAAGACAGTCCATTGGCTTTCTTTTGTACTTATTCCTTTCCTTTTTATTTAGATTAGCTAGTTTTTCCAGCTGTGGTGTCAAACACCTGTCACACAGTCTGTGGGAGGCAAAGGCAGGAAGGTCCTCACAAGTTTGCTGGCAGCCTAAACTACAGAGTTTCAAACCAGCCAGGGGTTCATGGTCAGACCCATCCCTAAAAACAAATAAACTAAATAAACAGATTGGGCTTTTTGGTGGGGGTGGGAATAAGATGTTCTAATTTGCTATTAGTGGGGTGATAAAGATTATGCATGAAAGCAACTCAGGAAGGAGAAGGGTTATTTGGCTTCCACCGCCATTGAGGGAAGCTGAGGCAGGAACTCAAACAGAGCAGGAACTTGGAGGCAGGAGAGGAACAGTGCTTGCTGGCTCACCTCCCCACCTCGCTCAGCCTGCTTTCTCATACAACCGAGGACCAGCTGCCCAGGGGATGGCACCACCCACAGTTGCCAGAGGCCCTCCCACACCAATTACTTATCAGAAAAATGCTCCACAGGCTTGCCTACAGGCCAATCTCGTGGGAGCCATTTTTATCCTGTTAAAATTCCCTCTTCCCAGATGATGCCAGCCTGTGCCAAGTTGGCAAAAACAATGACAACAAAACCCTAACTAGGACAGTAAAGAAAAAAAACATGAAAGAAAAATATATGAAATATTGGTGACACTTGCTATCTCTGGCTATGATTATTTTTTATAATATTGATATCCTTAATAGTTTAATCTTTGAGGTACCATGCTCATATGTGGAAAGACACCACATCTTTAGATACACAGATTCGTGCATTTTTGGCAGGTATATTAAATTCATGTAAGCATCACTACACTCAAAACCCAGAGCACTGGAATAAATCCCAGGGTCCCTGAAGTCCCATTTCCCACACCCAGCCCTTGGCAACTGCCAGTCTACTTTCTGCTATGTCAACTAATGGGTCCACATTGTGTGCCTACCACCTTCTGCATCTGCCATCTTTCACTCAGAGCAACGTTTCCGAGAGGAAGACACTTCTCCAAATCAACAGCTAATTTTTATAGCTGAGTCGTATTCTATTACATGGCTATTTTGAAGTCCATGTATCCATTCATCATTCAACAGATATGTTGGGTTTTTTTCCCCCAATTTCTGCATATTTCCAAATTCTGCATTATGAGGGAAGCTGCTATGGACATCCATGTACAACTCCATATCACAAGCTAATTCTATGTTTACCCTTAGAAGGAAACACCACTGTTTTTCTGAAGTTGTATCTTTTTAAAGGAAAACAATTCAATGTTATTTTTTTCACATTCATATGTGTGTGCACGTGTGTGTGTGTGTGTGTGTGTGTATGTGTGTGTGTGTGTATGTGTTCAACATACATCAATATGTAAAAGCTAGGCCTGGTGTTGTCCCACATCAACTTTATTTTTTGACACAGTTTCTCTTTCTGATGCTAGACTGGCCAGATCTGCTTGCCTCTACCCCTGCTTACCCCACATCCAAGATCTGGGATTACAAACATGTACTCACATACATGAGAAGGATCCAAACTCAGGTCCTGGCATTTGCACACTAAGTGCTTTACCTGCCTAGCCATCACCCCAGTCCCCAGCACATCATCTTTTAATAAGCCATTATGTCCAATGCACTCTCATCAGAAAACACTTTAGATATACAATTAAAAACACTAACAGCTGTGGGAAAATGTTATGCTCCAAGGCTAAAGGCTTGTTGAGTGACTTGGTGTAATAAGAGTCCAGTGATAATGAAGCCCGGAAGCAGAACACACAGCAGCATTGGTTCTTGGAAAGAGAGGCCAGGGACAGAGGGAGGTGAGAGTGAAAACACCCACCTCTCTCCTCCTGCCCTTACTTCTCTTCCTCCCTGTACTTTCCTAGGACCAGCAGCGGCGGCGGAGCCTTGGAGATACAGTCTCCAGCATCAAAGGATGGAGAATGATGATTCCTAGAGGAAGCATGAGGTGGACAGTAGCTAGCACAACGTCCGTCCTCAGAGGAAGGCAGAAAAAGACCAAAGAAATGAACTACAATGCTCTGGGCGCTGCACTTAGAAACCAACCCCCAAAGTGAATTTTGGGTGATATAATCCCATTTTGGCCCTTGTGCTCAGGACTACAACTGCAACTGTTGATAATAATAGTGACAGTAAAAAAGATAAGATTGACCAGTGCCCAACATATGCATGTACAAGTCATGCATGTTGACCAATAATGGCAGCTAAGACTTACATAACCAAGGCATACGTTAAATGTTTGCAAGATGATTCCCAGTACAGTTGAGCTGTGCTACTTGCTACAATTTGGACATAGAATAAAGGGCCTGTATGCTCCAGGCTTAGCCCCCACATGGGCACTACTGAGAGGCTGTGAAGCCTTGAGAGAAAGGGTCTTGTAAAATGTCTTTAGGTCCCTGGGTCCTTGAAGGAGCTTCTAGGACTCTGCTCTTCCTTCTCTCTCACTTCTCAGCCATGAGGTAGGTGGTTCAGCTTGACCGCTTCTCCATCATGGTGCTTTGCCAAAGGCCCAAAGCAAACTGGCTATGAGCTGAAATCAACCTTTTCTCCTCACAAATGGATTTTTTCAGGCGTTTGCCACAGCATTGGAAAGCTTACTGAGACATCGCTACTGCGTATTGCCCTCGTCAGAAAACAGTCAAAGGACTCAAACTGCAGCCCAGCACCCATGGGACACGCTGGGTAGCCACGGGCCTGCCACCCTGTGCTTCCAGCTCTTCATGTGTGACATGGAAGCGTTACTGTTTATCCGACCCCCGGGGACTACTGTGAGAGCTTAACACAGCAGAGGCAGTCATCAAACACCATCCACGTCCCAGGGGCGCCTATAACACCCTGAAGCCCAAAGCATCTCAACATCTGTGTGAGGATGGGAATGGTTCTTTTCAAATCAAGACGAAAGTCTCTAAAGGAAGCCAGTCACTCAACCAAAATCAGAGAACTAGGAGGAGGCAGAGAAGGGACTTGAACTTGGTTCTCAGTCACACTCTCCTCTTCGGAAAAGACCGGGGAGGGGATATAAGTGCACAGGAACAGAGGGCCTGGCACCTCACTCTTAGCTGCCAGTGTCACACCCAGCTCACCCAGCTCACCCAGCTCAGTGTCTGACTGTGCATGGCATGTGAGGCCTCAAAGCTGTTGGGCAGCGTGGGATTCCCTTCCATCTTCAGGTGCATCTGCTCCCCACCTGCTTCCGGGTCCAGGATATGCCCTGGGCTACTTCCCACTTCTCTCCCTCATCCTTTCTGCTCTTTCAGATAGAGATTTATACAATTGGAGGATGGTCCTTACCCACTGGTGTCTTCTCGGTGCTAATATTAACCTGGGGCACCCCCACCAGCTTCTCAAGAAACCAGCAAGATCCAAACACAAACACGCTTGCTGCCTACAGTCCCCACACTCCGCATTCTTGTCACGTCTTTAATACCCTGGCGCTCCAGCAACACTCATCCTCCATGCACTTTGAAATCTCTTTTGCTTTATACTCTGCCAAAAGGTTCCAATTTTTTTTTCCTGCGCTGGCATTGACATGATGTAGAAAGGAACATGTGAGCAATGAGGGCTCAAAAATAGCCTGGAACTTTTCTAGAAAGGGACCCATAGTGGGATGACAGGCGAGCTATTCTGCATAACAAAGCACTCTGTCCCCAGAGTCAGGCACAAGCCCACCCTTCCCCATGAACACACACACACACACCCATCAATCACTCCCTGAAATATCATGTCTGTGGGAGGGTGAGAAGATAATAGCATGATCAATGGAGCTCCAGAGAGCAGTGGTGGGATGGACTCTGACCACAGAAGATTTTTGTGTTGACAACAGGTCAGCTGTGCTTGGAGCTGGACAGCGGTAGTGGCGGTGGTGGTGGTGGTGGTGGTGGCGGTGGCAGTGGTGGTGGCGGTGGCAGTGGTGGTGGTGGTGGCAGTGGCAGTGGTGGTGGCGGTGGTGGTGGCGGTGGCAGTGGTGGTGGCGGTGGCAGTGGTGGTGGTGGTGGCAGTGGTGGTGGTGGTGGTGGTGGCAGTGGTGGTGGTGGTGGTGGCGGTGGCAGTGGTGGCAGTGGTGGTGGTGGCAGTGGCATTGGTGGTGGCGGTGATGGTGGTGGGAGTTATGGTGGCTGTGACGATAGTGATGGTGAGAACGGTGAAGGTGATGATGATGATGGTGATGATGGTGATGATGACGGTGACAGTTGTGATGGTAAAGGTGGCGACAGAAATAATGAGACAGCAACAACACATGATGCCTACTGACTGCTACTGCATGCCTCATACTGTTCTAAGTTCTTTGCCTAGATAGCTCATCTTAATCCTCACAGCCTTGGGAGTGAAGACTAAGAAGGTAAAGTGTGAGAAATTAAGTAACTTGACAGTAAGGGGCAGGGTTGAAACCCAGGCTGTCTGGGTCCAGAATCTTTACTCCTAACCATTCCTCACCTTACATGCTCCATGAAGGAAGCACTGGTCCCATGCTTCCCACTTCAACGGAAAGAGGAGACTGCTGATGCCCTAACTGCAAGGAGGGGGAATAGGTACAGGTGCATCTCTCTGGTTCTTTCATGCCTAGGAACAGTCTGAGACTCCACAGTGAGACAGCATTTACTGTGCATTTACTGCACCTACCGGGCTTTCCCTGCATGAGTGCATTGGCCACACAGTCATGTTTTAGGATGGCCTGCTTTGTTGCTCTCCCCTTTAAATGTCGGGAGACTGAAGGTCAGAGCGCTGCGAGCTGCTCCTTCTTTTCTTCCAGATCCATTCATTACCTGACTGCTGTAATCAAAGCTCCAGGAAGCTGGCCTCCTCAGTCATTCAGGCCCCTGACTTTTAGGTTTCCAGTTGGTCTTAAACCAGGGGATGCCACCAACAGGGAACTGAGGAGACGGAGATGCAGGAAGCCGGAGATTTCCTCTTTCCCCTAAGGCTGCCATGAGGAAGCAGGCACAACCTTCAGGACCACAATCTTGCTGGCTGTCCCTCCTTCCTTGGTTCTGGCTATCCAGGCACCTGTTTCTTCCTCCACTGGGGTGGGCCTGCTAATCCCCAGAGGCAGCAGCATTAGCTTGCAATCCCAAACTTGCACAAGCCTCTATCGTCCCTTAAAGAAACTTTCTTCCCTGCAGCCACACAAAAGGGTTTGGTTTCCTGTGGGACCACAATCACAGTCGGAGCAGAAAGACCCATCCACTATCACAGAGTTTGTGAAAGGCAAACAGGTGGATGTGGATGAGACTCTACAGCCCAGAGAGTCCTGGGACTCTGTCACACCACATCCCTCCAGGCAGGCCACTGCCTCACCACAAAGGCCTGGAGCAGAAATGAGCCCCGAGAGTGGAGAAGTGGGAGTCGAGGTGATCCAGGGAGCACATGCCTGACTACAGTGCCAAAGCAAGCATCCTAAAGACTGTAGCTGAACCCCAAGTTCCTCTGCTCCGCTCACCACTCACTTTCCAAAGCCGGCTTTTTGGGAAGCATTCCCTGATAGTGTCCTAAACTCCATTTTTCACCCATCAAGTTCTTCCCACACAGGCTTTTAAGTTGCTCTCCACCTCAAAGAGTCAGGCAAAGACGTAATTAATTGTGCAGCTTCAAAGGCCTCTTCCCCTTCCCCACTTGGCCACCACTAACCCTAAGGCTCCACCCCCTTCCCCTGTCTGTGCGGAAGCTACTCTTCTTTCTGAATCCGCCGTCTGGGGGCTGGGAAACCAGCCAAGGCTGCCGCGGAAGAAAGGAAGGATGAGAGGGAATGTTCGAATTCAATCGCCCGCCCCTTAGTCCTGGCAGCGCAGCAGCATCTGCTCTGTGGGCAGAAAAAGCCACAAGAACCTCCAGGCTGGAGTGGGAGGAGGCTTTCTCCACACCAATGACCTTGAAGCCGACCGCCTGCCCTTGCTGGTAGAGCAGCTAGCCCGCCTCCCAGAGCTGTTGGGGGAGGCCTTCTTACAGTCGGGGCTGCCAATTGGATCTCGGGCTTAGCTCACGCTGAGCTCTAAAACAACACAAAAGCTTTGCCAGCTTTAGGTGGGAGAGTCTGTAGTTTGTAAAAATCCAGGTTTCTGGCATCCTTTAAAAGAATTGAAAAATTTATCAACAATGGCCCAGTATTCTCACCTGGTAACAGAGCAGTTGGGCTGAGCCGCCAGGAAGTGGTGCCTTCTCTCCTGCCTTCCCTTCTGCGGAGAGCAGTACTTGGTAGGTGCTCAGTGAATGTGTGATGGATGAACATATGAACAAAGGAGTGGTCACTCCCTCCAGAAATGCCTACCGGGTTCCATCTACTCAGCTCCTTTCCAGGTTCTCTCAGATGTTGGAGTTTGAAAACCCCAACTTGCTGGGCGTGGTGGCGCACGCCTTTAATCCCAGCACTTGAGAGGCAGAGGCAGGTGGATCAATGTGAGTTCGAGGCCAGCCTGGTCTACAAAGTGAGTACAGGACAGCCAAGGCTACACAGAGAAACCCTGTCTCAGAGAAAAAGAAAGAAAGAAAGAAAGAAAGAAAGAAAGAAAGAAAGAAAGAAAGAAAGAAAGAAAGAAAGAAAACCTCAACTTGACAGTGAGAGGTAGGCAAGGCAAAATCCTGTTCCTCAGAAACAGAGAGATCCCAGACAACGATAATATCGTAATGATAATATAATAATAATCAGGGGCCGGTGGTAGATGTCACATTGCTCTGAATATCTTCTGTATATTGGCACCTTTAATCCTCATTAGGTCTGTGTGATAGATTGTGTGTTACACTTATTACACAGAAGAAAAGGTTAGGCATGGAGAAAGAGTGTGTCCATGATTTCACGTTAGCAAGTGGTGAGTTCATATCCAAGCACTCAAGACCCATGGCCCATGAAAAATAAAGATGTCAGAAAAGGGAACAGCAAAGCCCTGAAGGCTCTCTCTCTCAGTCAAGATAGCAGAAGCTCAAAGAAGCCATTTCTGGGACTGGAGACAGAATAACATGTTAACTGTTTATTCAAAAGAACTGAGCTCACGTTAATAGATGAATGGCTGGGGTTACCTGGTGGCCCTTTTAATCTTGTATAACAAAAGGGTTAAATTAGACAGTGAGAGAGACAGAGACAAAGGGAAGCAGAGGGAGAGAGAGTTCAGACTTGGCTGACCTACTTGGACCTAAATCGCTCTATAGCAGAGATGAGTAGCTCCACAGCTGAAGCTTTCTTGCCCAAGAGCAAAGCTGCTGAAGCTAGCCACTGAGCAGCAGAGAAGCCAGGCCACAAAAGGAGAGCAGAGTCACCAGCTCCATGGAGACAGGGGACAGAGAGAGATGGGCTCCATGCTACATCGCCATACCTGCCAGAGCAAGTGGCGCCGGGGTGGAAGGCTATGGAAAAACACAGGTGATGCAGCTGGACTCCCAGCTCAGGCACATCCAAAGCTACACTGCCATATGATGCAGTACTCACTGTCTGAGAGGTCCCCCGGCTCCAAGAGAACCCCTTCTCACAGTACCGAACATCTTCGGTCATCTGAGATCACCAATTGCAGGCTTTCTGAAGAGCCACTGACTAAGTGTAGGATGCTGCACAATTCTGAGAAACTGGCCTTCGGCCCAAATTCCTTTATCATAGTGGTTCTCAAACCTTCCTAATGCTGCGACCCTTCGATACAGTTCCTCACGTTGTAGTGAGCCCCCCCCCATAAAGTTATTTTTGTTGCTACTTCATAACTGTTGCTACCGTTACAAATCATAATGTAACTATCTGATATACAGGATTTCCCTTTGTAGGGTTGTGACCCAAAGGGTGAGAACCACTGCCTTGCACAAAGCCCGTTTCTATCTGCAGACACAGCTAGGTAGAGCACCCCTTTCTGTCAGTATTCTACATTTTCCTGAATGTCTCAGATTGCACAGAAGAGTGCCGGTGGATAAGCATATACTGCATGTTACAAAAGGCAGAAGAATTTCTGATCTGTCAACATTTAAAACAATAAACATGAGAGGAAATTATATGTTTAACCTAATTTAAACATCACACTACTGAAACATTATTTGGTGCCCCAGGAAGGTGCTTTTAAAAAAAAAAAATCTCTGATGATACCAGTCTGTACTCTTGCAGCACTTGGGAGGCAGAAGCAGAAGGGTCAGGAATGCAAGGTCATTCTCAGCTACATAATGAATTCAAGGCCAGCCTAGGATACAAGAAGCCATGTCCCAAAATAACATATATACATCTCATATGTGTATGATGTATATATATATATATGCTTATATGTCAGTTAATTTTTAACAAGAAATCAAACCTTTGCACTTTTTTGTAAGGTCATTTCACTCACTCATCTATCTACTAGTGAATAGTTGATGTCACAGTTTGTTTTCCTGTCGTTTTGATAAACACCATGACCTAAAGGAACTCGGGAAGAAAGGGTTTATGTCACATCATAGGTTATAAGGCACTGAGGGAGGTGAGGGCAGAAACTTGAACAGGGCAGGACCTCCACAAGGCAGTAGCTTGCAGTGAGAACATGGAGAAACGCTGCCCACTAGCGTGCTCCCAGGCTCACGCTGAGCTGCTTTTCCACCTGCCTATGGCTGTCACTGTCCACATGTGCTGCGTCCTCCTTCATTAATTAGCAATCAAGACAACGCCCCACAGACATGCTCACAGTCCAATCTGATGGCTACAGATGGAAGATCCCTCTTCCCAGTGTGTCACAAGCAAGAGGAGCCCTCAAGCCCCACAGCCACACATTGGCTATTTACTATGTGCCAGGCACTCTATCAGCTGTCAGGAGAGGTGACATGGAAACTGATGAGGTCTTTGCCTTCTTAGAAGTTTTAGTCTAAAACTCTAATGTATGTTTTTGCATCTAGATTAGAGAAAAGAAGATATTTTGAAAGGTAATTTGATGAGTTAAACAGATGCTTTGCTTGCTTTGATTTTGTTTTGTTTTGTTTTTTGAGACAGGGTCTCCTTGTGAATACCAGGACCTGAACTTTCAATTGCTCTATCTTGTCCTTCTGAGCTCTGGCATGCGTACTTGCACCACCGTGCCTGGCTAAAAGTATGTTTGTTTACTGATTGATGATTGATTGATTGGTTGGTTGACTGATTGATTGATTCAGACAGAGCTCACTGGATAGCCTTAGAAGGCTTGAGGCTAGCCTCAAACTCCCAGACAGCCACCTGTCTCTGCCTCCTGAGTGCTAGGATTAAAGGCATGTGGCACCACACCTGGCTGCTTATGTTATTTTTATAAGTACAAAAAAAAGTAGTAAGTATTTACTTAACACTTCCAAATGTCACTCAGGCTCGTAGGCCAGAAGTCAGCAGCATTTTTGTAAAGGACAAGAGAGTTAATTCAGATGTTTTGTGCTGTACATAGGTTTATACACTGATATATGCATTACATGTTGAAAATTCATTGACTGCATCACCCTGCCACACTTGAGCAACACAGTTCATGGATGAGTACCTACTGCGTCCCCTCAAGGTGCTGGTTCTGTGGTTCTGTACTATCCATTACCTCAGAGTACATCACACTGCAAGCTGTTGGTCCAGGGGAGAACGTCAACACTGAACACACACTTTCTACTGAATGTGCAGCACTTTTGCAACATTATAAGGTAAGGTGGAAGGGAGCTAGAGAGATGGCTCAATGATAAGAGAACTTGCTCTACAAGCATGAACATCTGAGTTCAGATTCTAGAACCTATGTAGATATCAGAGTGTAGTGACCCACTTATAATTCCTGCCTCAGAAGGCAGAGGTGAGACCCACAGAGCAACCTGGCCAATGAAGATAGTCATATTGAGAAGCCTGCCTCATGAAAAAGGTGGGAGCAATTGAAGGTGACTACTAGCATCAATCTTAGGCCTCCACATGCATATACACACGTGTACATGTGCACCCCACATACATGAATATATGTATACATACAACACACATCCATATGAAAAATGGAAAAAAAAACATAGATGTGACTGACTGTGTGCACACAATAGAATAATTCCAGCTCTGAGGAGCATGGAGACAGGAGAATCATTGAGACCTGCAGGCTGCCATCTTAACTCCAGATTCACTGGGAGACTCTGCTTCAAAGGAATAAGACAGAAAGTGATACAGCCAGAGATCTGACATCTTTTTCTGGTCTCTGTGCACTCATGGGTGTGTGTATATGTGTTCGCGCATGCATTCACATACAACACAGAGACACACATACATACATGGATGTGCCTGTTTAAAAAAATCGTTAGAGATTGTGGGAAAGATTAAGCTTTGTCACAGGTGGAAGCAATCTTGGAGGGCTTTACCCTTGGGGCACCCCATGAATACCTTGTGACAGACTGAGTGGAGCCATCCTGAGCCTGGAATTCAGGAAGCAGACCTGGGAACCCCACCTGGGCTATTGTTTTCCTAATTGACCCTCAACGGGAGAAGGAGACCGCCCTTCCCACGTGACTCAGGCAGGTGGGGAGGAGAGAACAACGGATTCAGCCCAGGGCTTGAGCACATGGGGGACAGCGAACAGGCTGGACCAGCACGCGGGCCAGAGAGACACCTAAGGACTCATCCCGTGGAACGGATACCGGAAGGTTCACTCTTTTGTCCCTTTAACCTTTTTTCCTTCTTGTGTAAGCTAGTTGGGTTGTATAATAAAGTTTAATTGTTAAGAAACAGAGCCAACATCTGGTGCCCAAAGTGGGGCCCAATGGGTTCCACAGTCCCTAATGGTATAAGGGAAGATTCAGTATTCGACGACATAGAAATGCTGTTTCAGGGTATCAGCAAAGTCGCAACTGCTGTTGCAAAACTCTTTCCTGCCTTATACTTAAAGGGAATTCTCTGTTTTTTTCATTGTCCTTTTATTACAATATTTCATGCTTAGAAGGATTAGAAGACAGGCTAATGACATAGAAAAGCCGGAAGGGTCAGTAAGTTCTATCCTTTTGGAAAAGATTGCAGATTTGACTGGACAGATGGAAAGGCTGAGGAAAGAAAATGAAGGGATGGGAAAGCGGATAAAATTTTTGGTCATTGGGAGTGATGAAGGACAGAATATAGAGAGACCAGAAAGCCCAAAAAAACCAGAAGAGTCAATAAGCTCTATCCTTTTGGAAAGAATTACTGACTTGACTGAACAAATGGACAAAATGCAGAAAAAACTAGAAGGACTGGAAAAGCAGAAGGCACCTTTGGTTAAAAAGGGTGGAGAAGGTCAGAAACCAGAGGCAAAGGGAGCCAGACCGACCAAAAGGTCTTTGGAAGTAAATGTCCCAGTGGAGGACACCTCCACAGTCGTCCAGACACCTTCAGCTTTTCCAGTCACTGTAAGTCCTGTGCCCACACAAAATGGTGCTGAGGGTTATGATGAAATGGCTTGGCGTCCTGTAGACATGATAGATTTAAAACGTTTTAAGGAATCCGTCGTCAAATATGGTATGCACTCTACCTTCGTTAAACAAATGTTAAACAGCTGGGCTACTCAGAATAGACTGGTTCCCCAAGATTGAAAAAATTTAGTTTCAGCGGTATTGAAAGCAGCCCAACAGTTACAGTGGTTATCATGGTGGCGAACAGAGGCTATAAAAATAGAACAAGAAAATGCGACCCAGGGAATAAATATTAATAGAGATCAATTGCTTGGTGAAGGACAATATACTAACATAAGAGAACAAATTCAAGCTGAAGATAGAGTGATTGAACAATGTCGTAAGGCAGCCTTGAGAGCTTGGGAGCTGGTAGAGGAACCTGGGAAAACAACTATTCCCTTTACTAAAGTGTTCCAAGGACCTCTGGATCCCTTTACAGAATTTTTGCAGAGATTAGGATCTGCTATGGATAAGGTGATGCCAGATTCTGACAACAGGCATTGAAACTTATCATGGCTTATGAGAATGCAAATACTGCATGTAAGTGGGTGCTTAGACCATTAAAGGAAAGAGGCGCTCCACTAGATGACTGGGTAAAGGAGACAGTTAATATCAACTCTCAGGAGTATCAAAATAATATTGTGGGACAAGCTTTAGCCAGAGAGCCCAGATACCATAATACTTGGTGCTTCAGTTGTGGTAAAATTGGTCATGTGCAAAGAAACTATAGAGATAGAAGATGCAATAACCCAGGAGAAAACGTAACTCGTAGGAGAGAACAAGGAGGTTCTGGTTATGATGGTAATGAGGTACCAAGACTCCCAGGGTACTGTAGTTGCTGTGGAAAAGGAAAACACTGGTCTCGGATTGTCAGTCTAAGAGAGATGTACAAGGCAATATCTTACCGATGGGAAATGACAGGAGGGGGCCATCGGCTCGGGCCCCGGTAAACAATGCCAGCCGAATTCCTTTGGCCAGTGACAAACCCACAGGAAAATGGGAACTGAGTATTAGTGATCTAATGCATGCTACTGAAGGCAGTGCAGCCTTGAATTTGGCTTCAAATGTTTCTCTTACTCTATCTCCCCAGGTTGAATGTTACAAATTAATTACTAGTGTTTTCGGACCTTTGCCTTCAGGCTCAGTAGGAATTGTTCTGGAAAGAAGTGGGCTGACTTCTCATGGTTTTATTGTGCATCCCGGTATTATAGATGGAGATTCTAAGGAGGAAATAAAAATCATGGCATGTGTGAAAAAGGAGATGAAAATCGATGCCGGGGATAGAATTGCTCAACTCCTACTGTTTCCTTACATTAAGGGCAAAGCCGCTCCAGTGGAAAGGACTGGTGCATTCGGAAGCACAGGGACACATGTGTTCTGACAAACAGTAATTAATGATCAGAGACCTAAGTTAATTATACAATTGAATGGTGTTAAAATAGAAGGCTTGGTAGACAGCAGAGCCGATGTCTCCATCATTTTCCAGAAGTCTTGGAACCAAAATTGGCCACTTAAGAAGGTTTATACAGAAATTGTAGGAATTGGCAAGTTATCTCAAATAAAACAAAGTGTACAGTGGCTTGAGTGTATGGGACCAGACAGGCAGATAGGGAGGCTGAAACCCTATGTGGCCGACATTCCCATAAATCTATGGGGAAGAGACTTCTTACAACAATGGGGTACTCAGATTACTATTCCTGCAAATACCGAGATAAACAGGTTGAAACTATGGGTGAATTGGTATGTGCTTCTAGGGAAGAGATTCATGTAAGTGATCAGGGGCGACCACAAGCTATGCCCATTGTCCAACCTCTGAACTCTTCAGGTTTAGAGTGTCAAAATTTATAAGTGGGGTCACTGCTGAGATACCAACCGCCTTGCCCCTAAAATGGATTTCAAACAGACCTGTATGGCAAGAGCAGTGGCCCTTAACAAAAGAAAAGTTACAGGGAATTCACGGTTTAGCGAAAGAGCAGCTGGAGGCTCAACACATTGAAGAATCTTCCAGTCCCTGGAATTCCCCTGTTTGTGGTAAGAAAGAAATCAGGTGGATGGAGAATGATAACAGATTTGAGGGCCATAAACAAGATGATTCAACCCATAGGTTCGCTTCAACCTGGAATTCCTTTGCCTTCTTTGCTACCTAGGTCTTGGCATATAATAACAATTGATTTAAAAGATTGTTTTTTCACCATACCTCTACATGAGAAGGACAGGGAAAGGTTTGCTTTCTCAGTACCTACTCTGAACAGTAATTCTCCAATGAAGAGATATCATTGGAAGGTACTTCTACAGGGAATGTTGAATAGCCCCACTTTATGCCGATATTTTGTGTAACAACCTTTAGAAATAATTTGTAGACATTTTCCTCAATCTATCATATACCAGTACATGGATGATATTCTGCTAACTGATTCTGATCCTAGTGTTGTAGAAAAAATGTTTCAGGAAGCACAAAGAATTCTGCCATGCTGGAGATTACAGATTGCTATTGAAAAAATACAAAGAGGAGATTCAATTACCTATTTAGGCTATAAAATAACTGAACAAAAAATTCGACCACAAAAGGTACAGATACGTAGGGATCAATTGCAAACTCTTAATGACTTTCAAAGATTATTGGGAGATATTAACTGGTTAAGGCCTACAATTGGGTTAGCTACCTATGAGTTAAGTAACTTGTTTCAAACATTACAAGAGGATTCAGATTTAAAAAATCCTAGGTGTCTAATCGCTGAGGCCGAAAAGGAGTTAATTCTGGTGGAGCAAAAGCTTCAAAAGGCATATGTGGATAGAACTGATCCTAAACTTTGTTGCATTCTGGTTATTTTACCTTCAAAACATTCTCCTACTGGGCTTCTTATGCAAAGGGAAGACAGGATCATAGAATGGATATTCCTGGCAAATAAACAAAGCAAAAAATTGAAAACATACATAGAGAAAATTTCTGAATTGATTACAAAGGGAAAAATAAGGTTGCACCAACAGTCAGGGATGGACCCGACAGAAATTGTAGTGCCTCTTAATGATTCTGAGATTATGTCATTATGGGTAATTAATGAAGATTGGCAAAAAGCTTGTAGTAACTATTTGGGAGACATTAACAATAGATACCCCAAAAAGCAAACGTATACAGTTTATAAAAAGAACTAATTGGATCCTTCCAAGTATTGTAAAGAGGTCATCAATCTCAGGGGCACCCACCTTTTTCACTGATGCAAATAAATCAGGTATGGCTGGTTATAAGTCTGAGAAAATGACCAAGGTGATTAAAAGCCCATTTACATCAGTTCAAAAATCAGAATTATATGCAATCCTTATGGTATTGTTAGATTTTCCTGAATCTCTTAATATAATTACTGACTCTCAATATGCTGAAAGAGTTGTTTTGCATATTGAAACTGCTGAATTTACTCCTGATAACACAGAATTGACTACCTTATTTATAGAATTTCAACAGGTCATCAGAAGCAGAAATTATCCCTTGTATATTACTCATATTCGATCCCATACAGGTTTACCAGGTCCATTGGCACAAGGAAATGAAGAGATGGACAAATTATTGATAGGTAATGTATTCGAAGCCTCTAAATTTCATGAAAAACATCATGTCAATGTTAAGGCGTTGAAGAAAAGATTTTCTATCACTTGGCAACAAGCCAGAGAAATAATTAATAAGTGTCCTACATGTTCCTTATATAGTCAACTACCATTACCTGCTGGAATTAACCCTAGAGGCAACAAAAGGAATGAAATTTGGCAGATGGATGTGTTTCATTTTACAGAATTTGGAAAAATGAGGTATGTGCGTCATACCATTGATACATATTCAGGTTTTCAATGGGTGATGGCCTTAAGTTCTAAAAGGGCTGACTGTGTGATTACTCATTTGCTGGAAATAATGGCATTTATGGGAATACCTGTACAAATTAAGACTGACAATGCTCCTGCATATGTGTCCCTTAAGATGAAAAACTTCTTTATGTATTACAATATAAAACATGTTACTGGTATACCTCACAACCCCACAAGACAAGCAGTTGTGGAAAGAGCTGATTATTAAACAAAAGGGAAGGGTAAAGACACCCAGGGACCGATTAAATAATGCTTTTTTGACTTTAAATTTTCTTAATGTAAATGATGAAGGGACGTCAGCTGCAGAGAGGCATTGGATGATAGAAAAAAACTGAGGAATTGGGACAACCAATATTCTACAAGGACTTGTCAAGTATGAAATGGAAATCTGCAGTAGTTTTGAGATGGGGTCGTGGGTATGCGTATGTTTCCACAGGGAGTGAAAAAATATGGCTACCAACTAAACTTATAAAGATTAGATTTGACCATATAGCAAGTGAATCTTAAGAGCTACCTGGTTCTTAAGAACTTGACATTGTTGACAAAATATTATATATTGTATGTTAGAAACTTAAGTTCATTTTGTTCAATGTTTATTTAATGTATTATTCATGTACCATTAATGTCTTATGAAAAACTGTTTGGGAAGATCGGGGATAAAAGTTGGTAGTTAGTTACGTAGAAATCCTACTAGATACTAACTTACTTTGTCATAGAGCAGGTTTGTTTAATTCCTTGTATATGTCTTCAAAGGAATAGATTGATAACTGTAAGAATAGATAGAGTTGGTCTTCAAACTCTTCAGAGATCCACAGAATATGGCATTTAACAATGAGGGCTTTTCTGACAGAGAGAGACATCCGCTCCTGGCCACATCTCCATTTGCATCATTGAAGATGGGGACTTCAAGAGACGCGGGTGACAGAATGGTCACCGGACGGAAAAACTGCTCTTATCTCTACTACTGATGACAGGCTGACTGTCTGCAATGATCAACAGTGATGCTGGAAAGTTGACTGTCCAGCTTTGAAGAGACTAGATGGACCAGACCGTCGGATTTCCTGCTTCAAAAAGCAGTTTGTTGGATGTTTTGGGCCGATAAGGCTGAAGACTGATTGCCCCAATGAAGGAGAGAATCCGGTGACTATCCAGGCTGTCTGCTCTCTCTGTCCTATGCAACTTGGAAGTTGCCCGCCAGCACTTCCTTTATTAGATAAATTTTCCTTCTTGAGTCTCTGATGGGATTGAAGACTAGAGAGCCACAGTGTTACTAGAAGCTTTAGTTTAAGAGTTAAAAACACATTTATAGATTGATAATTGCAATTTCTCATGAAAGAAAAGGACTATCCTTGGTAGGATAGTGGAATACTTTCTCAGGTTAACAAGTATAAAGGACTTGGTTATGTACTTGATACGTGATGATTACGTATATATGTATATGTGTATATATAGTTCTTAAATTTTTTAAAAGAGAAGGGGGATGTGTGAGAAAAATTAAGCTTTGTCACAGGTGGAAGCAATCTTGGAGGGCTTTACCCTTGGGGCACCCCATGAATACCTTGTGACAGACTGAGTGGAGCCATCCTGGGTCTGGAATTCAGGAAGCAGACCTGGGAACCCCACCTGGGCTATTGTTTTCCTAATTGACCTTCAACGGGAGAAGGAGACTGCCCTTCCCATGTGACTCAGGCAGGTGGGGAAGAGAGAACAACAGATTCAGCCCAGGGCTTGAGCACATGGGGGACAGCGAACAGGCTGGACCAGCACGCGGGCCAGAGAGACACCTAAGGACTCATCCCGTGGAATGGATACCGGAAGGTTCACTCTTTTATCCCTTTAACCTTTTTTCCTTCTTGTGTAAGCTAGTTGGGTTGTATAATAAAGTTTAATTGTTAAGAAACAGAGCCAACAAGAGACTTTCTGTATTGAGTTTTTATATGCCACACAAGCTCTGTTACAACTACTTGGTGATGTCCTTGCATGTCTTGCATATTGTTAGCATAGTGGGCTAGCAGGCATACACAAGATGGATACAAAAAGGCATGATTTGACACAATAAAATGGTGTTTCCAAATTCAGTTGATAACTCTACGAGGTACCGTTTACAAATGTTGGTCCCAGATCATAGTGGTTTTATGTGGTCCCTGCAATACAGAAAAAAAAAAAAAGACAGACCCAGACTGACCCCTATTATGTAATGCAGCTACTGTGACAGAGGAATAGAAAGTGTTTCTTCCTATTTAACTCCAGTTAAAATGTAAGCTGAAGCAGCTGTGCATGGCTCATGATTAGCACATGCACATCGTGGATATAGCATGGATGCTTTATCTAATCTTCACAACAGCCCAAGAGTCACCAATAGACGCCCAAGAAATTGGAGCCAAGTCTGTTCCTGTCATTTGTCGGAATGACAGTGGTGAGGCAGAACTGTTCAAGCTAACAGTCACTCCCAAAGATGACCTGTTCCTCCGCCAGCGAGAGGAAGGAAGACCATGTAGAGATCAGTGATAACTAATTGAGACAAAGTGAGAACAGAGGACCACCATGTGTGGAAGCCCCAGGCAGCCCTTGGAAGTTCTCAGAAGCAAGCCCCTCACTAACCTTAATGAGGATCCCCAGGAACCGCAAGGCTACCTTGGTAAGCCAAGCAGGCACACAAACGCAGACCAAACATAACCTGGGCACCCCTGGGACATCAGAGAGGATCACTTCCACCACAAGAAGCAAAGTATCCACCCCCTTCCCCTACCCTCCCTCTAGTGGGATATGATCTCTCACTCCTAATTGAAGTACAAGGGGAAGCAAGCATCAAGGACGCTTTTCATATTGGCCAATTGATCACAAAGGAATGTTTCCCCCTCTCCAAGGAGCACACTGTGAATCTCAGTCTCTGCTCTAGGTCAGAAATAGCAGCTATCATTTGTTTTGGGTTTCTTACATTGCTAGACACTGGATGAAATAAACCTACCTTTAGGTGTTAACATAATGCAGGGGAGCTGAGGATGTAGCTCAGTTGGCACAGTGCTGCTTGCATAGCATTTGCGAGGCCTTGCGTTGACTCTCCAGCACCAGATAAGCTGAGGATAAGCCCACAATACCGGAGTTTGGGAGGTGGAAGCAGAAGAATGGAGATGTTCAAGATCGTCTTCGGCTACACAGAGAGTTCAAGGGAAACTTTGCCTAGAGACCCTGTCTCAGTGATGAGGATGAGGATGATAGCAGACATCGGTGGTAAATGCTTACCAGGAGTTGCGTTGAGCCCTTTGCATGTCTGATTACAATCTACTCCTCACAAGGGCCCACTGAAGGAGGAACTATCACTCTCTATATCTTAGAAACAAAGAAAAACTGAGAATTGGAGAGTAAATTTGTCTGCATATCACAGCTCAGAAGAGACAGGGCCTGGATTCAAACCACGGTTTGTGAGACATCATCCCAGACTCACAGTCATAAATCTGGACCACTGAAGATGTTCAAGTGAAGAAGACAAGTGTGCCCTGTGCTTATTGGGGATGACAGAAAACAAACAGATCACAGGGATCTGATCGTCTACTACTCTGTTTCCTGTTGTTGTTGCTGTTGTTGTTGTTGTAGCAAAAATATTTAAAGCTGGGTGTTTTGTAAAATAGGAAGGTTAGTTTGGTTCATGAATGTGGTAGCTAGCGGATTCAAACAGCATGGCGCAGCAACCTAGTAAAGATGTCTGGGCTGCATCACAACATGGTGAAGAAATAGAAAAGGATCAGTCATAATGAAAAGCCATGCATGGGGGCGGAGGACTTCCCATGAGGACAAACCACAATTCACAGCGTTTTACTCAGTGATATGAATGGTGACCAAATTACCTCACATTAGGCCCCAGTTCTTAAGGGGTCTACCACCTCAACAATAGCGCCCTGGGGCCCTCCTCCTAGCATGTGCACCTCTGGGAGATAAGCTACATGACAGCAATAACATGGAACAAGAAGGGTGGGGGGGGGGATGCAGTGGAGGTCCAGGAGGGGACAGGAGCAACGTCTCTGGCCTAAGCGTGACAGAGAGGAGTATTTAGAATAGGAGCCCCAGAGGTCATTTCTTCTGAGACCCCAGTGCTAGTTAATCAAAGAATATGCCAAAGAGGACTCCAAAAGATGAAAAATCGCCTGCAGAGGCCCCTACTAGGAATACAAAGCAGCCCAAAGGGCCTGAAAACCAGACCTGGAAAAAGAGATATGAAAAGCCAAACGCTGCTGGGGACAATGATGGGACAGTGACGGTAAGAGAGAAATGAGGTAGGAGACAGCTGGGCTTGGGACTTAACCAAGTTTCAGGGTGGAGTAAAGCCAAATAGAGATGCCTGTCAATGGGGTGAGGGAACTGAGGCTACAACTCAGAAGAGAAGGCAAGATCAGAGATGGGACTTTCAAAGTCCAGGCCCGGCAGGTGAGTGTAGGGATGGTGTGACAGAGGAGGGCACAGAACTCAGGCCAGAGGCGATGTCTGTGGGCAGACATCTCAGACTTCTCCATGTCCTGTGTCCATCCTCTCACAACAGATCTTTGATATTCTGCTCCCTGCTTAGTCTGGTGGCTCTGGTGGAGCAGATGCCAACCTGTCCCCAGGCGTAATGGTGTAAGCCACCTGGGCAGTGAGCATCCTACAATCTCACAGCCACCGTCATTAGTTTAAGAGTACATACTGCTATGGCTGAATGACTTTCCCAAACCTCCTGTTGACAGTCAGCTGCCATGGAAACAGTGTCATGAAGTGAGACTTAGATTAGGCGCTTAGATTACAAGGGTATCAACCTCATGAGTGCATTACAGTTCTTTTCATGGGAGTGAGTTAATTCCAGCAGGAGTGGGTAGAAGAGTTAAGTTCGTCTTTTTTCTCTCTCTACCCAGGAGCACAGTCCTCACTGTGTGCTGCTTGCCGCCATGTTATCACACAGCAAGAAGGCCTTTGCCAGATGCCAGCATCTAACCCTCAAAACTGTGAGCAACTTCTGTGTAGTACAGAAAACTCTCTCTCACACACATATACACCTAAATAAACCAATGAGAATGCTATTCAAAGCTTGTGCTGTGACGGTTAGCAAAGAGGACCCTCATTGTGCTGGCTGAGACCTGCCGGATGCCACCATTACCTCTTCAAGGATGTACCTGCCTGAGAATTAGGCAGCATCAAGGAAAGAAGCGTCACAATACAGAAAGTCAGTCTGCCATATGCCTTGATCTCATCTTACCTGAAGCCTCTCTACCCGAGCTTCCCAAGTATGTGGCCCAATAATTTTTCTTTCCTCTCCACTCAGCTGAGTTCTCTGTTGTTTACTACTGAAATATTAAGGTAGTGGAGACAAACTTGAACGGTCACAGAGAAGAAGAGACGTGGTGAATGAAAAAGGAAACAAGCCATCAGCTTTGTAAGAGAATCCTGTTGCTCATCACAGAAACCAAGATGGCGGTGGGAGATTAAGAAGGAATAGTCACCAGTACGGCCGTTGAGTTCAAGAGGAATTCTGTGCGATTGTCTTCCGTGAGGTATGCTGGAAGCAGATCCTAGGAAATGACTGAAGGATGAGATCTTGCCCGAGATAGAACGCCGTGGAACATCAGTAGGGCATCGGGAAGTAAGATAAGGTGGGAGGGAGTCTACACAGGAGGCCTCAGGGAGAGCACTGTTGAGCATGCCATCCATCCCTTGGGGCAAGTGGAGTTTAGCCCAGCTCTAGCTGATAGCGCCCAAGCCTCAGGGGGAATTCTCATCCAACTCCATCTGTCAATGTTGACGCTGCTCTGTGGGGAGCATTAATTACCCCAGCTTTGGCGTGCACGTCCCTCTAAACACTTTTACACCCCAGTGTGCATAGGCACAGAATGGGTCAATGGCCAAATGAGTCCTTGGGCAATCTCAGATAGAGCCATTCAGAAGTCGGGCCAGAAGCATCAAAAGCATGGAACAGCAGGAACATCCCCCGGGATGCTTCTTTTCTCTGTACCTCGTGTTGTTATGTAAAATGGGAGGCAGACGTTGGCTGGGTCAGCCTCTGGTCCTTAGTTCAGCACAGGCAGGTACCACTAATGGCACTAGGGTTCTTGCTTCTGTGGCCTTCCGGGAGCTGCTTTCTCTACAAGGTTGTAGAAAGTGGGACTGGAGATAAGTGACAGCTGAGAAGGCAGACCGCTAATTTGAGACATCACCAAACCCAGGAGACTCCGGCTGGATAAATGATAATCGCTAATATTCTATTTAAACAGCAAGCCAGCTTGTGTCTATTTGTGTGCAAAAGCCCTCGATTTAGCAAGAAGGCTTTCCTGGGAGGCACTGACTTTCCACCCATCCCTTTGTAAAACATTAGTGTCTCTCCCGCAGTTGGAAGTGAAACAGCAATGAAGCCTTCACCCCTTTGGTCCTGCCCCGAAACTGCACAAGGGAAGATACAGCAGGATCAAGAGTAAGGAAGAGAGAGTCAGAAATTGACCCCATTCGCCGATGCTCAAAGCAAAACGGCAAACTGTCGCCAATGATCACTATCACATTAAACCTCTGACAGAATTCACACATCACATCTGGGTTTTCAAAAGAGCTGCTCCCTTTATCCTCAACAAAATCCACGGGGGTACGTATCCAAAGGGGGAGGATTATTTTGTAATTATTTTGAGGAAAACACCTACAAGGAGCCAAGCATCCTGTGTCTATTTTACAAACGTTAATTCATTTAATCTTCATAACAACCATGAAGGAGGTTCTATTAATAACCCCCCTTTTTTTTACAAATGAGGAAGCCGGAGCACAGAGATGCTAGGTAACTTGCCTGGCAGAGCTGACAAAAGAATGGGGGTTGGGTCCACACCACCTGGCTCTGAACACCTCCTGATCCCTAGGCAGCAGGAAATGCACTGAACTTGCCCAGACCTCAGCACTACATCAAAGGTATTTTTGGACATATTGGTAAGAAGGCTCTAACAACAATAAAAAGGAAGATGGGGATGAGGAGAAGATAGAAAGAGAGGGAGGGAGGGAGGGAG
>OU015757.1:2915741-2949539 GCA_907169655.1 Acomys percivali | reverse complement strand
GGGAGGGAGGGAGAGAGGGAGGGAAGGAGGGAGGAAGGGAGAGAGAGAGGAGGGATGACCATAGTCCATAATTATTAGTCAATAGCTAATATTTTTCAAGTACTTTCCAAAGTGTCAAGTTCTGTGCTGAGCTACAACAACAACAATAATAAATATTGCTACTACTAGTACTAAAAACCACCCTTGGGGCAGCGCAGGAAGTGATGCCATTCTTTCCATTTACAGTTAAGTTTGACACTTAGATCCTGCGTGGGTTCTTCAGCTAGAAAGCAGGGGAGATGCTGTGAAGCGGAACCTTTACAACCAGACTTTAGCCAGAGACCCCTGAGGGAGCAGAATGCGGAACCTTGAGTTTAGGGACACTGAGAGCACCCTCCACTGAGTTCTCTGTAGCACCCTGGTGATAGCCTGGTGAAGGGAGAAACACCCAGAGGAGTCTGTCTTCATGGCTAGTTCATGGAGAGGTGGCGAGTAGGGAACAGCCAGAGAGACACAAATGTGAGGGAGGCTGGAAGGGCAGATGTTCCACCTGCAACAGGGGTAGACTGAGGCCAGGCCTGAGCAGCAGGGAGCCCTGAGAAGAGGCCAGAGGATCCTGCTTTATGAAGTATTTTTAACCCCTCTCCTGGGACACCTGAGGCTTTGGGTGGGTACTCAGCTTTCTCAAAACAAAAAAAGAAAGTAAAGAAACAGAAAACATTTCCTTCCCTTTTCTTGACTCTTCCAGAGGTTACGAAGGTGGCATCTGTTCAACACCATTTAAGTATACAAACTATAATTCTTGAACAAAAGCTCTGTATGTCCTAAAAGCCTCTTTTCTTTATTAATTTCAACTGTGTTCATATATGGACTATTTTATACTGCTTGATTCTATAAGCAATTCAGAAATAATTTTCATTTTAAGAGATTAAGGGTTTTTTTTTTAACATCAAAAATGTTTAAGCTTTTTCTTTATGAATTCTGGCTTCCCCCTCTCCAGGTCCTAGGAACATGCTCCTTAGAATTCCCTCCAGTGCCTTTTCTTACTTTCACTTTTAAAAACTTGTCTATAATTTACCCCATCAGTAATTTAGTTTTATATGAGACAAGGGTTGGGGACAGAACCCCGTGTCCTTACACGTGGCTAGCTAATTATGCCTGCACCATTTACTAAATAAACCATGCCTTGCCTGCTGCTCTAAATGTCACCTTTTCATACATTAAACTCCCATGTTTCCTAGGGCCTTTGAGACTGCTTTGGGGCTCTAGCCTCTTATGCCACAGCTGGAAGAATTTCAGCAATTACTTGAAATGTGTTTCATGACTTAACAATAGGTATTTTATCTTTGTAAAAGACATTTCTAAGAGGCACTTTCATGCACTGTTGGTGGGTGCATAAATTGGCACAACCTTTTGAAAAACAATTTAGTAATATCTACTATAGCTGAAAATGTTCATATCCTTTGCCCTAAAAACACTGCTTCTAATAATTACTCAATGGAAATCCTCACCAAAGTGCCCAAGAACATTCACTGATGCATCCTGTAGTATAAGAAAAAAAAATCAAATAATTCAAATCCCATCAGTAGAATGTTGATCAAATGATTTGCAATGCATCCTTAAAATCAAGGTGGGCTCTAGGTAAAAAAGCCAAAAGAAAAGAATTAAAAAACACACAGAGATTCATTTTGTTTACTAGTGATATATTCTCACATTTAATTGTATAAAAATGCACAGGAGAACACACCTAAATGTTGCCTCTACAGTCTGCAAGTCAGGGGTTCCCACCCTAGGTCACACAATGAAACATCATCATTTTCAGTGATAAAAATATTTATGCAAAAGTGGGTAATGCAGTCAATAGACTGTGAGTCAAAGTACGCCATGTTTCTGCTTCACAGGGTAGTGCTATGGCTTAGGAAGACAGTCTAGGGGCAAAGCTCAGTCACAGGGAGAAATACCCATCAGCCCTGCTCTGGGATAGATGCCAGGCCCACCGCAACTCAGAACATGCTTCACTTCAGCCAGAAGCAACGCCACCTCTCACTCAGTCTCAGCAGTAAAGCTCTGCTTATCCCCTTCCACGTGGTCCTCTCCATCGGAAGGACCTTGCTACTCGTGGGCATTTGGGGCAGAGGTGGCAGGTGGCTGAGCCAACAGCAGGCCCTGAGGCAGACAGGCTGTATCTGGTTCCTCTCACCGGACAATGGAGCACTTGAAACCTGCACCACGTCTCTCTGTGCGCTTTTTCTACTATTAAGTGTCAGCCACAAGTCCATGATCAGAGGTAAAGCTCTCCAGAGAACACATCTGGCATCTCTTGCCTCCTGTAAATCTGAATGCCCAAACACAGAAAGCCCTATTAGAGACAGGGTCAGAATGAGGACCTGCAGACACTGAATAATGACTTAAGTAGCTTTAGTAATGGATATAAGTGATTAGACAAAAAGACTTGAAGTCACAAATATGGCACAGGGAGAGGCACTGTCACAGCCCATCAGAAAACCCATTCTCAAGCAAGGCTCGGCTCAAGAGATGCTCATTGAAACAAGGTGGTATCTCCATGCCAACTGGGCAGCTGCTAAGGGCAGCCACTAGGGAGGGGCAGTCCTGCCCCCAAGGGAGTCAGATACCATACAACAACCGTGGTGCTCAGAGAACAGCTGACAGTCTCTACTTGCTTACCTTCCTCCTGTGCCTGGCACATTCCTAAGTGCCTGGTACCAAATTGTTTCACCTTTACAAGAATTTTAAGTAGAGATGTTTTGCTTTCAACCTACAGATGGGGAAACTGAGGTGTGGAACAATTAAAAAACAACCTCTAATGCCAGACAATGACCAGGGCAGCTGGATTAGACAGAGGTGTTCCGGCTTTAGTGCCCATGTCATAATGTTGCTCAAAACCGACTGATCCCAAGCTCCTTCACTCCCCCTTCACCTCCCAGGCTGAACCGACTATCAGTGGAAGCAGCAAGCTTACTCCCATGGATAAAAGACTAGCCGTGGGCTTTGAAGTAATATACCTCCTGAGGTACTGAATAGACCAGGAAGTGCACAGAGCCTGAGAGCCAATAGTCCTTTCTGAAAAGGGGGGCTTTTCTGTAAAAGTAACTGAGGCTCCTTTCATATGCAGCTAGCACAGAGACCACAGTTCCAAAACCCAACTGCAGTGGCCTTCCCAGCCATTGCATGCATCCCACTAAGACTTAGACACATGCATCTTAGTCCATCTGTAGCATTCATCCTGGTTACTGCCTTACTTCTCCCAAACTGTAAACCCTGTCTTACTCACTTCATTATTGCATCTCTAGCACTCAGTGTTCAATAAATATGATGAATGAAGAATGAATGAATGAATGAATGAATGAATGTAGTGAGGCATTACACCTCTTGCTAACTTCTTTTCCTCTCATGAACATCTTCACTTCACCCACCCAAAAGTTCCTTGACACCGCAGAAGATTGTAAAGAATTTTTAAAGCTCTAATGGGCAAATGAAAACAATAGCTAAATTAAATGTGATTCCAACCAAATTAGAAGCACTCAACAGATAATTATCAATTAATCCAGTGAGCCCCTTGGGATGATGTCTGGTGCTCTTCTCTCACTGAAACAGGGTGGCATCCCCATGCAAACTGGGCAGCTGCTGAGGACAGCCACTAGGGAAGGGCAGCCGCCCAAGGGGGCCAGGACATGTACATATTCAGAGAAGGCTGGATGGTTGTCTGTGGTTTTTAAATCTTGGCCAGCATTAAAGTCATTTTAAAGAATAAAGAAAGCCCCAGCAGGCAGCTGGTTGGTTTTCTCTTGAGTAAACTCATGGTAGGTGAAATGGCTGCACCTCAGGGGAGCCACAGCCACAGCCACAGGGTTCTTACTATGTTGTTTGCTCCTACAAGTTGTTTGTTCTCTCTTTGCACCAGTCAAATGAAGGATAACGGGTACCTCGTAGCCCTGGTGTGACAATTAGATGCAATAAAGTCTGCAGGGTGCTCAGCTCCATACTATGCACATGGGAAGTGACACATAAGTGGCCCCCCCTGCCCAGGCTGACATTAGACCAAGTGTTTCAGCCCCACCCGGTTTAACAGTTCATTCCTCAGCCTGCCGATGTAGGTAGCATCAGATCCAAGCACTCCCCTGGCTCCCCAGCCAGTTCTCTTCATCATGCAGAACTGTGTACAGAGCATTTCCATGGTAATAACCTGTTCTACAAAAGGTACAGTAAATATTTACTATTTCTTCACACACTGCAGATTATTTGGGTCTAACAATCTATCTGGCACACTCCTCAGCTCTGGAAATGACAATGGAGAAGCCAAGCCCCTGGGAACAAAACAGATGTGCCTTCAGCAGCAGGAACACCAGCAAGCTTGCAGCAAGCAAGAGCATCATGTGACCACAGATAAAGGGCTCTCAGGAAGCTCAGCTCACAAGGGTGCCTCAGTGGTACCCAACCCCCTTCCAGTCACTCCATCCTCCCAATAGCAAGTGCAATACATTTGGAAGATTTTTAATACTCCCTCATCTGTCTTTTTTTCCCTCTCTATTTGGCCCCTGATGAGCACACACATACACACACACAGTGCACATATACATGCACACACTGTCACACACATGCGCACGCACACATGCACACACTCACACATACACGCGTGCATGCTCACACGTGCAAACACATGTCATGCACACACACGCACGTGCACACAATCACACATGCGCACATGTGCACACGCACACACACATATACACATGCCACACACACGTGCAAACACACGTCATGCACACACATGCACATACTCACACATGCACACACATGTATATACTCACACATGCACACATATGCACAGTGCACACACATGTGCACACACATGCGCAGTACACACACACACACACACACACACACACACACACACACACACACACACGAGTTGGATCATCAGCAGAGCCCCACTGTGCTTCCTTGGAGAGGAAGAGACTCCACTGGGATGAGGGGGACTTCTCTGGCCAGGGCTTTTGAAATGTCAGTAAGAGAGGAACTCTGACAGAGAGGCCATCACCAACCAGTGGGCTAGAGTTAGCAGAGAGGGAATTGCAGGAGGACCAGGAAGGAACCCAGAAGCTATCCTGAGACTGTGGCATCTAAATATTAAAAATGTGAAATTTCTGTAAGATAAAAGAATCTGTCAACAAAAAGGAAGGAAAGATGGCAGACTAAGGGGTTTAGTGTCAGCACAGTCACAGAGTTGTGTCCAGAATCTACATAGTGATCAGCCAATCAATAAGAAAAGGACAGACCACAGAGAAATGGACAAAGCTTTATTTAAAAAAAAAAAAAAACAACCCCACAGGGAAAGAAATACAAATAACCAAAAACCAAGGAGACACGTCCAACTTCATGAATATCTGGGAATGCTGTTCGCCTTCCAGATTGGCAAAAATTGAAAAGATAGAGCTCCCAGTATTGGCAGCTGTGTGCGTGGAATGAGTAATGAGTGGATGACAGCCCAGTGCAGCACTGTGGATGTGAGGGCATAGGCACTCTCTTACTCTTGTTCATCTGTCTTGTCCTGTGCACCCAGTACACTCAGCAAGCCTCTGTAGACTTGAGTCGGATGGGGAAGGCGTTGCTCCACGTCTCAATTCCCTAGGATTTTTTTATTATTCCAGCGCACCCATCCTTATGCCTCTTCAGGTGTATTGGGGATGACTCCAAGTAGGCTAATAGCTGTGGGAGCCGGAAGCAAGGCAAGAAGGAGGAACCAGAGTGCACCCCTGATTCTGGTTACCCCTTCTTCCCTAGCCAGAGGCAAACAAGAGATGCTCGAGATATTCTGTTCCTCACAGGCAGCAACAGGGACCAAGAAACGGCAGGGTTGTGTGTCATCATCCGCCATGGGGAAGACAGGAGAAGCAGATGGAGAGATGAGATGCAAAGCGCAGAGCACGGAGGAGCTTTTGCTGAAAGGAACCTGCAATGAAAAAGGCAGTCCCCCGCCCCCCCCCAAAGGCAGAGTCACATCTTCAAGCAGGGACACTGGGCACACAGTGTTTGCAGATGTTAGGAGGCCCCTTCTACTCTGCTCAACAATGAGAAAGACAACAACATGCATTATTGACTGAGTGCCGGACACTGGGCTGAGACCTGCAGATGTCTCTTCGCAGACCTCAGCCTCTGTGACAGAGGAGCTCAGAGGTCAGAGCACTTGTGAGCCAGTCAACAGCAGCACTGAGACTTGAACTTGAGGCTGTTTGACTCCAGTGCTGCCTCTGTGTTAGCCTGCTCTCAAATGTGCAGCTTGGCATCTAGCTGGCCTGGTCCTGGGAAGTTAGCCCTTAGAGGTGTCCTGCCTCACAGGATACTGGGACCAGGAGAGGATGCAGGAGCATAACCGAGGCCTTCAGTGGGCCAAATAGCACTGTCATATTCAGGGGACACTGGGCTACTTCTGGCCTTGGGGGTGGGGGGGGTGGGGGGAATGTGGGTGTGCCAGCCACATTCCCCTCCCACATCTGTATCCCCTAGAGAGATCAACAGAGGAAAAAGAAGCAACTTCTCATCAGAGAGGCTGCTGCTGTAGCTGGCAGACACCAGATAGAAGCAGGCAGCTGGGGAGGCCACATCCGCCCACAGCAAGGCTCCTGGGCATTGTGGGTAGCGGCAATGGTGGGGACAGTGCAGGAAACTGGTCCCTAGGCCCAGATAAGGAAGCAAGAGAAGCTTCAGGGTCCACCTAAGCCCAACGCAGCACTGAATTTACATCCTCACAGAGCCTGGTCCTCTGACCTCACAGATCCAGACCTTAGCGTAAGACCTCAGGAAAAGCATTCAAGCTCTCTAGTTTCAATTTCCTCCTCCATGAAATGAAGTGAAAACAGATTCTTATTAAAGAGTCACATTAGGACTAAGGGAGTGTGGATGAAAATGCCACCTTTTAACCAACTGGTCCCTACCGATCTTTGTGCCCACCCCACCGCCCCACCATCACTACTCTAGAGCTGGGTACAACACATGGTCAGTGCTAGCACATCTAGGGAAGTCAGTAAACAGTAGGTGCTCAAACCTATTTGTAGAAGAAAAACAAAAACAAAAACAAAATATATATTAAGACGGAATGAAAAGAGGAAGAGAGGAAGGAGGAAGTTGGACACCCTTCTGTAACGTCCCTGCCCATGAGAAGAAGCTGCTCAAGTTGAGCTGTTAGCCAAACTGCCTCCCCCTGGTGCCTTGCCCAAACATAGAGCCGCTTTGCCACAGTTAACAGACCAAGCCCTGGCCACCAGCTGACTGCCTGGCTTTCTGAGCAGGCTCGAGGCTTGAGCTCAGCTCTCCTTTCCTCTCCTTGGAGGCCCCTGAAGACAGTTTTCTTTCTCCTTCCTCAGCACCCCCTTGCAGACTTTGGGAGAGCATCGACACCAGCCCCATCTCAGTCTCGCCAGGGCGGCCTCTGCACCACAGCCAAGTGTTCCCTGAATCACTGTCAGATGATAAGTACTGTTGCCACTGCTTGTCACGCCCCAGAAAAATGCACATTTCCAGTAAAAACCAACAGGCATGCCTAACCCATGTGAGGATTTAATGAAACCTGTGTAACTGACAAGAAATCTTCAGGGACCCTTCCACACCCATGGGTCTCTTAATGTGCATGGTGTAAAGGAACATGTGCTTTTGCTCATTTAAAATATTTTAAAATTATTATTTCATAGTGTGTGTATATTGAATAATGTTCTACCTGCCTATATGCCTGTGCATATGCCTATATGTAGTGCTAGGCACCTTCTAGAGCCAGAAAAAAGCATTAAATTTCCCAAAACTGGATTGTGAGACACCATGTGGGTACTGGGAATCAAACCGAGGTTCTCTGCAAGAGCAGCAAGTACTCTTAACCACTGAGCTATCTCTCTAGCCCCTGTATTTTTCCTTCTATGTTTACTGTGGATGACAATAGCCAAGTCATAGAGTAAGTTGAGATAGCCATTCACAGATGAATGCATAAAACCTGTGGTCTATAAAAACTCAATGGGTGTGCACGGTGACATTTTCATGCATGCACGTCATTTTCTTTGCTCATTTTCACACATATACATGCATGCACTCACACACACACACACATACATACACTCACACACTCATATATATACACACACTCACACACACACATACATTCTCTCTCTTACACACACACTCACACACTCACACACCCTCACACACACACCCTCTCACACACACACACACTCACACACACACTCACACACACACTCACACACATGCACACACATGCACACACACACTCACACACTCACACACACGCACTCACACACTATCTCTCATCCCCCCTCCAGCTCCTAATGGTTACCTTCCTTTCCCAAATAAAATGGTCCCTTTCTACTTTTAAAAATCCACTCTACAGATGTAATATTTGTCATTCTGGGCCTAGCTTATCTGCATTTCTAGTCATTTCTTTGCAAATGATATAATTTCATTCATTTTTACAGCTGAATCAAAATGGATCCTTCCTTCATTAAGTCTCCTCAGCCGGGTATTTTCCCACAGCACTCAGGAAAGTAACTGAGTTGATGCCAAAGCAGGGTTCCCGTGTCCTGGCCGTCCCTCCGCTCTCTGAAGCACAGACATTTGGGTTGGAGATTTACCCCTCGTCCTCCCAGCCCTAGTCTTAACTTTATCCCTCTGAGCATCTTGAGGGAGCCCACTAGAAGTCTGGAGCCTAGAAATGAAGGCAAGTGCCTTATGGTCTGTACGTGGGAATCCACCCGGCACCTGGAAACATAGATTTACAACAGATCTTCTGACTGTTGCAACAGGGAAGTCACTCTGTCTCCTCCCTTCTGTCAGGGGTGGGGGGTGGGGGCTTGGGAAATGGCCCGGGCTTGCTTTGCAAGCATGAGGACTCTAGTTTGATCCTCAGAACCCACATAAAAAAATTAGGCATGCTGAGGCATACTTTCAATACCTGCTCTGCAGAGGCAGAGAAAGGTGGGTCCCTGGAGCTGGCTGGCTAGCCAGGCTAGCTTAATTAGTCATCACCAGGACAATGGAAAATCCTATCACAAAAAACAAGATCAAGTTATCACAACAGTGCTGGAGAGATGGCTCAGTGGACACTCTTCTAGAGGACCAGAGTTCGATTCCTAGCACCCACATGGTGGCTCACAACCATCTGTAAAACCAAGGGATCTGAGACTCTCTGACCCCCCTGGGCACCAGGCACATGTGTGGTGCACACACATATATGCAGGCATGACCCCCATACACATAAAATAAATCATTACCAGGCAGCGGTGGTGCATGCCTTTAACCCCAGCACTCAGAAGACAGAAGCAGGTGGATCTCTGAGTTTGAGGCCAGTATAGTGTACAGAGTGAATTCCAGGACAGCTAGGGCTAAGTAAAGAAATCCTGTCTCAAAAACCAAAAACCAGTACAAAAAACAAGCTTAACAGCATCCCAAGTAATGACACTAGAGGTTGACCTCTGGTCTCCACATATATGCACATGTGTACACATACCTGTTCATGCACACACATGTACACCTGCATAAACATGAACACACACACACACACACACGAATTTAAATCTAAAGAAAGTAAATCACATGGCAAAAGGTGGAAGCTAACCCATGGAAAGACCAAAACTAAAAATCATAAAGAGCAAAACAGAGCTGGAGCTAATTCTAGGTCTCCACTGCAAATATGCATGGCCCCATAGGACAGGACCTCAGAGGGCACAGCAGGCAGCTGCCCCAGGGAGCCAGATAGAACAACCACAGTGCTTTTTGAGAAGAGTACCCTGGGAGCTCATGGAGAGAGAGAGCAGAAAGTTCTAGCATCCATCAGGTCACTAATCTCACCCTTCTGCTACTAGAGTGTGGTGCCTGAACCAGAAGAATGGCTCTGAGAGCTGCTTAGAAACGCTCCTGCCCAAACCTGCAGAACCAGGATCTGCCTCTTAACCAGACCTGCAGGTTAATTAATCCTTGACAAATGCTGCCCTAATCCATTAATCACTGCTGATATCAAGAACAATTCCAAAAGAAAAGGCCAGGCTGCCAAGAACCCGCATTCGGATCGACCATGTGTCAGGAACGATGGCCCGCACTGGATGGCCTGCAGGGTTTGTACGTGGTGCTAGGGATGGAACCTAAAATTTCGTGCATGGCCCGCCAGCATTCCACCACTAAGCTGAAGCCCCAGCCTTTCTCCCACTTGTAATTTTAAAACAGACTCATACAACATTGCCCTGGCTAGCCTTGAGAGCACTGTATAGCCCAGACATGTCTTGAAATGGCTATTCTCCTGCCTCAGTCTCCCAAGTAGCTGGGGTCACAGACTTGTATCACAGATCTGGCTTCATTTCGTTTAATCCTAATATTAGCTATTTTTGCATTGCTGTGACCACAATGCCGGACCGAAATGGTGTAAGAGAGGAAAAGACTTTTGTAGCATATTCTTGTTTCTTGAGATTATGATGACGTCATTTCCCCCTTCTCTTTCCACCCCTCAGACCCACCTGTTTTCCTTCCCCACCTTGTTCTCATTCAAATTCATGAACCGCTTTCTTTAATTACTGTTACGTACATATGTGTGCATTCTTAAATACGTAAGTACAACCTTCTCAGTCTATGTAATGCTACTTGTATGTATGTTTTCAGGGCTGACCACTTAATATTAGATAACCAATCAGTGTGCTCTCCCCCGGGGAACACTACTTGTCCATCTCTCAGCATTCCTTAGTTGCCTGTGATTCTTTGTGTAGGTTTGAGCCCCCCTGGGTTTCCCCGCAACCTCTGTTATAGTGTGTCTTCATTCAGTTCTTGCTTAGGCAGTCATGTGGTGAGGCTTCATGGGCATGGCTTTGGACCAGAATGGCTTCTGGAATCCGAAGAGACTTACTTTGATTCATGGTTTTTATAAAGTTCACCATGGTGGGGAAGGCATAACCAAGCGCCAGGACCATATGGCACAAGTGCTGAGTGACCAGCTGACATTCTAGAAATGATGGTCCAGGAGCTACAGAGGCTCCATGCTTAGAGGGCCCATGGATCTACAGATCAGAGTGGGAAGAAGGAAGTATTTATGCTGGTGCAGTATTTGGCTCTATGGTTAAAAAAAAAAAAAGCAAAACCAATGCCTTTATGCATTGCCGGCTGGTGGTCCACTTCTACTGCGCAACGGCTCTCACCTTGGTCAGTTTCCTGTGACATCACAGAACAAGGAGCAGAGAAGAGACATAAACACCTTGTTGATAGCCTGGTCCTTGTCCATCACTGGGAGAGGGATACGTCTACTCTGAGAATTACAAGCAACAAAATCTCGCCTCTGCCCCCTGCACAACTTCATGTATACAACACCATCCTTTCACACTCTTCTGCAGCAACTCCAAGACCTAGGATTTATTTTCTTATATAGGGAAATGGGCTCAGAGATGTCAACAAAGCACCCACTAATGAATGGAAAACCAGCATCAGAACGGACTAGAAGGCCCGTGGCTTCTCCACTCATCTTGTCTTTGCTGGGCTGTCCAGTGCCAAGGGTAAGTCCCATAGAGGCTACTAACTATTAGACTAATGAGGGCAGATAATATTACGGAAAGATTTAATTCAGGGGTAACTCTTATGAAATAATGCAAGGAGTCACTCAAAGAACATGGGGTGGCAGGCCACCCAGTAGACATAAGTGTAAAGGATAGATTATATCTCCCGCCTCGGTTTCCTTGTCTATGAAATGGGACTTGACATCGTACTTGGTAGAGCTATCTGGTTAAGAAAACTGTTCATCTTGGGATCTGCAATGTCCATTACAGATGCATTTTGAAGACGTTTTCTCTAGCCGATGGAACCGTTTGGGGAAGCTGTGAATGCTTTAGGAGGTAGGGCCCAGCTGACAGAGGTAGGTCCCTAGGATTGAAGGTGACACTCAGCCCCATGTCCTGATTCTATTGTGGTGTCTTCTCACCCTGATCTGCAGATCAGTTGGTCTTCAAGATACACGACTCTGAAGCTTCTGGTCTGTTCCCCCTGCCCAGGGAGTCAGAAAGGTGCAAAGCACTCCTGCCCACCCCAAACCAAGTTAAAATTACAACTAGAGCAGATTGAACATCAGGGCACACACAGCTTCCCATCCTTCCCAGAACACTGCAGGTGTCTGGACACCTGTCATCCATCACGTCAGAAAAAGGGATTTCACAGATGAGATAGATGAGCAAAAAGGAAATTAACAAGTCCCAGAAGTAATAGGAGAAGGGTCATGTGCTTCACTTCCAAGTCATCCCCCAGCTACAGCAAATTACCTCCTGACAGAAAGATAGCCTTCCCCTTGATTCACCCACACTCATCACTCATCATGAAAGACCAAGTCTTGCATGTCCTTCCTGCTAGCATCACTGGGATGCTCTCTGAGGGAGCTGGAAAATAACAGCTCAGAACTTTGGTCTTTGCAGTGATGGTGTGGATGCCCCACACTGCCCAGCTCCTTTGTCTTTGTGTCCAGAACCACTCTCCGCCCCTTCATTCCTTCTTGCTTCTTGGTTTCCCCTCCTTCTACTTATTCTCCTCAGTAGATTCTTTTCCGCCCTTCTGTCCCATCTGCCTTCGGAGCTCATCAGTTATTCCCTTCTCAGTCTCCTCCCCATCTGTCCTTCATTTTCTTCTCTCATCACTTCTCAGCTTGAAATAGCAGGAAGTGAAGAGAAAGACAAATCCGATGTTCCTTAAAATGCTGATAAGAAATAAGCCAGTTCGTATGAATTCTGTGAACTGGCTTTCAGAGGATTAACCTAGAACCGTAATGCAAAACAGAGATCACGTGAGTGGGTGATGAAGGAAAATTACCCAACTCCTAGATTCTGACTTGGGGAGACCTGCCTCAGACCCCCTATGCTCTGCACCCGAAGACAGATGGCACCATGAAGGGACCTGGCTTCATTAGAGCATGCTCCCTGGAGCCCACCTGTGTGGTTAAGCCATGCCAAAAGGAGCTGTTGGCAAAACGGAACCGTCTGAGGTCATCTTGCCCATAGGTGGACTTAGACTCCAGGGCCACGCCAGCCTTGACTTTCCCAGAGCGGCCAGGGTGCCCTAACACTTGACTCTGATGACTCAAACATTTGTCATTCCAACTCCCCCTCAGCAGGAAGAATAAAAATCTAAAGATTTAACTTTAAAAAAAAAAAAAAGTTTAACAAGTTAATTTTCTAAATTTAAAATGTTTCAGAAAGAAACACAACCTACATAAGGATAATTTTAAGCTATATTAAAGCTTGAAAATGACATCATGGAATTCTAATTATATAGACTCTGAGGCAATAGAGTCAAGCAAGCTTCCTGGGTACAGTGTACATGTTTCATGCTGAGTGGACACCACGCTGGCATCCCACCTTCTGAAAGTCCCCTCAGACAATGTGAAAAAGAAGTTTAAAAAAAAGTCAGTTCTTAAGTCAGTGCTAAGGCTCTTTCACTTTGGTATTAACTCTAAACCATTTTGTCCTAAGATGGTTTCCAAGAACATGGATGCAAAGTCCACCACAAGTCTGTATGTCCATGTAGAGAATGGACCTGGGCAAGATTTGGCACTAGTGTCTTCATGTATAATCTTTCCCCCTCAGTATTGTTACAGGCTTGGGGGATGGGGGAAACAGGAGGAATGGATTTATCCTATTAGAAGATCCTAGAACATCACACAGGAAACCGACACACAGAAAATTTGCAATAAATACTAGGTTCAATGACATTCATAGTATGGATGAGGATGCAAAAGCTGGGGACCACAAGGAGGAGGCACCACATCTCCATCTCGGCTGCTGACAGTGTCTGTGTTTGTTATTTCATGCAGGTGAACAGCAGGTGGGAACATTTTAAATCATTCACTCATTCAATACTTTTTTCCATGAGATGTGATGCCTATTTCTGATATGTTATCTTTCACATGTAAGGATGCACTGCTTATGTAAGAGCCACTAATAAACGGAAGTTCTCTGCATGTCTCACATGTTTAAGTGAAACACATTCACACACGTATAATCTTCCCAGTTACGCCCTAAGGTAGAGGAGATCATTTCTCTCACTTAATAGCTAAGAGCATCCTGCAGTGACAGAGAGGATGGCTAGGTTTCCTGTCGGCAAGGTTAATAGGTGGCAGAGTGAGGGATTGAAGGCAAACACTTTCTGCAGTCCATCTCTCTGTCTCCCCCATCACCTCTGCTCACCTGCCTATTCCTCAAATTTCCCTGGATGCTTCCGGGGGAGAAGAGAGTAAGGTGGAAGCGATCAGCCCTGCTCCAAGAAATAATCGCCATGAGTTGCTTCTTTCTACAAGGCTCAGAAACCGACAGCAGCTGAACCAGACTAGGGATGCGAGCAAAGATGTCTCAAACTCTGGGATCCATGCCTGCTTTCCACAAAGGGAATTAAGGCTAGGCTTCTTGGTGTTTTCAAAGAGAAAAGCAGATTAGCCAACCTAGGCAGGCAGCAGAGACTTGAACTTCATTAACTTTTAATGAGCTGCTGTTGACATGCTTTCTTTTACAAAGAATAAAATCATAATGAAGATTCCAAGTTCCGGGAAGCCTGATTACCCTCCATATGTAGGCAATGCAATGAGACACTAAGCAATCCATGTCTGGTTGCACAGAACAAGACAAAAATGGAATTTGAGTCTAATTGAGATCAATATTTTTCTACTGGTGCTTCCTTTTTATATTTTTATCCGTGTTTTTATGAATGGCATGTATGTCTATAATCCATACTTGATTAGGAAGCATTGCCCATGCTAAAGCATGCTTGTGGAGGCCAGAGGGTATCTTCTGACATGTGCATGGCAGGGTGTCTTGCTATTCACAGCTGTATACAGCAAGCTAGCTCATTCACAAGCTTCTGGAAATGCTCCTGTTAGTCCCTCTCGTGTCTCTCGCTGTAGACACGCTGGCCTTACAGACATGGGCTACCACCTCCAACTTCAACTCCACTCCTCACTAAGACAGAGCGACTGCTTTAGCCACCGAACCATCTCCCCAGCCCTCTACTGCCTCTTTGCTGTCCATGAAACCGTTCCCCAAGCCTCAATACTCCAAACTTCAGAATCACAAGCCCAGGAAAGGAACACACACCACTGGTGACCACCTAACTCCAAACAAGCACCATTTTCCTGGACCCATTGCGCCCACCCCTGCCTGTCACCCTGGTATGCTGCTCTGAAGGCTTTCGGAATCTGGCACCAAGGGTGACTTTTTAAAACACAAAATTACTTCCTGTTTGACACACAGTTAATATGCAAGTTTCCCACACTCCCTCCTGGAGCAGAGGGCTCCAGCCTTCTTCTCTGGCTTCCCGCCAAGTGTGCAGAGGCAAGAGACAGAGCTGGTGGGCAGAGAGGTGGCAGCTGGGGACCAAAGGGATTGTTTTTCCGTTATGCCATCCATTAGTTAAGTCTGATCTCTAAGAAAGTTATTGATTTGGGTGGATATATTTTTGTTACCAGCCCACTTACCTAATTCCCTCATTAATTCTCTAGTCCTAGAGTTTAACTCCTTTGGTGGTTTTTAAATAAATAATAGCATAATTCATGCATAACGTTAATTCGGCATTCTTTTTCCAGATGTGTAATTAGCACTTATGACTGTGTCTTTTCCTGTTTCATTGACTAGAACATCCACAGCGACAGCAGTGCTCACAGCCATCATCTTTCATTTAGTTAGTGGGAGTGCCTCCAGGGTGGCAGCACTAAGTACAGCTTCGACCATGGGTTGGCTGTGGACAGTCTCCGTCGTTCTGGGAAGATATCTTTTCATTCTTTCTCTGTTTTCACCAATAATGAGTACTGAAATTTTAACAAGGGAGGTTTGAAATGCATGAAAATGATCGCTTTTTTCCCTTTGTCCTATTGAATAGAGTCACCAACAATAGCCAAAATGCATTTCTAGAATGAACATCCTTCAACCTGCATACATCGATCTTTTAATATCCTGGAAGAGTCAATTTGACAAGATTTTTACTTAGAATTTTTTTTCCCTGTGGGTTTGTAAATGAGATTAGATTGTGGCTTTGTTTTCTGATTTTTGTTTTGTTTTGTTTGTTTTGTTTTTCATTTGTTTGGGTTTTGTTGTTCTTTTCCTCATCTTTTGTTGGCTTTTGATGACTATGTAATGTTTGATCAGAGGAAGAAAAACTGTTGCCTTCTTTTTCTGTGGCGTGTGTATGTGTGTGTGTGTGTGTGTGTGTGTGTGTGTGTGTGTGTGTGTCTATCTGTCTGTTTGTGTAAGGGTGGTGTGTGTGTCTGTCTGTGTGTCTCTATGTGTGTTGCATGGGGGGTCATGTGAGTGTGAACAGTGTGAGTACAGGTATGTGTGCAGGTGTGTTTGAACACACATAGGCCAGAGGCTGACATGTAGCTTTTTCAATCACTCTCCACCTTATTTTTTGAGATAGAGTCTGCCACTGAGTTTAGGAGTTGCCGAGTGACTGCAATGGCAGGCCAGCTAATTCCAGGGGTCCTTTCATCTCCATCTCCCTGGTGTTGAGATTACAAATGCAGGCTGCCCAGGCCCACATTTTCACAAGGGTATTGGGGAGCAAACTCTGGTCCTCATGTTTGCATTTGAGCCCTAGCCCTAGCCCCAAGAAACATGTTTATAATTAACCAGGAATCCCTGATCCCATCAGCTCTGCTAAGGGAGATGAAATCTTTTGTCACTTCCTTCTTCCTTACTGATCTAGACCAGGGACCAGTAGCTACAGCCTACAGCCCAGCCACTGCTTTTTTTTTAAGTACAGTTTTCTGATGCACTCAGGCCCATTTTGTAAATGGCAGCTGGCTGCTTCCGTGCTGCCATGCCTGCTTCAGAATGCTCACAAACCCAAACTATTTACTCCCTGCCCTTTGGGAAAGCATTTGCTCACCTCTTATGTAAATAAACTTTTTTATGATGATAAGTTTGGGATTTCAACTATACTATTTTCATATGTAATACAAATAGTTGAATACCAACAGCTACTGTCTTATTTCTCTGAGTTCTGTGAGGAGCCCGGCTGCCCTGTGACTTCTGTGAGGGACCCAGCATTGGCCTGTGCTTTACATACAAGAGCTAACGGAATCCCTACAACTACTCAACTATTATCTCCCATTTTATTGCAGAGAAAATAGAGGCTGAGAGTAAATAATGCACTAAAGATCAGCAGAAAGTAGTGGAGATTTACAGTATAAATCCGAGAGTAGCTGGCCAAACGCCGCTGCAGTGACATGCCTTGGTTCCTCAAAGACCTGTGTTTACAGGACCTTTCTCATCCCTACCTAATATATTATGTGGGTGTGGGTGTGTGTATGTGTGTGTGTGTGTGTCTGTCTGTCTCTCTGTCTGTCTGTGTGTGTATGTGTGTGTCTGTCTGTTTGTGTGTGTATGTGTGTGTCTGTCTGTTTGTGTGTGTATGTGTGTGTGTCTGTCTATGTGTCTCTGTGTGTGTGTGTCTGTGTGTGTGTGTGGTGTGTGTTGGTATGTGTCTGTGTGTGTGTGTCGGTGTGTGTGCTGTCAGTGTGTATCTGTCTATGTGTGTCTGTCTGTCTGTGTGTGTCTGTCTGTGTGTGTGTGTGTTTGAGCTTTTGTTTGTTTTGTTAGAGTTCTCTACACTATGACTGCTACACATTATGACACTTTATTTCATCAAAATATAAAATATTTTTATTCTAGTGCTATCCTTCAGTTATGCATTCTTATTTGTGCTTGTCTTGCTTTTATCTTGAGAGTGGAATTCTTAATTAACATATAATCATGTTGGTTGGTTAAAAAATTTTAAAGCATTTAGACTATGAATTTTAGGTCCTTGACTTAACACCACTGAATAAGTTGTAAATTATAGTTTACTATCATTAACTATACTAAGTAATCTAAAATGAATTTGGGGTTTAATCAAACCCCAAAGATAATTATAGATTAAAATAATAGGTTTACAAAACCTTACAAGAAACCACACAGGAAGAGGCTATGCATCCTCTACCCCGTTTCTCCCAGTGTTAAGGGGTTGCAACACACTGGCACAGAATGGCAATAGCCAGGACGTTACAATGACATAGTCGTGACACTGTAGTTTTCAAGGACTCTCCCATTCCTTTTACCAACCACTCCAGCTTCCCTTGACCCCATCACCTCCTCACTCTTGGAACCTGTTCTCCACTTACACAAATTTCAAGAATGCCTTGCACACATATCATTCAGGGGTTGGTGATCTTCCTTCAGCATAACTCTCTGGAGATTAGTGCTGCTGTTTGTATACATCCGTAGTTGGACCTTTTTCATTACCAAGTGGTAGTGTGTGGCACGGACAAAGCACAGTTTAAAGGGCATTTGTGTTGTTTCCAGTTTGAAGATAGTATGAATCAAGTTAGTACACGTTTGTGTAATAGGTTTTGTGTGACCATAACTTTTATGTTTTTTGGCATAAGACAGAAAATTTTGGGTAATATGGTAATTGAATATTTAGTTTTTAAGGAAACTTCCAGAGTGGCTATACCACTTTTAAGATTTATTTTTACTTGTGTGTGTGTGTGTGTGTGTGTGTGTGTATGCACACATGTATACACACAAACATGCCACATGTATGTGGGTGTCAAAGAAGACCAGAAGATGCAGTCGGATTCTCTGAACTGGAGCTGGCGGTGCTTGTGAGCTGCCCAAAGTAGATCCTGGATTGTAAACTCAGGTTCTCTGGAAGAACAGAAAATGCTCTCAGCCAGTGAGCCGTCTCTCCAGCCCCGTGGCTGGCCCAACCAGTGAGCTGTCTCTTTAGCTCCATGGCTGGCGCTACTAGTGAGCCATCTCTCCAGCCCCATGGCTGGCCCAACTAGTGAGCCGTCCCTCTAGCCCAGTAGCTGGCCCATTTTTAATTTAGATTTTTAATGGACATAAAACTGTACATATTTGTGGACTCCTAGGGGATATTTCAACACCTGTATCTATTTTATAATGTTCAGGTAGAGTAAGCAAACCTACCTCCTAAAACAGGTATCATTTTACTGCGGTGATGACATCTTCCTTTTAGCTTTTCAAAAGTATTCCATAGAAGTTGGGCATGGTGATGCAGTCCTTTAATCCCAGCTAATGGGGAGGCCGAGGCAGGAGGATCACGAGGTCAAAACCTGACTGGGTTACATAATGCGTTCAACACACACACACACACACACACACACACACACACACACACACACGCACGCACACTATATTATTGATAGTCATTGTGGCTTTAAGATGTATTTCCCCAATAGCTGCTGAGGTAAAACATCTTCCCATGTGTTTACATATCATCTGTGAACTTTCTTGGTTGAGTGTCTATCAATTTGTCTATTTTCTAATTGGATTGTGGGCTTCAGCAGTTATATTGTGAGACTCTAATATATTCTACACAGGAGTCCTTTGCTAGGCATGAGGTATGGAAATCTGTTTCCTAGTGTTCAGCTTGCTTTGTAAAATCTCCTTAACATCTTTAAGATTTATCCTTAATCTTTTGCAGAGCAAAAGTGTCGAGCTTTGATGTAGCTCTTGTCAGTTTTTTCTCCTATAAACTGAGCCTTTGGTGTCAAGCCTGAGATGTCTGCCTGAGCCTACAGGCCAATGAGTTTCTCCTTTGTGTTTTTTCTGAAGGTTGTGGTTTTATAGTTTACATGTACGTTCAGGGTGCCTTTCCTTTGAGTTAATTTTTCTGCAGTGTAACCTCAGCTGAGGTCCCTCTGTTATTTTTTGACAGGTGTCCAATTGCCCTAGTGCCACTGAATGGCTTAGTTCCTCCCTTGAACTGCTTCTGTGCCCTTGTCAAAATCAACTGTGCATCCTTGTGAGTCTGTTTCCCAGTCCTCTACTCAGCCTCACTGGGGCAGGTACCATCTGCCCGCCCTCTCATCTTCCAGTATCCCACAGTTTCTGCTAGAGCCACCATGCAATAAGACTAAATTGTCTCACTTCGCTCTTTCCCAAACCAGATCAGCTACTCTAGTTCAATTGCTTTTTTCATATAAATTAGGTAATAACCTTTTATATCTATAAAATAACCCCACTGGCATCTTGATGGGGTGGAGTTTGGGAAGTGCTGACATCTTTCTGATCATGAACACACTGTGTCTCTCCATCCATTTAAAACTTCAATTTCCATCGTTAGAAATTTATAGTTTTGAGTACAAAAGTCCTGAACAGATTTTGTTAGACTTGCCCTTAAGTAGCTTGGGATTTTTTTTTCTTCTCAAGCAATTGTTTTTATTGTATGATTTAGTCAGTTGATTTCTCTCGTGCCCAAGGAAAGCCTTGAAAATGCTAGGCAAAAAGAAAAAGAAAAAGGAAAAAGAAAAAGAAAAAAGAAAAAGAAAATGCTAGGCAAGTGAGCTGTGGGTTGTTCCCTAGCCTTTCTTTTCAACTGCATGTAAATGGCATATTTTCTCCTCCAGCCTTGTTATGTTTATTTATACTTTGTAGAGATGCGACTCGTCTTTGTTATCTCATGGTGTCTAGTCATACTGAAATCCTTTCTGTATTGTAGCAGAGTTTGGTTTTTCTTCTATTTCATAGATTCCTTGGTATTTCATGTTGCCTAACAAGGGGCCATTTCAGTTTTTCCCTTTCTCATTTATACTCTTTTTGATTCCTTTTCTTTCTTTATTGCATGGGTAGAAACTAGTTAGAACATTAGTATTGTATTGAAAATACCCGGTTCTTAAGGGTCTTGTTTTGAAATCCTCTGTTATTAACTCATTTTGTTGGGGGTCTGATTGAGTCTCCTGAGGAAACACTCGGATACATAGTTTCCTTCCCTGCACTCCTCACAGGCTTCTGCAGTCTTCATTAACTAAAGCTGGAACTTTAAGCCCAAACAAGCTACAAAGTTATTTTGTATACTATGTAGCCTTTCATTGACAATTTATCTTTGATACCTAACACAATTTAATATGAGATTCATAGCAATTCTGTGTGGTCCTTGATACGTTTAACTAGACATGTTTATCCCAGTTGTTCTACGACACCACTTCTGCATCCCCAGGTTCCTAGTTACACGTCTTCTCTCAAAACACATGGCTTTTCCACTGATGCTAGAAACTTTGAGCCTTCTATTTTTCCCTGAAACCATCTTTCTGTTGTTTTCACATAGGAATTATAATTTGAGTGAGAACTAAGTATGTAAATAATGGGCATTCCCTTCCAAACTCTGTCTTAAGTATTGCAGTGCTCATTATAAATACATAACCAAGACCCCGCATTTGAAGAAAAAAAAAGTTGGATGTGGAAAATCCTTGATCTATGCAATTTTCTATGCATTTTGGCACAAGACAATTCTCCTCAAGGCGAGAACGGAGGGCAGGATAGTGCCCACAGCACTCTGCTTTCTGCAGATATCAACGCCTTCAACAACCTTGTCTTGCTGCAAACTCGCCACTCACCTCTGGAGTCTGAGTCTCTGGTCCCAGGATGCAGCCGACCCTTGCTGCCTTTGGTCTCTTTCATGGGCCCTCCCTAGGGAAGCCACACTCAAGTTTCAACACAGAGCCAACAGTTTCCTCACAAACCAGAGCATGCGCAAATTGCCTCCCTCGCCTTCTGAAGTCTCTGGGTATATGTAGAAAAGCAATGCTTGCGGGAGGTCTCTGGTCACTTCAAAGGGCCCTTTTTGAGCAGAAGAGTGTAATTCTCTACTTGGTGTAAACGTGGAGCGCTCACTCTGGGAATGTGGGAAGTGGCGGGGAGCTTCACCATCGTCTGCTGTCAGTCTTCATTCTGTTCCCACTAGGATTCGCTTGACTTCCTCTCTGACCAGCCTACATCCGTGCTCTTGACAGTGTTCTCTCTAGTCTGTTTTCTTAGGTGTCTGAGGTAGCCATATGTCCTTTCAGTCTTGGCAGATGCAGATCAAGTCTCGGACGGAGCAGTACGGTCCCACTGTGCTGACCACATGGGAAGGTCTCCACCCACAACACTGCCCCGCAGAAACAGAGCAGTGGTTCTCAAACTTAAAGTCTTGTTTGAAGACTTATTAAAAACTGACCAGGCACTATCCCAGTGGCCCAGATGAGATCTGAGGTCTGAATTTTAACAAACACTGAGCGGTGTGTTCAATTGTCTAAGAAGAGAACTCTGGCACCTCAAGTGTCTCCTCTACAATAATCAGATATCAGTTCTTCAGCTTCGTGCCCAGTAGGTCCTTGGAGTCACCAATGGAAAGTGGTAAGTATGACTCTGCACCAAAGACAGCTGCCAAAGCAATTGCCTGGTGAAGCAGTCTTGAACAAAGGGCTCCATCTTTAGACTTTCTCGTTTGCAGCCAAGGAGACTGCAGCAATGCCCTTTGTCCGAGAAACGGTACTTATTCTACAGATGGGTTTTCACACATCCCAAAGGCCCCACTAACCACATTCATCTTAATGACATTGTTTGCAATGACTCCAACTTGGAAACACAGTAAGTCTGGACAGGCTCAATGAATTATGAATTATCCATACAATGAAATACCCTACATCTACTTTTATAAGTATGAGGACATTCTTTGTATACCAATACAGAAAGATCTCTAAGATGTGAGAAGGAAAGGGAATTGACAACACAACAGGTTGGTGTCAGCTGAGTCCCTGCTAATTGGCAAACCTGTCCCTCGGACCATACAAGTACAAGCCTTTGCATTATACTGGCCAGTGCCTATGGGTCATATATTAGCAGTGGAAAATGGTGTGTAAAGGTTATGTCATCTTTTGTATGAAAAACAAGTGTGTTAAAAACCAAACCAAAACAAAACAAAAAACAACCAAACCTTCAGGAAAGATAGTCAAGGAAAGGTATGAAGTGAGTGGATAGAGAAGACGGTGAACAGGGGACTTGAAAACCCAATACTTTTTTGTTTTCCCCATACTGCTTAAACATATCACCAATTGAAAATAAACACTGTACTTAAAACCCTTTAGTTTTCTTATTTAAAAGACTTTTGAAGTGAAGGAAGCATGCATATGCCCAAGGCCAGTGTGATTAATTTTAATTTCATGTTTCTTTGGGGGGGTGCCTATGATTTGTTCATTCTCAAAGCATGTCCATTAGGAAGGTGTTTACCTCAGCAATGAAGGCTGGTGCGCATTAGTGAACTGTTGTGTTCAAAAAGCGGGCTGCATGAGACTAGACAGGAAGTACACGTTATCTCCCGCAGTGGCTGTCCAGCCTGGATGCTGCCTGCAGTCACCTGGGAAGCCTTTATTACAAGCTTCTGCTCCGGATCCACCGTGAGACATCGCATTTCAATCAGTCTGATGTAGGCCCCGGGTGGCTCTGCGGTGCAGCTTTCAATGAGAACCTCCCAACTCGGCAAGCATAAGGTGAGGTTGTGAGTCCACGCATAGTCTCAGGTGGCCATGTTGTACAGCCTGTGGCTCCAGCTGCATCTGCAGCGCAGGATGTTCTTCTGTTGTTGTCACTTAAGGTCCCAGACATTTGCAGAGGTCAGGCTGAGAACAGAAAAGCTAGTCTTGCTCACACTGAGGCCTTCATTGCCTACGTGAAATCACCTGTATGTGGATCGTAGGGCTCTCATGCTGGCTTGCCCTCTCCAAACCTAACACCTCAATTACAAATCATGCTGATAGGCACTAGCTTTAATCCACAGGGTCTTTAGTACACTTCTCACCACCAACCCAGGAACAGACCCAAGGGGACACAGCATCACTCCTTACTTGAAATGGCAACAGTCCAGATGGGTAAAATTTTTATGCCCGGAATCTCTTCTGCGAAATCACTTGTATAACAAGGACAGCCCTATCTACTCAAGAGAAAACAATTCCTAGAAACCAAACAGGCTGGCTACTGTGTTGTCAGCTTGACACAGCTTAGAGTGATTTTTGGATAACGAACCACAAATGAGAGGCCTGCAGGCAAGCCTATGGTGCATTTTCTTGATTACTGATGAGGGGTAGGGGCAGCCCACTGTAAGTGGTGCCATCCCTAAGGCTTGGACAGAATAAGGAAGCAGGCTGAGCAAGCCATGAGTAGCAAGCCAGTAAGCAGCATCCCTCAATAGCTTCTGCATCAGCTCTGCCTGGAGTTCCTGCCCTGACTTCCATGGGTGATGGGCTATAGGCTATAAGATGAAATAAATCCTTTCCTCCTCAAGATGATCTTGGTCATGGTGTTTTATCACAGCAATGGAAACCCTAACTAAGACACTCAAATATAAAGAATATTTTCCCATTAAAAACACTATTGTCCAGGCATGATAGCACATACCTATAATGCCAGCACTCCGGAGGCTGAAGCAGAAGGATAAAAAGTTTGCAGGCAGCCTGGGCCATATAGTGAGACTATCACATAAAATAACTTAAAGTAATAATCTTCCCTCGAGGGGCACATTTCTAATTACCACAGATTTCTCTGAGAACATAGCTTGGATCTTTCTGCCCATTAAAATCAGACCAGACACTCTTTGTTCTTTGAGTATGCTGGAGCAAGCTTCAGGGAGTAAAATAAGGGGCAACAAAAATTTCCACTGTCCCTAAGCCTGGAGCACAGGTCTCTCCCTCTCTCTCTCTCTCTCTCTCTCTCTCTCTCTCTCTCTCTCTCTCTCTGTGTGTGTGTGTGTGTGTGTGTGTGTGTGTGTGTGTGTGTGTGTGTGCTTAAAAGGGAACACACTGCTTGAAAATGCCACCTGCCATAGGAGGTGGAGCCCCAAGCCAAATCAGAACTACTTCAAATACATGGGCTTTTCCTCTGCATCATCTAACCTTGTATCTCTGCCTATGACCTAACTGGAGAAAAAAGGCACTACAACTAGAAGACTGTAGATGGAACCAAGCCCCCACTTCTCACAAAGAAAAGAAAAAAAAGATAAGAAAACAAAGACAAATGAGTGGACCAACAGGCAGTCTCACAGGTTCATGCAGCTCTCAAAAGGTTCTACAAATGAAGCTGGCACCATAGCCCAAACATCTTCGTGGATAAAATGTTCACTTTCTGCTTTAAAAATTAAATTTGCCTCATTTCCCTTCTGACTCTCCAAATCATGAGGCTTTGCTGAATCAATTGAAATGCTCTGGACATCAGTTCAACAGAACAACCATGTACAAGCAAACAAAAGGGTAGGTACCAATGAGTCTTAGCCAACAAACAGACAAACAAACAAACAAACAAACACATTAAGTCTGGGCTACATGGGTGACTCAAAACTGCCAGACCTCCAGCTCAGTCATCAGTCTTTATTTAATAAATTCCAAGCAGGAGGATTTGGATTGGGATGAAGAAAAGAAGAAAGGAGTTTTCTTCTTTTACACAGCCAAAACTGGACCCAAACAACTCATTGAAAGGGAAAGTGGGATTATCCTTCATCATAGGTCTTTTTTCTGTTCTTGAGTTCAGCACTGCGGAGAAACACGACAAATGGAAAAGGAATGCGAGGTAGGCAAGTAACAGGATCTACAACAGTACTGTCCCCACAGCGGATTCCTGTAAACCTACTGTACAAATAGAATGGTACCCTTATAATTCCCACGACAGCTCTTCCACGAAGAGTCCAATTACCCCATCCCCTTCATGGCCAAGTTTTCCACCTTCACCTCCTTGACCACTTACAGGGCTTGTAAGTAACACAATCTCATCCCAAACTCTCTTAAGCCAAAAAGGCTTTGAGATGTCTTGTCGAGAAAACAAGGTTATCGCGCAGAAACCAGGCGCATGCGCAGCAGGCAGACGTCAGCCTCAGCACCATCCGCGTGAAGCAGCCCCTCCCCACCTCTCTGGCCTCCAGGTCCTCTCAGGTTGCTCGCCCAGCTTTCTTCCACCTTCTTGACGTTGCACCCTCTGAAACGGCACGGCCTTCCTCTCACAAGCACTAGCTGGCATCCTTAGATACAAAATCCAGATCCCCAGAGAAAGTGGGGTCAAACCTGGTCCAAACAGCAACGGGCAAGATGCCCAATCACAAAGTTCCAACATGGCCCATCCCTTACAGCTGGTTTGCCAAATGTCAAAGAGCACAATAGGCCTCACACAGGCCTTGAAAGGGTCACTCTGAACTCTTCACAAGAACTTCACCCTTCTCCCTGGACATCACCTTGCCCCCACAGCCTGGCAGATAGTGTGCCTGGAAGACCATAGCAGGACATGAGGAAGCCTTCTGCTTCACGGGCCCTTACCGCTTACCAGCAGCTCCTCCCTTCCTCCCCTTAGTGAGCCTCAGGCTTGCTGCTGCCCAGGGCCCCCTCTCATATCCTCACACCCACCTGACTACACTCACCCCTGCATCCAAAGCTCTGCATTGAGATCCACTTTGCCAAAATGCTTTCCCACACAGGGGTCCCTGTCTTCCAGCTCACTCCACACACATGTCTACCCCTGAACTGAGCTCTGTCTATTTTAAACTCCTGGAGCAGTCTGCCATCTGTCTTGTCTGGAGGGCTCGTGGTCTCCTGATAGAATAGAACTGAATTTGGAAAGACAGAGACTGAAGTCTGGTCCCAGTCCTGCTTTGAAACCCAGAACCCCGGGACAAACATGTCTGCCTTCCTGAAGTTCATGCAGAAGATACCCCAACGTGATGGGGTTCTCAGCTCTTGAGAGCATTAAAGGAGATAAAAAAGATCAAGAGGCTAGTAGGGCACCTTTGTTGATCGCTACCCATAACTGAATATTGTTCAAGAACAAATGGCTTCCTTTGCTACTCTGACCAGACATTCTCAGTGTTCCAGGGCCCAGACAATGCCAGATTGGGTCCATCTTTGGGAAGCAATGCTTGTAAAGTGGTTACCATGGCAACTAGTTCCTCTGCCTGCTTTCTGAGTAATCCTAAGCAAGTCATCAACCTCGGTCTGCTTCAGACTCTGCATGTGTGACAGTAAGATAGTAAGAAATTTTACTCAGAGCTATACACTCAGTGTCAATCGGCGCTGGTAGTGGCAGTGGTGATGGCGTGGCTGGGGGGGGAGGAGGGATAGTAATGGTGGTGGTGTGCTGGTAGTGGTGGTGGCAGTGGTGGTAGTGGTGATGTGCTGGTAGTATGGTGGTGGTGGTGCGGTAGTCAAGGTAATACAGTGGTGTTGTCCTGGTGGTATAGTAGTGGTTGTATGGTAGTGATTGTATGGAAGTAGTGTGGTGGTATAGTGGTGGTGTGGTGGTAGTGGTTTGGTGGTGTAGTGGTGATGCTGGTATAGTGGTGCTTTGGTATAATGGAAGTAGTATGGCCATATAGGGGTGGTGGTGTGGTGATGGTAGTGGTGGTACAGTGGTATTGTGGTATGGTGGTATTGTGATGGTGATATGGTCATATCGTAATGGTGGTATGGTGATATCGTGATGGTAGTATGGTGGTATTGTGATGGTGGTATGGTGGTATTGTGATGGTGGTATCGTGATGGTGTATGGTGGTATGATGGTATCGTGATGGTGGTTTGGTGATGGTGGTGATGGTATTGGTGATATGGAATGCACTATATGTCAAAGTTGCACACTAAGAGCTTTATTTTTATTTGTTCACAGTAATCTATGAGGCTTCTATTAAAAACTCAACATTTTATTGGGATATTTCAATAATAGTTAGAAGAAAGAAATTTATATGTCAAAAGCTAAATTTAACTTTTTTCCCTAGAATCTAACAAGTCCTTGAAATGACATTGAAATGAACAACTCCATAAACATAGACAGAAGAAGATCCAACCTCCCATGAGCTGATCAACCCAAGTATGGCTGCTGTGGAGCCTCAGAGGGGTGGGGCCGCCAATGCCCTCCTCTCTACCTGACATCTTTTCTCAAGGAATTGTCTTACCCAGATCAAAGCTTCCCACTCTCAAAATGCAGCCGGCAGGAGCGCAGCTGCCTCCCCATGGCAGCAGAGTGGTTAGGTGGGAATATCACATGCACTTCTGTGCATCCCATTTCAACTCTAGCAGTTGGCGAGTGGCGAACACCACTACAAATATTACTGATGTTTTTAGGGCATCCTGCAGGGGAGTCACGTTTCAGCTCACTCTCATCTCATCATTTCTCACTGCCTCTCTCCAGGATGGTCTTGAGAACCCCAAATCATTCTTTTATTTCATATAAAACACACACACACACACACACACACACACACACACACACACGGATTATAAACTGCTGGTGTATTTCTCTCAATTACTCTCCATGAGAAGATAGTCCCTCCCAAAAAAGAAACTAGTACAATTCCCTATATAACCTAGGAAACTCACTGAGCCCATGTAACACACCATCCAAGCTTTGAGGAAGCATGGTGTATGGGTGAGATGGTCTGGTGGGTGCAGATTGTTGTTGGTGTGACTGTACATTGGGCATCCTTGTGCTGACACACACTGGGGCACTGCCATAATCCAGAGACCATGCTGCTTCTCTGCATCTGATTTCTCTTCATCCTTCACAAACCTCCATCAAGGACTGCATTCCTACCCCACAGATGGAAAAATGGAGGCCCACACAGGTTAGTAACCTGCCCAGAACTACACAGCTGGGCAACAGCAAGACCAAAGGGGATCTGGGTTAGCATGTTCTGTGGCCCACATCTGGCTCTTCCTCTTTTTTTCCCAAGACTTAGTTATTTTTATTTCATGCGTATGAGTATTGCCAGAACACCTGACACACCGCATTCACACCTGGTCCCCAAGGCTAGGAGAGAGTGTGAATGCTCTGGAACTGGAGTTACAGACAGTCATGAGCTGCCATGTGAGTACTGGGAACTGCAACCCAGTCCTCTATAAAATCTGTGAATGCTCTTAACCACTGAGCCACCTCTCTCTGCTTTCTAACTTCCCCAAATCCACGGTGTCTCCATAAGTGACCCTGAGCCCTTTAGCACATCTCTGAACAACCTGCTACCATCCTCTATTAATTCCACAGCCTCCAGCCCCTCCCCTGATCCCTGCCATGATACTACACTGACTTTTTCCTCACACTTTTCTTTTTCCAGGCCATTGCCTGTAGATGTCTACTTGACTCCACCTAGAGTCACCTGAAAAGGAGTCCTAAGGAGGGATTGCCTGTGGGCATGACTGTGGGGAATTGCCTTGAATGTTAACATATGCAGAGGGGTCAGCACACTATGAGTGGCACCATCCCCAACTACGCATTAGTCTGTGACTGGGATAGCAAGCAGTGTTCCTCCATGGTTTCCACTCCCAGTTCCTGGTTGAGTTTTTGCTCTAACTTCATTCAATGATGGACTACAACCTGTAAGAAAAAAATAAACCCTTTCTTGCCCCTAAGTTACTGTTGGACAGAGTAGTGTATCTGAGCAACAGAGTGAAACTAAAACACTGCCTTTCCTAGTGGGTCAGTCCTTAGAAGCCAGGTTGCCCATTCCCCTCTCTCCTCCTTTCTGAAACTCCACTTCCACCCAACAGATTATCACATCTAAACTCTAGATAGAAGAGCCACTTTCTCCAAGAGCCCTTCCAGGCCTGTAACAAAGGTGCGAGTTTCAACCCACATCCTTACTGCCCTCTTTTTTTTTTTTTCTTTTTTGCCTCCCTTCCAGTCCTATCTTTTATTATATGTAGAAGTGGCTGAATGCAGTCTACACAGTGACCAGGTACCTAGAAGAGGAAACACACATGGCCTCCGTTGTCCTGGCTCTAACAAGGGGATCAACAATCAAGCTACCGGATACCCAAGTCAAAAGTACTTGTGTTCTCTAGTTCTCTCTAGTTCTCTCTTGTGCGTGTGTGTGTTCTCTTCTCTCTCTCTCTCTCTCTGTGTGTGTGTGTGTGTGTTCTCTTCTCTCTTTCTCTCTCTGTCCATCCTTCCCTCCTTCCCTCCCCCTTTCCCCTTCTCTCTTTCCCTTTGTCCTCCAACAAAGCTGTCACCAATGCTCCCCCAGATCTCCATCACTGTCACTTGGCATCCTCAGATTCTACCTGAATCACCACAACTGTCTTTTAACTCATGTTCCTCCTCCAACCTCACCACCTTGAAACTCATTTCAACTTGAGAGTGTCTTTAAGAGGCAAATGCAATCATGCAATGCTTAAGGAAGGAAGGAAGGAAGAATGGAAGGAAGGAAGGAAGGATGGAAGGAAGAAAAGACCTGCCTCATCAGAGTAGAGTCTAGTGTTAATGCAACAGCTGAGGCCATACTGACCAGGTCCTTGCCTTCTTCTTCTCTGATCTCATCTCTAACCCTGTCCCTACCCTGCAGGGATAGCAAGCACAGACATTCTGCCGCAACCATGACAACGGACCTGGATCCTTCAGTGCTCTCATGCCTCTGTAGAATCTTACTTAATAGATTAAGTCAGACCCCTCCTCTTTGATCCCAGCCTATTAAACAGTTTTACACATATTCAGAATGAAGCTCTATGGGTCTACTTGTGATACAGATGGGCAGCATGCTTTAGGTGAGCCTAAGAAGATGACACTAGCTAATTTGTCTTGTGCCTATTACAAATGCCTGCCAGAAACAACCATGGAAAGAAAGATTTGTCTTGACTTGCTGTTTCGGTGGTCTCTGCCCATCATGGTGGAGACGGCATGGTGTTAGGAGGAGTATGTGGCCTCCTCATGGTGGAGATTGCATGGTGTTAGGAACATGTGGCAAAGGCTCTCTCAATCATGGCCAGTTGAATCAGAGAATATAATTAGAACCACAGGCAGATAAAATCTTCAAGGTCCATCACTTGTGACCTATTTCCACCAACTAGCCCCCAAAAAAGAAATCCCCACAAGTTCCCAAAACAGTGCAGTGAACTGAAGATCACATGTTCAAACATGTGAGCCTATGGAGGACAGCTCAGACTCAAATCCTGACAGGAACCTGGGCACGAGGGTATTGTTACTATTACCTGCCAGATTTTTAAGTGCATATATTTTTGCTATACAATGAAGTGTTGATATTTGTGTGAATCATGGATTAGCTGAATCAAGATTTTAGCATATTCATCACCATATATACCTATTTCGATGATAAGAACACTAAGGCTTCACAAGTAATTTTCAACTATCTGATGATACTGCATATGATCTATAACCACATCCATACATAGAAAGGCCTTGAATTCTACACCTAGCATCTAGAGATGTCTTAGTCAATTAAGAGATAACTTTAAAAGGTAAATTTGGGCCTGGTGTGGTGGTGCACACCTTTAATCCCAGCACTCGGGAGGCAGAGGCAGGTGTATTGCTGTGAGTTCAAGGCCAGCTTTGTCTACAAAGTGAGTCCAGGGCAGCTAAGGTTAACAAAGAGAAACCCTGTCTCAAATCCCGCTCCAAAAAGAAGATGAATTTGGGGCCACTGAGCTAGCTCATCAGATGGGCACTTGAAGCCTGAAAAATGGAGTTTGATCCCTGAAACACACATGGTAAAAGGAGAAAACTGACACCATGAGTTGTCCTCTGGCTCTGTGTGTGTGTCACGGCTCACACAGCCCATTCCCACACAAATAATCATAATAGATAAATGAATGTGAGAAAAACACTCTATAAGGTAGTCATATCCTTGTGTTTGAGTCTCAACAACTACTTGTGTGTTTGTGTGTGTGTGTATGTGTGTGTGTGTGTGTGTGTGTGTGTGTGTGTGTGTGTGTGTGTGCCACTAGAGGAGAGCAGAGTGGGTTAACAGGAGGAACACAGAAATATTGATCAATATTGATCACTTGGTCAGATATTGATGCTGCCTTCCTCCTGAGTCCTCTACCCATACCCTCTTTGAAAGCAGACATTGCTATTGACTTGCTTTGGCTAATAATACATGCTTGGTGGTGGGAGTTCTTGTAAAGAAGCTTTGAGAGGTAATTTATGACCCTCTGAGGCCCTTTTCTTCTCTTAGTGGCCGAGGAAACAGACTTTGCATTGATGCTTCTCTTGACTAGACCACTTTCATGACCACAGGGAACACTCCCTGATTGTGCTTCCCCCCTCAGCAAGCCATGCTAATCACAGTTGGGTCTAGAAGTGATGTCTGGGTCAATATGAGAAACAGCATGCCACTTGAGAACAGAATGCCAAGTCACTGAAGATTGGACTGTCGGCACAATTACATTAGAAAGGAATCCAGGCATTAGATGGGACAAGAGAGTCACTTGGCTTCCGTCATCGTTACTGTGGTGCTCTGAATGAGAAATGTCCTTTTTAGGCTCCTGTATTTGAAGCCTTGCTTCTCGGTTAGTGACTATGTTTGGAGAAGTTGGGATGGTGCAGCCTTGCTGACAGAAGTATCACACTGAGGGTGGGGGGTTTTGAGGGGCAAAGCCCTGTATTGGTTCCAGATCTCCCCCCCCCCCCCTCTCTCTCTCTCTCTCTCTCTCTCTCTCCTTCATGTATGTGGTTCGAGAATATGAGTTTCCGCTGTTCTGCCTGCTGTTTGCTGCTGTGCCTCCCGCCATGATGGACTTGTATCCCTCTGGACCCAAAATGCCTAATAAGACCTCATTCTACAAGCTGCCTTGTTGGAGGCAGCTTATCACAACAACAGAAATATGGTCAATATAGTTAAGTCTAGGTTGCCTATTTGATTGGATTGAAAGGCACCTAGAATATCAGTAGAGCACACCACTTAGTGTTTCTATGAAGGCACTTCATGTGGAATTTAATAAGCAAGAGGCATTCAGGGTAGGTGGCCTTATTTTCTAGGCTAGGGGCTGCAAAGGGTAAAGAGGAGGAGGAGAAGCTTGGAAAAAACTCTGCCTGTTCCTTGAATATCACTATGTAAATTACTCAGCTCTGCCATACCCATCCAGCTGTGGCAGGCTGCAGAAGAGCATCGCTGTCTCCTTGATCCTGATAGTTCATTCAGAACCAGTGAGATACAAAGAGAAAGAGGAAAGCACTCTGCCCTGCATGAACCTGAATCTAAAGACTGGGAGGGCAAACATCAACAGTCCATGAGTGACTGGAGACCCTTGGCCTGAGCACAGGGCCAGTTCAGAAGGAGCCAGGCTGGCGTGAGGGGAATCTTGTCCTGGAAGCAAATCAAGCCCAGGATCAGATTTGGCCTGAAAGCAGTTCCCCTTGAGTTTTCTATCACTATAACCTGAGACTCCTGCCTCACAAAGAAGGTTGCTTCTTTGTTGTTCCTTGACAGCAACACTTTCACTCCTACCCACTTCACTCACTTAGGTCTCCTGCATGGTTCTTGTTGGATTTTAATTTTCAGCCTTTTACACTGACTTGTTTGTCCACAGATAAATATTTATGTGTCATTTTAATCACCCAAAGTCTTTTGAACACTGAGTTTTCATTATCCTGCCTTAGTGTCCCACAGACCATAACAGCAAACATTCGGGTCAACAACCGACCACAGACTGGCATGCCTCCAAGCCTCTGCTCATCCCTTCCCAGCCTGCCCCTTCCAGAAATCCTGCTACTTTACAGCTCTAGTGAGCCTGCAAGACTCAACTCAATGACTTCTTATGTACCCCTCTCGATTGCCCATTCAAGGCTTATGCTTCAGAGCTCACTTAACACACTTTCTGGCATTCTCGTAACACAAGAGCACATCATGTCTGAGCCTTGACTTCTTCTCATTTGTATCCTAATTATTGTCAGGACAAGGCTAACTCATCCTGAGACCAGTGACTCATCTAGAATAAGGTCTAAAAGGGCACGAGAGCTGGGTGAGTGGTGGAAGTGATTGCTGAGCAGGGTAGAAGCACAGTTCAGATCCCAGACACCCACACAAGCATTAGGTGGACATAGGACCTGCCTGTAATTCCAGCTGCAGAAACCAGAGCAAGCTGGCTAACCATAGCAGAAAGTCCTGGTTGAGAGATCTTGCCTCAGTGAATTATGCAGAATAGTAATGGAGGGCAGTTCTCCAACCTTGGGCCTACACACACACACACACACACACACACACACACACACACACACACAC
>OU015757.1:2894031-2915731 GCA_907169655.1 Acomys percivali | reverse complement strand
TTACCACCATATACCCATTAGAGGGCTGGCAACAACAACCACGAAAGAAAGAAAGAAAGAAAGAAAGAAAGAAAGAAAGAAAGAAAGAAAGAAAGAAAGAAAGAAAGAAAGAGGAAAGAGAGGAAAGGGAGGGAGGGAGGGAGGAGGGAAGGAAGGAAAGGAGCAAACAGACAGACAGAAAGAAAGTAACAAGTGTTGGTGAAGGTGTGGGAAAATTGGAATGCTGTGTTCTGGTGATGCAAAAGATAAGAAACAGTACAGCCGCTGTGGAAAAATAGTATGTTGCTTCCCCCAAAACTAAAAATTAAAGTACTGTGTGACCCAGAAATTTGACATCCAGAAAGAAACAAAGGCAGATTTTGTGTGACCACTCTCACTGCAGCTTAAGAATCTCAGCAGTCAAGAGGTACATGAATGTGCTTAAAAACAGCAGGATCTTTAACCCCTGCACTCGGGAGGCAGAGGCAGGCAGATCGCTGCGAGTTCGAGCCCAGCCTGGTCTACAAAGTGAGTCCAAGATAGCCAAGGCTACACAGAGGAATCCTGTCTTGAAAATCCAAAACCAAAACCAAACCAAACAAACAAACAAACAAAAACAAAACAGTAGAACTATGCACTTAGGAGGAGCCAAGACAGTAAACCATGTTATACGCGTCTTACCACCCTTCTAAAAACCATGAACATGAAAATGGATCCTCTCTTTTTAAGTATTGTATGTGCACACACACACATATACACATGCATGCACGAAGATACACATAAACACACACACACACACACACACACACACACACACACACGAATGCATGCCGAGCCATCTCAACATTTCACATGCATTCTTTCCTCTGATAAAAATGTTACAACTCAGATTAGAACCTCAGAGGAATGTCAATACTCTTAGAGGTTTAAGGATGACCAAAGGCAAAACTGATTAAAGAAAACACTCCCATGATGCTGTTCTCACATGAACCTCTGTATTCAAAGCAAACCCTGCCCCCATTAACACCTCCTCAAGTGTGTTTTGCAATGTAGCTCAATTCTATTTGATTGGACACATTCTAAGAAACATGCTAGAGAAAGAATGTTATAGTTACCCCCAGAAAAGACTATTTCTCAACAATTTGTGTCCCTTACCTCACACTATGATTACAGCTCCAAGACCTGTTTGATAGACTGATATCTCTTTCAACAAAGACATGTGAGTCCAAATGACAAAATGAAACCCTCCCCATCAAAACAGTCATCTTAGAAGTTTTAATAAAGAAAACTAGCTCAAGATGCAATTCCTAAATTGGCTACCAGACATATTTGTGTTTGTGTGCCGTGGCGGGTTCAGTTTGTTAGAATAAATGAGTGGCCCGACCATGCTCAGAGCAAAGCACTGCAGAACCTTCAGTGATGAAAGTACCACATATGTGAACTCATGTCTAAGTGTAGACTTAGCTGCTCTTCATTTTTTGTTTTGTTTTGATTTGTTTTTTGGTTTTTTGAGACAGGGTTTCTCTGTGTAGCCTTGGCTGTCCTGGATTCACATTGTGTACCAGGCTGGCCTCGAACTCACAGGGATCCACTTGTCTCTGCCTCCCAAGTGCTGGGATTAAAGGCATGCACCACCACCGCCCAGCAGCTCTTCATTTTATATAAAGTATTCTCAACTTGCGGCTTTTTTACAATGCAGTCTTCACTGAGGCCCTCCGCCATGATAGCATCCTATTTGGCCTTATCCTTATTTAAGAAGGTATTTCAAAATTGTGTGGTGAATAGGTTTGCATGGATAGTAATTTTGCTTCCTCCTTCATAAAATAGGTAACACTATGATGGATGAGTGGGAGGATCTTTCCTCTTGACCTCACTCTACCCAAGCATGCAAACTTGTCACGTCAAGTTGACAGGAGCTAGTGGGAAAGGTTAGCTGTGGTTCTGTGAACCTCACTCATTCCATCAGGGACAGATGGTTAACTTCTGCGTCTTCCCATGGGCTCCCTCTTAGTCCCTCCATCTCCACTCTTGGCTATGTCCCTTGCCTCTTTCCATGTCTCTCCAAGTATCAGAAAATGACCCATTTCCAAGCCAAGCTGCCTCCTCTTGGTTCTTGTTTGCTAAGGTAAGGTCATCCCCACTTGGTTCTGGATGGTCTCTGCTTTTCTCCCTGAAGAGCCCAGTTTCATGACACCCCACTTTGTCTCTCATTCATCTCACTTGTATCACCTCAACTCACTTAAAACATACAGGGCTGATGAACGAAAACCATGAAGATAAGTCACCTGACTTCAATGTAGGGACTCAATCAGTTTTTAATTGCTTACCCTTCATCCATTTTGCCAGAAAAACCAAGAAGCAGCCAAGCCCTTCTCCAGGTCTGGGATGCAGCCTGTTGTCAGCCACTGAGATGGGGGGAAGTCAGTGCCTGTGTCTTAGACATGGCCCATGTGAAGAACCACACAAAAGCTGAAAATGGCCTTTTTCTACTGACTGCCACCTAGCATGTGGCTCACCATCTTTGGTTTTAACATCCAGACCTTGGAAGCCAATACCACTCATAATCGGGACCTGCAGAGCTCTAAGCTCCCAATGGTGTCCTTTCTCTAACTATCCCTAACTGCACCGTGTGGCTCTGAAGCTTGGGCAGACCATAGGAAAGACTTCAGATTAAAGCCTAGAGCAAACCTAGAGCAAAGATGCCCTGTACTGACTAATGTAGAACAAACACCAGGCTATATCTTTAGGGTTTTGTTTGTTTGTTTTGTTTTGTTTTAGACAGGAGTTTACTATGTATTCCAGGCTGACCTAGAACTTACTATGTTGCTCAGGATAGCCTCAAACTTGCAATCAATCCCTTGTCTCATCCTTCAGAGTCCTGAAAGTATGAATATCCCCACACACCCTCGGCCCAAAACATGCTGCTAAAAGGGAAAAAATGTTAAGCTAGCATTTGAATGTGTGTGATTGAAAGAGAGAAAAATAAATTATTTTTAAAAAGGGAAAAGAAAAACATTGTACTCATATATTTGCTTATCTATTATGATTTATATCCAGAAAAAATCCATAAGAAACCGGTGCGGTTTATTGCTTTTCGGTAGACAAGTGGAATACCTAAGGCCCCAAACAGCAGAGAGACTTTGAGAGAGCTCCCTTTGAGCCTTTGAAATTCTGAGTCAGTAAGGCTGTGTGTGATGCCTCAAGACTAAGGCAATTAAAGCTTTTTATGAATGAAGGTGGGGTACAGTGGTACTTGGGGAATAACACTGAAGATATACGTTTCTTAACATGTAAAGCTGTTTATTGTGCTTGGGAACAAAAACCAGATGTGAGAAGTTGAGTATGGTGGTACAGGTCTGTAACCCTACCTACCACTCAGGAGGCTGAGCCAGAAAAGCCATGAGTGTGAGGCTAGCCTAGGCTACATAAAGAGACCCTGTCTCAAAATAACTAAAAATTGAAATGTATCTGTGAAAATACTAAAATGTGCAAGAACATAAACCAAAATGTTCATGCTGAGGGGCTGAGCATGATTTTTGTTTTCTTCTGTTTTCATTTTGTAAATGCCCTTTAATAAGCAAGCGTTGGAGGATTTTAAATTGTATTGATTAAAAAGGAAGCAGAACCCATCTCTTTGCTTTTTCTCTGCACAGGTCACTCCTCCCAGGGCAAGGCTAGAGGACTGCCACAGGACTCCTCAGTGAATACCTTATTTGGAAGGACAGCCGAACGGCTGCCAAAAAAGCGTCCATGTGGCCAGAGTACAGCAAGGGAGGCTGGATTTCAAGAGACAGAGCTGTAAAACCTCGGCGTAAAATAGCAGCCAGGCTTTCCTTACAGCCGTGTAAACAGTGATGTGTAGTCATTAAAACTGCATTAGTCTAAGAAGTCCCCAGAGACTGGCCCAACGGGGGCAGAGAGGGGTCTGCCAGCTGCACCTGCTGTTACTGACACCATGCAGAAAGACCAAAAAAAAAAAAAAAAAAAAACCGGATTTCTAGTGGATGACATAGACATAGAGGAGCCAACTCTAGGGGTTCCATGGCTTTCATCAGCCTTGTCAAAGATAAGCAGAAACTGAGAAAAGACATGCACCCAAGACCCTAAACACATGGCTTGGCGAGAGTTGGCCCCTCCTGTTGAATGGTTCTCAAGGATAACGCATGTTCACACATTGGGGTTGGATGAGTATCTCCAATGTGTTCTACTGCAGAGACTGGCTAGATCACTGAGTCAAAGAAACAAGTTCTGTCACCTTCTCCTAAACCCCAGAATCACCTCAGGAAGTAAAGCCAACATGGAGAAGTCTTGGCCAACACATATTGAGGGCTTAGTAGTCAAAGAGCGGCACATATCTTATTTAGACCTCCCAGTCACCTGCAAAGTGATCCTACTGCCATCTCCATTTAAAAGTAAGAAAAACAAGACATCAAAGCCTTAATCTGCACAAGGTCGTGCAGCAGGGTGGGAGGTCCCAGCTCGGAAGCAAACTCCATGTCAGAGCCCATAACCTTGGTCACACCATCAGTGTGTCTCTCCCAAATATTGCCCAGCATCCCATTCACACAGGAGCCTCAAGACAGTGGCATAATCCTGTGCTCAGCATCTTCTGAGTCACTGACAAGAGCAGGAGTCAAAACCATCAAACTCACAAATGTCAGTGGTGTGCTATGTCAGCCTTATTCTGTACATTATGTAACTGAGGGCTGAGAAGGAGGCTCAGCTGGTAAGGGGCTAGCCTTGCAAGCATGAGGACTCGAGTTCAGATCCCTAGAACCCACATGAAACTCCAGACATGATGCTGTGACCTTCTAGCCCTGGAGAGGGTAAGTTGGATGGGACAACAGGATCCTTGGGAGCTCACTGACCGTGGCTAATGTAGGATGATGTTTCAAACAAAAGGTGGAAGGCAGCAGAGGACTGACACCCACAGTTGACCTCTGACATCTAAAAACATTGTGCACACATGCAGCTGCCCCACAAATGTGCTTCGAACACACTTGGGAGGATTCTCACCCTATGACAAAAATGGAGAGAGGCTGTCCTGTTCCCCTGAAACAGATACCACAAAGAAAACCAAAGAGAATAGCCATAGCCCCATCCAGAATTAGAGAGAAATTTCCCTCTTTCCTTTCTCAGGGCAGAAAGCCATGTGTTATCTGTGCAGGAATTCTGAGATGAGGAACAAAGGAAAAGAAGAAGATGGAAGAGATGCCCCAAGACTTTCCTGACCAGGAAAGTCCTCCGAAGAGCTTCTTTCCTGGAAATGAAGCCGACCAGCAGCTTCATGCCTATGCCTGTGCCTCTTTTTGGACATATCGCTATCTGGCACTTCTAAGGTTAGCAAGTTCAATGTGAATGCTTCTGTCACACTGCTTTCTTTCACCGCACTCACAGCTGGCTGGCTTGTCTCCTCTTTTACAGCCTTGAGAAGAAGGGGCGAGATGAAGTTCTCAGCTCAAGACCTGCCTCGTCATCCAATAACGGACATCACTGAAAAGCTCAGGCATCTCTATAGCGACTGCATCCCTCATGCAGAGGAGGAGTCTTAGGGAACCCGTCCCTTGCTTCCTCTCATTGGCCATTACTAACCAGGTCAATGAGATCCCACCTCAACCGCTGCATCCAGGTCATCCTTGGTCAGCGGACCTAAGCTAGAGCTAAAGAAGACTGAGACCCAAGACTTACACTAGCCATGAGAGAAGAAGAGGAGCCCACCTACCATTCAGTGTGTAGAGCAAGAAATAAAAGGGAACAGCTGGTCCAAATGTGAGAATAATCAATATGGACAAAGAGACACAGGGATAAGAAATGGGGAGATGGATAGTCTCTCGGTTCCCAGCCCTCTTCCTTCTGGCCTTCTTTTGATTGGGAACAAGAAATATCCGCATGCTGATGCTTTTTCCTGCTTCCAGCGTTAGCTGACTCAGATCAGTTTCTGTTACTTGCAAGCAAAAAAGCTTAACTAACACATACCGCACTCTCATCCTCCAGGGCATGAAGACCTCTGACTAACACATGCAAACAACTAGAAATAACGAAAAGAAAACTACAGGCCAAAAGTAGTGGCAAAGTAGGCAAGAAGCAGGACACTGGGCTGTCTCCAAATTGAGGGAGGGCAGAGTTAAAGATGGTTGACTCAGCAAGTGTCTTCAACCATCTGTCGTGCGAGCTTGTGCTGTGATGAGAGGCAATGGACCCCTCAAATCCAGTCCCTTCCATCAAACAGCCAGGATAAGATTCAGCAATCAGACCATAGTGAGCCAACGTGAGAGGAATGCAATTCGTGTTAAACTGTGATCCTCCGCAAAGAGAGAGGGGAAGAGAGAGAGAGAGAGAGAGAGAGAGAGAGAGAGAGAGAGAGAGAGAGAGAGAGAGAGAGAGAGAGAGAGAGAGAGAGAGAGATTTTCCAGGTTGTGACAAAAGACAGCCTCTTTGAAAAGGGGCAGATCTGGAACAGACTGAGGAAGCCAGCTTAGACGGACAGTGGCTTGTGGGGGGTCACAGAACACAAGGCTGGATAGACAGGTGGGAAACAGTAGACGCAGTGGAGAATGGAACATGTCCAGGCAACACTCCATTCATCTGTCCTTACAAATGACCTTCACACTGTCTGCACTGTCCCCAAGCTGTCTCCAATGCTGCTCATAGTTCTCCTTAAACTGAAGCGCCTTTTCACTTAAGGTTTTTCTTTCTTTTTTTTTTTTTCAAAAAGGAAGTGGCCTTTAAAGAGTTAGACACAGAGCCACCCTGTGACCCAGAAATTCTACTCGTAGGAAGATGCCCAAGAGCACTGAAAATGTATGTTCATACACAATTCACACTTTTAATAGCGGCTTGACTGTTGAGAGCCAAGATAACCAACTGCATTAATTGCATTCGAGACCCACTCTCTGGGGGCAAGAGAACCAATACCTGGTTCCATCAGCCTGGCTAGGGAAGTAATGAGCTCATATGAGAAGAATATTCCTGATAGCTATCTAAACTGACACAGTAATAAATTGCCTTCTTCGTGTAAAGCCAGAAGAGAGGGTGAAGGACTTTCTTTCAACACAGCCATTGCAATAACTAACTCATAACAGCTGTGGTTTTGGGTTTTTTGTTTTGGTTTGGGTTTTTTGTTTTTTGTTTTGTTTTTGCACTAGGCCCACACAAGACCCCCTTTATAGATGGTCAAGGAAGGGCCTACTCTTTACCTCTGAACCACTGGCTGTTGATAGACTCTGGGAGGAGAACAGTTGCCTTGTTTGGTTTGTGGTCCCAGTGTAAAGCCCATCTGGTTCCCATGGATAGTTCCAAGCCCACAGTAACACAGGTGGCCCAGGGTTATCTCAGTGGGTCACAGACAAAACAAATAGGCATGAACATAAGAGAGAGGTTTGGCGGGGGGCGGGGTAGGGAAGTGGAGGGTGAGCATGCTTAAAATGCAAGGTATACATACATGAGCTTGTAAGAAACAATAATAAGTGTTCTCAATGGCTGTACATTCATGACTACTTTTTAATATATTTTATTAATTTATTCATATTACATCTCAATTGTTATCCCATCCCTTGTATTCCTCCCTCCCTCCCATTTCCCCCCTACTCCCCTCCCCTATGACTGTGACTGAGGGGGACCTCTTCCCCATATATATGCTCATAGCGTATCAAGTCTCTTCTTGGTAGCCTGCTATCCTTCCTCTGAGTGCCACCAGGCCTCCCCATCCAGGGGACGTGGTCAAATATGGGGCACCAGAGTTCGTGTGAAAGTAAGTCTCCACTCTCCACTCAACTGTGGAGAATGTCTGTCCATTGGCTAGACCTGGGTAGGGGTTCAAAGTTTACTGCACATATTGTCCTTGGCTGGTGTCACAGTTTGAGCAGGACCCCTGGGCCCAGATCCACCCACCATAATGTTCTTCTTGTAGGTTTCTAGGACCCTCTCACCTAGAGTCCCAATAGGATATCCTTCCTCTCTGTCTCACTTTCCTGGTAAGTGAAAACTTAATGGTATATACTCACTTATATCTGGACACTAGCACTCATGACTAGTCATAACAGCCAAGGTGTGGGTAGAGCACAAATACCAGTCGGCGAGTGCATGGACAGCACGGTAACTCCATATACAGACATGTTAGGCAGCCTCAAAAGAAACTGCTGCACCAATACAGCCTGCCACACATATGAGCCTTCGAAAACACTGCCAAGGAAAAGAAGCCAGTTGTGAAGGGCCACGTGCAGACAAAGCAGGAACAAAGGAAGAAGCAGTAACGTGGACTCATCCTGTGAAAGCTGATCCACCTGTCAGGGATCTGCACCTGGAGTGATGAAACGCTTGCAGAACACCTTTGCCCACTCCACACTAGTTCTGAGTTGTCTGTCAACCGTGTGGCAGGCACTATGAACAAAGTAAAGCAAACCCCACCTTCAGGGAAGTACGTCACGACAGGCATGACAGAAGATCACCGAGAATCTGCTGAAAAAGTGGAAAGTGACTACTGAGGTGGCCAGTGGACAAGTGACAGGACAGTGGACAGTGGACAATGAAACCATTGTTTTCAACCACATCTAGTTTAAGGGTTTTCTGTATAGAGTAGGTGGTGAGTGAAAGCCAGCTGCCTTAGCAAGACATCCAAGGTGCTCCTGCAAGCTGGCTCTATCTGCCACCATAACCTACACCCTAGGTCACAGCCAGGCCTGCTGAGGACTCTGTTCAGGATGTTCCACTCAGGTATCTTTTCAAAAGCTGTTCATCTGGGGGAACTCTCCCCACCACCAGCAAGATACACACATGGTACATACACACACCATATACACACATGTACACACACAACACACTCATGTACACATTACACACATACGCACACCACACACATACACACACCCTCTCACTCTACAAGACTGTAATGTGCCCAGTAAGGCACCTTCCCAGTGAGCTTCCTTGAATCACTCCCCCACCTGCACCCGACTCAGAGCAATCTCTCTCCCTCTGTGGTTGTCAAGAGGAATCCCAGCCCCCAGCTCTCAGTCAACTCCCCGCAGTGCTTTCTCCTTCCCAAGGACCCCAGGGATTTCTCCTACTTCTCTTTTGTCTTCTACCTCAACCCCACACCTCCCTGTTCTATATGGAATCTCTCCACCCCCCTCCTCCAATACATGCCCTTCCTGCTGCTCATAAAGATAAGCCAGGAGGTGCTTTTACCCAAGAGCAATAAAGCTGCTTAATGTTAAACAGCAAAACTTCTGCTGCCACAGGTCCTCAGAGCCATTGTTTCTGTAATCCATATCCAAGGAAGCCTGCTTTCCCTCAGGTGTGTGGGTGATGGAGGGCAGCTCACCCTGGGACTCCATGGGCTTTAGATTTTTTCCTGTGGTGTCTGAGGGAACTCCTTCCCCTTAGGGATCAGCTTATGTGGCCCCAAACCCTTCCTTTCACAAATACCACACTCCCTCCAAACCTCGGAAATCTTGTCTCTGAGACAGGAAAAATATTTCCCTGTCTGTCTCCCAGATAGCTGGAGCCCCTGATCCTGCCAGCGACAGAATCTCAGTACAATAAAGGGCCTAACCTGCTTCTAATCAACATTCTGTCCAGCCCTGGCCTGAGAAAGCAGTGCTTGTCAGCAGAGGATAACTGTGCCCTCGGGAGACACTGTGCAATATCTGGAAACACAATTTATTACCACAAGGAGTATGGGTGACGCTCGCATCTACAATCACCCTACAACACACAGGGCAGTTTAAAGAAGCCTCAGCCAGCCCAAAATGTCACTAGTGCCTAGGCTGTGGAGTCTTCCACGCTGTCATATTCCCAGAAAGGCCACTGGCCCTACACAGGGTGTTTCTGGATAGATGACTGGGACTGGCCACCAGGCCAGAACTTCTGTCTCCTATCAGCTGAGACCCTCTGCTGATAGCAGGCTCTGGAAACTCCTGGGAAATGAGTACAAAAGCCCTCCTCCTCCACATCATCATATATGATGAAGGCAATGTTTCTATCCCGTGGGAAGCGATGGATTATTCAATAAGTGGTATTGGGACAACTGGCTGGCCATCTGCTAAAAAGCAAAGCTAGAGCGTCACCTCCCTACAAAAATCAAAATAAATTCCAGATGGATTAGAGACTCAAATGCAGAAAGAAAAAAAGCTAAAGTAGCAGAAGATGGGAGGATTGCTCCATCGCCTTCCTGAGGAGGAGGCCTCCGGCAAGACACAAGATGAAAAACATGTGAAAAAATCATAGTCTGAGGGGTTAAGAATTGTTAAACTTCCTAATAAACCAATATCTTTCTCATCTAAAATCAACATTATATCCTATTTATGTAAAATAACATAAATTAAAAATATATATAGTGAGCTGATGCTTTTGTTACTGTTTTTTTGAGACAGAGACTTGATAGCACAGACTGACCTTCAAGTCATGACCCTCCAGTCTGAACCTCCTGAGGGCTAAGCTTTGGGTGTGTCTTACCAGACCCAATGAAATAGTTTAACAAATGTCAATAAAAATCATTAAAAATATGTAATAAATAGGAAAAAGGAGAAGAAGATATGAATATATAGCTCACAGAGAAAAAGAACCTAAAGAGCAACGCAAATTAAAGTGGCAGTAAAGATACATATGGTGTTTTCACCGACTGGGCTGGTCACATTAAAGTCTGTTAGTAAGGACATATGACAGCAGCCTGCCTATGCAGTGGGACCAGACTCGGTGGAGAGCAGCTTGGCAATTTGGATCCGTATTTCAAGGTGCTCACTTGTTGTCCAGTGAGTCTAATGCTTGTTCATGTATCCAAACCCATATATACAAAGACACATAGGAAAGTTCATTTCAGTGTTGTTTGTAATCCCAAAGGTCTCCTTATGTTCATGATGTCTAGGGGACTGGTGAAATATATTACCAAGTATTCATTTTTTGAAAAAAAAAAAAAACACCAACACTACAAAGTCCTTAATAACAAGTCAGGAGCTCTGTGTATCAATCTTCATAAGACGTCAAACGGAAGTACCAGGTAAGAAACAATAGAATGTGTTTCCAAGTGTTTAACGGAAATAGAATGTATTTACAGTAATCGGTCACTCAACTAACATCTATTAAGTGCCGACAGTGTGTCCAACACTGCTCCAGTATTAGGGAGACCACCAAGAGTAAAAATCTGTCAAGATAGCTGTGAGTTACACATGTTTGGAAAATTATTAGAAGAAATTAAAAGAAATTGGTCATGGGAGAGGTTCTAGGGTTGTCAGATTTTCAAATAAAACTACAAGATGCCATTAGTTTAATCTAACTTTCACAGAAATACTAATTATATCTTAACATAAGTCTGTTTCACAAGATACTGGAGACAAATACGAGAGCTTTTCCTTGTTTATGCAAAAGTCCTCCTGTTAACTTATCAGCTATGGTGGGTACAGCTGTGGTCTGGGTGGAAGGCTTCAAGACCACCCTAGGGATGAGACTTCTGCCCGTGAGTGTCCCGCAAGGCAGGCCTCCGTTTAGAACGGGAATCAGGGATGCTCACTGCTTGTGCTCTGCTTCAAGTTCACACAGATGAGGAAGGAACGAGAAGGCATTCCATGAACCAGAGGGCCAGCTCAGAGGGAGCTGCACTGTGTGTTCTTGGCCACCCCAGCTCCGGTGTCAGCTGGCAGCCCTGCAGCTGCATACCAGGGGCAGCTGCTTCTCTAAATGGAAGCAGTGGGTCCCACACTCCATCAGCAAGCTAGCAAGCAAGATCCCCAACTGCGCTTAAAAAAAAAAAAAAGCAGGGCTAGAGTAGAGAGAAATATAAAAGGCTGGGAAGAGAAGCAGCACCGGGCATGCTGGGAAGCGGCCTTTTCCAAAAGAAGAGAAAGATGAAGGGATTAAAGCAGCCTGCATCTCAGGAGCCCTCTGTCCTTCAAATAGCCTCCGTCTGTCCCTGTCTCTTACTCAGGGGAGATTTTACCACACAAACAGGAAAGGCGCATTTTATATAAAGATCCTCAACCTTTAACTCCCAAATATTTTCGGACACTAACCCTGACTGACATTTATGAGCTGTTCATTATACGCGAGGCACCCTTCTAAACATCTTAACCAGGCTTGGCTCCAGTTATTTTAATGGCCTTGTGAGAGAGACGTTAGTCTCCCGTTTGTGTGCACGTGGAAACCGAGGCACAGAGTGCCTCAGAAATGAATAACCGTCACACAGCTGGCAAGGTGGAAGACCTGGGTCTCCAGGGCGTACCCTCTTCATCAAGTGCTAGGCCTGCTCTGGGCACGAGGTGGCGAATAAAACGGACACTCTCTCCATCTTTGTGGGGAGTATAGTTTATAAGGAGATCTCCAGGAAAGTGGCGGGACAATAGCAGAGGTGCCAAGCTCCAGGATAGGCACAAATAAACACTGAGATAGGACATCAGTCATTTATCTAATAAATATTTAGTGATCATGTTTTTATAGAAAACAATGGTGAGACTCTGGAGCCAAACAATCCAGGTGTTAAATGCTAGCTGGTGGTGAACTGTGTGACCACTCTGCCTCCCCTTGCTAATCCGTAAAATGGGAATTGTTAAAATAGCATCTGCAACTTCACGAGGTGCTTGATGAAAGGGCCAGATAAATCATGGTAGACAAAGAGCCTAAGACTGCATCTGACTGTGTTTGCCTAATTGTTGAGCTTGATCTCAGATACTTTCAACCATTTTGTCATTGTGATGATGGTAGTGGTGGTGGGGCATGATGATGGGGGAATAGGGGCACGGTGATGGGAGGTAATGGGGGTAATGGTAAGGGGATGGGGCATGGTGATGGGGGTGATAGGGGGTAATGGCAGTGATAGGGTGATGGTGGGGGTGATGGGGCATAGTGATGGGGTGATGGGAGGTAATAGCAGTGATGGGGCGATGGGGGGCTGGTGGGGCATAGTGATGGGGGGTGATGGGACATAGTGATGAGGGGTGATGGGACATAGTGATGGGGGTGATGGGGCATAGTGATGGGGGTGATGGGACATAGTGATGGGGGTGATGGGGCATGGTGATGGGGGTGATGGGGCATGGTGATGAGGGTGATGGGAAGTAATGGCAGCGATGGGGTGGTAGTAGGTAGTGATGTGGGGGGGGGGTTGATAAGTCTTTATTGCCAACTTGAAGAGAGTGAGAAATGGCTAGGAGACTTAGAAAGCACGCATCTGGTTGCATCTGTGAAAGAGTTTCACAAGACCTTAACCTAATCAATGGATTAGACCTTGATAGCATTATTGGGAGCAGGCTAAAAGTGGAAAGAAATGAGTCATTAGGAACATCTCTCTGAGGCTATATCCTGCCTTCACCCTTTCCTGTGTACCCTTTTCTATTTTCCGGCCACCACACTGGCAGCTGCTCTGTTCTGCTCTAGGAGACATCTGTACCAGCATGGGCGGAGCCCCACAACCCTGTACACCGAGATAAATCTCCTCTCCCTTAGGTCATTCTGCTGGGTATTTGTCACAGAGACAGGAAGGCTCACTAATACACCTATCCAAACAGATGTGACTAGTGAACCCTCAAAGGATTTGTAGTACCGTGATCAAATATTGGAGGTGACTGTGGCATGGTTGCATAAGATGCTATGGTTAGCCACTGTAGGGTGAGCCCAGAATTAAATGATTAGCTTTTCAAGGAAGAAACATTTTCTCACTGCCCCTTCAGGCTTTCCCCCTATAGCAGAGAAATCCATATTTCAAAATTTACAGATCATTGTCCACGTGGGGCAAAATGCAGTGTGCGCCACACAGCGAGATTTCTCCCACTAGACCTTTCTCTGCTCTGGACAGCTGCTTATCAAATAACTGAATTCAAATCAGACTTTTTCCCAGGAGTGAAGCCTTATGATGGGCCTGATAAATATGCTGCGGCCAGTCTGTTCCCACAAGAGACTCACAAGCTCAGGCAACAGTCTGTGGCTCTGCAAAGCAACTCAAATCTCCCTTGGCATCCCCAAGGCATGGGCAGCAGAAACCTGCCATGCCTGCCGTTCTCCCACGGCTTCCTCCTCTCCCATCCCCTCTTCTCTCCGTCTATTCTCCCTCCTCTTCCGCTCTCAGAGCTGCTTCCCATAGATAAAAACACCCCACGACTTCCAGTCTGCATAGTGAGACTGCAGCCAGCAGGCTCCAAATGCCGACATCCTCCTCCCAATCAAGTGGCAGGCACCCCCGATGAGTTAATGAATTCTTTTCTAAGCAAGAGAACTCATGCCTTCTACTTACTCTCAGGAGAAAGCCTGTTGGGAAAGATGGCAGATGCGAGCCATCATGAAGACCGGCTGAAGAAAGAGGGGCCCTCTGCTATGAAACGAGCAGTTTGGGAAGATGATACTGCGAGCCCTCAGAGCCTTGGGATGATAGACACAATTAATATTTTCATACCACCCTTAGGAATTATATTTTGATTAGGAAAGAAATTAAAGAAAGCGGTTGCAATAGGGCGCAGAAATGGGTGACTCTTTCAGCTCAAGTGACTCACAGGGAAAGGAGGAAAGTCAAAAAAGAGTAAAACTGGGGCAGATAAGAATGCACAGCAAATAGATCCAGTGCGGGTCAGTATGCTTTTGCACATTTGCACATGCTACTAGAGAGAGAGAGAGAGAGAGAGAGAGAGAGAGAGAGAGAGAGAGAGAGAGAGAGAGACTGGGTATGTATAGGCATGTGGGGCCATTTATGTATATGTAAATGTGTGCGCGTGAGCATGTGTTGTGCGCACATGTCCTTGTTGGGGGGGGGCAGAGATCATCTTGGGTGTTGTTCATTGGTACTATTCACCTGCCTTTTGAGACAGGCTCTCTCACTGGCCTGGAACTCACTACTAATGAGGTGAGGCTGGCTTACCAGGGAATGCCAAAGATCTACCTGTCTGACTCCCCAGCCCTGAGATTGATTGCAAGCACTCACCACCATACTCAAGTTTCTGTTGTGCTGGTGGTTTGTTTGTTTGTTGTGTTTTAGTGTGGGTTCTGGCAGCCAAACTCAGGTTCTCATACTTGCAAAGCAAGCCCTTTACCAACTGAGCTATGACACGAAGCCTGGATGTGCCTTTTGAGAACAATAATTCCCACCAATAGGACTTTGGGCTACAGACTGGGTAGCGATGGTGTCCATGGTTATGTACGAGGAGAGTCACGGCGTCATTGTTTGTTGTAGCACAACAGGCAGGGGAGGTGGCACAGTGGGTAAGAAAGAGGGCTTTCTGTGAAAGCGTGAAGGCCTGAGTTCAAATGCCCAGCACACAAATAAAAATTTGGAAGCAACACGCGCACACCTGTAACAATGTTGCATCGTTGACGATGGTTGCATAGACAAGCTTGAAAGCCTAGCAAGAGACAGTGTCCTGGGGGTATAAAGCAGAGAGTGATTGAACAAGACAACGAATGTCATACAAAAACACACACTAATTACCAAAGAATGGACACTTCTGCACAACTCTTCCACAACTATTTTACTAAAGTGGTTGTACACCGGTATCTCAATGACTTTTCACCCATAGCACTAGGACTAAACAATTCTTTGTTATCACGATGCCCTGTACACTGTATGTGTTTAGCCGTTTTTTCTGTCCTCTAGACTTGGATAGCAACCCCTACCCCTCCAAGTGATCACAAACCAAGTGTCTCTGCATCGCAAAGTGTTAGAGGAACAAATCATCTGAGATAGATTATGAGTCCTAAACAGTAATAACTACGCCTTCTTTATTTCCTTTTCTCTTCATATTTAATTATATGCAAATTTCTTATTACAAATGATGGCTTTTGGGGTGCTGACGGGCCATGTCCATCATTATGATTTAGGCATGAAGTGTCCCCGAAACGCTAACATGTGGAAGACTTGGTTGTTAGCTGGTTGGCTCTTGGGAAGTGAGTGGTCATGAATCTGTTGGTGGACTCATAACTGAATGAATAGCGGGAGGAGGTAGAAACTTCAGAAGGTGGATCCTGCATGGGCAGAGTATGCCCTTGGACAGCAACCCTCTGACAGGTGCAGCTCATCTTCAGCCTCCTCCTTTGTATCGCTCTTTCTGCTTCCCGCCTGCCACGAGGTGAGCAGCCAGCCTCTGGACCATAGGCTGCCCGCCATGAGCTTCTGTCTGATCAAAGCCCAGAAACAATAGCGCTCAGGGCGTGGATGGAAACCGTGAGCTCAAATAAATCTTCCCTCAAGTTATTTCTCTCGGGTATTTTGTCACAGCATAGAAAAAAACGGCTTGCAGAGTCATAATTCTATCCACTTGATTAAGTTTCCATTTGGGATCTTTAACAGGAAAACTGACCTATTCTCAGTAGCATTAGGGGCGATGCCTTCCCAATAGCCAAAGAACAGGAAATGTATTAGTCTTATTGAAATGTAAGAGATGGGATGTGCTGTTTCCCCTAACCTGTCCATTGGTAATTATTACCCTTGCCTGCCCATACCCTCTACAATGCCAAGCAATGCTGCAAAGGCCAACAGCCAATGCCCAGGGCTCCTGCTGCTTCAAGGCCATGTTGTCGCTGGCATCTCCACTCCCTCTCCCCATGGAAGCAGATGGAGAAACAGTTGTTTTCACATGGTTGACCACACTCACTGGCAGACTTCCACTACAGCAGACACTGTAAGTAACCCCACAAAGAAGTCAGCAACACAATCAAAGACGACCAGTGAACCTCCAAAAGAGCTCCCCCTTGCCCAATGTCATCGACAGATGCGCAACGCTTCCACCTTCCGAACACTCACAAGGGCTCGAGCATCATGCCGTGAAGTACACAGATCCCTAGAGGACCCAATGAAGTAAACAAAACCATTATCATCTGATCTGACAGGCGCACAGATGAAGGTGCACGGGCGTTGGTGACTCTGTCCAAACCACACAGCGAAGGGCTGCACAGTGCCTGGCAGGCGCTTGCTAAGTGCTCGTGTTACTGTTTCCTTATGCATCCTCCCCTCTTTTTTTTTTTAAAGTATTCTTTTTTTTAATATTTATTTATTTATTATGTATACAGTATTATGCCTGCATGTACTGCAGGCCAGAAGAGGGCACCAGATCTCATTGTGGATGGTTGTGAGCCACCATGTGGTTGCTGGGAATTGAACTCATGACCTCTGGAAGAGCAGTCAGTGCTCTTAACCGCTGAGCCATCTCTGCAGCCCCATCTTCCCCTCTTGATGTTGCCATGCTCCTTCTTAGTCGAGGTCTCCGCCTGAAATGCTTTTTGTTAATCTTCTACTTTTGCTTAAATCTCACTTTGTCATGAATGGCTTCTCTCTCATCTTCAAACTAAGATAGATCACCTTAATATGCCTTCCTTTTTTAAACTTTATTTTATGTGTATGGGCAAATTGGCTGAATATATGTTCGAAAAGTACATTATACACGTAGTGCCAGTGACAGCCAGAAGGCTTCCGATCCCTTAGGACTGGCAGTACAGATGACTGTGGGTCAAATGTGGGTATTGGGAATCAAACCCAGTTCCTCTGAAAAGCAGCTGGTGTTCTTAACTGCTGAGCCATTTCTCTGGCCCTTTACTTTACATTCTTACTCACTGCATTCTTTTCAGGTATAATGCTTGACACAACTGTAATTATACAATCACCTACATCATTATTCGCTTGCTTTTCTTCCCTACTGGGAGAACTCTATGCGGTAGGGACTGCTTGTCATTTGCTGGTCATTAGGTGAGCACTCAGCGGACACTCAGATGTTGAATGGCTAGATGGTGGGTGCATGCATGCACACTTACATTAATGAAAAGGAAGGAGAGACGAAGGCCATGTGTGCAAACAATTACATTTTAAAGATATATTGGTTCTAGTCATTTCTGTCATGTTGTCCTCATTTCTGAGCTGAGGACAGTAAGGCTCCTAAAGATTAGCATCTAATCAGACAAGATCCACTGTCAGAACCTGACTAGTTTTAAGAACTTGGTTAGTCCAGAACCAAAAGGGCACCAGCTTCCAGGTGACAGCTGCAGAAGCCATCAGGGTCTGCTTAGCACCTGGTTAGGGCTCCAGCCGCTGTCAATTGTACTTTCTGGGCCTATAAAACTGGTCTTTTTATCCCTTCATGGTGTCTAAAAAAAGGAGAGAAAAAAAACAGGCTTCCCCCCCATCAACTGAGCTGTAGTTTTTAGATTCAAAATGCCCTTGCAAACCCACAGGAAACACTGTTCTTGTGTATCACATCACAGCATGAAGTCTTCACTTCCTTCAGGGGGAAGAATGAATCCATCTGGCAGGAGCTGCTCTCAGCTCTCTCCCGCCACCCCCTCCCTGCTCAGGGCTCAGCAGAGTACATCACACGTGCCTCCTCCACTCCCCGGTGCATCCCACTCCGTCACAAGCAACAAGCTTTATCCTCAAGGGCCCTTCAGCCTCTAGACACAGGGCTCTACAGCCAGGAGGTGCTCTATTACTTTGTCATCAACAGCAGGTGCAGTGGCCGGCACATAGTGGCATTCAAAACTGTTCATGGGACGGATGGACTAATGAATAATGAATTAATAGGTAGGTGGGCAGATGGATGAATGCATGGATGGTTGGATGGATGGATGGATGGATGGATGGACGGATAGATGGGTGAGTGGGTAAGTGGGTAGTAGATAGATGGATGAAAGGGAAAGAAGGAAGGACGGATGAATAGATGGATGGATAGGTGGGTGGACGGAAGGAAAGAGGGAGGGAAGATTAATGGATAGATAGGTCTGTGGGTGGATAAATAGAGGTATCCCAGTTGCCTTCACAGGCATTTCTCAATTCTTCATTTTATTTCACTTATAAAGGACCCACAGTATTTCCATGAATTCTCTTAATTCAAAACTAATTACTGAATACAGCAAGACAATTTATATGTAAATAACTTTAGAATAGGGCTATTTCCTCTCTCAGAACATTGCATTTGCTGGTCTTTCTGCCCGGAATGGCCCTCTTCTCTTTTTAAGGTAGCTGCAGAAAGGTCATCTTCGTGGGAAGCCCCCATTAGATCAAGTAGGCACCCCACACATGCTGTCATCCTCTGTCCTGACCCTTCCTGTCTTCCTTATATTTATTTTACTTTATATTCTTTTTACTTCTTGTATGTTTCTCTTATGCTCTCAATGTAGGTTCAGTGATGGCACAAACCAACCTCTCTCACACACATCACCCAACACATAGTATAGCACCCACACACAATATGTGTTCATTTCCAGTAAATGGGTCAGAAGGCAGAAGAAGAATAAAACCAGTAAGCCTTAGGAGTCGCATTTCAAAATGTCTTGGATCATATGGAAAATATGCAGGTATAATAACAATTTATGAGCAAAAAATTATATTAATTTTTCCCTTAAATTTTGGTTCCAAATTTTATGTAAAAATGTTGGAAGAACTGGTTGAGAGAAGAGAAAAGAAACTTTGCCAAATGTCATGCCTTGCAAAATAATGTGAATGGATCAAATTATCCTATTAAAAGACAATGACTCATAATTTGGAGGAAAAGATCAGAATTCAAATAGATAGTGCTCACAGAGCCTTACTGAGAATAAATGACACAAAATAAAACTGAAGAAATGAGAAACAATGCTGTGAGTGAAGATATTAGTATCATACCATATTTAATGTGTAAAAATTTTACACAGGACAAAATAAGGATTCTGTGCTCATAAAGGGTACATCAATATGACTTGTAATTCATACACTTGGCATTTTTGTCAAGAACTTTACATTGATTATATCATTTACTTTAAATATCAAAAAAAGGGATCATTGCAGAAAGCATGTAGGAGAAGCCAGAACTGGTTCATAGTTTGCTAGGCAGCAGAAAGCGGAGCTCATAGTTGTGTGGTTTCACAAATGAAGACAGAAGAATCATAAAGCTTAAATCCTTATGGCACAAAAGTACACTAAAAGTCAGGGCTGGCAGCAAGATGGCTTAGCAGGCAAAGGCACTTGTCTCCAAGCCTTATGGCCTGAGTTCAATCCCTGAGATTCACATCACAGAAGAGAGAACAGATTCCTGCAAATTGTCCTCTGACCTCCACATGTGCACCATAGTACAGGAACACACTCTGGCATGCACACACACACACATACACACATATGCACACATAAACAAACAAATAAATAATAAAAACAATTTTAAAATGCATTCAAAATACATAGAGCAAGCTTTGTTTTTGAAAATACAAAGATATTATTAAAAATTACAACCAGGGTAGGAGAGGAACGAACTGCGTAGTCTTTGACAAATCAGTGGAAAGAATAAAAAGTATCCAGGGGCATTTGGCTCAAGCCACTAGGTGCAGAGTGAAGCACCCCCAAGGAAGAACGGCACTGGTGGGTGCATTATTTGGGGTGATGGTTTCAGCAGCAACACTCTAGCAAAGCTGATCAAGGACAAATTCAAAAATAAAAATAGAAACTTCTCACTAAGAATGAGAAGAGAGACAGACCCACAGATGGCAAAGCGGCTTTTCAATCTCTGCAAACCCGTGTTCAATCCTGTGCTAATAAACTATAAACTCAGTTCAGTGAGCAGTCTCATGGGGCATCCCAACAACAGTCCTGGCCTGCACTGGGGAGCTTGTCAAATGACTGCTCCTTGAAAAGGCAGCAACTGAGAAAGGCACTGGCTCCAGCTGGCTTATTTGGGATTACGGGAAATTCACTCAAACTTTTAAAATACCGTCTATGTCTTTTGCTATTTAGACTTCCTAAGCACTAAAAACTGAGAAAAAATAGCTGTGTCCCAGATGTGTTGATGAAAATAGCACCAAAAAAAAAAATTGTCAGAAAGAACAAACAATAACAACACAAAAAGGAAACTAGAGTCAAATTTTACAAATGAATATGAACTTTAAGATTCCAATACGGTTATAAGTAAATTTAATCCCAAAACATACAATGATGCTGGTGGCTGGGGTGTCATTCTGTGGTGGCGTATGTGTGAGGCTCAATGTGGCAAAAACAATGCTGCCATGAACTAAGAAGAGACACTAAAGAGAAGAGACATCACTGTTTTCACAATGAACATATTACTTGTTTGGTTTTACGTGTGTCTGTGTGTGTGTGTGTGTGTGTGTGTGTGTGTGTGTGTGTGTCTGTCTGTGTGTCTGTGTGTGTGTGTGTGTGAGTGTGAAGGTAGAGACATCAAATGTCATACTCGGTCGCTCGTCACCTTACATGTTGAGACAGGGTTTCTCACTGAAGCCAGCCCTCATTGATAGGGAAGGAGAGTCACCCAGGGGTGGCTGCACATCTCCACCTGCACATCTCCACCCCCACCCCTACACTGAAGGCTGCACAGCATACCTGCCTTTTCTGAGTGAGTCCTGGCATCTAAACTCTGGTCCTTATGGCTGTAGAACAGGACTTTTGCTGATGCCCATCTCCTGCCCCTCATTTGTTTTTATGGTTTTTGTTGTTGTTGTTGTTGTTGTTGTTGTTGTTTTGTTTTGTTTTGAACGATCCCATGTTTCCTCGGTTCTGTGAGTTGGCTGAGCTCAGCAGGATGGCTCTTCAGTTCTTCTTGATAAACAGGTTCACATCTGCAGGGTTTTGACCCAAGACTGGAACATGCAACATGGCTTCCCTCACAAAATGCATATTTTTTTTCAAAAGCAATGTGGTTAGTCTCTGGGAGTGAATTAATGCAACTGTTTTACCCAGTGATGGAGAGAATTTAGAACCAGTGGAGGAACACACTTGCACTCGGGAGACTGAGGTGAGGAAGTGGCATGTTTGTGGCCCACCTGAACAGCTTAGTGAGTTCCA
>OU015757.1:2883390-2894021 GCA_907169655.1 Acomys percivali | reverse complement strand
GTGCCGACCACAGTAATGGTCCAGTTCTATTCATGTCCCCAATAGTCAGGCCCTTTAGTGATACCCTCTCAATCAGGCTCTGCGCCTGATGCAAGCGCACGCTGTGGAGTATACTCAAGCAGCAAATGTAATGTGAGTCAAAACAGGCAAAGCTCACGCCTCAGGGCTTGTCTTTCTGTGTGCTCTGAACCCCCCACGGGCAATCCACCAGCTGACTGCAAATGTGTTAGCAGGCCTGCCCAGAAGAACAGCCTCACCCGCAATGCAGAACTGCAGAGCCAAACAAAGAACTGCCATGAGCACAGTTGCATTGTGGGTGTTTCCTATACAGCGAAAGCTAACTAACATATGAAGGAATCCTTAAGAAATATTCAAAATAGGTGCCCATAAGATACAGACAAATGGCTAAGAGGCATTTTACAATGGGAGTTGCTTGAGTGAGTTTTGGTATACACAGCTAGTAAAAGCTATTAAAAATTCTAAAAGAGGGCTCAGGAGATGGCTTAATGGGGAAAAGTTATTTGCTACACAAGAGTGAGGGTGTGAATTCAGATCCTCAGCGTCCACATAAAAGCTGAGCATATTGGCTTATGCCTGTAACCTCAGGACTGGGAGAGGCAGGCAGATCCCTGGGACTAGCTGGCCAGCTCCAGGTTCAGTGAGAAACCCTTCCTGAAAAAAATTAAAAAGAAATCAATAGAGAAGACATCCAGAGTTCTCTGTCCTCCATAGATGCATGCACAAACTGACACACACACATGCATACACTACCCATACACACATAATACCCGTATATAGATACACACATATAATCCTGAAAAGAATTTGTTATGGGAAACAATGTTTACAATATACCACTTACTATAAAAAGAAGGCTATAAAGCATTATTATGAGGCTACACTGTAACATTTTTCTTTTGTTTGGCCTCTGTGCTTTTCATATTTTCTGCATGGATCATGAGTCAGAGCGGACAGTTACTGAATTGCTTGAGAAGTGGAACCTGGAACATTCTGGGCTCACTGGAGACCTTTGATAAGAAACCAGAAATAAGGATGGTCCAGGCACAGATGTTAGGAAATCCTCCCAGCATCATCACTGTGAAACAAGATACACTTGGTACATGTCAGCTTGAGGGGGAAGAGCGAAGGGCCGTAGGCCACCACATTCATGGAAGCCTGCCACGCCACAGCCAACTTAGGAGCCACAGGCTCAGCAAGCTGTCCTGGCTTCTCCATCCACCCCTCCTTTCTCTTCTACTCCTCCAGCTTCTCTTCTTCTTGTGTTTCTTTCTGACTTTCCCCTTTTATTTTCACACGGTTTGGATAGTCTCTGAATCCCTCTGGGAAGGAGTGGAAGGATTCGGGTTGGCGAGAGAACACGGTGTGCAACGATAGCCAATCGGCATTCGCCGCGCGGCACATCACGTGCCATCAGACCATCCCTGTGCTGCAAGAAGAAGCGCAGGAGCCGTTCCAAGTTCACCCTCCAGGCTGAGGAGCAAAGAGTGCAGATTCCTAATCCTGCTAAAAGGATCCCGACTGATCCATCCTCAAGTTACCAAGGTGGTTCCAGTCAGTGACAACACAGAGATTAGGCCAGACAAATCTGGCTGAAATCAGAGCACGTGGATGAGAGTCTAGTGCTGGCGATAAGATAACATGATGTCAAACTACCAGGTTTGCGCCATCTCTCTGAACTACCCTTTCTTCTTCAACAAAATGAGCCCCACACTTCCCTTTAGACTGTGTTCAGCGCCCATTAAAAACTAGCATTTTTCTCTTCTGCTCAACACCTCAGGCATCCAGTAAAAAACATGCAGAACCAAGCAGTAATAAAGACTGCATCCTTGCTACCAGACAAATGGGAAAGAGAGTAAAAAAAAAAAAAAAAAAAAAAAACCCATATCCCAAACCCACTGTACATTCTAGCTTCTGATTAATATGAAGAAGAAATAATGTCATCTTGGACAGAACACGCCCAGTCCCTCGAGACAAAAGCTCTGGGGCTTTTGCACAGCGAGGTTTCAGAATAACTGAAGTAAGAGTTAAAGCTCATGACCTTAAAACGATTTAATCCACATCAGCTGACATTGCATCCTGAAGCAACAGAGCCTTAAACCAACCATGTCATCAGCCTTTAAAGTCCAGGCACAGAAGGGCAAGGGGTGTTATTTCACAACACACTTATTGAGATGAATGGTGTGTGGGGGAGTGAGCTTTCCCAACACATCTGTTTGCCACCAATTATAATGAGTGCTAAGGCCTTCAACAAAGGTCTCCTCTCAGGGGCTCCCGGTAACAGGTACATCTTTATCACTGAGACCAAGGGACTCGTGCCATTTATTAACAGGCATTTGTTTCAGCAAATGTCACGGGGAGATGTGAGATGCAGCCGTCTCCCAGTCTGTACACACTTCTGAGCTGTTGGTGGATACAACTCTGGGAGGCCGTGGGCAGGGGGTTATGGGTTTTCACACGTTACACTGGGAAGGCTTCTGACTACAGGAGAAGGTGGGTTGTGGGCTGGCAGCCAAGTTAAACACTAACAAATTTCCTTCTGGTCCAAGCCTGCAAACTTTCTACTTCTGCCTTCGGTGAAAGCTCTTCCCCTGGGTCACTGTGATAGACAGACACATGGCATCTTCTACCAAGAGCCTCATGAAATGCTTGTCAACACAGCCCCTCAGACGACTGGGATTGGGATTCAACGCTGACATCATCACACATGAATCTCTGTTTCTCTGTCTCTGTCTTCCTCTGTTTCTGTGTGTGTGTGTGTGTGTGTGTGTGTGTGTGTGTGTGTGTGTGTACCAATTGTATGCCACATGCCCCACAAAGGCTGGAAAAGAGCACCAAATTCCAGAAACTGGAGTTACAAATAGTTGTAAGCCACCACATGGCTGCTGGGAATTTAATCCTGGTCCTTTGGAAGAGCCACCAGTTTTCTTAACCACTGAGCCATTTTTCCAGCCCTGAGTCTTCATTAAAAACTCTTGTTTTGTCTTCATCATCAAACTACAGTTATTTTAAAATTATACACATGAGTGTTCTGCGTGTGTGTATGTATGTGTACCACGTGTGTGCCTAGTGTCCCTAGAAGGCAGAAGAGGGTGTTGGATCCCCTGGATCTGGAGTTACAGATGGTTGTAAGCCACATGTGGGTGCTGGGGATTGAACCCAGGTCCTCTGGAAGGGCAGTCAGTGCTCTTAACCACTGAGCTATCTCTCCAATCCACAGAGATTTATCTTAATTATCACAGCTGCATGTAGTGATACACACTTGAACTTGTAATAGTTATAAGGAATACCATGACAAGAAGACCTCAAATTCAAGGTCACTCTGGGCTACACGGTATAACTGTGTCTCCAAAATCACAGTCATGAGTATAATGGCCTCTGACAAACCCTAACACTACTTTCAGATTCGCTCAGCAGAGGAAACTGGGTGGAGTCCCTTGGAAATTGCCCAGAAGGGCCCCTGACTCTTGTTTTATTATTTCTGAAAAGTAACATTTATTAACATATTCTCAACAGGAAAAGAACTGGAGAACAACTGCTCTGTTGCTGTTTCCAACACCATATTTTGTAGCTGAGGCAAAGAAAGGTTTATGAATTTAGCAAAGGCTATACACTCCGGTGAGCGGTAGAGCTGGGATTCGCACCAGGGCAGGGTAACGCATGAGTCTCTGCTCCTCGCCATTATACCATGCTGAATGTGTTGGGTGGGAGAATGGAAGGAAGGAAGGATGCTTGGATGGATGCATGCATACACGGATGCACAAGTTAGACTCATGCTCTGCCGGTAGAAGGGGTCACATGCTGGCAGAGATTACATTCACCCCACCAGACGTTGTCAGTCTCCACAGGCCCTGCTCTAGAAAGGCTGTACGAGGCAAGGGTCCTCCATCAGACATGAAGTGTGCTTTCTAGGAAGACCCTCCCAGACACCTAACAACCTCAAGCCTCTCCCAAAGGGAAGCCCCTTCTTCAGATGGCCAAGAGGTAACTCCATACGATAAAAATAGTCAAACCCAAGCCAGCTCAGGAAAGCCCAGACAGGCTGTGGTAGAGAAAAAGCAGACATGACTAGGGCTGGAAGAAGAAAGTAAAGTGGTGGTTATGGCCAAAACCAATGGTGTCTGAGTCAGAAGCAGCTGGGTTTGAGGGTTTCCTCTTCCTTGGCACCAGCACATGCTTAAAATGGGAAATGGTCACTGGGCCATTATCTGACTATCAGCAGCATTCAGCTTCCTGGATCGAGAGAATGCAGAAAGGAAGCAATGAGAGTGATCCTGCATGTCTACCTCAGTGCGGCCTGCTCCTACACCCTGGCCGTGCTCTGGCTCATGGGAGCCCACCATCACCCAGAAGACAACCATCTCCCGGTTCACAGAGACACCGGAAGAGAGTTCATAGGACTTCCCTCAGCAAAGCCAGGCTGTGCCCTCCACGGCTTCATTGAGTGTTCCCACAACACTACATCCAAAACACTACTCAGATGCAAGACCCATCTCAGAAGACTAGCTCAACACAGAAAGGATGCTAATTCATAGATGAAGACACAGCCTTCTCTAGCTGTGCTTTGCCATGGTCACGTTGGGAAAATGGAGGCAGGAAGAGAAACAGCCTAAGGGGAAAGGAGGAAGGAAGGGGAAGCCAGGTAGATGCTTGTGGTCACGGGTAGGACTTGAGGGAGCTCAGGAGAGAGCTGGACCTGGGAAGACAAGTGGAGCCTTAGACAGAAACCCCAGGTGTTCTCTGATTGCTGAGTCTTTCAGAATAAACTGTTATGTGTAAACTAGAGGTTGGGGAAGAGGAAGGGGCAGCTGTGAGGCCTGGCACCTGCAACTAACTAGAGGATCACACAAGGGTTCCACCTAGAAGCAACATGGCAGGAGCACACAGCATGCTGGGACTTTAAGGGACGCTCCAGAGCCAGCTGTGGAAAGAGAATAAGGTAACAAGGATGGCTGGGGTGTCCCAGACCCGAGGAGAAAATGACCTTTTGTGAAGTTTTGGTTGTTGAGTAGGGAATTGAGTCAGGCAGTGTGGAAGCAGTGATGTGCAGTACAATCAAAGCAAGTCTGCTGGGGGAGGTGGAGGGGAGGGCGGGGCACTATCGTCAGAGAAGAATGGTAAGAAAGAGAAAGGCAGAGGATGAGTTCAGATAGGACACAAGGCATAAAAGGAGATGGGTGGAAACTGTGACAATGAAACTCTTTACTGAGCATCTTGCTACCAAGTAGGGCAATCTGTTTCATTCTGTGTGTGTGTGTGCGTGTGTGTGTACACGTTCATTGGTGTTACACCTACATGTATATCTGTATGAGGTGTCAGATCTGCTAAAACTGAAGTTACAGACAGTTGTGAGCTGCCATGTGGGTGCTGGGAATTGATCCCAGGTCCTCTGTAAGAGCAGCCAGTGCTCTTAACTTCTGAGCCATCTCTTGAGCCCTGATCTGTTTAATTCTGAGCACACTGTATCACAACCTTCTTTAAGAGGTGAAGATGAGGGTCACAGGTTAAGATTGGAATCTGAGTCTGTCTCAGGCCACAGGCCATCTCCCTAAGTTATCAGAAGGCTAGAAAGAAAAGTCCCTGTCAGGAGTAGGCCTTGGACGGGCAAGATGGTTCAGCGGGTAACGTGCTTGATGCCAAGCCAGATGACCTAAGTTCAGTCCCCTGGCCCTGTGTTGTATAATTGAAAATAATCAATTCTTTCCATGTGTTGTCCTCTAACTCATGCTTGCACAAGCATACATACACACACACACACACACACATACACACACACACACATACACACACACACACACACACACACACACACACAAGAGGGAGTGGGGGGGGGAGAGAGAGAGTGGACCTTAATCCATCTACAGACCAGTGGGAAATCCCCTAGGAAAGCAAATAAAATGCCCACAGACAGCAGAGCTAGTGGTGAAGGACAGCTCTTATGGGAGGCTTAGATGCAAACCCCCTCTGTGACCTTAGGCAGATCCATCAATGTCTTAGAACCAGTTTGCACAGCCACACTAAAGTGGTGATCACACACTTGTTTAGAAAGTTGGCTTGAGGTTTGAAAAAGCAAATGGAAGCTATTTGATTAGCGCTGTTCCAGTACACAACAGTCCATTAAGTTAGCTATGATTAATGCTGTTGGCACCTTCCTCCTCAGATCTGCTAGCGCCCCAGAAAGAACCTGAAAGAAACAGATCAAGGCTGGTGCCACTGTGCTCTCAGGTCAGTGTGGTGCAGGCTCCTAGGATGGTAAGGATTCTAGAAAGAAATTCAGAAATTCTTTCCCCCAATAGCTTCCTGCTGTCCAAAGTATATATTTCTCAGCACACATTCCCATTAAGAGAGTATCCAAGGCAGATGTCATCACACTAGCAAGACTGGGCTGGATGGGAACTGTGGGCCAGGGGTGCTGCAGTGGGGACAAAGAAGACAATCTCCCAGCTGCGTAAGAAATGACAAATGGGTTAAGTTAATAATGTTGATAATAACCAGCAAATTCCATTCCTAAAGGAATGCGAGCGACTCCTGCAGTGCCTGGGAGCTGAGGCAGGACAAGGGAGAATCTGAGGCTAGGTGGCTACAAAGCCAAACTCTGTAAAGGAAAAGAGAGGGCTCCTGGGAGGAAGGAAGGAAGGGTGGGGAGTGGGGGGGTTGGGGGGGAGGGGACAGAGGGACAGAGGGACCGAGGGAAACAGAGAGAAAGGGAAAGGAATAATGAAAAAGAATGAAGGAAGCTTGACACCATTGGGTTACTGCCTGGCACACAGCAGGGTCTAATAACAAAATCACTTGTTTTTGTTGTTGTTGTTTTCTTTTTCTTTTTATTATTGCCTCCACGGAGTCATCCTTCACAGGTACTGTATCACACAGTCTCCACAATAAGTCCTGAAAGGTAGGCATTAGCTTTGATTTGTTTACGTCCAGAGACACTGAATGTCTTGCCTAAGATCATCTATCTAAAGGGCCTGAGATTCAAATCCAAGTCTGTCCAACCCCAAAGACCCTTTCACCTACTCCTGACTCCATTACAGACATCAGTGAGTGAGGAATGGGCCTGCGAATAAAAGGCTGCCAGAACACCTCACAAAAACAAAGGAGAGCCAAGTGCCCAGGGTGCCCCAGGTATAGGAACTGAACAGGAATCCTGAGAGGAAAAACAAAGAGAACACTTGCTTCTTATAAAATGAAGTATTGGTGTTCACAAAGGGGAGCAAAGGGGGAAAAAAGAGCAATGGGGAGGGATTCAGGGTTGATCTGCTGTGAAAACAAAAATGTAAATATATGAAAATACTTGCTGAATATTCACTTGCCTATGTTGTGGGGATTCTATGGGATTTCCCATGAGATTTGCTTATACAGAGATGACCGAAGTACAGGACACAAATGGTCCTAATGTCTCAAGTCAGATTAGGGCTCAGATCCCTTCTGGAACCTTCTGTCAGTAACTTACACACTCTGGGTCTCTGTCTTCTCATCTGCAGCAGTTCTGCCAATATGGTGGCTAGTAGCCATGTGTGGCTATTGAGTATATGAAACTTACCTAACCAGACTTAAGATGAGTGATAAAAATAAAATATACACAAATTTTTGGAGACTTGGTGATGGAAAATACTTAATTATTTTAAAATGAGGACCGAAGAGGTGGCTCAGTGGTTAAAAACACTTGCTTCTCTTCCAAAGAACCTAGCATCCGTGTGGCAGCTCACACTTGTCTGTAACTTCCATTCCAGGGCCCTCTTATGTCCTCTGCAGATACCAGGCACACTCATGATGTACACATGTACATGGAAGCAAACACTCAGACACATATATTTTTAAATTTCTTTTTAATTTCTAAAAATAATTTTAGGATGATTACCTGACTCTTGGATAACACTTGTCATCTATTGAGTTAAGCATATCACCACAATTAGTTTCATTTATTTTTTTGACTTGCTAAACACTATTAGAGCTTATAAATTACATGTGGCTCGGTCAGTGATATGCTTACCTTAAGTACAAGGACCTGAGCTTCACTCCAAGAACCCACATTTAACAAACAAAAAACAAAAATCTACATGTGTTCCTCAACAGGAAGAAATCATGCCTGGTACTGGAAACTTACCCAACTGCCCGGGGCTAGTGAGGTCATAGATCTTGGAGGAAAACTAACTACCATAATTTCTAAGTGCACTTTAAATGCTTAGCCATATACCCTCATCAAAGAATCTGCCATTTGTAGCAGATTGAGACAGTCAAAGAAAACCACAGCTGGTCAAAATCAGAGACCATCAAATAGTGGGGTGGTGGGGCCCAACAGCTACCTCTCTAGAACACAACTCCTGTGCCTACTGTTCAGAGAACATTGTGGAGGGTGAGTGGGGAGATGGAGATGGTAAGAGCCAGAGGACTGGGAAGCGCACTGTGAGGTTGGATCTCCTAGAAATAATAGAGAACTTACACCCATGATATCACAACAATATGGCTGCCTAAACCAATATGGCAGCCCAAACAAGACCTAAACAATAAAAACACTAATGATATGCTAATGTGGAAGGGGAAAACATCAAGAAGTCCCATCCAGAGATAAAGAACTATACAGGTTACTAATGACTACTGAGAGATGAGAAATAGTGTTTCCCAGAGATGAGGCCCCTAATTGGTTATACCATACCATGTAATCAGCCTGGAAAACATGTACATATGAGCAGCACTAAATGGACTCAGCAGGTTGTATTTATGTATACACAAACACACACACACACACACACATACACAAACATTTGAAAATAATAAGCAAGGAATAAAAGCAATGAATTTGAGTTGTGGGACATGTTGCTAAGAAGCCAGTTATAAACCAACAAACATCTACCATTCCCCTTCTATGACATGTCTAATGTATTTGAACACCACGGAAACAGAAAGTTAACAATGGTTGGGGGAGACTCTAATAAGAATGGGAAGTAGTTCATCCATTTTGCAAGATCTGTTAAAGCAACTATATAATTATACTTAAAAAATTACTGTGCTAGTCCACTTATTAGACAGTAAATATCACACTGTGTTTTTTTTAAATAATTTTAATTATATATTTTTGAGAATTTCATACATGAGTACTAAGCATTTCTGTGATCATCTCTTTGTGTCTCTCCCTCCCCAAACTTCTCCATACCCCACATGTTCCCTCTCATATTCAAGTCTTCTATAATTGTCATTGTTCCACATATATAACCTCCTGAGTCCAGGTAGTGTTACCTATATGCATAGGGGTGACTGGCTACTGGGGCATAAAAAGCCCATTGGGGAGCTACTTATGAAGAAACTGTGCTGTCTCTCTCTCTCTCAACAGCCACTGAGTGCCTGCAGCTCCTTAACTAGGGACAGGGCTTTGTGAGATATTTCCCAGGCCACGCTTCTGTCAATAATTTTTTTTAAATGAAATTTCCACCTACCCCACAGAGCACAGTGGAAAAGCAATGGTTAAACCAGTTAAGAGAAATAAAAGGGTATTTGACATTGTTGAAAGAGCCAAAGGGTTGACGCAGGGCCATGTTGATGTTATTCATTCTTATGGCTTTGGGAATATGGACACGGACCTGTGGATGTGAGCCCCAAGAATATCACAGAGCAGTCAGGAAGAAAGCAAGCATTCCCACGCACACCCCTAAAACCTTCTATAAATCTGTCCTGAGCACATAATTTGGCATTTAGACAAAGGATGCTATCAGTGTACTGCTCAGCTTTGTGCTACTAGAAGAAAACACTTGAGATAATTAATTGATAAGAACTAAAAGGTTATCTCAGACTATAGTTTTGGAGCTTCCAATCTGATTGGCCTATGGCTGCGGTTCTATGTAGGACCCACACAGGAGCAATAGCAAAGCCAAAGCACAAGAAGAGAGGATGTAGTCAGACCCAACAGTCTCCTTCAAGCATGTTCTTAATGAGGTAAACATATCCCGATAAGCCCCACCTCTCACGGCTTCCTTGGCTTTCCAATAGGGCCGCTCTGGGGACCAAGCCTTTGACTCATGAGCCCTTCAAGGACATCTAAGACCCAAATTACAACAATCAGAGTGCTGCTTATCATAAGAAATACAAAGTCCTTCTTGATGGCCATCCACAGGGGAATGCTTAAGTAAAGGCTGGTATGGCAAGGGTTGGAGATACCAGCGCACGTAACAAAAGACAATGAAAGCTGAACTGAAAAGCAAGCAGCTCTGGATGTCATGATAACCCCATTTGTGTAATGAAGAGAGATGGAGAGGGTGTACACCATGGCACTGTGTCTTTGTGGAGACATCTGATGATGTTCTATAATCATATGTTTTGTTTCTACAGTGAAAAAAAATCTTAAGGAAGAAAATACACTAGGGAAAATGCTTATAAGGAAACCCTAAGGGATTCCATAGAAATTTCTAGTACCCTGCTTCTTTGACTAAAGTAGAAATTAGCCAGGCAGAACCCCCACTACAGAACAGAAAATACAGAACTTCAGTTATGTAACTCGGAATGGGCTGCAGAGGCTGCCAGCCACCCACAGAGTCCCAAACAGATCTTTTGGAACACAAACGAGGGCAGAGAACACACACACACACACACACACACACACACACACACACACACACACA
>OU015757.1:2862876-2883380 GCA_907169655.1 Acomys percivali | reverse complement strand
ACACACACACACACACACACACACACACACACACACACACACACACACAAATGTAATGGGATGCACCACACCGGGAGATGAAAGGTTAAGCATGCAGAATCACAGAAACAAAAAGCACTCAAGACAGCAGGCAGGAGAGAAGGTTCCACCTCTCTCTGATAACAGCACAGGCCTGTGGCAGGAGAGAGGGAGTTCTCAGGGCTCATTCCCCACCCCTCCTGTTAGGGAGCCCCTATAATTAAACTAATACCAAAAGGAAGGAGCTCTTGTATTTCGCTGTCAACTCTGTGAGCATAAGAGGTGAGTCAGGCAGCTCCCTTGGCAGAGAGATGTAAAGACCTAGGAGCCTGCTGTCTGACCTAGCTTCCAGAGGGAAGCCTGAACTGGGGTGGGAGACACTTCATAATGGATCATGTGACTCCTAGAAAGCACCATCAAGACAAGGGACAGATGACACCATCAGAAAGTTCCAGTAGAGCATATCTGCCAGGCACTATTCTGAATGCCTTACAGAAACTCCCTTTACCGGAGGATGTGCTCTAAGACACACACACACCCAAGTGGATGCTTGAAATCATGAATGTACCTAATTTCAGTACAAGTGATGAGACACTGAGACTGTCAATCTGATAACCAAGACAGAGCTAAGCCTCCTCCAGGCAAGTAGCATATACAGCACGGATACACTAGAGAAAGAGATTAAATCATGTCCTACACGAGATGGAGCCGAATAGCATGAGGTTTCTATCATGCCACTAAGAACAGCACACTGTGTAAAAGTTGCAGATTATTTATACAGTTTTTCATTTACTATTTTCAGATCATGTCTAAGAGCTCACTACAGGTAACTAAAATCACAGTTAAGAGCATTTATTCACATGTAACAGGAAAATGTGTATGTGTGTGTCACACACACACATACACACACACACATACACACACACATCCCAATCTAACCATTGCAACCACTCAATAAGAAAGATATTTTTTAATTATTGTTATCATCATCATCATCATCATCATCATCATCATCTCCAGTTTACAGATTAAAAGAAATCTAAAAGGTTAGTGGCTGGAGAGATGGCTCAGTGGTTAAAAGCAGTGGCTGCTCTTTCAGAGGACCCAGGTTCAATTCCCAGCACCCACACGGCATCTCATAACCATCTGTAACTCCAGTCCCAGGGGATCCTTTGCCCCTTTCTGGCCTCCTTAGGCACTGCATGCATATGGTACATATACAGGCAGGCAAAACACCACACATATAAAAATAAATTAATTTTTTAATTGTTTTCAATCTAAGAGAGCAAGTTGATTGTCCAAGGTCATGAATTACAGAAACAAGATTTGAATTCAAGATGCTGGGGCTCCCGAGCCTGTGTTCTGAAGCACTCCACTCCCTGGGGGATCTAATAGCTCACACACAAGGGTAATTCCTAGATTATTATGCCATCTCTTTCAGGAGAATCATCTCGAGATGCTGCAGGGAAAGCTGCAGGGAGGGTCTCATCATGAGCCATAGAAGCTAGGCAAACCGCTATCCCAAACCCATGCTTGTGTCTACTATTCCATAAATCTCCAAAAATACAGAAATCGGCTGTCAGCAGAAACCACACACTTCCTCTGACCACTGCAATCAGTCCACTACACTGCTTTAACAAACTTTAGAGTTAACAAACTCTAAATCCAAAAGGATGGATCACGCTACCCTGCACTGGCTGCCTGCATGACCCATTGAACAGCACCAATCTCTCCATACACTCATCTCCTGTCTACAAAGTAAGACTGATAATAGCATTTACAGTCAACAAACACTACTCACAGATCCCACCTCCCAATCTACTCACCTGCTAATGTTTACTGTAGTCCCCCCATTTTGGTACTTGCTTTGTTCCCATAATCATTTGCAGAGGACAGAACTGTTGGAGTCACCTCCCCAAATCTCGTCCCTGCTAAGGTTCAACAGAGCAACATTCTGTCTTCTGGTTGAGGTTCTTTCATGCTTTAAATAAACAGTCTTTTGTGTTATGCCATCGCCATGTTTTTCACACTCTTGTGTGCATTATTGATGATTTTTCTGCAAAATACCCCCAAGGGTAGTATTAAAGTATTGTCTAGTGTTCTAAGAGCAAGAAGAGGGTGGCGTGTCAAAAATAAATGTGTTAGATAAGGCATGAGTGTGCTGCTGGTGGCTGAGAGTTTGGTGTCAATAATGTATATTAAATGAAGTGTCTCTAAAGAAATACGAGTAAAACAAAGTTAAGGGCTTATCCATTGGGGGAGGGGGACTGTGACCAGAGAGTTCCTGGAACGCAGCTGTGTATTCCCCTAGCACAGTGGTTCTGTATTCAGAACCATTCAGAGTTTTCAACGATTTTGTAGCTCATAACTCCTGCTGATAGTGAGGGCTGATCATTGCTCAGGTTGCTGGGAATGTTACAGTAACTGAAAGCACCAAGGCACGGAGATGGTGCTTTGATGCACAGCGAGAACTATGTGGGCATTTCTCAGCACATTTATACAGATTCTTAGCTGGAAGGCTGAGAGGATGTCACAGAGAACTGAGGCAGCATACAGAGCCACTTTCTTGAGGGGAGCAGGGCAATTGAGCCAGCTGGTCAAATGCACGTAGAAATAGCTTTGATGGTGTGACATTACTGACATCATTGACAAGCTCAGATTTAATACTGGCTCCTGCTGAGGGAGATTTCAGGGAACATTCTTGCCCAGGATCTACTTACTTCCTTGCCTTTCTTTCTTAGTTTTCCCTGGAAAGCACTTCATGGGTTCTTGGTGGAGTCAGCAACTCTGCGGTGGTCACATGACTCGAGATAGGCCAATCACAAGTTCCCTTCCTAGAGCCCATATCTTAAAACTCTTCTTCATCCTGCCAGTGGGGTGTATGAAGAGTGAACTCTTAGCTCCTGTTTCCTAGATTCTTGGCCCTTCTTTGGCGCCATTGCTTTAGAAAGCCTTTGTGCTAGTTTCTTCCCTCGCATCTCCAGTTCATCCCATAACCCTCTACTACTTAAGCCATCCTCATGGATCTTAACTAGGAGGAATTTTTTAAATTAATTTATTCAGATTACATCTCAATTGTTTTCCCCTCACTTGTATCCATCCGTTCCTCCCTCCCTCCCGCTTTCACCCTATTGCCCTCCCCTAGGTCTGTGACAGAGGAGGACCTCCTCCCCCACTATATGGTCACAGCCTATCAAGTCTCATCTTGGTAGCCTGCCTGTCCTTTCTCTGAGTGCCACCAGGCTTCCTCACCACTCGGAAGTGGTGCACCCAAGTTCATGTCAGAGTCTATCCTCGCTCTCCACGTAACTGTGGAGAGTATCCTGTCCATTGGCTATATCTGAGTAGGGGTTCAATGTTTACTTCATGTATTGTCCTTGGTTGGTGCAGTAGTTTGAGCAGACTCCCCTGGGTCCGGATCCGCCGTCATGATGTTTTTCTTGTTTTAGGAGGAACTTTTAGAGAACTGTTTTTTCACCACCTCTGCCTGTCACTTTAACCCTGGGGGGAAAGGGGAGGAAATTGCAACAGTAACCACTTTCCCCAACAGAACTGCTCTCAGGGGTGGTCTCTTAGGGGACCCAAGAGGGGAAACACAGCTGTGAAATACAAGGTTCTTAAATTGGTTTGTGTATACTTTCATACCAATTATCTTGGCTACTTTTCTCATGGAGAGTGGGATAAGGGAAGTAAGATTCATTTTGGCTTATAATTTTGAGGGATCCCCCTTTTTTCAAGAAAGGCACTGAAGAGTTCGGGCCGTGGGAACCTGAAGGCTCCTGGTCCACCTTGGTGGCCAGAGAGCAGAGCACTCAGGCCAGAAGCAGATATAACACCCCAGGTGAAGCATGTCAGAAGAAAGTGCCAGGTTTGATCCTTGAACACTCACTAGTGAACTGTGATTAAAGATGCTGCAGGGCCGCTGCTCCCCAGCCTGTCTTACCTGGAACATTTCTATCAGGACACTTGGAGCAAAGAACAAAAGTGCACCCAGACGGCACTGGTGGAACATGCTTCTAATTCACCCTCCACTCTTTAGAAGCCGAGGCAGGAGGACAGTGGGTGCCAGGGCAGCACGGGCTGCAGAACAAGAAAGGGGCAGAACGGGCCTGAGCAAAGCAAGCCTGAGGTCTAGGAGCATGACCTGCCCAGGACACCGTGGGACTAAGGACCTTTTGTAGCTCGCTGAAGGGTCTCACTAGGCAAGAGCTCAGCCAGCAGGCAGAGGAAGAGGCTAACGGTCAGCTAACCATTTCAGACGAACCAAAGAATTTCATCTACATCAGTGATAACAAATGACTGACCCACATTGTATTTGGCCAACAAGTTGAGGGGGTTTTGTTTGTTTGTTTGTTTGTTTGTTTTTGTGTTGTTTGGTTTAAAAAATCATCAACACAACATATGAAATTAGAAAATTTCCCATCAGTGTTTTAATTTGTGTCTCTCTTGGAAAAGAAAGGAAGGGAAGGGAAGGGAGAGATAGTACTGGGCGTGTATTACCATACTGGCAACCACTGGCCTGAGCTGAATGGTGGCCATTCTATCCAGTCAGGTACATTCCCTGGGCTTTGCCACAGTCCCCACCACTCCCTGTTTCCTCTATATTACCAAGACTGATTATCATGGCCAAAGCACATCATACTTGTACTGATGTTTCCCCTATAGTATACTGAAGAGAAAACAAATTACATCTCTATGAAAGAGATAAAGGCTTACTATACATGGGCATCTATGAGTGAATTATTGCCTTCATGTAAGTGAAGAACGTTCTTAGGGTTATTTTGAGGTATTACTTATATCTGTTTAAGATAGCTGCCTTGCTCCTGAAGAAACATGGATTTGAACACCCAAATTAGACAACGGGCCGCAGTGAACTGTCTCTGCTAGAGGCAGGATCTAGCTGGAGGGGTTTCAGAACCTGCTGTTTATAACCATGAATGGTGACTTTTTTCCTTGATGTGACCAAGAAACAAACTCAGGCTAAGGGTTCGTTCTGGTTCATAGTTTAAAGGGCACAGCCCATCCTGGTAGAAAAGGCACAGCAGTTGGGGTTGGGGAGTGGCTGTGGCAGCAATAGTTTGCTCACATCTGGGCAGATTAGGCAGCAAAGCCAGGACAGGAAGTAGGATAGGGCTCTCAACCACAAGCCCCACCCCCTGAGACCCACTTCCTCTAATGAGGTTCCACCTCCCAAAAGTACCACAACCTCCCAAAATAACACCAGCAGTCCCAGACTAATTATTCAAGTGTGTGAGTCTGAGGGGACATTTTACACTTGAATCGTGAGAATGGACAGGGTGGAAAATGGAGATTGACTTGATGAACTCTTGGTGCATCATGTGATAGGTCTCTATATAGCCTTTCTTGAAATGTTTATGTGTTCCAACATGGAAATCAGACACCACTGATGAGATCAGAAAGGCCTAGAACTGAATGTTGAGCCTAATATGATTTCAGTAAATATGTGAGGGGACGGCTGTAGGTGTTTGTTTGTTGCAAGCATAGAAGAGCAGTTTTCTCTTCCAACTTGGAAAGTCTAGGGTTCTGTGGAGTTTCCACATCGTGACAGCCAAATATAAGAACCAGAAACAGCCAAGTGGTTTACAGAAGCAGAAAGCAAGAATCTAGAGCAATTAGGGGTAAACGCACTGGGGAGTGTTTAAAAAATAATAATATTGATGAGACTGTGTGGGAGTATGTGTTGGACAGCATTAAAAAGCAGACAACGGGAGCCAGGCAGGATGGCATGAGGCATCGGGCTAAGATAGAGGGGTTCATGGTCAACTTGGGGAAGGGAGAGGAGGGGAGCAGAATTTTTAAAAAGTGGAGCGAAGAGGAAGAGAAGGGGGTTGGGGGGGGAGGAGAGATGAGGAGAAAGAAGATGGGAGGAATGGGAAAGAGAACCCTCGGAGCAGAAACGCTGATCTCAGCCACCTCCAGTTGGCATGCTTTGCTGTCTCTATGCACCCTGGCAGAATTCCCTGGACCCACCCATTCTCGCCTACAAGAAAGAATCCCAGCTGCAGTGCCTTCCCTAACAAGAGGCCCCAGCCACAACTCACTGCTCCAATGGTAGGCCTCTGGCCCAAGGAAGACCCCTCAGTTTATCCTAAAACTTTAAAACTTAAACCCAGGGGCAGCTGTCTATGCCACTTGGGAAATAAGTGTGAAGAGTGTGGCGGGAAACAACACGGTTGACAAGAGTGACAAGCCCGGAAAGGAGAAAAGCAGTGCCATGGCAGAAAACAGAAACCCCCTGGATGGTTGGCTGGGTCTATCCAGTTGCTCATGAAGTCCAGAGGGCCTTCCTGCCCTTCAGTGGCATGCTATGACCACCAATAACAATAAGAACAAACAGCATCTCAGAGATGGTCCCTGTCTGCTCAGCAATGCGTTGCTATATACGCATGAAATCATCTACTTTTCCTGAAACCCCTACGAGGCAGCTAATATTTTCACACCCCCTCCTCTCTTGGGCAGGAAAGGAAACTGAGACACAAAGAGGTAGTCACTTCCCAAAAGTTAAGCTGGCCAAAGTGAATCTCTATCATTTGCGAATATGAGTGTCTCACCTGAGACACAGAAAGACCTCATGGCCTCAGTGGGAAAGCAGCTCCCTGGAAGATGCTGCCATGGGGACATTGCTTGTTCCTGCTAATCCAGGAAGCAAGGGATTATTTCCTGGACTGAGAGCAGCTCCTGGTACCAGGGCCTGCAGCAACAAGAACCATGATGGGCCTTTGTTTAATATGTCTTGAATAAATGCACGTGTTGAACACCCAATGTGTGACAGTCACCACACTCAAAAGTGTAAAGTAGAGAATGTGAAAGAGCTATGCACTCACCACGTAGATGCAGGTATCGCAAGGGAAGGTGAGGTGACTAAGGTGCTCTGCTCTGGAATGGTAGCTGGAACCAGTGGGTGCCACCATAGTTGGGAGGACACGCACTGAGACCCAGCAAAACAAGCTCGGTGAACTCCAGCACTAGCTCTCAGGCAGAGTGGCTGCAACGCGGTTCCCCTATGCCTGCTTGAATACCTTTTGTGGCAAGCGCATGGGCAGAAAGACAGCTGCCATTCAGTCCTCTACCCCAAGTGACTTGGGTTACAAAACTGGCTTTTTCAAACTCTGTCCCAGTATGAGGGTGGCAAGGGCAGTGGCATCTCTATGAGTTCCAGGTCAGCCAAGGCTCCATTGTGAGTCTTTGTCTCAGAAAAAAAAAAGGAAGGAAGGAAGGAAGGAAGGAGCAAATTCAGATCCTAGCAGCTAAAAACATCCAACTAGAATATCATAATATGGCTGTGGGCATCCACTTCTATAGTTCTTAATTGTTCATGATGATACTGTTTTTCCTTTCATAGGGTGCTAAAATTTGTCTTCAGAAATGTTTTAGACTAATAAACCCTGAAGCCATTTTTACAAGAGATTCAGAAGACTGTGTGATGATTTGAATGCAGGGTCCCTGCCAGACTCAGCATCTGGATTCTTGGTCCAACTGCCAATGCTGCTTGTGGAAGGCTAGGACCTGTGGTGTCAACAGAGGAAATGTGTTGCTTGGAGGCAGGCTTTGAGAGTCATTTCTAGTTTGCTTTCTCTGCTTCTTGCTTGTGTCAAAGTATGAACCCTCAGCTTTCTGTTCCTAATGGCTTTGTTCCACCATCACAGATCCAACTTTCTAGAACTGTAAGCCTGAACAAATGCTTCCTTCTGTAAGTTGCCTTGGTCATGATGTTTACCATAGCAACAAAAGAGTAACTAAGACGGGCGGATAGTGCATAACAGGATCATTGAATAGCAGAGTATTAGGGAAGACTGAAAGCTGTGGAGGAAATTGTCAAATCCCTGCTTAGCCAAATTGCTTGTTAGTTTTATGACTAATTATTAGTCGTAATGATTAGTGTCATTATGTATTAGCCAGCTTTTGCTGTGTAAAGCTGCAATAACAAGCATCCCTAAGTGTCTGGTGAAATATGATATCCAAGACTAAGTTCTTGTTAATACTACATGCCATTGAAATGTCCTGAGACTCTGTTACATGTCTATTCTGTCCCAGGAAATGGCATTCTCTTAGTTTTATGGCAAAAAAGAACAATACCAAGCAATGGCTCTTAAAGCCTCCAAGTCGATGTAGGCCACTGTCTAAAGCATGTCCTGTGGCCAAGCTCCACATCAGTAGGACCATAATCCTTTTGCAGAGAGACACCGTAAGGCACATAGCAATGGGTGTGAGATAGAGCAAGTAACTGAAACAACAGAAAGTTCTCCACACTGACATTGGACACACCGCTTCACTTCTGTTTCTCCACCTGTGAAATGGGCATAGCTACTTAAGAGTCAAGCTCAATAAATAGGAGTCCTCTGATCTGCCCCATCCTCTGAGATTCATTGTCATCTGAAACCAAACCTAGAAAGACCTCAGGCCAACTGTGCTCAGAAGCTTGGAGGTGAGGGCTATGGGAGAGGAGACTCGTCATGAGGTAGAGCCTCATCAACATCAGAGATGAAACAATAAAGAATAGGGAGGGACACTGAATTGTAATAAGAAAGTCCGCGCTGAAGGAGTGATCGCAGGTGTTTTCAGAATGACTTGCATCTTCCCAACTCATGCAGCATCTCATGGGCAAGTCTAATGAAGGGAGGATCATTCAAAAACCATGCACGGGGAAAGTAGGGGGATTTCCAAGATGAGTTGGGGGTGGGGAGGTTATGGGAAAACATTTACTCCCCTCTCCATCTGTATGTGGGAATTCAGGCTGTCATGGTGCCAGATACATGATGGGTACAGTCAATTCTGTAAGGTTAATGATACAGAGGAACCTACTAGGATGACAAAAGGGACAATCAGCCCACTCTGTCAGCCATGCTGGTCCTTTATGACTGTTGCAAAATCTTGATTTTCCCTGTTTGAATAGTGCGCACTGCCTTGCTCCACCATTGTCTTAGCCTTTTCCAGCAGTTATGTTGCCTCTTACCCTGGGTCATGAAGGCTGCCTCACAAACAGCTGGAAAACAAACCCAGCAGCACATAAGAGCAGCCTCAGGACCTGGGCCACCGGTCACCACTTCAGGAAATTTTACTGGACAAGGGCTTCTCAGTCCTGACACTAAATTTAGAGAAAAGACTGGGGAAAATGTTATTATAACCCTTTATAAAGGGGTTTTTATAAAGGGTTATCATAACAGTGATGTTGTCACTGGGGACGCACATTCTTGAGTTTAAGTCCAGGCTCCACCCCATGGAAGCGAGTCACACTTCTGATCCATGCCTTATCCATCTAAAAAGCAGAGGCAATAAACCGTGTGACTAAGAGGTAAAGTTGAGATGATGCACTTGTGAGGTCTAACCCTGGGCCTGGCCCAAATAAATGCTCAGTAATTTAAAACTCTTCCTAACACCAGCACATGCCCCAGAGAACAAAACGCTCATGTGTTTCAAAGTAACATTTGTACCCCATACCAGAGGCTAATGACTATTATGGAAGTCTGGCATTTAATTTTAGGTCTCCCTTTGGGGACACAAGGTTAGGGCCTTTAGCTGGGAATGCTGTAGAGATGGTCTCTCTTTGCTCTGCCTGCGAAGGATTTGCAATTCTCTTTTAAGGACCTATAGAGATACAGGGTGAAGAGGCAAGCACTCTGCCACCGGGCTACACCCCCAGCCCTCCCTATTCCTATTTGTCTTGGTTAATTTTCATCAGCCTTGTACTACTCCAATGCCTGGGGGCGAAGGAATCCCTTCCTGATGGCTTAGCTTTGGAAGGTTCACAAAGTGTCAATCTGATAGGCCCACTTTCAAGGTGAGTAAACAGGCTCTGTGAGCTCTAGCATTCTACCTTGTACATTCAAGGGCTGACTCTGGAAGCCCTCAGACACGTAACCACAAAACAATTTGGGAAAATGATAAATGTGGCCCTTGGACCACAGGACAGTCCAGCAAGAGATGCTTGTCCATGTATAGGAAGACCCCCAGAAAGCAGGAGCTGAAGGTAGGCACCCTTTTGAGATGCATCCCCACCTTATGTGCGGTGTGTGTTTTTAGCAATCAGGTCCGATCCACCCTCCTGCTGGAGGGCGTGTCATCAATTACTTGGAAATGAAATGAATAATTAAACAGACTGCTCCCTAGAGAACTGAGTGTCTGGCTCACAGAAAAAGGCTAGCAGTGATGATCACCCTGTGTTTTGGAGCAGTTTGCTATGTGGTGTCCAAGAGATTCCAGAGTCAGCCCTTGACTGCCCAAGGTGGAATGCTTAATCCCATTGAGCCTGTTTCCCCACTTTATAAGGCATGGTGGCACACGCCTTTAATCCCAGCACTCGGGAGGCAGAGGCAGGCGGATGGCTGTGAGTTCGAGGCCAGCCTGGTCTACAAAGCGAGTCCAGAACAGCCAACGCTACACAGAGAAACCCTGTCTCAAAAAACCAAAAAAAGAAAAAAAAGAAAAAAGAAAAAAAAGCAGGGAGTCTTATGGAAGAGTTGAGGAATAAAAGGGCCAAGAACTCCACAAGGAGACCAGTGGAGCCAACAAATCCAGGTGGAGGAGGGCGGGCTGCAGAGACTGATGCACCAACCAAGGACCATGCACAGTGTAAACTTAGACCCCCTGCTCAGATGTAGTAGATAGGCAGCACAGTCTTCTTGTGGGTCCCGTAATACGGGGAGTAGGGACTACTTCTGACATGGACTCTGCCCCCCCCCCACCACACATTGATCATTTCCTTGTCAGGCCACAGAGGAAGAGGATGCAGGCAGTCCAGATGAGACTTGATAGGCTGAGGTCAAATGTTAGGGGAGGAGAGCTCCCCTTTCTGAGCACTAGGGGAGGGGGGAGGGCTTAAGAGGGAAGGTGGGTGGGACCCAGAGGCAATGAGGGAGGGGGCTACAATCGGGATGTAAAGTAAACAAATTTTTTTAAAAGTGGGACTAATAGACTCACACTTTGTGAGCCTTCCAAAGCTAAAGCAACAGGAAGGGACTCCATCTCCCCAGGCACTGGAGTGGCACAAAGCTGATGAAAATAAACCAAGGCAAATAGGACCAAGCAGCAGGGAGGGCTGGGGGTGTAGCCCAGTGGTAGAGCACTGGCCTCTCGTGCACAAAGCCCTGGCCCTAGTCCCAGCACTGAAAGCAAAAGCAAAAACAGCAGAGTGGTTAGTAAACCTCCTGGGGGGGTGGGGGGGATCATGAAGAAAACACAGGGAGAGGGAAGGCTCAGCCTCATTGCTAGTCAAGACAACGCTCACTAACATTAAATGCCATGTTCTCCCTCCTCACACATCCACCCCGCCCTTTTCCTTTATATTGGCAGAACTTTGAAAGCCTGATAATGTCAGAATCTTGGAAAGGCACAGTGACACATAAGCATGCACATGCTGTTGGTGTGAGGGGACAGCGGCCCAACCAACGTGAAGAACATTTGGCAAAAATCTATAAAAGCTGAATCATGATAGCCCGTGGCCAAATCGCTTTCAGGAACTAGAGAAACACTTACATATGTGTGAGACATATGTATAATTCCGGAAAGGAACATAAGTGTGCCTGCACCAAGAGTGACCCCACGCAGGAGAGAGACACTCTGTGGAATGCCACAGAGGCAGCGCTTACCCACACGTGACTTCTGGCTTCAGAGGAGGCCTAGATGGGGTGCCAGAAGAGGCAGTAAAATGGTCTTTCTTAGCTGTGGTGTATAATAATTTATTTTAATTAGTTTATACTTTTGTATCTTTCACACACTTTTTTATTTATTTATTTATTGGATTTTCAAAACAAGATTTCTCTATGTAAAAGCCTGTCCTGGACTTGCTTTGTAGACCAGGCTGGCCTCAAACTCATAGAGCTCCACTTGCCTCTGCATCCTAAGTGCTGGGATCAAAAGCATGCACCACAACACCCGGTTGCAAACTTTTTTTAAAATACAGCAAGACAGCTTGTCCACAGTTGGTAACAAAGCCCAGCTAATTCTTGTATCAGAAATAAATATGGCCATGATTACTGCCACAGGCCTGAGGCACCTCCCACTCCTCACCGCTGGGACACACACCCTGGGTGATTTCGCTCTCCTCCAAGAAACTGTGTACTTGGGGCACATAGCTTGGGGCTGTTTTAATGGCCTGGAGGGCTAAAGCCCTTTCCCAGTGGTGCTAATTAACATTTTTAATGAAGGTGATTTGCGGCCACTGACATTAACTGATGCTCTTACCTACTTTCACTAGGGTGTGGGAGAAGAGAAAGGCTTTAAGGATAGAGGAACAGGGATCCCGCTCCAGGCTGAATGCAGGGAAACTGGGGCAGGTAGGCCAGGAAGAGGTTCTTCTGAACTCAGAAAGAACAGGCGCGGGAGAATGCAGTATCTAAAAGAGACGCCAGCATGACAAACCACTTCCTTCTTTATTCTGAGCGTAAGACACCCTTCCAGAACCTTTACTCAGCTCCCTCTAGCCTCAAGGGCAGAGTCCATGTCCACATGTATAGAATCAGACCTACCTATGCCCACGGAGGGAGCCCCAGATGAAGAAATGAACAATCTTCCAGGGTCTCATCCTGAGCTCGGCTCAGCGTGGTGGGACACACCTCTAGGGGGTGGAAGAGGAGGATGGAGTTTGAAGCCAGCACTGGCTATATAACCCCCCTATCCCCCCCTCCGGGGCTACTCTAAACCCTATGCTGTTTCTTACACTAAGAAATCTCAGAGATACAAGTCATAAGAAATGTCCCATCCCCCACTAAGTGATGGAAGAAGGGGAGGACTTAATGGTTTCTCTTTGCTCATCGTCTCCAGAAATATAGGTTCTGCTTAAGATTGTTGTCTTCCCCCTGACCTCCTCACAACCCGCCATGACGGTTCTGTTAGTCATGCTGCTGTTCACTTACCCATTTATTGTCTAGTCTCAACTAGAACAGACAAACCAGGACTTGACCACACTTGCCCACTCACACTGCAGTGGCTCTGGTGTCTGGCACACAGTAGGTGCTTTTCTGGTGTCACTCCATGAATGTTTTATAACCTGGCCATTGAGAACCCCTCCTAGAACAGAGAAAGAAGCCTGGAAGAGTGCCTGGGGGAGATACAGCTTAATGACAGGGGTGGTGACTAGGAAAGAGGACAAGAGCCGGCCCTCTTGGAGGAGGAGCCACGCCTGTTCCCCAGAGAGCAGGCAATCTTAAGATTTTACCAGGCTTCTTCGTTGTGACTCTGTGGGCTGCTTGCAAGTTAGAACTCCCGGGCCCCACTTTGGGGCCTGGAGAGATGGCTCAGCAGTTAAGAGCACCGTCTGCTCTTCCAGAGGTCCTGAGTTCAATTCCCAGCAACCACATGGTGGCTCATAACCATCTATCGTGAGATCTGGTGCCCTCTTCTGGTGTGCAAGTGTACATGCAGGCAGAGCACTGTATATGTAATAAATAAATCTTAAAAAAAAATAAAAAAAGAAAGAAAAGAAAGAAAGAAAGAAAAAAGAACTCCCAGGCCCAAGGCCCTTCAGTGGGGAAGGACACCTTGCCGTGCACTTCACCTTAGCTGTGGAGACATCCTCAGACAGTGAATGGCGGGTACAGAAATAAGTGCTGTAACTTCCTCTTTTATTTAAAAAAAAAAAAAGGGGGGGGGGGGGGGGGGGGGCGGGGGCTGAACTCTGAACTTCCTCCTGCTAACCACAGCTTACTACTGACTTTTACTTGAGTGAAAACCCTGCCAAATAAGTAAACCAGCCTCCTCGTTAACACTGACAACAAGTTTCTATCCAAAATGCTTTCTGGAATGTTGCCTACTGCCTGCAACATTTTTTTTTTTTAAGTAAAGGGACCTGTCCAGCAGTTCTTCCTGGAAAGGAGTAAAACTTGACTCAAGGCCACTGGGAAGTCACCCAGTTGGGTTTCGGGCTCCTACCCTTCACACAACAGGCTCTTCACAAGTGAGACCAGGCCAGCCAGCCCTCAGTCCTCACGCATGTGTCTACTGTCAGAGACCCTGGGCAGAGAGGGAAGCGGCTTAGCCACTTGGGCATGGATTTCCCCAGGAAAGAGCTTGTTTCTTGTATGGTCAAGCAAGATTCGGCCAGATCCACTCTCTGCAGGGAACAAACATAAACTGTGGGCATTTTTTTTTTTAAGTGAAAGCAAAAGAAAGCATATCCTGAAAGGGATGTAGACAGGGGGGAGTGACCGTTATACAGTTTTTATCCTGAAAACAGACTGCAGTCAGCAGCTAAAGCTCCAAATGTAAAAGATAAAAATAAAACTTAAAAAAAAAAAACTAGGCAGAGGAGATATCTCAGTCAGTAGAGTGTGTAGCCCACAGGCATGAGGACAGAGTTTGATCTCTCTTCGCTCACATAAAAGCAGTGCTGGATGATGTGTGTGTGTTAGCTCAGCCCTGAGGAGGGCAGGTCCTGGGCTCATTGGCCAGACAATTTCGACCACGTGAAAAGTTCCAGGCCAGTGAAAGACTCAGTCTCTCGAAACAAAGTAGAAATAGCCTAAGAAACAAAATCTGAGATTATCCTCTGTCATCTACATGCATGTGCTTGCACGCGCACGTGCACACACACAAGCGCATACAATTAATTGTTTTAATGTCCTGGAGTGAATAACAAAAAGATAGATTTTGGGTCACCAATAGCTGCTAGATCATTACTAGCTACCTGATAGTTACTTCAAAAGTAACAATAGATGAAAAGTGTATTAAAATCTGTGTGCAGCCCTATCCAAGAGTCTAGCGAACTCATGAACTGAGCAGCCTTGAAGAAGACAAGGATAAAACTCAGAACAGAGTTGCCATAGGAGCTGATGTTCCAGAGACAAACTGCTGTCTAGCCAAGCCAATGGCCCACTAAAACAGAAACACCAACACTCTCCCCAGAAATACAACAGAATCCAGAGTTCCTATTCAACTTCAGGGGACAGATAACCAAACAAGGGGTGGAGGGAGGAAAAAGCATGCCTATTATACTGTGTCAGCCGTCAGAAATTGCAGGAGAGACCCTGCATTCAGCTGCAAGCAACAGAGGGCTTCTCTTTAAATATCTCAAGCAGTAAGAAAATTAATTCTCTAACAAACAAATTTTTGAGAAAGTTTCTCTCCACCTTGTCTCACTTCTGCTCGGCACGCCAACCCTGTCCCTCGTGACGACAGTTGCCACAGCTCTGTGAATAACATAGGTATGACACAAAGTTCTTAAAACAAATTCTTGGAACATGTTCCCCTTTTATCCTGTGCACATCATTCTCTAACACTATGGTTCTCATGTATGTATGTATGTATGTGTATATGTATGTATGTATACATGCATGTATGCGCCTTTGAGAGCCCAAGAAAGGAGACTTCAGTGAAGCAGAACAGAAAGAGTTGGGAAGATCTGAACCTTTGAGGTACTTTCTTAAGTATCTGAATACATCAACACTGGAGGTACATGGCATCAGGAAGTCAATATCTCTTGGTGCTTGTTTGTTTGTTATTAACAGCCAAAGAATTCTTAAAGAAATGAAATTTTAAAAAAAAATTGGAGAACTAGTAACATTTCCTATAAATAGGACACAAGCATGAAAGTATATAATAAAAAAATGATAATTAAGTTCCCACTGGGAGTGTGGTGGCCCCTGACTCTAACGCCAACACTCAGGGGCAGGAGGATGTAAATTCCAGGCTACTCTGAGCTATATAATGAGTCCTTGTGTTAAAAAGACAAACACAGAGAGGGAGGGGAAAAGGGAGGGAGGGGGAGAAGTATGCCACAGGTGTCTGAAACCAGAGCTCTTCCTCCAGCTGCCAAGATTCCCTCTTCTCCAAGTCACTCCACCTCAGCACAGATACCTTCACATTTGACCCCGAACACTGTCCTCACCATGCAGGCAGGCGATCAGCATAAGGTCACAGACCTTAATCAGGATTCAGTCTCTCTTTGTTCCTATTCAGGGCCCATTGGGCAAGACTTCCTCACCTGAGTGCTAACCCTCTCTCCTTGCCAGCACATCTCCTCTGCCTTCCTCAAGCTAAGTTCCTTTACTTTCTTCCTCTCACTTGTCTTAGAACTCCGTCCAGCAAGATGATTGCTCACTGGGTAAAGGTGCTTGCTGCCAAGCCTGATGCCCTGAGTTTGAGGCCCGAGTCCCACAGGGTAAAAGAATAACTGCCCCCTCCAAAGTTCCCTTCTGACTTCCACATGTCTGTAAGGGCACACGCACACACACACAGAGACAGACAGACAGACAGTAATAGTAATACTAACAAAACAATAATAAACCAAAATGAATAGAAAAGCTTTCAGTCTCTGACCTTAGGAAGAGCTGGGCTCATCTTTGAATGTAGAAGTTGTTTTGTCAAGGTTGCCTGCTCACTTTCTCTCTATCCACCAAAATCTCCTCTCCAAGTCCGCCCTCGCCAGAATCTTCAGCCACTGTCTTTCACTCAGTATCTCTTCCACCTTGCTTCTCCCCCTGCCTTGGCCACCATTTCTCCTCTCCCTCTCATACTACCTCCTCTTCCTCAAAGCCCAAATGTCGACATAGGCTCCATGCCAGCCTCCCTGGGACCTTGAGAAGTGAGCTGTGGCCTTTCCTCTGCCCCTACCGTCCTAGCTATCATAATGTGCTGTAGACCCTTGGTCTATGGGTCTGGCCATCATCCTGTTTGAGGGCAGAAGCATGCATTTTGTGTCTTTCTCCCCTAATCATTGCCAGACGGGTGAACATGCCAGATAAAACACCCTGTGCTACCAGCCCCCTGTTACTACGGGTAGGTTTGGGAAAGATCTCAGACTCTGCTACGCCACCTCCCATAGCCTGGCCAAAGGCTGCCAAGCAGCCAAGCCTGTGGGTCTAGGAATGTGGTCGCCTAGGTTGGTTACTCTATTCACATACAGACAGCCCCAATGTATGATGGTTCGATTTATGGAAGGTGTTGCATTACTTTATGTTGATACACAAGCAATAGTGTATTCACTAAAACCATATTTTGAATTTTTTTAAAAAGATTTATTTTATGTACACTAGCATGAAGGTATCAGATCCTTTAGAACTGGTTACAGATAGGTGTGGGACGCCAGTTGGGTGCTGGGACTTGAACCTGGGTCCTTTTGAAGAGCAGACAGTGCTCTTAACCATTGAGCCATCTCTCCAGCCTCCCATATTTTGAATGTGTAACTGTGATCTAGGTCCAGAATGTGTAGGCACAATTCTGGGGAAATTCGCAGCATAGTGTGCTTGTTGTTAAACTGTGCTGTTTTGTAGACTAATGGTACTGACTTTCAACTTCTGAGTATTCTCAATTCATAGTGGGTTTGTTGAGATGTAATTCATCATAAGTTAAATAAACATCTGTCCTTCTTAGCTCTGAGGTCTTGGGCAGGCCACCTAATGCCTTTTGGCCCCAGCTGCTTTGTAGAATTAATAATGGACTTGCCTCCTGGAGTGCTGTCACCTCCAGAGAGATGTGAGAAGCTCCCAGCTCAGCTCAGCTCTGCAAGGAAGTATTAGGACCCACTGAAGTGACTGCTATGTGCAATCTCTTTCCTTCCAAATGACTCAGGGACTTGCACAGGCCTCAAGCTACCCTCCTAGCTAGAAAACTTAGGCATGAAGAACTCAGCTGACTGCAGTCACAGGGATATTGGGAAACTTGAAAACAGCATTCTGAACTCCTTACATACAGCATGACTGAAAAGCACTGATGTTCAAGCTATCTTAGCAGGAGGAAAATTGTAATGGAAACATTGTTCCCTCCAGAAATATTCTAATTCCAGGTCAAATGTTGCCTGTTTCCTCCACAATGGATGCTGTGGCCTGCCTATGCCATTCTTATCCTTCCAGGGCCGTCCTGGGCCCTTCACTGTGGTGGCTGGCAACTCAGACTGTAATTCAAAGAGACCTGAATTCAGTCTGGGATCTGCAGTGCCTTAAGAAATTCTTATCTTCCCTGAGCCAATGCCCTCATCTGTGAATGAGGATAATATTATCGCCAAATATTAGTGGAAGGTGAACACTCAAAGGAATGAAACTTGAGAAGTGATCAGCTCATTGAAAAGACTCAAACATGAGTAGTTTCACCATCATTGTTATCATAACCACCAACACCAGCACCACCAACACCAACACCACCATCACCATCATCATCACCATCATCATTAACACTATCATCAAGACAACCATCACCATCATCACCACCACCATCATCATCATTAGCACCACCATCAATATTACCAGTGTCGCCATCAACACCATCAGCATCACCATCAACACCATCAGCACCACCACCATTACCATCATCAACACCATCAGCACCACCATAACACCATCACCATCATCAACACCACCATCAATATCATCAGCACCACCATCAACACCATCAGCACCACCATTAACACCATCAGCACCACCATTAGCACCATCAGCACAGCCATTAACAACACATCAGCACCACCATTAGCAGCACCATCAACATGCCATCACCACCACCACCAGCAGCAGCAGCAGCAGCAGCAGCACCATAATCATTATCACTGCCATTGCTGTCATCCTCTGTTCCAGAGCACTACCTTCCTTTTTAAACAATCTGAACCTGAGTCTATATTTTCTCGAGTCTTTGTGCTTCCATTTTCTCAGCGTGTACTGAGAACATTAGCAGCGGCTGCTGCATGGGGCTGCTGTACTGATTAAATGAGTTAATATATGTAAAGTACTTAGAACAGTGCCAGGCACATAGTGAGCACTCAGTAAATGCCAGCTTGAGTCAGCAGCATTAGGAATCTTACTTGAAGATGTCCAGGAAATGGAAAATTCCTTTGGCTCATCTGTCCAACAAATTGAGGCACTTCTAGGGACTGCAGAAACTAACACACACACACACATTCTCCACTTTCTTTCCATCAACCCCCCTCCCTAACCCTGATTTAATTTTTCTCTTGGACTTGACTTTTTGTCCCATCTGCAGCATTCTGGCCCCCTATGGCCCTTGGGCCCCAAATCAGAGAAAGCCAGAAGGGAAAGAGAATGAGGCCAGCTGTCATTTGGGCTGTCACCTACCCAGGGACAGCAGAGAATATAAACACACACTGAATTCCAGCTCTTGGAAGTCCCAGCTGGAGGCAATCCTCTGCAGAGTCCCACCACAGGGATCTGACCCACCTTGATGCTGGCACACTGTACCCAGCAACCTCCCCTCTCTCCCTCCGTGAAGGCTTTGCTTATAAAATACTTCTTCCCCAGCCCACATTATTCCTTGCCACCACATAAGCAGTCCCTTCTCTCTCCAATCTCTAGCCACCTCTTGTCACAGCTGTCTGACACTTAACCCCAGCGACACCTCAGGCCAGGCAGTTCTACCAAAGCCATTCATTCCATTTGTAAAGATGTCTTATACTTAACATTCAATTTGGGGAAAAAATAACTTTGCAATATGTTAATGTTCAAGGAAGATAACCAAAATAATCTTGAGACACTGTGTTAGAGTGAGAAGAAAACTTCTAATTATGAAGAATTCAAAACAACGTGTTTGTATCACTAAAAATAAATGAAGCCTCCACAGTCCATGGGCCAACTCCATGAGCCTCCAGGGCTGCTTCTCTGTACCCTTCATAGTGACTTTCAAGCCGTGTTGTCTACCCCCATGGTAACAACATTTACATCTGACCCAATTCACCCTTGCCTGCATATGAGAACACGAAATAAAATATTCATGAAACCATACTTACCCTTCCTGAGGCTGATGCACTCTAGTATTTTCTATTCTAATTTTTCATACTGTACATGACTTTCTAAATTGATTTCATGGCCCTCCGGTGAGTAATAAACCATAGTTGTAAAAATCAAATGTAGAAGTGGGGCTGGGGAAGTGGCTCAATTGGTAAAAAAAAAAAAAAAAAAAAAAAAAAAAAAAAAAAAAAAAAAAATGCTTGTTATGCAAGTGTGAAGGCCCAAGTTCAAGCCTCTGGGCCCTTAGGCCTGATTCAGCTTGATGTGTCAGGGTGGGTTGGTGCTCATGGGGTGCTTTTTCTGAGGAGAAAAGGAGAAGGAGGGTGTGTGAAGGTGGGACTGGGAGAAGAGGTTGAGATCAGGATGTAAAGTGATGAAATAAATCAATTGATGAAAAAAGAGAGCTGAGTGAGTTGGGGTATGCTTATAATCCCACTGCTAGGGAAACAGAGGTGCTGGGATGGGCCCCTAAAGCTCAGTGATCATCCATCCTGATCAATGAGCCCCAAGAGAGAGACACTCTGCTTCAAAAAGAAGAAGTTGACTGTGCCTGAGGAGGTTGTCCTCTGTCCTCCACCTACACGTACACACATACACAGGTGCCCACAGTCTCTAGGCACATGTTTGCTTGCTTGTATGTTTGTTTGTTTTGAGACAGAATCTCAGTACACGGCCAAGACTGGGACCAAACTTTTGATCCTATTTCCTAAGCTTCTCAAGGTGCCCTCCAATCACCAGTAAATTTATCGTGTGTGTGTGTGTGTGTGTGTGTGTGTGTGTGTGTGTGTGTGTGTGTGTGTG
>OU015757.1:2800222-2818721 GCA_907169655.1 Acomys percivali | reverse complement strand
ACTATGGTCACTCATGCATGGGCTACAGATGGCCACCACCACACTATTGTCACTCATGGAGGGGCTACAAGTGGCCACCACCACACTATGGTCACTCACAGGTTTCTCTCCTGTGTCTTCCTCCAGCATAAATAAGCAAGGTGCTTTTAAATACTCAATACACTTCTGCTGCAGAGCGGATAAACACACCTGTCCAAGAACACTTAGGGTCTCCTCCTCCTCCTCCCTCCCCCAAAAATATCTAAGCTCATAGGAGACTGTGGAGTGCTGGCTGAGGAGCTAAAGGCGGAGAGAGAGACAGTCAGAAGTGGAAAGGCACCAAACAAGACAAAGACAGTTGGTTTGTAGCTCTGAGCTGACACTGCGTGTATCCTGGAGGTGAAGACTCCTCAGAGTGCTGTTACAGAGACCGAGTCAAGTGTGGAGGTAATTAGGGGGCATCTACCAACTGAAATGGGTAGAGGGGGAGGAGAGAACTCAAGCACACGAAATAAGCCAAAAATAAACTTGCCAGAGGAGCTGAGTAATAATGCAACCATGATAAGAAAAAGAAAGTGTCGAATAAGAAAGAGGAGGTGTGAGCAGGGCTTCTTAAACCTTTTCCACTCTTCACCTCCTTATTATTAATTAACTTTGCTCTTTGATGGTTTTGCACATGAACCTAATGCATCCTGACCACTCTCAAACCACCCTCTCCCATCTCCCCAGTACCCACCTACCTCTCCTCTTCTCCACAAATTTTTCTCACATTTGTGTCTATTCATTGTTTCGTGACCCTATGAATTCGTTTTTGTTTTTGCTTTTGTTTTTTACTTTTATTCTTCTCTCATACATTATGTCCCAACTGCGCTTTCTCCTCCCTCTACACCTCACAGTCCTCACGCCCCATTTCCTCTCTCCCCCAGGATCAAGTCCTCCTCTGGTTTATATATATATATATATATCAGGCCTCCCAGGGATATCCACCATACAGAACATAACAGGATAAAATAAGACTGGGCAGGAACACTCATCATGGTGGATGTGGCATCCCAGTCGGAGGAAAAGTGATCCACTGCATTTTTAACCAGGGCCGTCTGTGTGACCATGAGTTCAGAGCTACCCACTGGGGCCAAGTGAGCACAGCAAAGAGCACACAACTGAAGAGAACAGTTCCCTGTCCCCCAGAGTCTGTCAACAGCCAATGGCTCAGCAGTTAGGGGTGAGCCACATGGGTCCCTTCTCAGCCGTGACTGGTTGTTGAAAGTGCCAGCCTTGTGTGAACTGGGAGTAGGTGACTGAAGTGTGAGTTCACTGACATTTCACAGCCCTTCACACTAGCTTCCCATCCTTACGACTTCCTGCCCGCTCTTCTGTAGTGTCCCCTGAGCCTCAGAGGGAATGGGAGTGATATAAACGTCTTGCTTAGGGGCGAGCTCTCAGCCATTGCTTGCTTGCCTGAGTAATCTTTATATGACTCTGTAATAAAGCTATGTAAAACAGCTATTCAAGCCAGGCATTTACTGAAAGTTATGGAGGAATTTATTTTAAAATGCTTCTCTGTTATACATATAATCTTACCATTTATAGAAATTCAAGTGAATTTGCATATGAATGAAATGGATTGTCTTACCATTTTTTGCTTAAAGAGCTGAATCTTGGGTTGGGGTTATGGCTTGATGGTAAAGCACTTGCATGTGTAAGGCCCTAAGTTCGATCTCCAGTGCTGCCAAAACAAGCAAAGAATCAAGTATTAGCTGAGTATTTGATGCTGCAAACTGTAGAGTACCTTTAATATTTCTTAGTTGATCAATGGGCCGAGGTTTTTTGTATGCATTTGAGTGTGTGTGTGTGTGTGTGTGTGTGTGTGTGTGTGTGTGTGTGTGTAAATGTGTACAGGTGCCCATAGAGGCCAGAAAGCCCCATCAGATCTGGTGTGCAGGCAGTTGTGATCTGCCTGATGTCGGTGCTAGGAACAGAATTTGGAATTTCTGGAAAAGCAGCAAATACTCTTAACCACTGAGCATCACTTGGCTTCTGTACTTTGATTTTATAACCATTAACACTGAAAACTTGGATGGGACGTGGTGTCGTGCACTCCTTTAATCCCCACACTTGGGAGGCAGAGGTAGGTGGATCTCTGTAAGTTCCAGACCAGGCTGGTCTTAAAAAAACAAAAACAAAAAAACACTGAGAACTCCACTTCACATAAATACTTAACACAAAATGGCAGAACTATCTTTAGGTACACTTCAAAAATTCTTGGACATATATATCTATACTAACTCCAGGCCTTTGTTTAATGGGTTTTTACCTCTTATTTTTGAGATTCTAATTATATCATTTCTCTTTTCTCCTTCCTTCCCTATGCCCCTCCTTGCTTTCTATCTAATTCACAGTTTCATCAATTGTTGTTACATGTGTGTGTGTGTATATATATATACACATACATACATACATACATACATACATACATATATACACATATATTCCTGCTCTCAGTCTGTATCATGTTACTTACTTGTATGTTTTCAGAGAAGACCATCCGATACTGGATAGCCAGTTGATGTGCTCCTTCCTGGAGAATATTACCTCTCCCACTCCCAGTATTCCTTAGTTTCCTGTAGTTCCTCGTGTAGGATGAGGGTCCAAGGTCTTTCCCCATCCAATTCGGCAAGTCTGTTGCTATTCTTGTTCAGCTCATCCTCAGGTGTTATTTTGGTGAGATTTTCATGGGTGTCGCTTCTGGCATGACTAGGAGACGCTGTCTCACAGTAAACTTTCTGGTCCTCTGGCCCCTCTTCCCCGGTGTCTCCTGAGCCTTACGTGCGGAAGTTGTTTTGCAAGTGCATCCACTGTGACTGGGCTCCACAGCTCTGCAGGTTGAGGTTTTCTCTAGTGGACTCCATCTGCTGCAAAGAGAGGTTTCCTTGAGGGGGGTGAAGACGACACTTATCCGTAGCCACTAGGACAAATATTCAGAGTGCAGTCAGGGATTATGTTGGCTCAGTACGGTGGTGGTTGTAGGTTCTCCTCCAAAACCCATGATCTCACTAGTTCTGAGCAGTTGGCTATGTTTCCTGTACCAAGCATGAATTCCATCTTCTCAATGAAGGGTTTTTGTTTGGTTGTTGTTTGGTTTGTTGAGACAAGATTTCTCTGTGTAGTCATGGCTGTCCTGGTCACCAACAACTCAAAAGAGGGTTTCTCTTGCCTGGTGATGGAGTTTTTGTTAGGTGGTCTTCGGTTCTTGGAGGAAGCACTGTCAGCCCAGGTGACAGAATTTCATTTAAATTCTGTATGGATATTTATACACAGACTTACATGTAAAATTTTTTTAGGCAAATAGTTAATAGCATGATTCCTCATGACTGTTTAATTTTTTTATATGAAACTCAGGTCAGCAATTCTAATCAATTCATACAAACCAAGTATTTTAGCACAATGCAATCCAAAGGTATGCTGATTTGTCATTTGCTGAGAAATGACAGTAGGAAAATAACACGCATCTTTATTTTCTGTACTTGAGTCACTGTTTTTCTGAAAAAGCAGAAAACTGGGTATTTGCAGCAAACGTTTCTGCATTTCATCAGATGCAGAACTCTCGTTCATTTGCACTGTGCAGCCAGAGGACATAGGTGGTGTGGGGCAGCAGGCATGGGGTATGTTCAGAATCAAGACTGCGGGTGAAGTTATGGGATGGCTGCCGAGACCCCTCAGTTCCTGACATGTGTAACTTTGGACCGACTTTTGGTCACTGTACATTCAGAAGCCATTCCCTGCTGCCAAATTATCCTTGAGGCCCCCACACTCAGCTATATGGTGGGTAGTTTAAGGAACCGTAATGTAAAGGCTATTGGGAAGGCAGTTCTCAGGAAATACAGCTACAGACACAGGAGAAAACGCTCCATCCCACGCACAATTAAGGGAATGTAAATCAGGAGTGTAATGAGGGACTATTTTCTCCAACCAGACCGGCAAGCACAGAGCAGACGCGCAGGTAGTCTGTAGGCAATGAGTTGCGCATCAGAAAATAGCACCGCCCACTAGTCAGGTGCGCATCCTGCCCAGCAACTGGCCCTGTCTGAACTTCAGTCTCATTTGCCACCCAGCATCCTTTGCAAACAGACCAGCATTCCTGAGCAAGATACACAAGGGTTGAGAATGTGTGCTGTTTAGAAAGATGTCTCTGAAGTGAGCACCCTGACACTCTGAAGAAAATGTCACTGCCTTTAACTGGTCATTGGAGTGTAACTCCACACAGCAGGGCTGCACCTCACTGCCTGCCCTTAGCCACCTGAAGGCACATTGTCTCCATTGTCATGCAGTGCTGCCTCTACCTCACTGCCCACCTTTCCCTCATTCCTACATTAATTTTATTGAGTCTTATCATTAATTAACTTCTGTAGCCAACCAGAAGTTTTTGCTGAGACCCTGCACACAATCAGCCTTTTTCTGGCCTCTAATAGTCCTTAGGGGGCAGGGTTGTTTTGTTGTGTTTTGGGGTTTGTTTGACTTTTATTTTATGTCTTGTTTTGTTTTTGAAACCAGGGTCTTCCTGTGTAACTCAGGCTGGACTCACACTCCTGGTCCTACCTCAGCTGCCTGAGCAGAGGATGACAGCTGCACCGCCATGTCCACAGACTTTGTTATTTCTCATTATTTCAAGTTGCCTGTACGACCTGAAGTGATGCATTTAATACTCCTGTCTAGCCTGAGGAGAGCCGGATGTTAGAAGAATGGTTGTAAGGTGGGTTCTGGGGTACAGTAAAGAACCCGAAGGGGCTGAACCACTGTGAAGTGTCACAAACGCAGCAATCAAAGGGACTCTCATGGGATCCTTCCGGTCTGTGTTTTCGGTCCCTCCTGTCAGTATGGTCAAGGATGCGGGGCACTGACCTGTCTGCTGCTGAAGCAATCACAGGAAAACCCAAGTTTCTGGGCAGTTGCCTCAGATACACATGTTAATGGTTTTCCATCAGAGTACTTTTGAATTGAGAATGGATTCAAAATCTGTTTGAAGGAAAAGCAGGTAGCCTGACCCTGTTATAATTCACGACAGAGTGTGGGGAAGGGGATAGCCAACTGCCCCAGCTCTGTGGGCCTAGGTCTCTTTTCCTTGTCTCTTTGCCTGATGGTGGGGGCTGGGGAGGGGGGATGGAGGTGGTGGGTAGTGGAGGTGGTGGTGGTGGTGGTGGTGGTGGTGTTCGGTCATGGGTTTTGAGGGGGCAGGGATGTGAGTTAGGAATGCTTTGAAGTGGGGATGTTTGGGGAATGGGGTAGGGTGGTAGCCATGTAAGAGAGTGTCTGAGAGGTAGGGTAGGATGGGGTGGAGGTGGTGTAGTGTTTAAGGGGTAGGGTAAGGTGGGGTGGGGTGAGGAGTTGTTTGAGGGGCGGTTTTGGCTAGCTAGCTTCAGGCAATTAACCTGCAGGCAGTTTGTTCTGAGAGCCTTTTCCTTTTTCTGTACAGAAGTCCTGCTCTGCCCCCTGGTGGACGCCACCCAAAACTTCAAGGAGAAAACGACCTTTTGCCGGTGTTTGATTGTTTCTCGCTATTTCACTCTGAGTTTTCTTTGCCTCCGTGTCTCACTTACCTCAAGGCAAGATCCAGGCCTGCCACGTGACCTTGATGCTCTAGCACACGCACAGAGATATGAGCGCTGCTCTAAGTGCCACAAACAGAATCGCTTCAAAAACAAAGACAGAGGTGGCTGCGCGGTTTAGAGGACGCATTGCTCTCCTAGGGATGTGAGTTTTGGGTCCATGTCAGGTGGCCCACAACTCCCTGTAAGTCTAGCTCCAGGGGACCTGGAACCTCTAGCCTCTAAGGGCATCCGCGTGCACAAACATATGATTTAAAATAAATTTTAGAAATTAATTTTTAAAAAACCAGCAAAGTGTAATCTGCCAGTTCTGGAAGCAAACAGTCCGAAGCACCGACTGAGCCACACTCCTTCCAATGAGTGTGGAGCCTGTGGAGGAGCCCTGCCTTGCCTCCTCCTAGCTTTAAATTTTTCTAAGCACTCTTCTCTTGGTCATGAACGCATTCACAGGGCCTGCCTTCTCTATCTCTATGCTGTCACCCCTCTGTGTCTTTGTGTCTGCAGTTCCTGGTTTCTAAATAGGACAACGTCCCCTTTGAATAAGGGACTGCCTAGTCATTAGACATTATCTAAAGGCTGGGATTAGAAAGTCAAACTGTGATAAAATGAAAAGTATAGTACTCGATTTACAGCAACCCCAGTGACTTGAGTTGAAATGTCCACCCTGAGGGCAGCTGATTTGAACATTTGTTCCCCAGATAGCCACACTGCTCTGCTGTGGAACCTTTAGGAGATGTGGTCTTGTTGGAGGAGCCAGGCCACTAGAAGGGCTAGCCTTTGAAAGTTAGAGCCTGGACCTTGGTTTCGGCGCTCTGTGGTCCCTTGTTCTTGGAGATATGAACAGTTTCCTCTTCGTGTTCCCATGGCCTCCATGGGAATAAATCTTCGCTTTATTAGCCTAAGTTGGGTAACTTGGGCATAGCTGTTTGCCCGCAGCTAATAACATACTTTATTAGCCATAACCACACCATTTTTGTAGCGCTACCCTGCTGGCCATTTGCTCCAACTCAAACAGCAGGGAAAGCCTTCCCTGATAAACCCTCAAGGCAGGAAAGTGGCCAGGCCCCTGCCCCAGGAGCTCTGACAGCAAGGTCCTCCCCGCCCCCACCCATATTTCCCTAATGGTCCTAACCGCCTTTTTCTGTCTTTCCCAGCACCTAGGCACACCCTTCCACCAATCCCTGAACAGAAAACAAACAAACAAACAAACAAACAAACAAACAAAAACCCTGAGCAGGAAAAACCACCAATCCCTGACCTACCCCAAGCGCAGGCTTGAAATCCCACCAATCCTCACCCTGGAAATCTCCACCTACTAAGAGATCCTATATAAGCTACGCCTACTGTTTAGTTCCCTGCTGCCTTCTCCTGGAAGCAGAGCTGTCACCTTGGATTTGTCCCTTTAAGCCCCAATAAATCTCTTTTATAAGATTTTTCTACTTTGTGTGACTCTCTCATCAGAAGAAGCAAAGAAGGGAAAAAGCAAAGAAATGGAGCTGCGGCCCAGCTGGGGCTACCTTCCCCCTCGGAGCTGCAGTGCCTCTGCTGAGGAGGCTTCCAGTCTCAGCGTCCAGCAGGTGGCGTGACAGGGGTTCCTTGGCAAGCATGTCACTCCACGTGCTGCTTGCTCTCAGATGAGAACAGAGGGACCACCTCAAGATCAAAGGTCCCGTTTCTCTTAGGAATGGCCAGAATGCTTTCATGTGCGCTAAGGCCAGGGTGTGGAAAGAGTTTTCCGTGGAATGCTAAAGTTTAGCTCTTTTAGAAGGAAATTGCTGGTAGCAGACAGTAGTGGAGACTCAGGAGCTCCGCAAGCCCGAGATGATACGGAAAGGTGTTACAGCTCTCCATAACATGTGCTATGCATTGGCAGAGGATGCTGCGGGTGGACACCCGAGACCAGCTAGGAGCCAGGGCCAGTGGATGCTTCACCATCAGTCAACACCAAGGTAGCCTCGGCGATGGAGGGCTTTCAGCTGCCAGATTCTCCCTTAGAATAAATGGGGTCTCAGTGGTCATGGCAGAGTAATGGCACGAGCACAAGAGAGCAAGTCAACAATATTATTCTCATGAATCAGGGATTTGTCGACCTTGGGCAATGGGGAAGGGTTTGAGGGTGAATGTGTCTGATTTGCTTGGGCTATGGGGTGCCAGGATACTTGATTTACATGCAGTAGCACAGGGTCCTATCACAAGAAGGAGAATGCAGTACTTAATTATCCTATGGGTGGGGAACAACTTCTGGTTGGATTAAAGGTCATTTGCTGAAAGCTAAGATCTCCTTAGCATAGGGCGGGGTATTTCCAGGAATCCCCAGGAGCTAGCTGAACAGGTGCTATCAGGAAAGGGTCGGGCCTGTCATCTTCCCTGCTGGATATGAGATGCTCCTCAGAGTTTCTAGGATTCAGAGAGGGACTCTGCTGAGAAAGGGAGCCGTCATTGTATACCAAGCTCAGAGGCTATCCGGAAGTCCCGCGCTGCAGTGTCCCACAGCTTCCTTTCCAAGCTGTATGGTTCCTGGGCTCCCAAGTCCCATGATAACTTTCCATCCAGCAGGAATGCCAACATCCTCCATTTTGGTTAAAGTGGCAATTCCTGAAACCACAGTAATTCGCTTTCCAAAACTAACTTCTTTTCCCAAATCAGAGACAGCCTGACTGCAAGTCAATACTGTGAGCCACTCTTCAACTAATGTAGAAGAAACTCAAAGCAATAGGATTGATTTTATAAATGATTTACTAGGCGATTTGCTTAGGAAACATTAAATCACACAAATTAAATTTAACTTAAGGAGTATTGCCTCCAAGCTAGCCAAGCCTGTAAAAGAAAAGTGTAAATATGTGCTGGAAGGGGGTAACTGTTTGTTCACGGGGATTGACCACTCTTTGGGCTCCATTTCCATAACAAAGGCGCCGACCCTGGCTTAGAACACCCCATTCTTAGAATTTAGGCCCATCTCCTAAGAACTAGCAGTTTAAGGTGAGACGCGGAGTCACAACCATCACTGAGTTCAGGTCTGCAGCTAAGTCCCCTGCACTCTTACCCAGAAAAGCACTATTCTGCCAGGTGGCCAAGATGGCTCCAGGTAATAATTATTTGAAAAGAACAACACTGGTGTAGTTTAAATAATAATCCTGGCAGCATCTTTGCTTTGTAAATCTCTCATGTGCCCAAGTAAACAGACTTTCAGTCTCCTGTCTCTGTTTAAATTGTTCAAAATGTAACCTGAGGGCAGGACCCAGAAGAATGACCAGGTGTGTGGAATGCAAGATAGCAAAATCCTCTGTTCAAGGCGCACTCCTCTGTGGCTTTAGCCATAGGGCACCATACCAGCTCTCAATAAAGATCGCAATAAAGAGCTTTCTCCGTATTTTTCCTGAGTGCATGGGCTGGTTTCTCACTGGGAAGGCATAGTATTCCTGTAGCACCATCACATATCCCAGAAGCCACCTGCTTCCTCTGATAGCTGGAAGAGCCCAACCCCACCAGGCAGGCCTTTGTCCATCCATCTGGGGACTTAAGTCATTGACAGTCCCTGCCAGGGTTCCTCTTGAGCCTCAAACCTGAAATTTTTCACACATGTCTGGTCCTCTGAAACCTTCTTCCTGACCCAATGGCATGCCTGCCCCAATTGTTTGGTCTTTCAGGCAGAGATTCGATCTTTGCATTTCTCATTATGATGTGGCCCAACGTGGTGGCCTTGCTGTGTGTCTCCGTCCTGCTATCTACCCATCCAGAATCCTCCACTTCGATGACTGGAGTGTGGAAAGCCGGTTTTCTCTCACCTCCTAGGGTGATTTGGTTTGTTTCTGTCTTCTTAGAGTCGTAGTTTTCCCCCAAAGTGATGTCCTAATCTAGAAGTTTCTATTATTCACTTAGCCGTTTAGCATCCTGCACTCCCAGGAGGATTCAATAGACTATCCTGGAGGAATGTCTGAGTGAAAAGGGAAGAGAGGGGACAGAAAACAGTCACTCCCTGGAGCAGCCTCTGTCTCTGGGGAGAAACGAGGTGGTCACTGATGCGCATCTCTTAGAATAATGCCCTGAATCTCCAAACCTAATGAGGACTGCAGCTCCCTTCACTAATGGTGCAGTGTTGTGTTTCCCCTAATGAAGGTTGATTGGCACCACATTCAAATGCAAATCTCAGTCTTTGTTTCTTACCCATAACCTCTTTTTTCCCCCTTTTTCCTTTTAAAGCAATGCTCTGGGGTGCTGAGAGTCTCAGCTCAATTGCAACTCTGAAATGGGAGTTGAGGTTTTATTTCTTCAATCCCCTCCCAATCTCCATTTTCTCAGAGTCATCAAGAAAGCGATGTTCCTTTTTGAGTTTCCCTTACGTTTAGAAGAGAGGGTGGGCTCAGAAATGAGCAGAAGCAGATGCACGCTGCACCCTCCATCCCACTCTTCCCAGCTCAGGGTCTCACTGTCTCCTGCTTTTTTTAATAAACTCATTTAAGAAAGAAAAATAAAATCCTAGGAGGGTCTGGAGAGCTGGCTTTGTCTATAAATTGCTTGGCATTCAAGCATGAGTACCAAGGGTCAATCCCTGTCACCCATGGTTTTTGTTGTTGTTGTTGTTGTTTAAGTCACCAACCGCGGAGCAGGCTGTAATCCCAGCACCAGGAGGCAAGGACGCACTGACCAGCGGGCCTGGCCTAATTATAGCCACCCTGGTTGTTTCCTAGGTATTCATTTGGGTCCCATCCATACAGTTTTACAGACAGCACTGGTGATTTAAAAAAAAAAAACTAATATAAAATAAATACAAACCAGCAAATACCCCAAGTATTGTCTGAGTGTTGTTTCCTGCTTGTTTACACTTATTTTTCTATGATAGTTGTGTGGAGGTCAGAGGACAGTCTGTTCAAGCCAGTTCTCTCCTTCTACCATGTGGGGCCCTGGGTCAAACCAAGCTGATCGGCCTTGGCAGCACACGCTCTTCCCTATTGAGGCACCACAGGAGCCTGAGTTGCTGTTTGTCCGTTTTTAAGTGTGGTTAGTCACAACTGGCCAAATGCAAAGAGCAAGTGTCTATAGAGAGCTCAGCCACAGGTGAGACCGCTGTATAACCACCTTCCCTCTTCTCTCCAAGGCTTAGGAATTGCCCAGGAAAAGCAGATAGAAAGACTGTAAGAGCCACAGGTAAAGGAAGACTGGGGTCAAACAATGTCTTCTAGATGTGAGAGGACAGCCACACTCATGACCTAACAACAGCTGTGATTGTGCAAGACCTGTTGGTCAAGATCAAGTCCCTCCAAGCAGGGACCAAGCATTTAAATATATGAGCCTCTGGGAACTATTTTCATTCAAACCACTGATCTTCTCTTTTTTCTCTTCTCTTCTCTCTCCCCTCCCTCCCTCCCTCTCTTCTTCCTAGCCACTGAGAGGTGAGTTACCCTGCCCCACCATAAACTTTCCAACACAGTGCTCAACCTCCTCTGTCTAAAACCAACAAAGCCAAACAACCACAGGCTGTAAGCGCTGAGAGATCAACCCAAAGTGAGAACTTCTCCTCCTTAAAGTCTGTTTTGTTTTGTTTTAAGTACTGAGTGTTGAACCTAAGGCCTCACACATGCTGCCCGAGCATGCACCTCTGAGCTAGATCTCCATCCCTCCCTCCTTTTACATTTTATTTTGAGATAGGCTCTCATTATGTAGCCCAGGCTATCCTTGAACGTGCCATCATCCTGCTCTTACTTCCCAGGTGGCTGGAGTTACAGAGCTGTACCACCAGGGTAGTTGGTTAAGGTGTTTTCAATCAACTATTTTGTTCCAGTAATGAAAAGCATGCTAACAGAAAGTGCTATGTACCCCAGAGCACCCCCCACAAACACTCTGAAGACCTGGTCTATAGTGCCTTCCTGTGGCCCTTCCTGGAGCAGAGGCTCAGACTAGCCCCAGGAGTCTGTTGGTGAGCAGATGCTGTGCCACCTTCCCCACACCTCCCCCTGCCATGCCTCACATAGGCCTTCCAGAACCTTCTGCCACCTGTATAGCAAAATCCCCTATAGCTACTAATGCAGGCAAGTGAATATTACTTTTGGTGATGGATGGAGGGAGGATGTTTATTCTGCTGGTCGTGGTGCCCAAGCCATAGGAACGGGAACAATGCCCACATTCTGCCTGGGTAGTGATTCCCCTTGGAGCGAGGCTAGAATTTGCTTTGTCCTAAGCTGGACTTATAGGCACCTTTTATTTCCACTCAGCCTTAACTCGGGGACTCTCTTTAGTGACAGGTGTGGGTTTGCAAGTCCAAGAAAGGAACAGCATGGTATGACTGCTAACCTTTGTTGTCATCCTGACTGTGTTTAGAATCACTTAGGAGACACCTCTCTTGGTGTTTCCAGAGAAGTTAACTGAGGGGGAACACCTGCCCTAAGTGTGGGCAGCACCAACCCAGAGGCTAAATAAAGAGGCTAAAGCATTCGTGTGCCTCTGCTTCCTACTGTGCACACAGTGTGCCCTGCCTTCTCACCAACAAGCCTCCCCCACCATGATGGACTGCAGCTCCTCAACTATGACTGCAAATTAACCCTTCCTTCCTTCCTTCTTTCCTTCCTTCCTTCCTTCCTTCCTTCCTTCCTTCAAGTTGCTCCTGCTGAATGCTTTGTCACAGCAATGGGATAAGTCACTGGTCATCGTATCCATGCTCCATGAACCCAGAGAAATGAACACAGCATTTGGAGGGGAGGAGGTAAGTGACAGCTGACCTTAGAGGAAAGGGGGAAGAGCCACCAGAGAGTGGCCAGTGCTAAAATGCTGCAGTCTTGTAAGGTACAGATGGGATCAGCGGCTCCCAGAGCTGAGGTTGCCTTGATCTGACAGCTCTATAAATTATGCACGCATGTACTGAGACTCCATTAGTCTAAAGTGAGTTTTGAAAAATAGTTCTGGAAGAATGAGCAGCAAACCAGCAACAGTGGTTCTCTTGAGGACATGGGGCAGTCCCCACTGGGCAGAGAGAGACTTCTGACTCGCTCTGATGTTTACATAAAGAATTCCTGCACTTGAAAATGTTAAGTGAAGAAAATAAAGTGTAATTGCTAAATGTTAACAGCTGCCAGTAAACTGCCAATTGGAAAAGAGACAAATGGCCTCTGTCTGGGCATTGCTGAGGGCAGCTGGACATTCACAGGTGAGGTCTGAGCATGAACTGGGATGTGGATAAAGGACCATCCTGTGAGATAGTTTGGTCCAACACTTGGCCAGGTCTATGGTCTTCACTTCAGGGCAGCACATCAGCAGGACTGGGTGTCAAGGAGCTTAGAAAGCTCCTCCAGCTACAAGTAGTCATTTAAAAATGGGTAAAAAGAACAAACAACCCCCCCTCAAAAAAAAACAAAGGAAGGGACTGGCCATGGTGGTGGCCTGTAAAGCCAGCATTTGGGAGGTAGAGGCAGGAGGATCAGAAGTTCAAGGCCATTCTGTTACACAGCAAGTCTGAGGCAAGACTGGGTTACATCAGTCCCTTCCTCAAACAAAACTGAACAAAAAACAAACAAACAACTGGAAGAACATTCTTACCAGCTTTCAAGACCTGGGATGCACATCTGTTGGTGCCTCACTTCAGGGCAGCCCCCCCCAAAGCCACTGGGGAGCACAGAGGGAAGTACTCCCTGCCTGTACCACCACCTATATGGTAAGTGTGTCAGCCAGTTTTTCATTACTGTAACAAAATGCATGAGTCATCAACTTACAAGGCAGGGGTGGGGTGGGGGGCTTGTTTTGGCTCATAGTTTCAGTCTATGGCCAGTTGGTCTATTGCACTTTGGCTGGTGTGAGGCATGTTGGTAGGAAAGCTGCTTGCCTTGAGACTTCCAGGAAGCTAAAACAACAAAAACTAAAGAGAAAGAAAGAAAGAAAGAAAGAAAGAAAGAAAGAAAGAAAGAAAGAAAGAAAGAAAGAAAGAAAAGCAATAGCCTTTTGAAGCCATGACCTCAATGACCTAACTCCCTTCCAATAGGCCACGTTTCTGCTGTCAGGGATGGCATATCCCTAGACACCAAGCCTTTAACACTCATGCAAACCAGAGCAGAGTTCAAGGTAGAAGACAGACTTGGGGTAAGGATAATAGTGTGGGGTTCACTAGCCATTCTGTGCTCCAGTTTACCTGACATGAGAAATCTATGTAACCTCTTAAAATATTTTATGCCTGTCTATTTGTTTTGTGTGTGCATGGGGTGAGGATGTGTGCCACAGCACATATGTGGAGATCAGAGGACAACTTGTAGGATGAATTCTGTCCTACTATGTTGGTCTCAGGGATTGAACTCGGGTCACTAGGCTTAGCAGCAAATGCCTTTTCCCAATGAGCCCTCTCCCTGGCCCCAAAATGCTCTTGTTATTGCATGCCTTCCCCCTCGCCCTCCCCTCACCCCACCCTCCAGCCACATGCAAGGTCTAATTACTTATTTGTTACTCTTAAAGACTTACTTTTGACTGGACTCAGACTCAGAAGTAGAAGCTCTCAGTGAGGACAGCCCACGTCTCTTGGCAATCTGTTTCTGGTGTTTTTCTTCGGTTTCCTTCATTCTCTTGGCCAAAGGTTTAGCATATTCTGCAACCTCCTCCTCATCATCTTTCTGAGTGTGTTGTTTCTTCAGGGTGATGTCTTGGCATGTGTGTCGCAAGACACATGGAGTAAAAGGACGTTGAATCTCGGGTGCTTTGGTCTTGGCCTTCTTACCTTCTTCGTTTAAGGGCTTCCTGACAACGTATTGGCAGGCATCATCTTCTTTAGAGAGCTTGAAAGGCTTTTGGGTTCCGCTAGCTCTTTTCAGCTCCAATTGCCAAGGCTCAATACTATCTGTCAGTCCAAGAATACACCCCTCCCCTGTGTACAATAGCCAAGTTGAGAAAACTCAGATTGGCAGCCACAATGCCTCCTCAGACAGACTTGTGCTTTCTCTATTTCTCCTAGGTCTCTAACAAGAACCCCCCTGACTCAACAGAAGATGCACCCTGCCCTGAGTGGGAGGCATTCTCTGCTTGATGGGAAAACCTTGTTTGTTGTTCCCACCATGGATTTGGACCACATAACCGTTCCATCTTCACCCAGAGCATCACCAGCTACTTCTGTGGCGACAGGTTCTCATAGAAAGCACAAAGCTTGTGTTCACAGCCTGCTTCAATGAATTTCTGACAGTGGGTGGCTAGGAAAGAAATACTGGGCTTCATCACAACACTGCCAACCACCGAGGAGGCGCCATGTAAAAGAGGTGGTCATTTCATCTTAACAAGCAATGACTGTATCTGGTTTGTTTTTACCTGGAAAACCTGGTCTTGGTTGACACATAAGACTTTATTGGGACACTAGTAACATCCCATCTAAATTGTTTATTCAGATCTCCAAGGATTACATGCTGCTTTTAATCCTTGTCTTTCAAGCATGCCACATGACAACATTAATGAATGAAATACCAGTGAATTGTTGGTTTTATTTGTGCTGTAACAGTAAAGGCGGGGCCAGAGATATAGCTCTGTGCTATGAGCATTTGCTGTTCTTCCAGAGGCATTAATTTGGTTCTGAACACTTGTATCACAGGCTACTCACAACCACCTCTAACTCTAGCTCTAGGAGAATCTGACATCTCTTCAGGCCTCTGTAGACACTGGCTCACAGGTGGCATACATAAGAGACAGAGAGACAGAGACAGAGACAGAGACAGAGACAGAGAGACAGAGACGAAAAGGGGAGAGAATCTTTAAGATATTATAAAGATTTAAGCAGCATAAAGGCTTTACAGCTGGTAACTGCCTCTCCATAAAGACGGCTCGACCTGGTTAGCTGATTGGTGCTGCAGTGCACAAGCCCACCTCTGTATTGGTGGATCCACTTCCATTTGGGCACACACACCTCGGTCATTATTTAGATGCCTCCACTAGGGGGCAGCTGCAGACCTCTGAGTGAGGCTGATAACTAGGCACAAGAGGAGAGAATCTTTTCTTCCAGGTGTCAGCAACCTGCGGACAGTGTGCGGACATTATCTGTCACAGAATGAGCAGATAGAGTTCTTGTTTTCTTGTTGATTTTTGTTTATGAGGTATTATGGATTGGACCCAGGGCTTTTCATATGTTAGGTTAATACTCACCACTGAGCTATATCCCCTTTTTTAAAAACTTTTATATTGAGACATGGTTTCACTAAGTTGCCTTGAACTCACTCTGTAGCCCAGGCTGGCCTTAAACTTACAATCTTCCTGCCTCGACCTTCCACTCAGCTGGCACTACAGACTTGTGCCACCACACTCCAGCTAAATAAAGTTTTCTCAGAACATCACTATGTACATTTATTTACTTTTGATCCAGGGTGGCTCTCACACTACAACGGTAGAACCAAACAGAAATCTCACAGCTCTCAAAGCCTAAAGCATTTACTGTACTTCCTTTACAGACAAAACTTGCTCTGTCCATTCTAGATACACATACTCCCCCAAATCGCCTATAGGCCTGATAAGGGTCTACCTACATCCATAATTATAACAGCTCCATAAGATAGGTGCTACGGGCTGGAGAGATGGCTCAGAGGTTAAGGGCACTGACTGCTCTTCCAGAGGTCCTGAGTTCAATTCCCAGCAACCACATGGTGGCTCACAACCATCTATAATGTGATCTGGTGTCCTTTTCTGGCATGCAGGTGTACATTCAGGCAGAGCACTGTATACATAATAATAAATAATTTTTTTAAAAAGATGGGTGCTAGAATTATCCCCACTGCACATACTTGAAACTGAGGCACGGAGACGCTAAGTGAAATTCCCAGAGGGCCATTGCCAATAATAATTACTGGGGTTGAAACTTGAGCCCAGGTAGCGTGGCTGCTCATTACACAACCATTGACAACACATCCTCAAAGTTTGTGCAAGGGACAGAAGAGCTCCAAGGTAGCCCCACGTAAGACCTTTTGCCAGCGACATGGAAGCAGGAGAAAGATGGAGCCACGCTGTCAAATTTCCAAACGATGTCAAGACCCTGGAAGCTCATAGCCAAGCACAGCAGTGGAACTAAAGTGATGCCAGCCATGCCAGGAGGAAATGTGTTCCACCACTGTACTCTCCCACGGGGCCAACTGCAGAGAGCTCAGTCAAAGTGAGAGGTTAGGGGGCTGGAGAGACAGCTCACTCAATGCAGAGCTTGCTTTGTAAGTATCAGGACCTGAGCTTGGATCCATGACACCACATAAAAGGCAGGTGCGGTGTGCAGCCACCAGGCAGAGTCATTCCCTGGAGCCCAGGGGCCACACTGGTGAATCCTGGGTTCAGGGAGAGGCCCTGCTTTAAAAAGGTAAGAGTCATTGAGAAAGACATCTGACATCAACCTCTCATCACACAGCCACAAACACAAAAAGATGGGTGAGAGAGGGAAGGAGGGAGGAAGGGAGGGAGGGAGGGAGGGAGGGAGGGAGAGGAATCTAAGCCACAGCAGTTGCCTCACTGTGCTTTCTACCCTAACATCAAAACCAATATGCCCTCCCTTCGTAGTATGCAGAAATCAGAAGAAAGAACCCAGGAGACAGGCTGGAGAGGACAGCGCAGGGCATAAATGTCAAGACTCAGGAACAGTGAGAGCCCAGTGGAAGCTGTTGACCACACCAGAGTGCCAGTGGCCACAGGAGTGTGAGAAGCCTAGTGGTGAAAGGCTGGTCCCCTGACTTCAAGTCCCACTGCTCAGAGTTCACACTGCTTCTAACTTTGTAAGGAGCCGTTTTTAAAGCCGCTGAGAAGCCAGCAGTTGGCCAGCCCCCACGGGAGTCTGTCCATAGACTGCAATAATGTTTCCATCTGCAGTGGAGGACTTATGCCCTCAGCTATGAGACAGAACTGGATAGACTTCTTGGCACCTAGAGATGGCAAACTCCTCAATGTTATCAGCTTCAGCTATTGTAGAAGTGATTGAGGCTTTGGACCTGAAGAAGCCTGAGAGGAACGGACACATTAAGGGTACGGATGCTTGTTTTACATTGCTGAAATGTGCTGGTGGCATATGTTGGTCAGGGTGAACGGGATCGAAGCAGGTTTGAAAAATTTGTGTTGAATCTACATACCGTGTATAAACTGAACATCTGGGAGTGTTGCCCAGGGTAAGGGCATTTACCTAACATGTGGGAGGCCTTGGGCTCCATCCATAGCACAGAAAAAAAAATGTATCTTTTCCTGAACAACTTCAATATTCTACTTGGGAGGTGTTCTGATGAAGAAGAAAAGTTGAAAGTTACAAGAGATAATGTTTTTAAGATTAAAACAAAAAATTGAACCGGGCGTGGTGGCACATGCTTTTAATCCTGGCACTCGGGAGAAAGAGGCAGACAGATCGCTGTGAATTTGAGGCCAGCCTGGTCCACAAAGTGAGTCTAGGACAGCCAAGGCTACACAGAGAAATCCTGTCTCGAGAAACAAAAACAACAACAAAAATGTGAACCAGCCAGTGGTGGCACACGCCTTCAATCCCAGCTCTCAGAGGCAGAGACAGGTAGATCTCTGTGAGTTCAAGGGCAGCCTGGTCTACAGAGCAAATTCCAGGACAGCCAGGACTACATAGAGAAACCCTGTCTCAAAAACAAAACAAAACAAAAATAATAAATAATAAAATGTTAATGTATGTGTGCATGTTTGTGAGTTCAAGTGTCTACAAAGATCAAAAGAGGATGTAGGAGCCCCTGGAGTTGGAATTAGAGGTGACTGCGGACCACCTGACATGGACACTGGGACAGAACTTGTGTCCTCTGGAAGCACCGCAAAGACTCTGTACTGCAGAGCAGTCTTTCCAGTCTTGGAAATCATGTTCCTTTCTAGAATTGGCTTAGTGCCAAATCGGAATTATAACAACTATGACCAGTTACTGTGACAGAGACACACAACTGTAACCGCTTACTGTGACACAGACACACCACTGTCACCAGTTACTGTGACAGACA
>OU015757.1:2785768-2797053 GCA_907169655.1 Acomys percivali | reverse complement strand
TCTCTCTCTCTCTCTCTCTCTCTCTCTCTCTCTCTCTCTCTCTCTCTTTCTCTCTCTCTTCCTCCCTCTCTCTCCCTCTCCCCCTCCCTCCCTCCCTCCTTCCTTCAATTTCTCTTTAAGGGTACCCTGTTTCATGAGGCCCACCCCCTAACTGAGGAGCTATTGGTAGCTGAGGGCTACAGAGAGGCAGAGAGTTGCCCATGCTCCAGCAGATGACCCCACACCTATGCACACATGTTCCAGCAGATGACCCCACACCTATGCACACATGTTCCAGCAGATGACCCCACACCTATGCACACATGTTCCAGCAGATGACCCCATACCTATGCACACATGTTCCAGCAGATGACCCCACACCTATGAACACATGCACAGTGCCAATGGGACTTGGTGAGCTGGAAGCAGGAGGAGGGTGACATTAGGGTTCAGGAGAATTGGAGGGAGGACATGATCAAAATACATTATACACACCTAGAAAGTCCCCCCCGCCCCAAGTTCAAGTTTTATACACGTTTCCAAACTACCTTGTCTCACTGTATCCATGGCACTGCTTGATTGGGTCTCTTTCTGCGAAATGGTTCTCCACCTCTCTAGAATATAAGCCAATAGTGGTAGGATCATCTATCTTGCTTATTTCTAGAACAGTTGCTTTTCCCTCAGTACCTGGCATGCCAATGTATTCATGAATATTAATAATTAATTAATTAATCATTCATTCAAAACTGAGTCTAAAAATACCACTCACTGTCAGGCAGGAGACTGGTAGAGTTTTCAATGAGAAGTTGATAGTCTGACTATGAAAATTAAACGTCTTTTGTGAATTACTTTTGTGCTAGGAAGTGACACACTCACCTCTTATGTACTAAATTAGAATGCACTGAAGTGCAGTTACAGAAACTCAAATATAAAATTGGGGAAATGTTTAATTAAAAAAAAACTTATGTGATTGCTTGGAAACCAGCAATTTCCCAAACACACAAAAGGGCTTAACAATTGAGAGTCAGTCCAGCACCAAGACTGACCTTGCTGCAGTGACCTTGGAAATGTTCAGGGCATGGAGCAAGTACCCAGCTCATCATAAATGTAAAAACTAAGAGGGGAAGGGTGAGAGATGGTTCACTGGAACAGTGTTTGTTACATAAGCATCAATGTCTGTGTTCAATCCTCAGAACCCATGTGAAGTCCCAAGCTTGCAATTCCAGTGCTCTGGAGGCAGAGTCATGAAGCCCCTGGGGCTTTCTGGTCAACCTGTCTAGCCAGTTGATGAGTTCCAGATTCAGTGAGAGAGTGGGGGCTAGAGTTAAGGGCTTTTGCTTCCAGAGGAACCGAGTTCAGGATCTAACACTAATGTTAACTATAGCTCCAGGGAGTCTGGCGCACTCTTCTGGCCTCTGTCAGCATTACACTCACATGCACAAGCCCACACACAGACATTCACACATTAATAAAATAAAATAAGTCTCCAAAATTAAATAAATAATAACGTAAATAGCAATAGAGGAATACAGTCCTCATTGACCTCTGACCTCCAAACACATACATACATTCGTGGACACACACACATGCACCCACGCACGCACGCACGCACGCACGCACGCGCGCGCACACACACACACAAATTAAAACATAAAAGAGGTAGTACTTACAGAGGATTTAGCCCCATTAGTAGCTATCTTGTTGTCTTTATAGTTGGTATAATATATACATACACATAACATTTTAAATGATAGTTTTACAGAAATTAAACCATTAGGAAAACTTTGCTAATCAGTTAAAACAAAATTTTATCCTTTTTTGTTGTTTTGAGGTTTTGTTGTTGTTGTTGTTTTATTTTTTGTTTGTTTGGGTTTTTGAAACAGGGTTTCTCTGTGCAGCCTTGGCTGTCCTAGAAATCAGTCTGTAGACCAGGCTGACCTCAGTTCTCAGAGATCTGCCTGCCTCTGCCTCCCAGAGTGCTGGAATTGCAGGCATATGCCACTATGCTCTGACTTAAAGTTTTAAATGTACAGTATGTCCATAGGATGTACAAACTCACCATTCAATTCTTTTGATGAAAGTCTGTTGGACCACTCCACAAATCAATCTAGTGCTTTCTCAGAAAATTGGGACTAGTTCTACCTCAAGACCTAGCTTACCACTCCTGGGCATATATATACCCAAAAGATGCTCCACCATGCAAGGACATTTGCTCAACTATGTTTTTATAGCAGCTTTATTCATAATAGCCAGAAACTGGAAACAACCCAGATGTCCCTCAACCAAAGAATGGATAAAGAAACTGTGGTACATCTACATAATGGAATACTACTCAGCTATTAAAAACAAGGAAATCATGAAATTTGTAGGCAAATGGATGGAACTTAGAAATGATCATCTCAAATGAGGTAACCCAGATCTAGAAAGAGACGGTGGTATGTACTCATGTGTAAGCAGATATTAGCCATATAGTATAGAATAACCATACTACAATTCACAGACCCAGAGAAGACAAGTAACGAGGAGGGCCTAAGGATGCTTAAATCTCACTCAGAAGGGGAAATAGAACAGACAGCAGAAGTGGATAAAGGGAAGGAACAGGGTAGGAGAGGGAATGAGGAGGGAAATGAGGGTGGGGATCAGATGCGGGAAGAGCATGGAAGGGAGGTCAGAGGACCTGGAGAGAAAAGAGAAACTGAAGGTGGAGCCATTGCTGAGACCTAGAACACAGGATAAGCTCCTGGAAGGTGACTCTAGATAAAACTCCTAGTAGCAGAGGTCATGGAGACTGAAGAGGCTTCCGGCCTGACAGGACTTCTAGTGGAGGGAGGGGAACACCAACCTACTAGTGGACTTCTAGCCGACCTACCCACAAAAACTTTTACCCAACATTTACCCTGCCTACAGGATCTGCAGGGATAAAGTTAAAACAGAGATTGAGGGAATTTCCAACCAATGATTGACCCAACTGAGACCCACCCCAAGGAAGAGAGCCAACCCCTGACCTATTAATAATACTCTGCTATGCTTCCAGACAGGAGCCTATCATAGTTGTCCTCTGAAAGGCTCAAGCAGAAGGTCAAAGCAGAGGCTGAGACCACAACCAAACATTAGGCAGAGCATGGGGAGCCTTGTGGAAAAGTGGGGGGAAGGACCTGGAGGGGACAAGAACTCCACAAGAAAACCAACAGAGTCAACTAACCTGGGCCCAGGGGGTCATAAAGAGACTGAAGCACCAACCAAGAACCATATGCATGGACTGGACCGGGGCCCTGTAGTGGTAGTTTTGGTTTCTTAAAAACTCAGTTATGGGGCTGGAGAGATGGCTCAGAGGTTAAGAGCACTGTCTGCTCTTCCAGAGGTCCTGAGTTCGATTCCCAGCAACCACATGGTGACTCATAGCCATCTATGGTGAGATCTGGTGCCCTCTTCTGGTGTACATGCAAGCAGAATACTGTATACATAGTAAATCAATAATATTTTTTTAACTCAGTTATGTTATGTAAACATGTTTTTGTTTTAACTCCAAGTGTGGGATGTGGGGCTGCTTTCGTTTATCCACAACTGTTAACTATAATTGCCTCGTGCCGTTATCAGCAACCCAGAGAGGGGCGTGGTGTTTGCCAGCTACAGATAGTTTATTCTGCCGACTCTGAGAGACTACAAATATGAAAGCCCAGAGAAGGCTCCCTGTGCTGTTGCTGGGTCACCCTTCTGCTGCTGTGTTTGCTGTTTAGCTTGACTGTTGGATATCCTGAGGACTAAGAATAGCATTTCCCCCAAAGAAGCCAACAGCCCTAACCAACCAAAAGTAAGTCCAAAGAGCTCTACATCCCCTGTCTCTTATAAGCTTCTTTCTCTTCTACCCAGGTTCAGGGGGGTGGGAGGGAGGCAGAGGCATTAAGGAACCCCACATGAAATAGTTTAAAAACTAGTACCTACAAGCCCCCTTACACATATGTAGCTGATGGGCAGCTTAGTCTTTATGTGGGTCCCCTACTAAGGGGAGTAGGGACTGTCTCTGACACGACTCTATTTCCTGCCTTTTGACCACTTCCCTCTGGCTGGGCTGCCTTGCCTGGCCTCAGTGGAAAAGGATGTGCTCAGTCCTGACGGGACTTGATATTATGTGGTGGGATGGTAGTGGGGGCTCCCCCTTTTGGGGAGTAGGAGAGGGGAGACAAGGGGAAGAGGGAGGGAGGATGGAACCAGGAGGAGAGGAGGAAGTAAGTATACTACAATCGGGATATAAAGTGAATAAATTTTTTACAAATTACACATGACACTATGGAAGTAGGAAAAGGATGATAGAGAAAATATCCTTTCCCTGAGAAAGCCTGCTGTGGTACTGATGAGGTTTGTAAACCCCAAATGTGAAAATAAAAACAACTGTAAATCTTACTCATAAAAGGCAAAAGAATAAAAATACATTGACCACTAACTTCTCTGTGGAATAAAAGCAAGCAATATGAATGAAACTCTAAAAAGAAAAATTATGCCTTTAAGACTCTCATGGCAAGCCGAACTGTTCCATTTGAATAACTCTAGTGCACGCCGGGTATGAGGGGAGAGGGAAGCCACTATGTGTCCCAAATGGAATAAAAGACAAGCAGCGGAACTGGGGGGAAAAACTCTCTTGGGTACCGGGCACCTAGCAACTGTCAGGCTCTGGTGGTTATGGCCTCTGCTCTTAAGGAAACCAAGCTCTTGGTAAAAATCAAGAAAAGGTCATTTTAAGGCGATGTCATCATTACAGTGGACCAACTTCCAGTGACCATCGGAAGCAATTCCCTAAATGAGTGAGTTTTAAACCACATTGACTATGGATAGTCTGCTAAAGTCATTCTCCTTCCTACAACATAGGACCTTCAGAATAGATTTCATCTCCCATCCTCTCATATAGCAATGCAGCTACGTTCCAGTCAATGCAGTCACTGAGAGAGGAGGGGCCGTGAGCAACATCCACGCAGCATACACCTCAGTGTGAGGCATGTGCCTTTCCTTTTTGCCTTTCCTTCTTTTCCATTGGCTGTAACATAGACAAAGCTGTATGTGATCTTGGACCACATGAAAAAGAGAAAGTTCCTCAGAGTGGCAGAGCACCAATGGGGAAAGAGCCTGGAAGACTAACAGGCTTTCACAACAGTGCTATATCACACCATCTTCAACTTTTATATGAGAGAGAAATTAACTTCCACTTGGGGTAAGCCTGCTCTGATTTCTTCTAATGTGATTTTTCTGAGGATAGACTGACTATAGGAGCTGGAGATATGTCACAGTGATTAAGAACACTGGCTGCTCTTCCAGTTCAACTCCTAATACTCACGTGGCAGTTCAAAAACCATCTGTAACTCCAGCACAAGAGATCTGCAGCCCTTTTCTATGGGCATGATGAATGCTTGTGATTCACAGACATGCAGGCAGACAAAACACTGACATATATGGAGGGGGGAGTTAAGTATTACCTCATTTCAAAAGGGCTAGTTGATTAGGATGACCCAGACTATTATGGGTAGTGTCACTCCTAGGCAGTGCCACTGCCTAGTGGTCCTGGCTTATATAAAAAAGCAAGCTGAATAAGCCAGAAGGACCAAGCCAGTAAGCAATATTCCTCTGTGGGTCTACTGTAGGGTACTACTTTGAGCTCCTGCCCTAGCTTCCCTCAATTATAGATGGTAACCTATAATATAAAACAATCATTTTCATCCCCAAGTTGCTTTATGAGTATTTTATCTTAGCAATGGGCAAAGCAGTTAACTAACACAGCTACCTCCTGGCTAAGGGGTGGAAGGCAACAGTACACTGTTGAGCTCCCTGGTGGTGGTCAGCTCTGCCTTTCACACAGTCTGGGTACCTTTCTTTGTTGTTCCCTCAGTTCACCCCCAAGTAGCGACGGGCTCTGGGAGACAGCTGGATTCCTCCAGCACACTGGCATCTGGCACAGGACTGAGAATGTAGGATCCCTCCCTCTCCTGAAGGTATTAAAAAGCCAGTAACCCAGTTTCCAATCCTAACTTGGGGACCTTGATAACTGTTAGTTTGAACCTAAAATTTCCCTCACAGGCTCATGTTTTGAATACTTACTCCCCAGCAGAGGGCACTATTTTAGGGGACTGTAAAGACTTTAAGAAGTCTGTCCTGGGCCAGGCGTGGTGGTGCATGCCTTTAATCCCAGCACTCAGGAGGCAGAGGCAGGCAGATCACTGTGAGTTCGAGGCTAGCCTGGTCTACAAAGTGAGTCTAGGACAGCCAAGGTTACACAGAGAAACCCTGTCTTGAAGAAACACACACAAAAAAAGACAAACAAACCAAGGCTTTTTGTTTGTTTGTTTGTTTGTTTTGAGACAGGGTTTCTCTGTGTAGCCCTGGCTGTCCTGGATTTGCTATGTAGACCAGGCTGGCCTTGAACTCACAAAGATCTGCCTGCCTCTGCCTCCCGAGTGCTGGGATTAAAGGCCTGTGCCACCACACCTGGCTCAAAGGCTATTTTTTAAAATATAACAGATGTCTCTGTTTTCATTGATTGTTAAGGGGTTAGAAAATACCACAATAATAATAATTATAGGGCTAATAATAAACAGTTATTAGGCCATACTTATAAATTAACCACAACAGTAAACTTCGTGAAATATATTTCCACCCAAGCTCCAGAGTCCTAAAAGATGAACTTGCTCTCACACATCCTCAGTGAGTGCAGCAAAGAAGTCTCCTTGGGAGAGCATGTGGCATGACATGACATCACATGACATAGGGCTTGTACTTCTGAAGAAGGTCACAGTGCTCAAGGATTCTGCAAGGCCTGTGTGTGCCTATGAAGCTGTGACGGTCCCTCACAGGTGGCCTAAAAAAGGATGCTGTGTTCCTTCCAAGCTGAGAGGTTTCGAAGCTCCTGGAATAGGAACTAGACAGACCCTGTCAGGCGATCTTTAAAGCAAATGCTTACCCGTTGTTCACTAAATAGGATCAGTCAGTGATGGACGGGATGTACCCTGAAGGCTATAGCAATGAGTTAGAAGATTATCATTCATTTTTTCCCAGGCTTTAGAGTAAGTGAAATAGAACTGTCAAATGGAGAAGTGGGGGGTAATCACCTGTTATTGCTTAGGTTTCATATAACATTTCATGCTTAAGGCCTTATTTCAATTTATATTGAGCCAATTGCTGTTTTAATGGGAAGTCCACAGGATCTCATTTTATCAAACCAATTTGTAAGTGAAAAAGACCTATTTTAGCATTCACTTTAATTTATTATTTATTATGTCAGAGAATCTATGCCCAATACAGAGCACTTGACAGTAATGAGTGCTACAAATGGAAATTTTGGGCAAAGCTACAGTTGAAGTGAAACACATCTGCCTTTTCTATTTCATGTTTCCTTACCTTTTTAGGACGATAGAGTTGGGTTTGTGACATAGTTCAGACTTGTGTTTGCCTGACAAGCATGAGGACCTGAGTGAGATGCCAGAAAGCACATTTTTAAAAGCCTAGCATGGTGACACATGCTTGTAATCTCAGGGCTGGTGAGGCAAAGAGAGGCAGATCCCTGTGGCTCACTGGCCAGCTAACCCAGCCTGCTTGGTGAGTTCCAGGACAGAAAGAGATCTTGTCTCATTTTTTTAAAAAAGGTAGGTAACTCCTAAGGAATAACATTCAAAGTTGTCCTGCTGGTTGGTCGTTCTGTCAACGAGACACAAGCTAGGATCATCTGGGAAGAAGTAACCTCAACTGAGAAAATATCTCCATCGGACTGGCTAGAGGCAAGCCTGTGGGGCACTTTCTTGACTAGTGATTGCTATAAGAGGGTCCAACCCACTGTGGGTGGTACAACTTCTGAGCAGGTTATCCTGGGTTGTATAAAAAAGCAAACTGAGCAAATCACAAAAAGCAAGCTATTAAGTAGCATTTCTTCATAGTCTCTGTTTCAGTTCCTGCCTCCAGGTTCCTGCTTTGCTTGAGTTCCTGTCTTGGCTTCCCCCACTGATGAACTGTGATCAGGACACACAAGCTGAATAAACCCTTTCTTCTCCCAAGTTACTTTTGGTCGTCATGCTTTATTACAGCAACAAAAAAAAAAAGTTGCTGACAAAGTAGAGCAGTTGTCTTTTAACTTCCCTATGCTTGTGTTCTCTCTCTCTCTCTCTCTCTCTCTCTCTCTCTCTCTCTCTCATTTTCTCTTTCTCTCTCTCAAACACACACACAAATATGCACATAAGCAATATATACACACAATGGAAAGATTATAGAGTGAAAGTATTTAAACTTAGTGGTACTGTGGTGATTTGAATGAAAATTGTTCCAATAAGCTCATATATTTGAATGTTTGGTTCCCATTGGTGGGCTGTTTAGGAAGAATAAAAATATATGATTTTAGAGGATGTTGAAAAAGATGTGTCGCTGAGGGTAAGCTTTTTGAGATTTCAAAAGCTCATGCCAGACCCAGTCTATCTCTCTACCTCCACCTTGTAAATAAGATGGCAAAGTCTCAACTTGCATACTGCTCCAGCACTATGCCCATCTGCCTGCCACCATATCCTCCGCCATGATGGTCAGAGTCTAACTGTCTTAATCAGTAAACTAGCTACCAATTAAATGCTTTCTATACTTTGCCTTGTCCATGGTGTTTCATCACAAAACAATAGAACAGTAGCCAAGACAGAAGTTGGTACCACAAATTGGGTATTGCTGTGACAGGCCTGACTGTGCTGTTTGTTGGGGAAATATGGAAAACTTTGGGACTTTGGACTAGAAAAGGGTAGTTAAATGCTTTAAGTAAGGCTTAAAGGACCATCTTAGGCCACTGTCTCAGAAGACAAATGTGGCTGAGAGCAATATGGATTATTGAGGCCCAACTCAAAAGGTTTGAAAGGGGAGGAATATTGCAACGTGGTCTAGAGACCATTCTTGTGATATTTTGGTGGAAAATGTGACTGATTTTTTCCCTTGTCCTAAATATCTGCCAGAGGGAAAATTGAATAATTTTGGACTAATGTCATTAGCAGAGGAGATTCCAAGACTGCCTAGTATTGACTATGTCACAAGGTTATTAGTGATCACTATTATGCATACGTACAATGAAAAAGAACATCATGGCTTTAAAAAAAAATACAAAGGGTAGAGTTTGAGGAGAAAAAGAACTTCAGGAAATATGATGTTGGAGCTAAGTCCTGTGTTCAAGGAGGTGAGGAGTTTAAAGAAAGCTTTGATGCTAAATGGAATAAAAAAGAGGTGATGCCCTCAAGGCAAGACCCTGGCCAGCTAGTCTTCCAACTTGTGAAAAGCAAAGCTTATTCAACAAAGAAAACCATCCTCAAGTCAAAGCTTATACAAATATAAGTCCTGGAGGGAGCCAGGTTTCCATCTGAGCAAGCAGAAGAACTTGGCAGCTTTAGCCACAGAGCTCTGGCTTTATCAAGGAAGATCCAGGTATAAATGGGCTGTGGAATGTTCCTCCATGGTTAGGAAAAGCCACTGAGGCCAGCTGTGTGGAGGGGAGTCCCTGCATGACACCCAGAGAGGCCACTGTGTGAACCTGTGAGGCTGAAATGTACATGGCACTGGAGACCTGAAGAATGTTGAAAATGCCAGAGCTGTGGGTTACCAGGCGAGGAGAGCTGCAGAGAGGGGGTAGAGCCAACCCAAGAGAGAACTCTGCTGCAGGAAGCAAAGCTGGGAGTGTGATGCTGAAGAGCCATCAATAAGCCCTTTGACATTGGGCACAGATACAGAATTTGGAGTTTTCTCCGTCTTGTTTGGGTGCAGTGTTTCTTCAGTACGCTCCGCTCCCTTTTGGAATGGTAATGTATATTCTGTGCCATTATGTGTTGGAAGTATGCAATTTGCTTTTTGCCTTTATAGGGAGTCACAGTTAAAAGATTGCCTTGAGTCTCAGAAGAGACTTTAGACTTTTAAACACTTGAGACTGTGAAAAGCTATGGGAACTTTTGAAGTTGGACCAAGTGCATTTTGCATTGTGGTATAGCTGCAAGCCCGTGGGATCCAGGGAGTAGAATATGTTAGTTTGAATGAGAATTTCCCTCGTGGGCTCATGTATTTCAGTGTTTGATTCCCAGCTAATGGATTGTTTGGGAAGGATTACGAGGTGTGGCCTTGGTAGAGGAGGTGTGTCACTGAGAGTGGGCTTTGCGGTTTCAAAAGCCCATGACAAGCCCAATGCCCCCTCCTCTCTCTTTCTCTGCCTCCACCTAACAGATAAACTGTGAGCCCTTAGCTACAGCTACAGCAATACACCTGCCATCATACCCCCCCACTACAATGGTCATGGACTAGCCCCAAATTAAATATTTTCTTTTACAAGTTGCTTTAGTCATGGCATCTCCTCACAGAAATAGAACAGTAACCAAGACAGGTACCCCTTAGGTATAACCAGCATTAAAATTGGAGCCCCCACACCTGTTAGCTGAGGTTTGGATTGATTGTGTCCCCAAAGACCTGTGTCTTAAGAACACAGCCTGCAGCACTGTAGGGAGGTAGTGGAGCCTTTAAGAGGTAAGGTCTAGTGAGAGGAGGTTAGGCCATTGGAGACATGCTCCTGAAGAGAATATTGGGGTACAGTCCATTTCTGAGACTTCCTCTGTTTTCTGACTGTCATGAGGTAAACCAGCCACATGACACCTCTGTGATAAACCCTGTCATCACAGGCCTACATCAACATGGTTCCATTAACTGAAACCTCTGAAGCTGTGAGCCATAATAATAAACTTCTCTCATTAGTAAGTTGATTATCTCCTGTATTTTGTCATAGTGGTGAGAAGCTGACTAGTACAAAACCTATGACATTTTGTTTGTGGGTGCACTTTAGCTAATACAAGCAAAGTTCAGCCTATGTTGTAGAGGCATAAAAGCTAATCAGTGACTTTCTGAATATTTATTATCATAGAAAAATTAGTATATAAATTTTTAATTACCAATTGGGTCAAACTATTTGAATTTATTTTAATTTAGTTATATATTATAGTTATACATATACAGTTCATTTATTATGTATTTTAAACAGCCTATTAAATATATATAATTTATTAAGTTTTCTTTTCCCTCCATATGCCTAAGGACTTACATCTTAATAAGTAATTTAGGCTTTATAGAATTTAAGGTTTCTTTTTGTTTTAAGATAGTGTCTCATGTAACCCAGGGTGACTTCAAGAACTTCTCCCCAACTCTAGATCCCTCCTCCAACTTTCTTTTCGCTTAGGTAAAATCTTTAATGTGGTTTTCTTTCTAGGCAGCTGTATTAGTCAGGGTTCTCTCTCTCTCTCTCTCTCTCTCTCTCTCTCTCTCTCTCTCTCTCT
>OU015757.1:2767481-2785539 GCA_907169655.1 Acomys percivali | reverse complement strand
CCCCCTGCCCATCCCTCCCACCTCACCAACCCCCAACTCCCTCCCATACTACCACCACCACCACCCATCCCACCCCCCACCCTACCCAACCCCACCCCACTGCAGCCCGGTGGTCCCTCTCTGACCGCAAGCCCAAGAACCTAAGCCCACTTCTCTTCCGCCTGGCTGTAGGCTGTCAGGTACTTTATTGGACCAGTCAGAGAATATTGGCAAGCAAAGTTTACACAGCAGATAATTAATTTGGATAATCAGAGAATTTAGGGAACTACTGAAATGCAAATGGCTCCCTAACGCATCACCATAAAAGGTGTTGAACATATGTGGAGACAAAGAGACAGAAAGACACAGGGAGAGAGAGAGAGACAGAGACAGAGAGAGAAACACAGAGAGAGAGAGAGAGAGAGAGAGAGAGAGAGAGAGAGAGAGAGAGAGAGAGAGAGACAGGGAGAGAGAGATTTGTGCATGACATGTATGTACATGATACATGTACCTGTGAGTATGTACATGTGGTAGCAAGAGGCTGACATTGGGTGTCTTTCTCTATCACTCTTCACCTTATTTTTTGTGATGGTCTCTCCTTGAGCCTCAAACTCAGTGACTCAGCTAAGCTGGCTGCCTAGCAAGTCCAAGGAATGCTCCCACTCTGTCTACCCAACACTGGAATTGCAGGTGTGGTCTGCTGCACCACACTTTTGACATGATGCTGGGGAGCCAAACCTCAGATCCTCATGCTTGCATAGCAAGCACTTTACCCACGGAGCTTTCTTCCCAGCCCCCCCTTGCTCCTTAATAATAATAAATACTATTTATAGTATCATTTGGCGCAACTTCCATCTAGTTTGATTAATTTATCATTTCATCTTTAACTAGTCCCATAATGGTCACTTCATCCTGTTTCAAATGAGCTACTGCTCTTCCGGGGGACCTGAGTTCTGTTCCCAGCATCCATGTCAGGTGGCTCACGACCTGCTCCAAGGAATCTGGTGCCCTCTTCTGGCCTCCATGGGCACTGCCCTTGTGTGCCAGGCACACATACATACACACAAATAAAAAATATTTTTAAAGAGGTTCTGCCTAGCTAAAAGTGGCTGGGTCACTGGAATTAATGGAATTCTCTCAAAAGCTTGGTTAGTTCCTGTGAGAGTGAGTGATGAGAAGATGGAGACCGTTGCCGCGTCCCTGGCTTCCTGTCTCCATGTGTAACTGCTCTCTCTCCTTCCAAGACGCACTCAGTCCCTCCCTGCTCATCTACCATGTGACAGCACAGCCTAGATCTTTCAGCCTCTCAGCCACCATTATGAGCCAGATACATCTCTTCTCTTTACAAATACTCAGCTTTGTATGTTTTGTTGCAGCAACAGGAAATAGACAAATAAGAGCTCCAACCCAGCTCTGACACAATGTGCTTTACTTAGGTTCTAAGGAAAGATTACACTGCAGCATTAATATTCGTGTACACTTTTCTCTAAATCACTTGCTTTCACATTTACTGGGGTGATTCTGAGTTCTAATGTGTAAGGGTATAGTACAATAATAAAATGAGTAATGCATAAGACATTTAAGAGAGTAGATACTTATTGAAAAACCATGAAAAGTCAAATGTGGAGCAAGCAGGACTGGCCAGGGAGGCTCTCAGGCAGTGATGTGAATCTAGCAGAGTTTCAGGCAGCCCAAAAGAGAATTCTAGAACAAAAATTCCCTGCCAAAGAGAACCCACAACAAGAGGTCAGTAGCCCCAGTATCTTGCTCAATTCTTTGCTGTGGCTGCCTGAGAAGAGACGGTAGGCTGGCCAGAGCCTGAAGGGGCAGCAGCTTGGAGTTCTCTGTCACCTTTTTGTTATTGTTACTGTTGTTGTTGTTTTGTTTTGTTTTGTTTTGTTGTTTTTCAAGACAGGGTTTCTCTGTGTAGCCTTGGCTGTCCTAGACTCACTTTGTAGACCAGGCTGGCCTTGAACTCACGGAGTTAAGGAAACTTCTGGAAACTGATGGGCAAGGTCCACCATGTAAGTCAAGTCTTTTTTTTTATGTATATAAGAACTCTATCTGCATGTACACCTACATGCCAGAAGAGGACATCAGATCCCTGTTGTGAACCACCATGTGGTTGCCTGGAAATTGAACGCAGGACCTCCGGAAGAGCAGACAGTGTTCTTCATTGCTGAGCCATCTCTCCAGCCCCTGCTATGGATATTAATGTAAATATCTGTGTTTTCTGATGGTCTTAGGTGGCCCTTGTGAATGAGTCATTTGACCCCTCCCACCATGACCCACACGTTGAAAACCCTCCAGAGTAGCCTATCTGGCAGTTGAACAGTACAATGACTGACATCAATTCTACATGGAGCCCAGGCTCATCTGAGCCCTTCTGTGACCGGTTGAAGAAAAATGGCCCCCATAGGTTCATATATTTGACTATTCCATTCCCAACTGTTTGATTAGGGGGTGTGGCCTTGTTGGAGGAGGTGTGTCACTGGGGGTGGGCCAGCAGCAGTCTCACTCTCTTTGTTCCCAGATGTAAGCTTTCAGCTACTGCTCCAGAGTTGTGCTTGCCCACCTGTCGCCATCCCTGTTGTGTTGGTCATGGATTCACACTCTGAATCTGTAAGCCCTCAATTAAATGCTTCCTGTTCTAAGTTGCCTTGGTCATGGTGTCTCCTCACAGCAGCAGAATTGTAACTAAGACGCTTGCCAAATCCCCAATCGCCAATTCCTTAAATATAACAAAATGGCAGCTGCTTTACTCTGCTAAGTTTTCACCAACTAGGCAGGAGTCCTATCTGACCAAACATAACCTAAAGGGCCGGTGTTTCCTGAGGCTCTTCTGCTTTTCTGGTCTTCCCTTTACCTAGAGGTGATATGATGAGTCTTCCCCAATGACAGAAACATGGAGCAGAGTTACAACTACCCACCAAGAATAACAACGCAGAGCTTCCACAGGAAATAGGCAATAAAATTACAGTGTGAGCCACTGAGAGTTCAGGGTGCTTGGGGTTTTGCTGTTGCCACACTTAGCAAAACCTAGAGGCTGCGCATACATGCATGCACGTACACATGAGCACACCCCAACACAAACACACATTAATAAAAGTAAAATAAGTATATATTTTTTTTTAAATTTTTTGTCAATTTGACATGAACTTGGGTCATCTGGTAAGAGGGTACCTCAATCAACAAAATGTCTCATACTGGGCTGTAGGCAAATCTGTGGGGTATTTTATTGATTATTGATGTGTGTGGTACTACCCCTGGATAGAAGGACAGATAAACATGAGCCCGTAGGATAAGCTAGCGAGCAGTGTCTCTCCATGTCTGCTTCAGTTCCTGCCTCCAAGTTCCTGTTATGACTTCCCTCAGTGATGGAGTGTGGCCTGAGATTTCGTAGATGAAATAAACTCTTTCCTCCCCAAATTGCCTTTAGTCATTGGGGTCCATGCTAGCAACAGAAAGCAAACTAAGACAATATATAACACAGCTACTATTTCCCTCCTTTTTGTGGTGCTTTTGGTTAAAGCCTCATGATACAGTCTCAAAAACAAGACAGAGATTCTCACGTCCAGGCTTCTGTTGTAGCTGTAGGGTTCTGGCTCTGTGCCGTCAACGACAGCTGAAGAGGATGCTCTTCCAGGAAACGGTTTTTCCCTCAATGATCAGAATAGAGGGAGAAGTTAGGGACATGCAGCTAAGCACATTGCTGTGGTCTGGACCATAGATGCTCCCAACAGCTCACACGTTGAAGGAGTGGCTGCCACTGATAGGCATTTGAAAAGACCTTGGATCGTCAGAGCTCTGGCCTAGCTTATGGATTAATCCACTGATAAAGTCAAAGCTTAATGGTCTGTTAGGAGGTGAAGCCTGGATGGAGGAAGTGGGTCACTGTGGTAATGCCCTTGAAGCTCGAGTCTATCAGTAGTAAGCGGCTTTGTACCCTCTCACTCCCCGCCATGGTGCTTGGCCTTCCACAGACCAAAAGCAACAAGGCCAGGCGGCCAAGGGTAGAGACCCCTGAGAGTGTCAGCCCAAGCAAGTCTTTCCTCCTTTTAACTGACGTTCTCAAGTAAATTATCATGACAATAAAAACTGGCTAACCTACTCATGTTCTCACTGTCCTGTGAGCCTGAGACGATGAGAGCGACAGAAGCTGCCACAGACTGTGACTCAATAAACCTGAGACTCAAAAGAAAAAAAAAAAAAAAAAAAAAAAACTGAGACTCAAAACCTGACATGATGGCAGATGTGAGAATAGAGCATTTTCGGTCCTTAAAAGTATTTTTTGAGTCACTCAGTAACTTTAGGTCTGCCTAGCATCAGGGGCAGCTTACAGCATGAGATAAGAGTCTTACTTTTTTAAGCCACTCCTTGTCAGTAAGTCTTGTATTTGTGGGGAAAACAAAAACTTGCGTGGTTCTCTACTGAGTGCACCTACGCAGTATGCTGCCTTTCTCTTCTAGGAACAGCATTGTGACATGACCTTGAAGAGTCAACACACATGCTGCATTTAAAAGTTCAAGTAGGATTGACTGCAGTCAAGTGTGCAGAAAGCATGTGACCAGGTTTAGCCAATCAGAGTGCTCCCTTTCCCATACTGCAGTGGGCAGGCAGCCCAGGGAGAGTCAGCCCTGGGACCTAGGAGGAACAGACAGAGATTGCTGCTTCAGAAATGAAGCCAACACAAGCTCTCATTTCTGATGATGTCCTCAAGGCCTTGGGACACTCCTTTGCCGGGGCCACCTTTGGACTTCCCTTTCAAATTTCCAAACCAATAAATTTCTATTTTCATAGGCCAGTTAACAGGGAAGGAATTCTAACTGATTCAGGCCAGAGTCCAACCTTACAGATAGGAGTGAGGGCCTCAGCTGAGATAAAGCAGGGCTGGGGGAAGACAGCATAGCATTCCTGCAGGGCACTGGCCCTCCCACACACAGCAGAAGCAATGGTGTGCTCAGGTACCGGTGGTCCAGCAGGTAAGGAAAGGCATGCAGGTTCAAACACAGGCTTAATAGACTAAAATGGCTAGTCTTTTTTTTGTTTTGTTTTTGAGACAGGATTTCTCTGTGTAGCCTTGGCTGTCCTGGACTCTCTTTGTAGACCAGGCTGGCCTTGAACTCACAACAATCTGCCTGTCTCTGCCTCCCTAATGTTGGGATTAAAGGTGTGTGCCACACAACCCAGACCAAAATGGCTAGTCTTGATTGATGAGATTTGGAACCACCATGGAAACAAATCTCTGGACATGTCTACCACTGGTTATCTAGGTTAGGTTAATTGAGGTGGGAAGACACACCCTGAATGTTGGCATCCTTCCATGGGCAGGGTTTCTGGACTGAATAAAACAAAAGAAAACAAGCTGCCGACAAAATCCGTCTCTCCCTGCTCCCTGACTGCGGGGTCAGTGTGAGCAGCTACCTCGGGCTCCCACCACCATGCCACCCCCACCATGATGGACTGTACTCTCAAGCTGGGAGGCGCAATGGACTCCCTTTTTCTTAAGTAGCTTGCAGAGTCTGAACCTCAATGACTTTAAGTCATGCTAATTTAAAGTCTCTTCTGTGGACAAGACTGTTGGCAGGCCTGTAATCCAACGCTAAGGAAGTCGAGGCAGGAGGATTGAGGAATTCCTCTTCAGGATATGCACGTAGGTTCTTTCAGACAATTCCAGAACAGCCACAACTTCTCTCTGTAGTCCCAGGAGAAACTCAAGACAGTTCTAGTGCCCTTGCATTTTTTCTCTGGGAAACCCCTTCTCAGCTGATGCTGTTTGGTTTTTGTTTTGTTTTGTTGCTTTCTTTTCTTTTCTTTTTTCTTTTCTTTTCTTTTTTTTTTTCCATTTACAGGACAAGTTATTTCCTTTAAATTTCAAATACATTTTAAGTGACTTTCCTATAGAAAAGAATTTCAGAATAAGCCAGTATAAAGCAGAATTGGAGTTTATTGGGAAGAGATTTTTTTTAAAAGTTTATTTACTTCATCGTATGTGTGAGTTCCTGCCTGTTTATAAATGTATCACATGCATGCCTTGTGCCTGTCCAGGCTGCCAGAGTGTAGGATCCTCTTCAACTGGAGTTACAGGTTGTTGTGAGCCTGTAATTATGTAGGTGTTGGGAACCGAACCCAGGTCCTCTGCAAGAGCAACAAGTGCTCTTAACCACTGACTCATTGTTCCAGCCCCTTGGGAAGAGATTTTAAAAATAAAACAAATAGAAGGATCCAGAGTGTCCTAGAAACCTACAAGAAGAACATTATTACGGGTAGATCTGGGCCCAGGGGTCCTGCTCAAACTATGGCACCAGCCAAGGACAATACGTGCAGTAAACCTCGAACCCCTACCCAGATCTAGCCGATGGACAGGACGTTCTCCACAGTTGAGTGGAAAGTGGGGACTGACTTTCACACGAACTCTGGTGCCCCATATTTGACCATGTCCCCTGGATGGGGAGGCCTGGTGGCACTCAGAGGAAGGACAGCAGGCTACCAAGAAGAGACTTGATACCCTATGAGTATATACAGGGGGAGGAGGTCCCCCTCAGTCACAGTCATAGGGGAGGGGAGTAGGGGGAAAGTGGGAGGGAGGGAGGATATAACGGAAGGGATAACAATTTAGATGTAATATGAATAAATTAATAAAATATATTTAAATAAATAAAAACAAAAAAACATAGGTTTAAGCAGGAGGTGGGAAGGTGTGTCAGAGTACAGAGGAGTCGTTCAAGGTAATGATAAGAAATGCCCAGATGTGGGTGTGCACCTCTCAAGAAAGTAATGAGTCAGCATCTTTATCACAGCCATTTTGGTGGCTTGAAAGTTACACCTTAAAAGATTTATAAAGCATTTAAATGAGATCATAGGGTGGCTCCTGAGGTATATGGGATAGGGTTACAGGTGATTAGGTAAAACCTTAAGCCCAAAGAGTTACACAGGAAGTTGGCATGTATTTAGCATGAGCAAAGGTTTACAGTCTCCCAGGGGATATCTGGGAAAGAGTAAGACAATAATGGAAGGTCACAGAGGCTCAAGCCTAAGCATGTTTCATTGCTATTTTAACTTTAATTTTTTTTTTTTTTTGTTCATGTGTATTTGTGATGGCTTGTCTGTATGTACAACCCACTTGCAGTACCTGTGAAGGCCATAAGAAGGCATTAGATTCCCTGAAACTTGAGTAACAGACTGTTCTGAGCCATCTAATGTGGGTGCTAGGAACAGAACCTGGGTCCTCTGAAAGAGTGGTGAGTACTAATAGTTGATCCATCTCTCTGGCCCCTATTTTAACTTAGTTATTTGAAATATCTCTATATAAAAGCAATAGTCTCTGAATAAGAAAATTCCACAGCGCTCTCTCTCTCTCTCTCTCTCTCTCTCTCTCTCTCTCTCTCTCTCTCTCTCTCTCTCTCTCTCTCCCCACCTCCCCTTCCCTTCCTCCCTCCTCCCCTTCACCTCTCTCTGTTTGCTGGAATTCCTGACTCAGCTTGTGAGAGACTTCAGCCACTCTCTGGACGGTCTGTCTTCCCTTCTTGTGTCCCTTCAGCTTTTTTCCTGTCTTTCTATTCTGCCTCAGTGTGACTTTTATACTCTATTCTGCAGTCTGTCGATGTTTGAGCATCTTACCATAAACACAACAGAATTGTTCTACAAAACTTGGAGTAATCACACACTCTAGGAAAGCATGTATGGTTTATTATTTGCACATCACCCTCCCTGCAGCTACCAACCCCATCACATTATCTTTCACCCAGAGGATCAAAGAAAACACATTCAAGAGGCCAGTTTTCGAGGGCCCCCCCCCCAATTTTCTCAACAAAGCAGTGAGAAGAAGCATCATCCACATTGCCTGCGAAAAATCCAACAGAAACGGAAACACACGTGCACATGCATGTCCTTGGGCTTGCGAACACACACACACACACACACACACACTTTTGGGATAACATTACTTCATTTTCCTTAAAGCAACTGCTTCTCACTCTTTCCTAAGTCTTCAGGCCTTATTTCAGGGTTTTGGAATTATTATATGAGACAAGCATGGCCGAGTAAAATGTTCCATTTCCCTGGAGATAGAGAAAAGACCCCAACTGGGTCAATGATGCTGCTTGATTGGCGTTCTTGGAGTGAGAAGTCTCTTCCCTCTGGGTTAGTGGGTGATAAGGATGTGATCTGGGGTGCTGGTGACCCTTTCTTACACAAGGAAAGAATGATGCCAACACAAGAAGGTAGCTGAGCTGAGACGTGCAAGTGACAAAACTCAATCCTGGTGACATTATTTTTGTCCTTGGATCCAGCTGTGCCTAAAGGTAACTACCTCTGGAATATCTAATTACACGAGCCATGCAATTTTTTTTTCACTTTTTTACTCATGTCACTTTAAGTTGGATTTTCAGGCACTTGCAACTAAACCACTGCCTGATTCACAAACCTGAGCCCAAATGAGACCTCAGCACACATCCCTCCAACTCCCTTTCCTGGCTCTAAATAAAAGTTTCAAAGTAAAATGTGGCTTATGGGATCCTGCCTCCAGGGGGCCTGAGAGTAAAACCCAAGCCCAAGGAGCTCTGCGTGAGCCAAGGGCATCGGGGTGGGGGTGGGGCATTCACTTCAGAATCCGTATGCTCATTTTTTGCTCGATGTTCATCTTCTCCAAGGACTGGGGAGAGATGGGTGTGGTCAAAGTCAAGAGGGTTGACCCTCAGCCCTAGGCATCTGACCTCCTCCCCTGGAGTCCTAGCACCCCTCAGTGTGCCCCAGGCCTCTCCAGTCCTCCAGTGAATTGTATTTCCCATGCCTTTCTTTCCTAGGAACTCCTGATCCCACTGCCTCCTAACCTTGATGAACTCCAGGAAGGACACGGCCCCATCACCATCCTCATCAGCTTCCTGCACTGTGCGGTCTGTGATGCTCTCCAACTGCTCATCTGTCACCTGGACCCCAACCATCAGTCGGAGAACCTAGGAGATGAGAGAAGAAGAGACAGAGGCCCTGCTCATCTCACCTCGTAAGCCATGACCAAACTTTTCTTACTCACTTTCACCATCAAACTCAATTTCCCCTGTAGCCTGTAGCAAGCACCCCACACACACTACATCACTGTCTAATCTTCCATGTGATTTTAGCTCATACTTCAACAACGCACACCTGCACCTAAACCTTATAACCTGATTGCGTCCATCCTCCACTCCACCCCACCTTCCCCCCGCCCCCCACCTAGCTAACTCCTTGGTGTGGAACACTTTTCCTGTTTGGGTCTGTATAGCAGTATTCCTGGCCCATCCCCAATAAACATCCATTGTGTGATCTCTGGCAACCAAATATCTCTAGGTATCAGCAAATGTTCCAAATGTTCACTCAAGAAGCCAAATTACCCCCAAGTTGAGAATCCGAACTCAGTCTCATGCCTACTTGCTCCCGGCCCCTTCTAACTAACCCACACCCAACCCCATCCATTCTTGCATCTTACCTAACACACAATCCTCTGCAAGCCCCAGTCCCCGACCCCCACCTCTCTCCCTTCCTTTAACCGTCCTGCCCTACCCACATCATGTCTGATGGAGCTGTGTTCTCCTAACCTGTAGCATTTCATTCCTGGAGATCTTCCCGTCCCGATCCAGATCGTAGAGCTGAAACGCAACTGGGGAAAGAGAAGAGACCTGTGAGGCTCCTCAACAGGTTCACCAGGGAGTGAGAGGTTCCCGGGCTTCTCCCTGCTGTGGATAGACCTGAGGTGTCTCACTTGAGCAGATCTCACACACACACTCACATCGCAGTTTGTTCATTCTGCTGTTCAGGGGTTCAGGTTGCTTAGGGTCTCGGAATGTTTCATCTTCTTCATCTACCGGTCGAAAATAAGCCAGGACCCTGGCAAAGCCTGCGAAATCCACTCTCTGGCTCCTACAGGGCCAGGGATGGAGAAGGACAAATGGACACCCTGACTGCCACCATCTGTAGCCTCTCCTCCCACTCACATCCATCTCCCCAGTGGAGAGTTACCCGTTGGGAAAGAAGCTGTCTATAATGCGGTCTCCCAGGGGGTTCACAGCCAGTGCCCCGATCTGCTGGAGGTCTAGGCGGCTGTGAAGACAAAGCAGTGAGGCAAAGGAGGCAGGTGGAGGTATCAGAGGGAGGGCTGGGGCCAGAGCAACAGAGGCAAGAGGTCTTAGATCTGCTCTGCTCACCTCAAGAAGCCCTTTTCCTCCCTGTCCAGGGTTTGGAACCGGTGGTAGAGGCGGAGCAGGCTGGCTTGTGAGACTGCGGGAGAGAGGGAGATGGGATGAGCCCGCAGAGGACTCGCAGATCCTTATCGCCAGATTCTGTGCGCGCGTTGGGGTGCGCTGCAGAATCCTGGCCCAGGGGACGTGGGCGGGGAACCAGGAGGGCTGATCTCAAATCTACCCTTCCACCCACCAAGATAACAGCGTCTTCCACCTCCCCTCGCTCACCGCGGCCTCTACCATAAGGAAGAGGCTAACCGGTGGGAATGCAGAGAGGGTGGGTCGTTACCTTGCGAGGAGGACTGGGCTGGAGGGAGCTTGACTCAAGGAAACACTAGGTTAGAGGAGAACCCAGGAGGTTCCCAGTGTCCAGGCAATCGGCATCGAAGTCAGCTCTCTGCAGCCTCCATCCGAGCTCGAGGATGGAATCTGGTCCATCCACCCGGGCCGCCTCAAACTTAGCACTGAAGGATTTTAAGTCCCTGCGATCCCGAACGAACGCCCGGGTCTCGTTTTCCCAGCTCCACAGGCGCGAATTCCCGGGCTCAGACTCCAAGCCCTCTAAATCTCTGCTATCCGGGGATAATCAAGCTCCGTTCTGGTGACCACCCCTACACTACTCTAAGTCTCTCCTGTGCCCGCCCACGAACTACTGGGCTGCCCCCCAACTCCACCCCACCCCACACACTCACAGCCAGTCTCTCTGCGAATTTGGTCCACGTCGGGGATAAGCGCGACGTGGGAGCTGCGCGAGCCCATGGCGGAGGAGGAGGCGAGCAGCCAGAGGAACCAGGCGTCCTCTCCTCCCGTCCAGGAGGCGCGGCCGCTCAGTGGCCCGAAGGGCCGAAGGTCACGGTCCTGGCGAGCAGCCAGAACCCAGGCGTTCTTCGCTTGCCACCTACAACGCTGGAGAACAGAAAACAATGCCCGGGGTAGCAGGTCAGAGGGGAAGGCTGAGAACAACCGGTCGTTTCAGCCCTAAGACTGAGGTGGCCAGAGGCTGAGCGACGCCAGGACCCCGCCTTCCTCACGCCTATGAGTCAGGTTTTTGTTGTTGTTGTTGTTTTCCCAACCCACCCTAGACACAAACCCTCGACAGGACCTCCCAGATCCTCTCGCCAACGATGCTCAGTTCATGTCCCACTGGGTGGGACAAAGACATTCTTCTGGGGACCAAAGAGGGCACAGGGAGAGGAGGAGAGGGATGGTGATGTGACCCTGGGCAGGAGCGGTGCTGCTGGGTAAATCTGGACTCCACTACTTTGGGCAGCTAAGAAAAGGATCCTAAGTACTCCCCCCTCAGTCTACACAAGCCCACGCATCTTGGGTCTGTGGTTACTGTGTGGCTGAGCCAATTCTCAAGATCCACGAAGCCCTGTGACATCAGCTCTTAGGAGGTTGAGTTAGGAGACTAGGCGTGAGTAGGCGGCTACTCTGAGCTATATGAGTCCTTGCTTGACCTTGTCGCAAAATAAACAATGGTGACATTTATCCAAAATCCAGACTTGTGGTTTCTCTCAAAAATCAGAAGTTCCAGGGCTAGTTGTATGGCTCGGTGGGACATCAATTGCTTGCCATTTGAGCCCAAGGCCCTGGGTTTGACCTACTGCGGTGGCCTGAGGAAATTCCTGTAAGTTTTGTTATCGATAACTAGAGGCTATTTGCCACGGTGCCCTCAAAGGCCACATTCACTCTCCCAGTGTGCCCTGTGGGCCCCGACAGAAGCACAGGTGTGTAATGACTTAGGCTTCTGACCAGCGCCCAGCATCGGCAAGCTGAAGCCTGTGACCTGGCTTAAAATATTAAAGACAGTGACAAGACCCTGGCTTATCACGGTGCGACAGGACTTTGTTATGCACATTATGTGCCTTTGCTCAACTTTTCACTTTGATGTGTTTCATGAACTGCTGAAGGGTACACTGCCCTATTTTCTATAGCTATAAGGGAACACCACAGTCTGAGTGGTTTATAAAGAAAAAGAGTTTAGGGCTGAAATGACGGCTCAGCAGTATAGAACAGCTGCTCTTTCAGAGGACCCATGTTCCATTCCCAGCACCTACCTGCACAACTCTCTGTAGCTTTAGTCATCGGATATTCAATGCCGTCTTCTGGCCCTGGGGGACCTAGACATACTTGTGGCACACAGAGATCCATGCAGGCAAAACATCCACACACATAAACACAAACTTAAAAAAAAAAAAAAAAAAAAAAAAAAAAAAGAGGGGCTGGAGAGATGGCTCAGAGGTTAAGAGCACTGACTGCTCTTCCAAAGGTCCTGAGTTCAATTCCCAGGAACCACATGGTGTCTCACAACCATGTCTTCTGGCCTGCAGGCAGAATGCTGTATACATAATAAATAAATAAATCTTTTTTTTTTAAAGACAAAAAGATAGGTGCATACCTTTAATTCTAGCACATGGAGACAAAGGCAGGTACATCTCTGTGAGTTCAAAACCAGCCTGTTTCATACATCAAGTTCCAAGCCAACCATGTACACGCAGTGAGTGCCTGCCACAAAACTAAGTTATGTGAAGTGGGGCATGTAGTGAGAATTTTTGGTTCTTTAAAAAATATTATGTGAATGTGTTTTTATTTTAATCAGAGGTGTGAGATATGGGGCTGCTTCAGATTGTCCACAGCAGCTGGCTATGATTCGCTTCATGCTCTAGCAGGGGCATGATTTTGCCATCTGAGGATAATTTACGCTTGGGATTCTGGGGACTCTTCAGAAGGTATATAATGCCAGAGCCCCAAGTGAGGCAATGGCTGCTGCTCCCCTTACAGCTGCTGCTGGTTGCTGGTTGCTGGTTGCTGGTTGCTGGTTGCTGCTTGCTGCTTGCTGCTTGGTTGCTGGTTGCTGATTGCTGCTTAGAGATATTCTGCCAATGAAGCTCAGACTCACCCCCAATGGAACTTGATGCCCCTAATCAGCAGGAAGTAGTCCGACAATATAGACACCCCTTTTCCCTCTAACCTTCTTTCTCTCCTGTTGGGGCTTGGAAGGGATAGAGGTGGTCTAGGGAGGTAGGAAAAAGAACCCAACAACGTAGCCAAAAGTCCAGCTACAGGTGCAGACCTCTCACCCCAGCACATGGAAAACATAGGCAAGAGAACACTGTCTAGAGTTAGGAGCTAATCCTGAGCTACATAGTGAGTTCTGGGACATCCTGGGCAACAGAGTGCACTCCAGATTCCGAATATAAAAGTAAGAAAGAAAGAATGAAAAAGGCAAAGGCGTTGTTCAGCTATTGGCTTCATCTGGAGCATCCTTGATGGTGAAGTCTCTGCAGAGTGCTACAAAGTTCAGGGCATCACATGACAAGTCCAACAAAGAATCCTCACGGAGTGCTCCCTGTTCTTTCTCATAAAGCCACAGACCCAACCTAGATTGGTGACTGGTGTATCAGGCCTGTCATCCCAGCCCACTCAGGAGGCTGGGGCAGGGAGATTACAAGTTCAAGGCCTGCCTATGCTACAGAGTGGGTTCAGTGCCAGGCTAGGCAACTAAGACACTGTTCCAAGATTTAAAAGCAGAGTGCTGGAGAGGTGGCTCAGTAGGGAAGAGCACTTGCTGTGCATAAGTGAGGACCTGAGTTCGAATCTCTACCATTCACAAAAAAGTTGCTGAGCACGGCACATGTGCCTGTAACACCCATGCACAGGCCAACTCACACACATGCACATGCACACACTTTATTTCATTTTCTTTTGTAAAGTAAAAGCAAAGTGATGGCTGTAGCTCTGGGATAGGAGAGTGCTTCCCAGCAAGTGTGTGGCCCTAGGTTCAATCCTCAATACTGGAAAGAAACAGGTATCTAGTTTTGAAACTCCCCTGCCATCACCATATTCACATAAATACACATTTTCATAGGGAGGAGGAGCAGGAATTTTATTACAAGCATTCAAGTTCATATCCATTTGGGAGAGAGAAACAGCCTATTAGACTCCAGCCTGAGACAGAGGCTAAGTCCAAAGAGACTTGAAAATATTGATCTAAAAAGTGCTTGCTTCTCTTTCAGACTAAATGACTGGTAGAAAAGATACTTGACTCCCTTTCAGATGTCCCCCAAGGACTAAAGAATGTGGGAAGTGCCCCCTCTTCCCCAAAAGCCTAACAACGCTGCAGGGCAGCACTGGGAATCAAGCTGAACCCAGGGAGGAATGAGTCCCTGCTCATGTGCAGTAGCAACCCCCAGCAGGGTGAGAAGGGGTCTCCAGCCTTGCTCTCTGAGTCAGGGCTATGCTCAACTAAGTCATTCTAGTGCGATGACAAGCCCGTACGCATAACCATCCCCAAGTGTCAGGGGCCCTGTGCCAGGAGCCACTTCTGCCTCATGCATGCAACTCTACAATGCACATATGTGCAAATGCTCTACCACTGAGCTACATCCTCAGCTGACCTTTTTTTTTTCTTTTCTTTTTTCTTTTTTTCTTTTTTTACTTTAAGCTCCATCAAAGTTGCTAACTTCGGCAGGCAAGACGGCTCTTCCTGCCAAGCCTGAAGACCTGCACTTGATCACATAGTGGAAGGAGAAAACTGACTCCTGGAAGTATTTCTCTGATATCTGCATGTATATAGTGCCCTGACACACACACACACACACAAACACACACACACACACACACACACACATCACTAGCCATCAGGGGGTGAAGAAAAGCCACATTGAGATATTACTTCACACTCACTGGAACGACTAGAATTAAGACCAACAAAAACAAAAGAAAATTGCAAGTCTAAGTGAGGAAACGGAGAAATCAGAGGCCACGTGCACTGCTCATAGAAGGCAAAATAGTAGTCATCACGCACAACAACAACTTTGAGATTTCTCAGTAAATAAAAACTATCATGTGGCCTAACAATCCTCTGCTAAGTATATACACAAAAGATTGAAAACTGGGTGGAAAGTTCTTCAACAACAACAAATAGATGTACCATGTGACCCAACCCTACCCCTCCTGGGAATTTTTGCCTGGAGGATTCTTGAGTCAGCTCATCACAGAGATACTTGCACATCCATGTTTATTGGGGCGCTGTTCACAAAAGCCAATACGGGAGCCGACTTAGCTGCCCATCAACACAATGGTGGAGAAAATGTGGTGTATTTATATACGCTGGAATTTTATTCAGCCATAAGAAAAATGATATCACGACGTTTGCAGGAAAGTGGGTGGAACTGGAACTTATTATGTTCAATAATATAAAGCAAGCTCACACAGACAAACACTGCATGTTTATTGAATTTATTATTTACTTACTTAGTGTGGGGCCATTATATGTATATGAAAGTCAGAGGATGACTTGGAGCAAGCCATGAGGATCAAGCCAGTAAGCAGAGTCCCTCCACGGCCTCTTCGGGTCCTGCCTTGAGTTCCTGCCCTAAGTGCCCTCAGTGATGGACTAGAAGATGAAAGATGAAACAACTCTTTCCTCCTCAGGTTGCTGTTGGCCATGTTCTTTACCACAGTAGAAACCCTATGATAATCATGGAGCTTTGCCCCGGCCTTTTGGACTTAAGTTGTTGGATTTGGGTTGGTTTGTTTGTTTGTTTGTTTCTGAGACAAGGTTTCTCTTTTTAGCCTTGGCTGTCCTGGACCCGTCTTGTAGACCAGGATGGCCTTGAACTCACAGAGATCCACCTGCCTCTGCCTCCCTGAGTGCTAGACTAAAGCTATGTGCCTCCACGCCTGGCTGACTTCTATGGTTTTCATTCCAAGAGTTTTATTTATTTCCCAAATGATGTTTTGAAAGTATTCTTTGATTATTTCATACAGGAATACACTGAGGCTTGGCCATCCCCTACACCACCCCACCTCCCCCTTTCCCCTCCATGGCTTGCTCAGCTTTCTTATAGCACCCAGGACCATCTCTCATTCCCTTCTCTGTCACACTAAACACCTTCTATCTAACTAGTCCCCTCCTGCTTTGAGGTCTTTCCCTGTGTGTGTGACCTGCCAGATTTAGTTAGTCACTTGCATGAGAATGAAGATGAGGGTATTTATTGGAACATGGGCAACTTAGCAGTGGCTACACCACTGAAGAAAATGGCACCCCCTTTCCCAGCACCCATTAACTATCCATAGTCCTTCAGTGGGGGGGGGGGTGCCTGCGAGCCTAAGCACGGTGAAATGGCAAGGCAAACCACAGCTACAATGAGTTCATAAACACATTGGCCATGACATGTCAAAAGACACTGACTCACAGCGCTCCTTCCTGGGCCCTGGCTCTTAACTTCTTCCTGCCCCTTTGTCAAGCTGTCACCTGAGCTTTGGAGGGAGATTCCATAGTCACTTATTCTCTGTTCCTTGACCAGTTGTGAGTCAATGCACCACCCACTACAGAAAGAAGTGTCTCTGAAGGAAATATACGAAAGGGGACATGGTGGTGTTTGCATATCTGGGAACATACTAATATCTGTTGAGTTAACTCTCCTTAAATGAGAGAGTTGTACAATATGTAAATTACATTGCAATACAGCTGTTTATTAATATTGGCTAGAAAAGCACTGAAAATAAAGGAACTAAAGATAAACTTTTTTGGTTTTTGTGTTGTTCGTTTGCTTTTTGTTTTCAAGACATAGTCTCACTATGTAGCCCTGGCTGTCCTGGAACTCACTTTGTAGACCAGGCTGGCCTCAAACACTGCACTCCACCTGCCTCTGCCTAAGGTATGTGTCTTATACGGATTCTTAAATGCATTAGAAAGTGACAGAGTTGCCTAGGTTGTAACAGTGTGTGGACAAACAAGAAGGCTGGAGTGACAGCTCAGAGGTGAAGAGCACCAGCTGCTTTTACAGAGGACCCAGGTTTGTTTCCCAACATTCACAGTGCAGCTCACAGCCTTCTGTAACTCCAGTTCTGGGAGATCTGACTCCCTCTTCCGGCCTCCTCAGGCACCAGGCACACATGTGATGCACAGACACATAAGCTGTGCACACACATACACATACTCATACACATAAAATAATAAATAAATGTTTTTTTAAAAGAAACAGACAAGAAAGCCTGGTGCAAATATGCATGAGAATTTGGCAAGTGATTTAAAGTGAAGTTAAAGCAATCAAGTGGCTAGAGAGATGGCTCAGCGGTTAAGGGCGCGCTGGCTGTTCTTCCAGAACACCTGAGTTTGATTCCCAGCCCTCACATGGTCTTTTACAACCATCTATATCTCCAGTTCCAGGGGATCCTGTGGCTTCTTTCCACAAGCAGCAGATGCACATGCGTGCATGCTGCCTAAATACTGACACATACAAAATAAATAAATATTTTTAAAATTCAGTAGAGAAAATGAGTTATTTTTAATACACATTTTAAGATGTCTGTTCTTCATGGGGAAGAATAAAGCTGTGCCCCTAGCTTCTTAGACAAAATAAATAGAGATTTAAATGCAAAATGAACCTATGTAAAGACAGAAGAAATTGGCTATATTTTGTTAATCTTGACCAAGAAAGGGACTTTCTAAATATGAAACAGGAGAGAAATCAGAGAAAAATTTAGAACTCTGTATGCTATGTATGCATGGCACCTATTGTAACATATATATAGTCAAAATACAGCACTGGTACAAATATCCAGCTGCTATGCAAGGTAGAATTCAATCTCATGGAAAAAATTGGCATAAGATATGAACTAGAAATGATAAATAAGGAGTGGGGTTGATGGCTCAGAGGCTAGAACACTTCACTATTTTTGCAGAGAGCCTGGGTTCAGTTCTCAGCACCACGTCCGGCAGCTCGTCAGCCTGTAACTCCAGCTCCAGGAGATCCATCAACCTGGCCTGGCCTCTATAGGCACCTGGACTCATGAGCACATGCAAACACACACACACACACACACACACACACACACACACACACACACACACA
>OU015757.1:2728018-2757574 GCA_907169655.1 Acomys percivali | reverse complement strand
TTTATTTATTTATTTATTTATTTGAGACAGAGTCTCACTATATAGCCCTATAGAACCTGGTATTTGCTGTACAGGCAAGACTAGCCTCAAATTCCCAGAGATTCACCTGCCTCTGTCTCCCAAGTGCCCAGATTAGAGGCATGAGCTGCCACACCCAGCAAGGGACTCTGTTTTAAACAAAAGATGGAAGATGCCTGACAAATGACACTGAAGATGACCTCCACACACATGTATCCACATACACAAGCACACATACACACTGAGGAACATGCACACATGCATCCACATTTTAAAAAAAAATAGATAACTTTTAATTTAAATTCAATTATAAACAAAATTTAAAAATAAAGATATTTTCATACTGTCACAAACAAAATGTTATTTTTAAAGATAACTTCAACAATGTTTCATCCTACATTTCATCTGCAAATATACTGACACTCAAATTAGTTGCAACAAAAAGCATCTGTGCTGGGCCTAGTGAGATGGCTCAGCAGGTAAAGATGCACTTGCTGCCAGGCTTGAGTTCAGTCTCCCCAACTCACATGATGCAGAGAGTCAACTCCAGATGCTGTCCTCTCTCCTCCACACGCATGACGTAGTGTGTGCACATCTATGCACCCACGTCCACACTCTCCCAAGCACATAAAAGTAAATACATAAATGCAGTGGATATTTTAAATAATTACGCTATTTATAGTATTGACAAAACGTAGCATCAGTGAGACGGCTCAGTGGGTAAGTACACTTGCCACCAGGCCTGCGCATCTGAGGATCGGAATTATCACTGTAACCCACAAGGTGGGAAGAGAGAGTGGGTTCCTCCCACAAGTTGTCCCCTGACCAGCACATGTGCAAGATAGCAGGTCCCCAACCCACATGCATACACACACACACACTGAGTGAATGTTAAAAACAAAAGCCACACCTCTACAAAATGTAAATTAGTCTATAAGGACAAGAAGCAGAGTCACTGGCCAGTGAATGCTTAGGGACAAATGAGCAGGCAAATTACAAAGGGTATGAAAAAAAAAAAAAACAACTTTGTGGCTGGTGGATCTTGATGGTATAGTGTGTTCATAACACCAAAACATACCAGGCTCTGTGTGTGTGTGTGTGTGTGTGTGTGTGTGTGTGTGTGTGTGTGTGGTATTTGGGAGGTTGTTTGTTTGTTTTAGATTTGATTTTTGGGGGGCTGGAGAGCAGGCTCAGTGTGTAGGAGCGGCTCACTGCTCTAGCCGAAGACCTGGGTTTAGTTCCCAACACTCACAACAAAAGGGTCACAACCCCTGCAACTCCAGTTCCAAGGGGATCTGATGTGCTCTGGCCTCTGTGGGTACCTGAAAACATATAGAACTCATTTAGACATACATATACGGATGGGGTAATATGAATGACAATGGCTCCCATAGGCTCCTATGTTTAAATACTTGGTCCACAGTTGGTGAAACTTTTGGGGAAGAGTTAGGTAGTATGGCCTTGTTGGAGAACGTGCATCACTAGGGAGAGCTTTGAGGTTTCAGAAGGCTTTAGCCATTCCCAGAGTGCTCTCTCTCCACCTCCCCGTCCTTGCTCTGCCATCACGGACTCTAACGCTCTGAAACCATAAGCCCAACTAAATGCTTTCTTTTATAAGTTGTCTTGGTCATGGTGTTTTATCACAGCAATAGAAAAATAATTAAGACAATAAATAAATATAAAATAAATAAGGGTCTTTTTTTAAATTAATTTTTTAATGTGTGTCCGCGTGAGCCTGCATGAGTATATGTATACCACCTGTGTGCAGGAGCCCTCCTCAGAGAGCAGAAAAGGACATTAGATTCCCAGTAACTGGGGTTACAAGAGGTTGTGAGCCACCAAGCAAGGACTAGGAACCAAACCTAGGTAAGTACTCTTTTTTTTTTTTTTTTTTTTTTTAGGTAAGTACTCTTAACCACTGAGATAGATATATATACACACACAGTCTAGGTCGTGTATTTTTAATATATGCGATTGACTGGTGAATTTCATCCTTTTTCATTTTAATTTCATTTCACTACATTCTATAATATATACATATATAATATTAGGACAGGAATCATGTGTAAATTTAAGAAGAGCTATATACGGATTGGAGGATACATAATCAAAAGATTTCTCGCTGAAAAAAGGCCTATATTCACATAGGGATCAAGGGCTGAAATCAATTTCAAATGCAGTCACAGCCCCAGCCACTTATCTGCTATACTCTACTGCCCCCTCCTGTAAATAAATGATGTAATGTCCTTGACCCCCAGAGTACACACACAGTTGTAAAGATTAGATTAGATAAAACGCATCCCAGAGCAAAAGATTCTTTACCTGAGAAACTACTTAGGACCTCTCTGCGGGGAGGGGGAGCGGTGGGGGGGGAGAGGGAGCAGTGGGGGGAGGGGGAGAGCACATGAGCCAAGGGGAGATCTTCCTAGCATACCAGCTTCAAGGGAGACAAAACAAAACAATTCAGAGCTGTGGAAAAAAAAAAAAAAGTGAGGGGCTGGAGAGATGGCTCAGAGGTTAAGAGCACTGGTTGTTCTTCCAGAGGTCCTGAGTTCAATTCCCAGCAACCACATGGTGGCTCACAACCATCTATAATGTGATCTGATGCCCTCTCCTGGTGTGCAGATGTACATGCAGGAAGAACATTGTATACATAATAATAAATGAATAAATCTTTTTTTAAAAATGTCCAGAGAGTCTTCTCACTGAGAAGAACTTAAGTATATGGCGGCCCACAGGGGCAGAAGGTACAAGTTTGAAGACAGCCTAATCTACATAGTGAGACCTTGTTTTCAGAAAAAGATGGGGGAAGGGATATGGAATGGGGTATACTAAGTTTCCAACCTTGGCTCTATAATTTTGCTTCCAACTAATGTGTGAAGTCTAAATAAATATCTGCGGAACTCAGTTTTGTCAACTTTAAAAATGGGAAAAATAGCAGTGATTCCCCCCCCACACACAGGATTGTTTTGAGAAAGATCAAAAGGTATTTATAAAAGGCCCTGTGCACCGCGGTATTATTATTACTGTAGTCGTCGTCGTCATGGAACTCGCTCTGTAGACCACACTCAGCGAGTCATCACTTTCCCCCCTGAGGCCAGGTCTGTTAGGGAGCCCAAGCTGGCCCCCAACTCTGATGCCTGACCCAGAGCCCACGTGCTGGGACTGTAGGCATGTGCCAGCACGCCCCGACAGCCGTGATTAACCAACCACTCATAAGCTGTCTGAAAATCTGACAACTGGCCCTCAGGCACAGGATCTACCGCTGCATAGGAATACAAGCAGAAAAGGTTCCCGGGCATCTGCATGAATACAGCACGACCAGCCCTCCCTCAGCCTCCCTCGTGCCTCGGGTCGCTCCCCCCGTGAGCCCTGTTCCTCCTTCCGTTCCCACAACGCCCAGGATAACCAATCTTTCTTGATTACAGCAGCAGAGACTCCTGAAGTTTTCCTTCTAAAGGAATGATAAGCCTGCAGTTTGAGATGTTACCACTGGAGGCCGCCCGTGAGACAATATCGCTGAGCTAAATTGGATTCACTATCTTAACTAATTACCATGTTTGACAACTTGTGTAAATTACTTAACGTCTCTGCAACACGGTTGGTTCGTCTGTGACTTGAGGACAATAACATTTCCCCTGTAAGTTAGTTAGCCGATTAAGTACATAGGTATGTGAAGAGGAGAGCCTACCGATGACTATTTTTATATCCAGAAGGTCAAAAAGAAGACTTGCATTCTGTGTCCAAAGGCACTGGAGGGTGTTAGTGCAAGACTGTTTGGATGTGGCAGCATGAATGAATGTGCCGGCTAGTTTGGGGCGGGGGAGGCTGCTGTTGTTTTGGTTTGTTTGGTTGGTTGGGGTTTTTTGTTTGTTTGTTTGTTTGTTTATCAATTTGACACAAACTAGAGCAGCCTGGAAAGCAGACATTTCGACTGAGGAAGTACCTCCATCTGATTGGCCTGTGGGTAAGTCTGTGGGGTCCCGTTTTTTTTTTTTTTTTTTTTTTGTTTTTGTTTTTCCTTGATTAATGATTGATAAGAGAAGGCCCAGCCCACTGTAGGTGGTGCCACCTCTGCGTAGATGGTTCTGGGTCCTATAAGAAAGCAGGCTGAGCGAGGAATGGAGAGCAAGCCAGTAGGCAGCATTCCTCCGTGGCTACTGCTTCCGGTCTGCTCCTGGTTCCTACCGAGGCTTCCTTGGATGAACTATAATCCGTAATGTCAAATAAGCCCTTTCTTCCCCAAGGTGCCTTTGGTCATGCTCTCTGTCACAGCAACAGAAACCAAACTAGAACAATGTATTTCTATTTTTGTTGTTTTTACTATCTAAACTACCTAATTCAGGCTGGATTTATAAAAACAAACAAACAAACATGCCAGCCAACCCGATGGCCTAAGTCTAATCCTCAGGACCTACATGCTGGAAGGAAAGAAGCGACTCTCACAAATTGTCCTCAGACCTCCACACATGTGCCATGGCATATAGGGCCACACACATACAAGTAAACAAGTAAATGTGTTTGTTTGTTTTTTTAAGAAAAGGTGTTTGTTTAACTCACAGTAGTGGAGGCCACACAATATGAGCTCCAGCGTGAATCTACAACAAGTGGTGGCATGCAACCAAGAAAAAGAATCACAGCTCAAGACACTGGGGTCCCACAAGCCCTTCCTGGGCCACTCTCCCGAACGACCTAGAGACTTTCTACTTGGCCTCACCTCTTAAAGGTCTCATCACTTCCAACACCACCATCCTGGGCACCGAGTCTCCAAAACATGAACCTCCAGGTGAACAGACCTCCAAGCGTTAACACTGTAAGCGACCAGCTCCTTCACTTGGCCAGGAGCACAGCCACACATCAGCGCCACGTACATGCATGATTTTACCGTATTTTTCAGACCATAACACGCACCCAGTTTTTAGAGAAGAAAAACAGTAAAAACAGCAATCAGACCATAAGGTGCACCCTAATCTCCCCTCACACTTTTGGGGGGAAGTTTGTCTTATAGTCCCAAAAAATGTGGTACGTAAAGGCACAAGGAAAGTGTCTTTATTGTTTCTTCAACCAATTGGTTGGGTTGGTTTTGGTCTAACTATGTTTCCAGGCAGAGCTTTAACTTACAATTCCCCTGCTTCAGACACTCAAGTGCTGTGAAGATGTGCATGTGCTACTACACCCAGTTTTATTTTCTATTTTTGTATAACTGTGATTTTCTTTTCTGTTAATTTTGTCCTTCATTCATGTAGTAGACTTTGCTGTAGTCTACTACAACCCTCGATAGCAAGCCAGTGCATCCCATTCCACACTTTACTCTCGCCCTTCCTTCACACCCTTTCTTTCCCCATACTCTTCCTCTTCCTCTATGCCCCCCCTCATCCTATATATATTATATATTGATTTTCTTTTTGACGCCAGCCAAGGGAGACTTTGAACTCTTGTTCCTAGTACTGGGATCACAAACATGCACCACCATGTCCAGTTTTATGAGGTGCTGTGGATTAAACCCACAGCTTCACAGCTTCATGCATGTTAAGCAAACACTCAATCAACTGAACTACACACACACACACACACACACACACACACACAGCTCCCCACACCTCTCTCTCTCTCTCTCTCTCTCTCTCTCTCTCTCTCTCTCTCTCTCTGAATTCAATTTCTAGGCAATGAACTGCTGTGGAAAGTCTCGTTGGCAAGGATCAGAGGATGGCCTTCAGCCAACAGCTCTTAAGGAACTTAGTCCAACAATCCACAAGAAATGCAATCTGCCCACGGCCACAAGAGGGAGTTTGGGAAGTGGCTTCGAACTGCAGCACTGGCCTAAACCATGGTTACTGCCTTGTGACACTCTTAAACCAGGACCCAACTGGCCCATGCCCACACTGTTGTTTGGGTCTGTCTCTGTTGCTTATTATATAAGCAAGAGAGGTCTCGTTATATAGCCAAAGCTGGCTTCACACTCCCTATATAGCCCAGGCTAGTCTCAAACCCATACTCCTCCTGCCTCGGCTTCACAGGCACATGCCACCATGCCTGGCTCAATCTCATTGTTCAGCCAGCAATTTGCCACTTAGCAATGGATAGCAAATATATATATGTCTATGGGGACTTATCTTGATTGCATTAGCTGAGGTGGGAAGACTTGCCCACTGTGGGTGGCACATTCCCTATGTGGGTAATCCTGATCTATGTACAAGTGGAGAAAGAAAGCTAAACACGAGCATGCATGAATTCCTTGCTTTCTGTTTTGTTGGTTTTTGGTTTTTGGCTTTTTGGTTTTTTGGTTTTTTGGTTTTTTGTTTTTTTTTTTTTTTTTGGTTGTTTGTTTGTTTGTTGACTATAGGTTTAATGTGACCAGATGTCTCACGCTCCTGTCACTGTAACTTCCCCACAACATGGACTATAACCTAGAGCTGTGAGCCAGAGTCTTTCTCCCTTAAGTTGCTTCTGTCAGGATGTTCGATCACAATAACAGGTAAAGATACTGAGACAGGGAGGAAGGAAGTGGGCTCATCATGAGAAACTTCCATTCACACTTAGCTGGCTCTACCACTTTATGGCCTGTAGTGTGTTGGGGGATGGTCTGATGTATTTTGATGCTAATTAATAAAAAAGCCATCCCATCTGGGCAGGGCCAGGGAAATAGGTGTGGCTAAGGTTCCCAGGCTTAGAGAGACAAAAGGAATCCTGGGAGGAGGAAGAGAAGAGACCTTGAGGAGAGAGGGAAGAAAAAGGCCATCAGGGGTTAGGTGGAGGAGAAGTGCATGGCAGTTGTGGATGGAAGATTTGGCCCAGATGAAGAACATTAGCAAGTATTTGGGATTATGGATGAGAGGTAGCTTGATAGAAGTTATTAGAAACAGATGGCATGGGATTGATGCAGGAATGCCACCTCTGCCCCACTATGGGAAGTAGTTCAGAGGATTAATGTCTGCCGTGCCCCAGGTTAACTAAGGCTATTTTAAAATATAACAGGTTTTTGTGTCTTGATTGATTGCTAGCCGGGCATACTGATAATACAGATAATTTTAAAAAAGCAGTAGCATGGTAGAATATCACATTAGAAGGGCATCATGAAGAAAAGCTGCTTGCCTCATGCCAGCCAGGAAGCAAATAGAGATGGGTATGGACAAAGGCACACCTCCAGTGACCAACCATTTCCACCTCCAGCGGCCTACTCCCTCCAACCATTTCCACCTCTGAGCCTCCACTATTCCCACTGACACCATGCAATGCAGATACATCAGTGGGTTAATATTTTGACTAGAGCAGAGCCCTGAGAACCCAATCTTCCGTGGTGGGGAGCAATCCTTCAACACATGAGCTTCACTTTATGACACTTCCTACCCAAGCATAAGTACTTGTCCTAGCACAGTTTAAATGCCAAAATTATATTCGTATTGTGGCTTCACCATATGTTCTGACACCTAATAAAAAAAGCCCTTCCCTAGACTTCATTTTCACTTTCCTTAGCTATTCTCAGTGTTTTGTTTTGTTTTGTTGTACAGTGTCTTACTGTGTTGCTCTGGTTGGTCTGGATCTTGCTCTGTAGACCAATCTTGCCTGGAGCTCACCTGCCTCTGCTTCCCAAGTTCTGGGACTGAAGGCACACAAACCACCAGACCCAGAAATCATTTGCTATTTCCAGTCATTTTAGCCTAAAAAAAAAAAAAACTTAATTTCCTAGGAATTTCATTATACTGATATTTTTAATATGGTGAGAATTGATGTTTTAGCGATGTTGATTCTCCCTACACAGGGAAGATCTCTTTCCACTTGTTCATAGTTTAAGTCCTTCATAAACATTTACAATTTTCTTTATGTAAATCCTGTGCCTTTCTAGTTAAATGGATTCCTAAGCATGTTCTCTTTATTGAACCTGTGAGTCTGATATTTTTTTCATTTTATAAGCCACTGATGGATGTACAGTCATCCCTCAGTGTCCACAGGACTGACTCCAAGATTGCCACGGGTAATGACATCCACAGGAGCTCAAGTTAGTACTAGGAAACAGCATAATATTTGCATATAACCTCACATAATAAACCTTAAATCACCTCTAGTTTATCTCTAATACCAAATGCCAGATGCAATGTAAGTGCTATGTGAAAGTTTATTTTACTGTGCTGTTTAAGAAACGATGACAAGAAAGATATTTGAGCATGTTCAGCAGAGATGTATCTTCAAGAATCTAGAGAAATGGCTCAGTGCCTAAGAGCACTTGCTACTCTTCCAGAGGACCTGAGTTCAGAGCCCGCCACCCATGTCAGGCAGCTCACAACCTCCTTTATCTTCAGCTCCTGGGGACACGACCACTCTCTTTCCCACAGCTGTTTGAATCTATGTCCGTAGCTGTTTAACTATGTGTGTATGAGGAACACTTTAGGGCCCATCCTCTGGTGCGGGGACAGGAGGGAGGGGAGCATCACACCATTTGATTTGGTAGGTTTCTTTGTTTGTTGCATTGCTGGGGATGGAGCCCAAGCCAGTGCCTCATACATGCTAGCCATGTACCACTGAGCACCACCGGAGCCCTTAAATGCATTTCTTTATAACTGCATGCAAATGCATAGACTTTATACAAGTCTAACTTTTTGTTTAGGCTTCCTTTGTGTCAAGTGGAAGACACTCAGTCCAATCTGGCTTGCGCCAGGCTTTCTTTTGGGTGGGTTTACGTTCTACTGAGTTCACATAGTACCAGGAGATGGCCCAGTGAGTAACACTGGTTGCTGTGTAACCATGACGATCCGCTAGTGCAGGGAGATGGGTGACAAAGACAGGAGGATTTCTGGATGAGCTGGCTAAGGGTTATATGCAATGTGGAAATAACAGAGATCTTGTCTCAAACAATGTGAAAGGTAAGGTCCCCTGAGATGACCATAGTGTCACTGAGTCCTATCTGTTGTCCTCAGCATCTCTGCTGCATTGTTCCTCTTTACTTTCCCAACTCTGCTTTTCTCCTTCTCTGTCCATGTCCCTCACAGTGTCTCATTATCTATCTATCTATCTAACTATCTATCTATCTATCTATCTATCTATCTATCTATCTATCTTTTGGAGGGTTTGGTGGTGGTGGTGGTTTTGGGTTTTTTTTGGTTTGGTTTTTTGAGACAGGGCTTCTCCATGGCTGTCCTAGACTCTCTTTGTAGACCAGGCTGGCCTCGAACTCACAGTGATCCACCTACCTCTGCCTTCCTCAGTGCTGGGATTACAGGCATGTGCCACTGCACCCAGATTACCTATGTATTGCTTATCTATTATCTGCCTATTTCTGTCTTAATCTAACAGAATGTCACAAACTAGGTGTCTTAATTATTGTTCTATTGCTTGAAGAGACATAATCACTGTCTTAGTTAGGATTTCTAGTGTTCTGATGAAACACCATGACCAAAGAGCAAGTTGGGGAGGAAAGGGTTTACTTGGCTTACACTTCGACATCACTGTTCATCATCAAGGAAGTCAGGACAGGAACTCAAACAGAGCAGGAACCTGAAGGCAGGAGCTGTTGCAGAGGACATGGAGGGGTGCTGCTTACTGGCTTGCTCCCCATGACTTGCTCTGTCTGCTTTCTTATAGAAGCCAGGACCACCAGCCTAGGGGTGGTATTATCCACAATAGGTCGGGTCACTAATTAAGAAAATGCCCTACAGGCTTGCCTGCAACCTGATCTTACGAAGTCGTTTCAGTCACTGAGGCTCCCTTCTATCAGATGACTTTCACTTGTGTCAAGTTACCATAAGACTGTCCAGCACACTGACCAAAGCAACCCTTATCAAAGAAAGCATTTAATTGGGGGTTTGCTTGCAGTTTTAGAGGGTTGGCCCGTGATCATCATGGCAGAAAGCATTCAGGAAGGATTCGGAAGCAGTAGCTAAGAGCTTTGTATCCTGATTCGCAGGCAACAGTCAGAGAGCAAGAGGGACTGGGTCTGGCATGGCTACCCCCAGTGGCATGCCTCCTTCAATAGGCCACACACCCTGGCCTTAGCTGGGAACCAGACATTCAAATCTATGAGTCTATGTAGGCCACTCTTGTGCAAACCACCTTACTGGGTAAATTACAAACAATAGGAATCTATTTGAGACTAGGAGTGAGGTTCAATGGTGGCGCTCCCACCCTATCACATGCTCAAGGAGGGCATGAGTTAATCTCCAGGACCACAGGATGTGGAAAGAGTAAATATAGTCAGTAAATTCTTGTCTCATCAGTCACTCTTCCAAACCTATATTTATACCCTGAGTTCTCTGATAACTCCAAAACCAGATTTTTTATTTTTTAATTTTTTTACTTTTTCATCTCTTCCCTGTAAGCAGCTTCTCTTGAACTTGAGAAAGGCTTTTCCCTACAGGAGAAAAGAAGCTCCACAGGGTGAAAAATGTGTTCATCTTTCAACTTTGATCTCTTTAGGATTACATGCATAGAGGAAAAACAGCGAGGGGAACTCAGGATGATAGCACAGTCCAGAGCATAAACCCAGATGTGGGTTTTGCTTTCTTATTTTCTAAGTTTCGTGACATTTTTAGAATATATATAACTTTATCATTACCCCCTTGCAAATCATTTATTCCAGTTGACTTGTAATCCTCCTTCTATGCTAATGAAACTTACTACATGAGAAATATGTATTTGCTTGAGATAGGGTCTCACTGCATAGACCTGGCTGGCCTCAAATTTGGCAAAATCCACCTGCCTCTGCCTCTTAAGTCCTTATATTAAAGCTGTGCACCACCACGCTTCTAATCTAAGCACATTTCAGAAACAACACAAAAAGCTCAAGATAGCCTCACTAGCTTGGCTTAGTTTCTAAGGTGACAAGTTACAACTCCTGGGTGGGTTGGGGGGATGGGCACTGCTCAGCACAAAGCAACAGACAACCCCAACATGGTTTTGCGGGGTTTGGTTTGGTTTGGTTTGGTTTGGTTTGGTTTTTTGTTTTCTTCAAGATAGGGTTTCTCTGTTTAACAGCCCTGGCTGTCCTGGAACTCTCTTTGTCCTAGCTGGCCTTGAACTCAGAGATCTGCCTGCCTCTGCCACCCTGAGTGCTGGCATTAAAGGCGTGCACCACTACACCTTAAAAAAAAAAAAAAAAAAAAAAGGGATTTTTTAAAAAAAAGGCTTGAGTTGAATGTTTGCCTTCACCACTAGCATGCAATGCCAGCAGAGGCCAGAAGAGGGTGCAGGATCCCTGCCACTGAGTCACAGGCTCCTGCGAGGCACTCCGTGTGTGCTCAGAATGGGGCCTCTGCAAGAGCAGTTTCAAACTCTCCTGAGTCTTCTCTCCAGCTCTACAACAAGTGTTTCAGCACATGTATGTAACGTGTGTCCAAACCAACATAGTGTCTGTTTCCTCATTTCTTCACGGTCAGCACTTTGAGCTCCTTCCTTCCTCACGCATGGTTCTTCACAAATACGCATCAGGTTGTCGTAGCCATGGTCACCTCTTCCGGCTCTGGAGCATCAGTGTTGACATCTTCTCTAGAGGTCTCACGTTGAGAGGCAGTGGGGTTATCTGTGCTTACATGGAGTCTTGATTCGATCTGACCAAGCCGAGCCTAAGGTAAGGATTCATGCTCTAGTGACACGCGGGGAAAGACTCTCTAGAAGGGCTCGAGGGAGGCCGAGTGATGTCATCCCTGCTGAGGACCTCTGAAGCATGCACTGCACAGAGGTTGGCTCCACTTTGTGACTAGAGCACACCTTCTGCATTCTTGTGCCTTTTAGTCACATGCAGGGATGCGAAACATTGCTCCAACTGACCCAAGACAAGTTAATTCTCTAAGGAAGTGGCCTCCCACGAGCCCTTAGCCGACCTATGAGGAGCTGAGAGAGGATGCCAGCCAGCAAGAGTTGCTCAGGGCTCTGATAAGCCTGGGCAACGTAAGCTGATTACAACAAGGATTCAGGCCAAGCAGAGGTCAATGAAGTAATGTGCTGGGTTTTTGTTGTGTTTTGTTTTTAATGTCAACTTGACACAAGCTAGAGTCATCTGAGAGGAAGGAACCTCAGTTTAGGAAATGCTTCCATAAGATCTGGCTGTGAGGCATTTTCTTAATTAGGGATTGGTATAGGAGGGCTCTGCCCACTATGGGTAACGACACCTCGGTGCTGTGGTCCTCAGTGCTTTAAGGAAGCAGGTTGAATGGGGCGTGGTGGTGCAAGCCTGTAATCCCAGCACTCGAGAAGGCAGAGGCGGGCGTATCTCTATAAGTCTGAGGCCAGCCTCGTCTGCAGAGCGAGTTCCAGGGCAGTCAAGGCTACACAGAAAAACCCTGTCTCGAAACAAAACAAAAACAAAGAACTAAGAACCTTGGTGCTTTCTTTTCTCCATCTGTAGAGTTCTCACAAGCAGTGTCGTCTTCTCACACGGAACAAAGAATCCACTGACATTAGCCATAACGAACTAAAAGTAGCTACAGTAGAAAAATACCATGTTTCATCCCTCTATTACACCAGGCATGCGTTTTGAATGAAGCTTCGTCCCGCCACAGGCACCTGGACACGTGACCCAGATGACCAATAAGAACACTCCTGCCTATTGAACCTCAGTGATTGGTCCAAAGAGAGTAATATATTACCCTTGCCAGACCAGCATGAACCATCCGCAGAATTTTGCTGGATGCTGTTTCTGAAGGACACTGCCCTTTGCCATTGTTTCCAGGTGTCAGTGTGACCGACTCTGTGCTTCCATGCCTGCCTCACCCACAGGAGTCCATTGTAGAGAACTGGGCTAGGCTGTGGTGCTAAGCAGTAGGGCATTTGTTTATAATCCCAGATTCTAGAATCAGGCAACTAGATCTGAATCTTATCTCTACCAGCTATTTGTTCCCTTAGGACTATTCCACCTTTCTGAGCCTCAGTTTCCTTCTCGGTTGAAGTCAGCCATGGTGGCACATGCCTTTAATCCCAGCACTCGGGAGGCAGAGGCAGGCGGACCACTGTGAGTTCGAGGCCAGCCTGGTCTACAAAGTGAGTCCAGGATAGCCAAGAGAACACAGAGAAACCCTGTCTCAAAAAAACAAAAACAAACAACAAAACAAAAAAGACCAAGGGTAACTTCATTCACAAGTTCAGAAGATTATATGAGACAACTTGAAATAACATTTTATTTGTGTCTGTGTGGTGTGGTATCTGTAAATATGATCATGTGTACGTACGTGGACACTTGCGCACATATTTGTGCATACATGTAGAGGTCAACGTCAGGCGTCTCCCTTGATCACTTCTCTTCCTTATTTTTTGAGACAAGGTGTCGCACAGCTCACCAGTTGGGTTAACTGGATGCTCAGGAAACTCCGGGTATTCACTGTCTTCTCATGCCCAGCACTGGGCTATGTCTGGCCTTTCTACATGAGTACTGGGGATCTGAACTCATGACAGGATATATAAATCTGAAGCTATTCATATATCTATATTAAATTTATATATACATATATTTATGTGTCTATGTATATTAAGTTAGTATCCCAGAGGAGGCCAAAGGGCCTGGAAGTGAAGAGACCTGTCCCCTGAAATTTGGAGAGGGAAGGTAAATGTGTGTGTGGAGAATGCGTGGGATGATAGCTGCAGGTCAGAGACAGAGGAGTTTGAGGGATACCTGCACAGTGGCTGGAGAGGAAGGGCTAGAGCGGCAACGTCATGGGTGTAGGATGTGAGAGGGCAGACGGTTCCACTCCCTTGAGTAAGAGTAGAGAAGGTGACCAGTGGCATCTTTGGTTTGTTTTGTTTTTGAAATAAAAGTTCTCTAGCCCACGCTGGCCTTGAACTCATGATGCAATCTTGAACTCCTAATCCTTCTGCCACTGATACACATGCAGACAAAATGCCCATACAACATACAGCTTAAAAATATTCTGTTTTTAAAAATATATATTTTGTTTTTAAAATGGTCACATGCTCTTCCATTCTGTGATGTCTGATGCCTTTGTTTTTTGTTTTGTTTTGTTTTGTTTTGCCCTTGTTCATTTTTTCCGTTAGGGTCTCATATAACATCCAAGATAGCTTCAGACTCTTTATGTAGCCAGGGATGACCTAGAAGCTCCTGACCTTGCCCACTTTGATGTCTTTACTATATAGATCTACAAAGACAAAGACCTTCCCTGTCTTGCTCAGCAGTGTGTCTTGTAGATCATGAAATATTTGTTGGACAAATGAGTGATTCCTTCAGTTAATTCATAGTTCAAAACAGCTCAGTGGAGGCTAGTCATGTGCAGAGATAATAAAATAATAAAGAGTACAAGCATTGAGGTAAGATGTCTGAATTCCCCTAGCCTAAGCCTTGCCATGGTAGGGAAGGATGGAGAATTTGCACAGGGGCTAGAGAGATGGTTCAGGGTTAAGGGCACTTGTTCTTGAGTGGCCTGGGTTCAATTCCCAGCACCTACATGGCAGTACGTTCTTAACTCCAGTTCTAGAAGACCCAACACCGTTTTCTGACCTCCTAGGGCACCAGGCATGCACATGATCAACAGAGATACACGCAAGAAAAACACACCATAAAATAATATTTAAAAAAAAAAAAAGTCAGCACAGACCTTGGCAACCTAGCAGAGGCCTCGGTTAGTAAAATCCTGCCCAGGAAAGCTCAAACTGTCCACATTTGGTGCCAAGGTGGAAGGGACTGGGTGAAGTGTGGGTGCTGTGGGAAGGGCGAAGGGCAGGAGTCACCACTGCGTGAGGTGTGAGGTTTCACCTAAGGCTCTGCTTTGCCAGCTGGCTCTGGAGGGGGCGGAGTCTCCCCCGCGGAGGGAACTCTACTATTGACTGGAGACACAACACGGAGGGAGTAGAGGGAGCTGGCGACTTTGTGGTTGCCCACAGGCTATGGCGAGATCAGTCTGGGAGTCCTCAGCATGCTCTCCCCTCGGGTTCCTGCTACAGCTTTTGACGTTGCTGGGGACACTCTGGCCACAGGTGAGTGCAGGGCCAGGGGACTGGGTATGTAAATGTCCAATAGGGACACCTCTCCCTCTTGCCCTTGGGCTCAGGTCAACCAACACGACCTACCCCTAGCAAGCGAACCCCTCATAACTTGGGGGAATGCCTCTTAAAATCTAGCTCAGCCTCTTCTGTAGCAGGAAAAAGGGGGCAGGGAGCTCTTGGGGGAGGAGACAGTAGACAATAAAGTCAGGCCTCTAGAACCTTTTGAGGACCCCGTTTTCTTGTATAGTATGATCCACTTGGGGTCTTCTGCTGAGAAACTGGCTGGGGAGCCCTGGTTCAATCGCTGGCACTTTGTGATGCCATCTTCTCTTTGTGTGTGGCTGGACTGCCATCCCCTACCCTCAGGTGTAGAACTGCAGGGACAAACGCTCTATGTAGAGATGCGCCCAGCCTGGGGTCCAAGTGTCCACCCCACTGCCCCCCCTCCACCCCTCACTCCCAGCTAATGGGATAGGGTAGAATTAAACACTGGGAGCCCCTCTCCCAGCTCAGACTCCATCCATAGCTGCCAAATAATAACGGGAGCCTGGTGCTGCTAGATCTGACATTTCTGGAAAAACTAGAAATGAGAATGATAACAAAAATCTGTATTTTTAAACATAAAAATTTCAGCCTTTAATCCCAGTACTTGGGAGGCAGAAGCAGATGGATCGCTATGAATTTGAGGCCAGCCTGGCCTACATAACAAGTTCCAGGACAGCCTCAGGACTGCATGGAGATACTCTGACTCAAAAAATAAAAATAAATAAATAAATAAATAAATAAATAAAAATAACATTTCCCAGTTTTATTTTTTAAAGCTATTAATGTTGGGCATAGTGTTACATTTCTCTAATCCCAGAATTCTGGAGGCAGAGGCAAGAGAATCATGAAAAGTTCAAAGCCAGCCTGCTCTACACGGTCAGCACCAGAGCTACATGAGGAGGCCTTGTTTCACAAAACAACAACCAAAAAGATAATTAAAAGCAATATTTTAAGCACTGTAAGGATCAAACAAAATTCTCTTTAGGGCAGCCAAGCAGAAGGGAGCTATTTCCCTGGCCCATCTCTCTGTCAAGTTAAAGGTGCCAAGTCTCCAGCCCAAAAGAAGGAGCTAGGTGGTGGGCGCCTGCTCTCCAGCAAGTGCCACTGGCTCCATCTCATATCTCAGGGTCCTGAAGCAGGATGTGGCATTCTCAGGGGTGCGGCTGGGCCACCCGGATGTTAGGGTTCCTGCTCTGAGCTCAGCCTCACCCTGTTTGCTCAAGGAGGGCCCAGAGCTGGCAAGAGAGCCCAAGAGAGGCCAGATATAATGTAGCTCTGGTCCTCCCTCCTGCAGCCATCAGGGGGACAATAGAACTTGGTACCCAAAGCCACTGAGCCTGTCTGGGGAGGCAGACAGGGTTTTCCAAAAAGAGACATACGTTTAACTAAGGAGAAAGAAACCATGCCTTGAAGGAGACTCTACGTCCCATTTGTGCCATACCTGCCTGTCCCCATGCCTATGCAATGGGATACTCATAGTTACATCAGAGGGATGATGTATGAGTCAGGGAAGGCCTTTTGTTTGCCATCCTGATGACCATGGGCACGAATGTAAGCCCAGTGCTGGGTGGCAGGGGTTGGGGATCAGGGTGGGGAGACAGGCAGAACCCTGAGTCGCTCTGGCTAGTCTAGGGGAATCAATGAACTGGAAGTTCAGCTAAAGACCTTGTCTCAAAAGATAAGGTGAAAAGTGATGGAGGAAGATACCTGACATTGACTTACACACACACACACACACACACACACACACACACACACACACACACACACACACCACAAACATGCACACACATGCACATAACACACATGTTTGCACCCAGATGCCTGTAACACACATGTACATGCAGATGGGTAAAGTACACACACAGGCATACAGATGTATATAGCACACACATGCGCACACACACACACCACAAACACACACATGCACACACATGTACACACACACACACACACACACACACACACACCTTTAGTCTACTTTGGAAAACAAAAGGATGTGTGGGAGAGGGAAAATATGGGAGCCAAAGTCCCCTCGGCTCCCCCAGCTCCCACAACGCCACCCATAAGGTCAAGTTCATCTTTCTTCCCCTCTCTGTCTCCTCAACCAGAGAATGCATAGCCACCCCTACCTGAGGTGAAGGCAAGGTGGTCCTGGAACCCTCAGATGAGACCATTTTGTTTCCCACCCCAGGTCCAGACCCTCAGGCCAGAGAGCCTTCTCTTTGTGTCTACCTTGGATGGAAGTCTCCATGCACTGAACAAACAGACAGGGGACTTGGAGTGGACAGTGAAGGACGGTGAGCAAGGAATCCCTATGTGTCTTCAAGTCTCTAAGTGGTGGGGCGGCCATTCACCTCAGTGCAGAAGGCAAGGACAAGAGCACTGAAGGGCTGGAGAGATGTTCAGTAGGTAAAGTGCTCACCACACAAGCATGAGGCCCCCAGTGGGTGTCATCAGCACCCACATAAAAGCACAACTGCTACTACAACAACCACAGCAGTGTGTTTCTGGACCCCCAACACTGGGAAGGCAGAGACAGGAAGATCCATAGGACTTTCTAGGCAGCCAGCCCAGCCAAATGAGTGAGCTCCAGGTTCGGTGAGACTGTCTCAAAGAAGAATAGGATGGAGAGCAATTGATAAAGACACTATTGAACTTCACACACACACACACACACACACTCATGCACACACATACAATACACACAAAACAAACACACACATACAACACACACACACATGAACATGAACACTAAGACCCAGCAAGCCAGTGTCCATAGGCAGCTTCACCACTTAACCAACCGTGTGGACTTGGGAAAATCACTTAAGCTCTCTGAACCTCAGTGACTTCGCCTACAAACCCAGGGCAGAATGGAATGACGACAGAGACCACCCGCAGAGCTCTTGCCACTTGCTGGGCTCTGCATCTGGCACAGGGTAAACACTTACTGTGTTTGAGCTATGCTTTTCAGTAGAGTCCAAAAAAGACTGAGATTCCATGTCTTTGTCCCTGCAGACCCCATCATCCAAGGACCAATGTTTGTCACGGAGTAAGTGGAGAGTGACTGGGGGAACCATTGCTGTGTGAGGGTTTGGGGGTGGGGCACGTGGGATTATGTCAGAAGTTAGGAAGAGTCTCACATGATGTGGAAAGGACTCATGCCTCCCTCAGGGATGGTTCTGCTAGGTGAGAAGGTGTGGGGAAGGGACCTTTGTGAAACCAGAGCCATGCACCTAGCCTTCCCCCTGTCCCTCTCTGCTCCACAGAACAGCCTTTCTCTCTGACCCAGCTGATGGCAGCCTGTACATCTTGGGAACCCAGAAACAACAGGGGCTGATGGTCTGTTTCCCCTCATTGCCTGGGATGGGGCGGGGCGGGCATCCATCAGCTGGAGCGGCAATGGGTGAAGAAGGGACAGTGTGTCAGAGTAGGGTGTCTTTTGAAGCTGTCAGTCAAGGCTCTGACCACTGTAGAAGTCTGTCTGTAAAGTGGGGAGAGTCTGGCGGTGTCCACAGAGCAGAATGTCAGACCTCTGAGTATATCATAGGCCATCTCCAGGACTCCAGGGGCATTAAGGTAAAAGATGTATAGATTAGCTTTTGCTAAAATAACATGTCACCCACAGATCCAAAGCCTCAAAACCTCAGAATTAGGCTGGGCCCATCTGGGTAGGTTCTGCTAGCCCGAGTTTGCTCACATGTGTGTGAGTCAGCTGGAAAGCACTGGTTCCGAAAGTTGGTGGCTTATATATGTAATGCCACCCTGTGCTCCTTGTTAAAACCAATACGAAATCTGAATACAGGGCACCCACTCATATATTTGACTCCTGACTGCACGGGGGGGCAGGGAGGGAGGGAAGGAGAGAGAGAGAGACAGAGAGGAGAGAGAGACAGACAGACAGACAGAGAGAAGGCCAAAGGAAGGTTGAGGGCAGATCCACACTCACCACCAACACTTGAGTCCAAACAGCTGAGTCTTGTAACCACTGAGTTGTAAAGCCTGTGTGGATGTGAGTGTCTGTATGTCTGTGTCTATGTGCGTGTGTGTATGTGTTGTATGTATGTGTGTATGTGTGTCTGTGTTTATGTGGTATATATGTGTATCTGAGTGTGTACGTATCTCTGTCTCTCTCTCTCTCTCTCTCTCTCTCTGTCTCTCTCTCTCTCTCTCTCTCTCTCTCTCTCTCTCTCTCTGTGTGTGTGTGTGTGTGTGTGTGTTTGGAGGAGGTCATCAGGGGGAGTCAAGTGAATCATGTGTGTCTTGGCACCTGGTGTAGGATTTTCTGCAGTTCTTCAAGAGACTCTTTCTATAGCAAAGTGCCTGAGGGTGCTGGCTCTGAGGCTGGTCTACCAGACTGCCATGAGCTGACTTGCTTAGCCTCTCTGAGCTCCAGTCTCCTCTGCTGGGAAGCGGAAAGGACAGTGCCCAGTGAAAAGACTTCTCTAGGCTGACCTTGGGAAAGCGTGGCAGCAAGTGCTGTGCCTGTTTCTGCACTTACCCCTCTTGGACCTTTTTCTTCTCAGAAGCTGCCATTCACCATCCCAGAGCTGGTTCACACCTCCCCCTGCCGCAGCTCGGATGGGGTCTTCTACACGGGTGAGTCTCTCTGCAGCCTGTGGGGCTAAATCCAACCCAGATAGAATCTAGAGCGGGAACCCAGGTCATGTCAGACCAACTTGGCCAGGAAGGAAAGGACATACACACAGTCTCTCATACACCATCTTGAAAGTTGGCACTCTTGCCTCTTCCACAGGCCGGAAGCAGGATGCCTGGTTTGTGGTGGACCCGGAGTCTGGGGAGACTCAGACGACACTGACCACAGAAGGCCTTTCTACTCCTCAACTCTACATTGGCCGGACACGTACGTCAGATGTTTCCTATGCTCTATGACCCGCCCCCACCCCCACCCTCCCCGTTTTCTTTGCCCAGGCCTGACAGTTGCCATCTAAGTTAAATTCAGGCTAGCCAGGCAATCTGACAATCAATCAGCATTCTAACTGAGCACTGAGCTCAAGGTACAGTGATGCGGTTGGTCATCAGACCTCCAGCCCAAATGCCTGGGAAGGCTCCAATCCTACAAGAGGGACAATCTCTGGAATCAGGCTGGGGAAGCACCGTATGATGACTGTATTCTGGTAAGCTTGCTTGTGACACACAGAGTACACGGTCTCCATGCATGACCCAAGGACCCCAGCCCTGCGCTGGAACACAACCTACCGCCGCTACTCAGCGCCCCCCATGGATGACTCACCTGGGAAATGTGAGTGTCACCTTTCTCAGCCTTACCTCGGAGCATAGTCCCCAACCTGGGAATCCCTGAGTGACATCAGGACCAAGAACTAGCACAGACTGATCCACCTTATTCTGCCCCCCCCCATACATGCGGAATAATACAGCCTGACATCACTCTGATGATCACATAGCCTGAGCAATACACCTGAACATATCCGTACCCCCAAATGACCCCAGCAAGGTAGCCTGAGGGGTCTTTGCATCTTAAGGGAACCCCCCCATGCAGCCTTCCCAATACCCTGAGCAATCTTGTCAGATCCTAACTGACCTCAACATGGTGACTGACTCCTGCAAATGGCCTTGAGTGACTCCCCCATATAACTCTTTAGTTTTTAAAGATTTATTTATTTATTATTATGTATACAGTGCTCTGCCTGCATGTACATCTGCAGGCAGAGGAGGACATCAGATCACATTATAGATGGTTGGGAGCCACCATGTGGTTGCTGGGAATTGAACTCATGACCTCTGGAAGAGCAGACAGTGCTCTTAACCGCTGAGCCATCTCTTCAGCCCCCCCCCATATAACTCTTGCTACACCCTTGGTATTATACCCATCCTACACAACTTTCTGAGGAACCTCCAGGGGCTCCTAGCTGACCTTTCAATTCTCTCAATTCACCATTCTTCATGAAGTACTCACTGTGAAGGTAACTCTGACACATGCGTGACACCACCAAGGATCCTAACTGATCTCTTCATATTCTAGGTGCCTCCCAAAGGACCCGCCAGCCTCTGGGCCACACTAATTGATCCGCCTTAATAAACATCAAGTCTGATCATGTCCGTGATTGACAACCTGCATCTTAAAATCTCTCCCTCAAATGACCTCTCATCTTAACTCTTTCAAATGATGCAGACTTACAGACACACATAAGTCAACTTTAGATAGCTCCAACCAATCCCTTCCTGTTTGGAACAAACTTGGGTTAATCTTCCTATGTCCCAGCACCCCCTATGTGGCTTCACATGACCTTTGTATACCTGAATGAGCTCCCACCCCAGCTGCTTTCTGGTGTATCCCATGAGATCTTTCTCTGACATCTCCCCAGCTGTCTTTCTTGGTAGACATGAGCCACCTGACATCCTGTGGGATGGGCCTGCTGCTCACTGTGGATCCAGGAAGTGGCACTGTGCTGTGGACCCAGGACCTGGGAGTGCCTGTGATGGGCATCTACACTTGGTATCAGGATGGCCTGCGCCAGCTGCCCCATCTTACACTGGCTCGAGACACCCTACATTTCCTTGTCCTCCGCTGGGGCCACATCCGACTCCCTGCCTCCAGCTCCCAGGACACAGTGACCCAGTTCTCTTCCTTAGACACCCAGCTTCTGTGAGTGTCCATATGTAGAGCCCAGGGAGGGACTTTCTGGAGGGGTTACTGCCCCAGTCAAATAGCCAGTTGTAGTGTTCAGCTGTGACCCACCAATACAGCCAAATCAGGTTATCAGTATAGTGTCCCTAGGACTTCTGGATACTCAACATTTAGCAAGTGATTGAGTGAAATCTGTCCTGGGAAGGTTCTCTGGGTCCCATCCTCTTTTGGTCCGTAGATACCATACCAAACTGAATGTTAAATACTTTTTAAGATTTATTTATTTATCACATATACAGTGTTTTGCCTGCGTGTATGCTTGTACACCAGAAGAGGGCACCAGATCTCATTATAGATGGTTGTGAGCCATCATGTGGTTGTGGGGATTGAACTCAGGGCCTTTGGAAGAACAGTGCTCTGAGCCATCTCTCCAGCCCTGATTGTTAAATACTTTAAGTGCTAGCCTTCCTTATGCTATCCTAAGATACAAGCTGGAGAGGTCAGGGCTGCCCACTTGTTCCAGACTTACTATATGCCAGTCATTGGCTAGGCTCTGGGAGTCCAACAGCAAACAACAGAGTCAGGGTTCCTGCCTACAAGAAGCTCAGAGTCTAGTGACTCTAGTGAGGGGACAGACGTATAAAAGGCAATTATAAGATTAAAGTTGGGGGCGGGGCCTGGAGAGATGGCTCAGAGGTTAAGAACACTGCCTGTTCTTCCAAAGGTCCTGAGTTCAATTCCCAGCAACCACATGATGGGTCATAATCATCTATAATGAGATCTGGTGCCCTCTTCTGGCAGAACATTATATACATAATGAATAAATAAATCTTAAAAAAAAAAAAAAAGATAAAGATGAGATAAAGGTAAAGAGAAAGAAAGAACACCTCAGAATGAGTTTAGAAAAAAATGACACCATGAGGCTGGGCATGGCAGTGCACACCTTTAATACTAGCACTCAGGAAGCAGTGGAAGGTAGATCTCTGTGATCTTGAAGCCAGCTAAAGCTACCTAAGGAGCATTCTCTCTCTCTCTCTCTCTCTCTCTCTCTCTCTCTCTCTCTCTCTCTCTCTCTCTCTCTCTCTCTCTCTCTCTCTCACACACATAGTAAAACCCCCATCTTTTAAGAAAAGTGAGATATATATTGAGAAAATGTTGCTATAGATTTTGTAACAGTTAATTTTGCTGCATAACAAACTACTCCAACACTTGTAGATTAAAAACAACAAACACTTGCTATTTTTCAAGATTCTGTGGGTCATTTAGGTAGTTTTTTCTTGTCTCTGAAATCAACTGGTGACTTGGTGGAGGCAATGACCCAGGATAGCATCACTTACCTATCTAGAAGTCGGTGGGCTACTTGGCCTAAGAGGTGTCAACTAGAATGTCTCATTTATGTACCATAAAGTCTTTCTTCCCTTGTGGGAGAGTAGGCTTCCTTACACTGTAGTCTCAGGGCTTCCAGTAACAGTACTGAAGGGCAACTCCCAATGCAGGAGACCCACTCAGGTTTATGCTTATGATTTATTTGTCCCCTTGGCTAAAGCAAGTCGCACAGTCAATCCCAGAGACAATTGGAAGAAAATACAGAGGACATGGGTACAGTGATGCTGAAGCTACCCACCAGCATCTCTCTCACTCTCTCATCCTTCCCTTTTCCCTCTCCTTTAGGATGACACTGTATGTGGGGAAAGAAGAAGCTGGTTTCTATGTCTCTAAAGCGCTGGTCCACACTGGGGTGGCTCTCGTGGTGAGAAGGGCATCTATGAGTGGCCTTCAAAGACAGACAGAGCAGGAAAGAACTTTATTTCACATGTGGCTCTCCATCTTCCGCCATAGCCCCGTGGACTGACCCTGGCACCCATGGATGGTCCCACAACAGATGAGGTGACACTTCAAGTCTCGGGGGAACGAGAGGGCTCCCCCAGAACGGCTGTGAGATATCCCTCAGGCAGCGTGGCCCTCCCCAGCCAATGGCTACTCATTGGTGAGGTCCCCTGGTTTTAATTTGAAGTAGATAAAGATAAAAGACTTATAAGCCCAGTTTCTGAGTTGGAACACTGAAAGCATCCTCAACACTCTGACTTTTATTCCTACCACTTAGGATATCATGAACTTCCCCCAGTCCTGCACACCACCATACTGAGGGTTCATCCCACCACAGGGAAAAAGTCTGCTGAGACAAGAGCCCCAGAGGACCTCCACGCTCCAGCCCTCTTCTCTGAGGTCTGTGCTGGGATGGCGGGGGCTATTGGTGAACCCAGAAGATGTGTACACAGCCCTTGTACCCCAGCCAATTACATGAAAATTCCCAGAAAACATTCTGTTGCTCTTACTATCAGGCATATTTAAAATGTCAAAATGATATTGACTCCCTAAATCACAAAGCGTAGTACCCAGATTTTTTTTCCTTACTCTTCAGTGTAAACATTGTAAAATATTCATCAAGTAAGAAATTGAAAACAGAAAAACTATAAAAGCACGCTCTCCCGGGAGATTGGAGAAGCGCTTGTAAGTAATTCAAGGCTAGAAGGAGCAAGGATTTTCAAATCCCCGGGAGTTTGATTCAGATGCACCAAATTCCTAATCTCTAGAGGTGAGCCTCATAGTCTCAACAATACCCTCATGAGCACATGAATTTTTAATCCATTCAAAGAGAAGCTGGTCTTCAGTTAGGTTTGGTAAATGCCTCTCCTGAGAGCCATGATGTTTCAGAACCACAGACGGCACTGTGTGGTCCTTCGTACAGGAACCCCTCCCTACCCCTTCAGCTAAAGGCTGTCAGGACCCCAATGATGAAGAAGATTTAGGGGTTTCACATAGGAGGTAATACCAAGAGTGAAAGCCGCTTTGTTCTTAGCTCCTAAACCTGAGGAAGGAGGAACCTTGGGATCCAAAACTACATTCTGAAGACTCTTATCCAGGACTGGGATCCCAAGACCTGCTAGCAGCTAGCTTCACAGCCATCCTCCTGGGAGCCTGGGTCCTCTACCTGATAAGGCAGGTAAGTCCAACATCCTGACCTTGGCCATCTTAGAATCTTCCTAGAGAGAACTCAGCTTCCTCCTTGCCCTATTTCAGCTGCCTCTGCCTTCCTCCCAGGAGCCTTTGCTCCTGTGCTCTGTAAGTCCAAGCCCTATTGTGAACCCAGCTCTGGCAAGGTGGGGCCCATCAAGAAGAAGGTTTGAGCATACTTAAACCCATGTGTTACAGCAGCAGCAGCAGCAGCAGCAGCACCCTTCAGCACCAGCAGACCCTCCTGACTCTTCACAGGATGCTCAGACACAGCTCTCAAGGACCACCCTACAGGACCAGAAGAGATTTCAAAGCCCTCCAGAGCCATCCCAGCCATCCCATGACCCTGAAGGTGAACTTGAGTAAACAAAATTGAGGAGTCAAAGGGAGAGAAAAAGGAGGGATGAATATAGTTTAATTTCAAAATCCAATCGTTTGAAACCACAGATGGTGGGATAGATAGGAGGCAAGTGTCTTCTATGATGTTATTGTTATTTTCAGTCTTCGGTTGTGGGTAGAACTGTGTGTAGATCAAACTGTGGTCAGCTAACTTTTGAAAAGTTGCCTTTGAGTGTCTGTTTTCTCACTGGTGCAATGAGAATACAAATACCACCTCACTGAATCACTGCACTCTAAGAGGTAGTCATCATCGTTATTAGCTGGGGACATACCTCACTTAGGAGATGTGCTCCTACTATGCATAAAGCCCTGGGTTTCTTTGATTTAATGTTTTGTTGTTGCTTTTGGTTAGTTTGGTTGGTTTTGGTTTTTGAAGACAAGATTTCTCTGTGTAGCGTTGGCTACCCTGGACTCCCTTTGTAGACCAGGCTGGCCTTGAACTCACAGATATCCACCTGCCTCTACCTCTTGAGTGCTGTAATTAAAGGTGTGTGCCACCACTCCCGGCTTAGGGGCAGATTTTTTTCTTTTTCATTTTTTTACAGTTATGTTTATAGTGTTATGCCTGCAGGTACACATGCAGGCCAGAAGGTGGAACCAAATCTCATTACAGATGGTTGTGGGCCACCATGTGGTTGGTGGGAATTGAACTCAGGACCTTTGGAAGAGCAGCCAATGCAAATAAATACCTATTCCACTGCACTCCAAAACCCATTTCCTTGGGCCTTCTGACTCTGGAGTGGAATCCACTTGTCTTTCTGCAGAAAAGACCCTGTATTTTCCCAGGGCTGTCCTTGCTAATAGTCTGTAAACTTTTTTATTTTTTATTTTTTGGTTTTTTGAGACAGGGTTTCTCTGTGTAGCCTTGGCTGTCCTGGACTCACTTTGTAGACCAGGCTGTCCTTGAACTCACAATGATCCGCCTGCCTCTGCCTCCCAAGTGCTGGGATTAAAGGTGTGCACCACCACGCCCAGCTGTAAACTTTTTAAAATAAAGAACTATGTGTGTGTGTGCACATGTGTATCTGTGCATGTGCATGTGTATGTGTGGAGTATACACAGATGCAGACACATGAAGGGATTTTGTGTGCTGCTCACCTGGAATGTAGAAGATGTCAAGTGTCCCTATCACTGTCTACAGTATTTTCTTGAAGTTGGGAGCTAGGCCGGCAGCCAGGAAAACCCAGAAACACTGGTGGCTTACAGGCGCGTGCGTGGTGCCAGGCCTGGATTTCATCTGGGTTCTGGAGACTCAAGTGCTCTAACCTGCTGAGCTCTCTCTCTCCAGCCCCAAGGGCATGGAGTTCTTCACCACCCCAGGTGAGAAGCTTCTCTTCTTCCTAGCTAAGTGACTAGGTACCAATAGCCCGTGGAAAGGAGATCATAGCTCAGCAGTACACTTACCTAGCACATGTGAGGTCCTGGCTCTGGTTCCCAGTGCTAAAATGATAGTGGGAATCTTGGACCCCACATTTGGCTTAGCCGGGACATTTATGCCAAACATAAATTATCCATCACCATAGGGAGTGTTCTCAATGCTTTGAGACAAGTGCGCATCAAACTACAACATATTTACCTACATAGAGCCTGATACTTGTAGTTAAACTAATACTTTCATTTAAACTCATTGGGGGAAGATCTCTATGTAATGTTCATTCCCTGTGATGTGTGTGTGTGTGTGTGTGTGTGTGTGTGTGTGTATTTGCATGTGCAGACAAGAGGTGTTGTTTCTTGGGAGCTATAGACTTGACTTTTTTTGGTGGTGGTGGTTTTGGTCTTTTCAAATAGGATCTCTATGTAGTCCTGGATGTCCTGGTTAGTCAGAGAGATCCTCCTGCCCCTGCCTCCTGAGTGCTGAGATTAAAGCCATGCACCACTGTGCCTGAATAGGCCTTGATGTTTTTGTTTGTTTGTTTGTTTGTTTGTTTTTGAGGCAGGGTTTCTCCATGTAGCCTCAGCTGTCCTGGACTCACTTTGTAGACCAGGCTGACCTCTGCCTCCTGAGTGCTGGGGTTAAAGGTGTGTGCCACCACACCTGGCGGCCTAGATTTTTTTTTTTTTTTTTTTTGAGGCGAGGGACCTGGGGTTGACTGAGCCAAGGAGCCCCAGGGATCAGTCGGCCTCAGCCTCCTCAGTCAGTGCTAGGTAACTATGGCCAACTTTCCACAGAGGTGCTGGGATCAAACTTAAGTTCCCAAAGCGAGGCAGGCACTTTTATTGACCGACCCATCTCCCTAGTCCCAACCTCACCCATCTTAATTGCACACCAAGATTTTTTTGAGGGCACTGTGGCATGCTGTAGGTGTGCACTGCAACAGCCAGTATCCCCCTCATTTGTTCTAACTGTGCTCAACCTCATCACACTGTCTACTCGAATTCACCATCTTTTTGGAAAAAAAGATCAACTTCAATGAAAAGAACTGTTGTTATAATAAGTGTTAGAGGTCGGAAGAATGCAGAGAGAGGAGGGGAAAGAAACAAGGACAGAAGGTGCTCAAAGGGGAGCCACGTACCACCCACTCCCTCTTCCACATAGCTACGTGAGTCTCACATCCGTACCAGGTGACATCACTATCAGCCCTGAGTCACTTGCATAGCCACACCAATAGTAGCACCAGCTACTGGAGCCATGCATCTGGCCTCTGGGTACTTGCTCCCAGCTACACTGAGCACAAAAGGGTGCAAGTCTGGAGAAAGGTCAAGGGGGGAGAGTGGGTCTGGACTATGGCTGGCAGAGATATGCAGTGAGAGGATGATGACGTCACTAAGTCCCCAATATCTTCCTTCTCTGCAGCAGAGCAGCCCACCGTCGTGGGGAAGATTTCCTTCAACCCCAAGGATGTGCTGGGACGTGGGGCAGTCGGGACTTTTGTTTTCCGGTGAGTGGCAGGTGGAGCCCAGGCTGCAGCTGTGTCACTTGCCCTTTTGACAACAACCAAAGGACAGGCATCCTTCCAGACTCCCAGACATGGGGGACAGGTCCTGATCTTTTTCCTTATGGGCTCTAAGCTCCCTACCCCTGGTCCGCCTCTCAGAGGACAGTTTGAGGGCCGGGCAGTAGCTGTGAAGAGGCTCCTCCGAGAGTGCTTCAGTTTGGTTCGGCGAGAGGTGCAGCTGCTACAAGAGTCTGACAGGCACCCCAATGTGCTCCGCTACTTCTGCACTGAGCGTGGTCCCCAATTCCACTACATTGCCTTGGAGCTCTGCCAGGCCTCCTTGCAAGAGGTGAGGTGGGAGAGCAGGGAGGTAAGGAGTAAGGCCTTGGCTGGAGAGTGACATTTTTGCCACTGCCTAATCTTAGTATGTGAAGAACCCAGACCCAGACCGCTGGGGCCTGGAGCCTACCATGGTGCTACAGCAGATGATGTCCGGCTTGGCCCACCTACATTCCTTACACATAGGTACCGTGTCTTGTCTCCAGTCCTTAGCCCCCTGTCCTTCCCCATCAGCAGTCGCTCACTCACTCTCTCCACTCCCTTCCTGTAGTACACCGTGACCTGAAGCCAGGCAACATTCTCATGGCTGGGCCTGACAGCCAGGGCCAAGGCAGAGTGGTCATCTCTGACTTTGGCCTCTGCAAGAAGCTACCTGCAGGCCGTTGTAGCTTCAGTCTCCATTCTGGCATTCCAGGCACAGAGGGCTGGATGGCTCCAGAGCTCCTGCAGCTGCCCCCAGACAGCCCCGTGAGTCTGCCCACCAGCCACAGGGCTTCCTCTGAAAGACCCTCCCCCTCCCCAGGGGTAATCTTTCCCCCTCTTCCCCAAGGTGGTCTCCGTCTGTTCTGTAGCTAAGAAGACATTCGGCAATATCTGGAGGCATCTTGGCTGGCTAGCCTTGGGAAGAAAGTGAGGCCAGGGATGCTGCTAAACATTCGCCAGTACACAGAGCACCACCCACTCTCTGACCTACATCAGTACCACCCAGGTTGAGAAACCACGGACTTTGTTGACACAGGGTCTTACTACCTAGCTTAGGCCAGCCCTGAATTCTCGACTTGCCCACTTCAGCCTCCTGAGTGGCAGGATTGCAAGCATCATGCCTGGCTTAGAAAATGTTTAACCTTTGCTGTGCTTCACAATCACTGAGGAACTCAGATACATAAAAGCCAGCTGTGGTGACCTGGGAAGCTGAGGCAGGAGGAACCTGAGTTTAAGCTACATAGAAAAAAGAAGATGCTGGTTCTCACCTGTTCTGACCTATTAGCTACATAGGGCCCAATATCAGTGTAGACATGGGGTGAACAATAAGGGAAAGTGAACTAACACTAAAGTGTGACAGTACAAGTACAGGGCAGCATCAACCCCCATTGAGTTTGGGACCCCAGGACTCTAGATCTGGATTCATGGTGAGTAGGTGGGAAGAGAAGCAATAACTGACCAACACAACATTGGGCACAGCCACGCCCACTCCTAAAGACAAGAGAGAGTAATGGCCAGGGGATAAGAGATCTAAGGGCTCAGGGACTTGATGCACTAGTTATATTAGCCATTGGGAAAATCCCCTACACACACACACACACACACACACACACACACACACACACACACACA